>CP149057.1:5000000-6250000 GCA_038024825.1 Polylopha cassiicola
TCTTCGAGACGCGGCGCCTTTGATATACCACCGCCTTTGCAATTTTTATTATGGATGCTACTGCGTTCTATAAACGATCATAATTGGCCTAGTGCAATTTTTAACATGTTAATAGTGTCTTTAACGTTTAATTCGACTTGTTTTTGCTTGCGAACTTGTTTGAATAAGATTAATATGTGGAAATATTGCGTTTTTTGTGGTTTTCAAGATTGGTGCTATAAATACTGTTTGGTATTGCTAAGGGTTAGCTCGTTAACTCTAAGTATACTAACATCGCCAATTGCGACATAGCGTTTACAGTATTCTTAAAGTACCTATTACGAATTATAAAATAAGATCTATTGGAAGAAAATACGTCATCCAAAAGTTCTGAAATCTTATAGCCAGCCTATAGGCATCCACACCACCTACAAAAAGATTATAATCACATAATGTAGGTAAGTACTTAGATACCTACTTTATAAGTAGGTACTTATAGGTATAATTTACGTTAGTAAATTTGACGAAAGAAGTAAGTATATAGGTACATTTTACAATACGCGTCTAGGTACGTAACTTGGTGTGAAACACGCCAGGCCGGTGGTACCTGAAAACCTTGATGTGTCTAGTTTCGAAGCACCGCCTCCTCACTGCGTGGCCTCCAACTATTCACTCATTGGTCGAAACATGTTCTGACGTCACTTTTTTTCCGATCCAAGTAATTGTAATTACTCGATAGGCATTCAAGTGCCGTGCTAATTATCTGTGACAATTATGTACAGATATTCCTGATCGCCAAACAAATAATGTTGTCAATTAGTACGCTTACCTGGTAGATATCTAAGGAGCTTTGTTTGTTTGCCCAAAGCTCACCTCTACTAAAAGCAGTAATTAATTCACAACTACATAAAATAACGTTTTTATTAGCCCCATTAAATATATTCAAGGTCATTAAATTTATCTTTACATCAATACGTGGTCGAGTAATGACGGGCGCATAAACGTTTAACTGTTATTAAAATGTAGAGGATCCGCGAATGGTGTTAACTCGACTTCATTAAATGATAATAAAATTAAAAATCATGTTCCCCAGTCTCAAATGATAGTGATCAGTTCGTGTAACTGCACGTGAGTACTTTGGAGATAAGAAATATCCCGCTGATTTCTCGTACGAAACGGGAGCCGAATGGGTGGAGTCATAAAAAAATAATTGATGGCAATAACTCTCGATTTGGTGGCAGTGGCGACTTGACAAGGAAAGTTTTAAAAGTGCAGTGCACATTAAAGAAAATTACCTAATATTTCAACATCATTTCGGTTTACTTAATTAGAATGTTAAGTATTTTTCTTGGCATAAAGGTTTTTTGATTAGGTTTTATTAGTCTTTTCTTTTTAATTCTGTGGCAACACTTAATTGTCATGATGAAAATATTAGGTAAGTGTTGCCATTATTACGAATGTAGACTCATCTCTATTGTATTTTCCAACGTTGTGTTTGTTTGTTTAATACAAATACATCTTTAACCGTTATCTTTATATCGAGCTGTTCGGTTTTATTAATTGTCCGCCATCCTGTGTGCAATCAGGCTCGAGGAACAACAAGTCTACATCTGCCCCATTTATTAATACACCGACAATAAAACATTTGAGACACGTTCTTGCGAATCAATACTTGCATTCCCTGTATGAATTATTTATGTAAGTTTTATTGTCGCCTTATCGCTTGCATCGCTGCCTCTGAGCGGCGGATGCCGCGCGCGACTCTTCCCCCGCATGAAATAATAATCAGAGCATAATTTTTATTTTTGACAAATAGCTGACCAACGTTGGGCGCGGGCGGGTTTTTTAGCGACCGGCTGCGGAGCTTGTCTGGTGCGGCCCGTGTAAGACACAGTACGTTTACTTTAGTACCTAATTTCATCGTATTTTTTGTTCATTCGGTTAAAATAATTGTCTTTTAAGTAGTAGTAGACCTATCTAGAAGTAACGGACTAACTACTCGCGTTTGGCTAATGACTTATAGTATAAGTGAGTGACTGACAAAACATTTATATAGCGAAAAGTCCTTTAGTAGGTACACTAACATCATCAATGCGTCTCATTTCAACTTACATATAGTGATATAACATTATGGATACAGTATTTCCCGTATACCATTTTTTTGTAAAACGGTCATACTGTACGGTTGTGTCATTAGGCGATACCTCAAATTCCAAATACTACTTAATTAATGCCTGAATAAACATAAACGGCAGTCGGTATTCTGACATCGTGTAATTGCGGACTGTCGACCTGCGCGGGCGCAGACGCCGTCCTCCTTTATAACTTTCGTTCACTTTCCCACAACCCTGATGACTTGAACCGATTAGATGGCTATACCGGTTTTTTTCGCAAATAACCTTACGTTTCTGAAGGTAATAAAAAAAAAGAACTCCTAAAGTAAGCAAAGCTGAAATTATGGGTACAAGTAGCCTGTTATGTAAATATAATAATTTTATGTTCACCATATACTCACAATATCCAATACTCAGGTACTCCATCATCACACTAACAGCTCTTAACCCTATATATAAATGGATTATGAAAAGAAAAATGGACACAATTTTTGACCACGTGTCTTTTCACGAGCTTATGGCGTTACCATACATTTTTCATTCAATCATATTTCATCAGTGAAAGTAGAAAATCACTTGTCTAGGTGGGCTGAAGAGGATTCGAACACATAACCTCCAGTTTCATAGTCAGGGACACAATCACTAGGTCAACGGGTCGTCAGATGGCATTTATTCTAACGGTTTGCGAACGAACACTGGCGAAAACACTCCGCACCATTTCCTATGTAGTGAATCAGTATGGTTATAAATAGATACTTACATTTATAGTAAAATTATTGGTGTAATTTAGTGCTAAAATCCTTTCATTTACTTAGTAAATACCTAAAGTAAGTAATATAGTTTCAAACTAATACATATCATTTATAACTACGTATTAGGTACTTTCAGTCCGAAAATCGATCAGCCATCTGTTCGTGTCAAGATTTGGTTAAAAAATTAATGTATTAAATATTAAAGTTATATGAGCAGGCCTGAAGACGTGGTATTGGGGGTCGGCGGGTGCTCCAGGACAGTTATAAATTACGTTTTCTTATTCGTCTCGATACGTGTCAAGTCGTTACAATGTAGAGAGCAACGCCCAGGGCACCGCAGACAATAACTGTTAGCGCATGTTACTTATTACTCACTGGTCATAAAAGGATCACGTGATTAATAGAATTACACATATTATTTTTATTATGATTAATAGAATTGCACACCTAGATCTAAAGGGAGCTTACGCAAGACAGTTTATTTTTTAGGAGAGGCGACAAACTGATTAATTTGTGCACATTGGAATAAAATTACTGCTGATATTGGAGTGTTAAAGGTCATCTAGTACCCATAACACAAGCTTTGCTTAAAATGGGACTAGATAATTGGTGTGAATTATCCAAAGATATTTATTTATTTATTTATTTATCAGACCAGTCTGTTACGAATATGGAAATTACGCGAGTTAAATTAATTCTAATTGTTATGTTCCAGTACCTGTTTTTTACTTTTAATACTTTTGTGAGTATGTAGGTATGTTGTACGTATAACACTTTCAAAATGATTTCGTCATATATTTTATTTACGAAATGGTCAAGTATTATTAATGAAAACAGTGTACTTTATTTTTAGTTTTAGTGGTATGTACTTTAATTAATTTGAACGGTCAGTTGTTAACTGCGGCTGGCCAGGGTAAGGTGCGCAGGCGCTTCTTTCTGAATGTGAATAAAGTATAAATCATTGTCATATAAGTCCACGGGCGCTGTATGTAACGTCTCTAAATGGGTGTAACCTTAATATGTATGAATTGTTCCAAGCTGTGATGAATCGCGCACTTTATTCCAAAGAACAATGTTATGACGTCGGTTAAAGTTGCTTTGGCTTTTCGTTTAGGTATGATTTTGCGAATCATACTTGTTTCAAGATTGTAAGACATAGAGTACCTACAAAAAGAATCATACAATTTGGTGCAGTCGTACAGATTTTTAATAATTATATTTATATAAATTGTCTCATTTTAATTAATAGGTTTTACATGTCACAACTTGAATGAGAAATCTCTACCTAAATATTATAAAGTTTCCAAATTAAAAAAAAAACAATCGTTTTACAGTACCTAATGGATTTTTAACATTAGGTAGAAACCTAATGTTAAAAATCGATTACTTAATAAGAAGCCGTATGAAATTGAATTAAAATGATTAAATACCTACAGCCAGAAGGTAAAAAAAGCCTTTATAATTGTGTTCGGTTTCCTAATACAAATGTTTTTGATCAAGTATTGACTTTAATAATATGTAATATATTATCTCAGTACCAGGACTTTTAAAGTATATCTACTTACCTACACACAATTTGTATGGGCTGGACGGTTAAATAGGTTCATTGGAAATCCCTACTAATATTATAAATGCGAAAGTAACTCTGTCTGTCTGTCTGTTACACTTTCACGCTAAAACTACTGGTCCGATTTAAATGAAATTTGGTACAAAGAAAGTCTGGAGCCTGAGAAAGGAAATAGGGTACTTTTTAACCGACTGCAAAAAAGGAGGAGTTCCACGCGGACGAAGTCGCGGGCAAAAGCTAGTAAAAAATATATTAATGAATCGAATTTTGGTCAAAATCAGTATTTTTGGTGCAAATAACATAGGTACCTAACTTGACATACGTGTACCTAAGTAGACTGCTAAACTTTAACTTACCTAACTCCCCAAAACCAATTTTTATGCTCATATATACACACAAATGATTTGTCCACGTTTAAGTCGACTGAAATTCGATCTGACTCAGTCGGGAATCGAACAAGTTGACTTAATGAGAACAGCCGTCAATCGGCTGTCAATGCCCACAGACTGTATGCAAAGCCGTGCCCTTGCATGCGAAGCTTTATCCGATCCGATATGTCTTGTTTTTGTTTTTAACCCTTTTGTTGGTCCAGTTTAAGCTGGCTCACGCTAATTACGTGAATGTATTTTGATGATGGTTTTTTGATGAAGCGTGTAATCTTACAGATTTATTATGTTTTTTATTTAATATAACAAAAACTTAAGTAGGGAGGAGGTTAAGTAGGGAGGACACTACTTATATGAATACAATAATAGGTAAATTAATACCTAATTACTGCAATGCACGGGATTATTATCGGTTTGCTGATTACTCTCCTTTGCTCGATCATGGCGCTCAAGCAGAATCGCATAGCTTGCTTTAACAAGAAATAGTGCATCCAGAAATACTTATAGGATATTTTTTTGATAATCAGTGTAAAATGCGCCCCTTATTAAAGTTTATAGTAACTCGTATAGGTACCTACTTAAAGATACACAACGTACCTACGTCTCTTACTTAGTCTATGTTAACGATTATCCCTACTAATATTATAAATGCGAAAGTAACTCTGTCTGTCTGTCTGTTACGCTTTCACGCTAAAACTACTGGACCGATTTAAATGAAATTTGGTACAAAGATAGTCTGGAGCCTGAGAAAGGACATAGGCTACTTTTTAACCGACTGCAAAAAAGGAGGAGTTCCACGCGGACGAAGTCGCGGGCAGAAGCTAGTCTACTTATAAATCAAGTGCTTACTATCTATGCTACGGGTTACATTATTCTTAATTTAAAGTAGAAATAGCATTGAAGAATAAGCCATCGATCTGTGTGGCTGAGGACATTTAACTTATTTAGTTTATTACTCCACTGGATGCCGTGTTGAAATATGAGCCGATTGTTTGCTCTCTGCGCAAAAACTGCCAATTTAGTCTAAAAAGTTGGCAGCAGTTAAAAAATAAGAAGAAACAAAAAGAGGATTTATGTGTTTTCCAACGCACGACGAGTCAAACGTGTTGGGCTTTTGCGCGAGGCAATTAGGCTGGGCGTGGCTGGGTATTTTTAAGTAATGCGAGGCAGCTAATTACCTACAATATATATAAGTACAAAAATAGAAAAATTCCAACACTATCCACCTCAAAAAAGTTATAATACCAATGGAAACTAACGCGTGAGATAAATATTGATGATAATCGTTTATTATACTTTATAAGCGGCCTTTTTATTTCGCTTGACGCATATCGATGTAACGTCAGTTCGTATTAAACGCCTAATGCTATCTTGAAGCTATCGGTGTCCTTATCAAAATGTCCCTTTTAACAAATATCCGCGACAGATTGCGTTATGCAACGACACCTCAGGAATTTCGCCGGGTATTTTAATTAATGCCACATGAGAAGCAAATGCATTTTGCTGATTAACGATTGCTGATCGCCACTTTATCAGTGAATTTTTCTGTTGATCGCCGTGTACTTGAAGTCTTATAAAATATATGCTCTCGCTTTTGGTTTGTGTTTGTGCAATTTTTGTATTAAAAACTTAAAATGGAGCCAAAATAGGTAGTAAAAAAAAGATGATTTACCGATTTTAATATCTTAAAAACGATCAGTATTTTTTATAAACAATGCTATTTAATATTACGTAAATCAAATACCTAGCAGGTAGCTACAGGAGATCAAATATAAGCTATACCTACATTAGTCTACGTACTTACATATAAATCATCAATTTGGGAGCTGGATCATAATGTTCATGCCAATCTCGAGTAGGTACCTAACCTTAATGCGACTTCCTAGTAGACAAAATGTTTCTTCAGCTCAATTTAATATTGAATCGCTTAATAAGTAATTTGTTTAGGCTGGATGAAGACTTAATCCAAAAAGCTTTATTCCACGGATAAATTAGCAACTTAATCTCAGTAACTTTATTCTACTTCCGTCAAAATCCTGAACTTAGTTAACGATTTTGTACTTAAAGAATGATTAAGTCTGCTCGAGACTAACTTTTACATTAACAACAGGCTCACGTATTCAATAATTTTACAAGGACTACGCATCGGATCGCAAGACATAGAATCAAATAAGTGTGTAACGAGAACAGTATTATCAATGCCAAGCCAAGCAATACTTAAACGGAACGCGGCGAAAAACTTAAATATGAATTAAATTGAACGAAAGTGGACAACATTGTAAATGCTGCCGAATATCGGAGACAGGAAGCGAGCGCGTGCTCCCAGTCCGTGCATTATTCACTGCAGTATTATCAATAAATTAATTCTTGCATTGGTGGACACCGCGTCTTGAATTTTCTCACACAGTGTACTTTCATAACAGAGCGCAATGATTTAACGATACGTCACAGGACGTCAAGCTGAGCTTAGTTCTAGAGACCTTATATGAGCCGTGCAACCAAGTAGCTCTCTAAAACATGTTTACCACAATATTGCCCACGCAGTGCGCTGTACACGTGCAGCACAACTCGCCCTTTATCTGACACCCAATCGACACCTAATTAGTGATACGGCTGCGTAGCGAGAAGCGCCTAGCCACGGGTATCTATCTCATTTAGAATTCCCTTAAGGCAAGATGCCTATCGGTTGCTCTCGATCGCACCTCGGCGTCTCTGAAAAAAATCAGTACCCTGTGATATTATCAATAAATTAATGCTTACATTCGGACGCCACCGCACATACTAATGGCGTCACGCGGCGTCGTTTTTGTCTCATCGCCTTCGCCATTCAGCTTTCCATTGATACGAAGGTAGCAAAAACTGCCCGGTCCTCTTGTAAGTGCAACTCACTAACATTGCCGGTTTTTGCCGGGGCTGGGACAAGGACGTGATCGGTTTTTGTTTTAGTGAGGTGGTCGAATATTTAATTGCATCGAGAGTTGACAACATATCGATCTTTTTTCAGGAATGTTTACAACTTTAATGGTATCATTTTAGAGACGTTGGAATTTTTCGCGTTTACAATAAACAAGATTGAAGAGATGATGTCGATATATATTTATTTGTTCCTTTTTATTTTAAGAATAGACTGACTAATGCAATAACAATCAATTTTATTAAAATATACCTCCTAATCATTGAAAACCAAATTTCAATAAGTAGAAGTTTGATTATCAATACTCTGACTGTGTGACTACATAGGTGTATATCATATGTGGGAAATATGTAGTACTTACCCATATTATTTTGTCTATATTGACGAAATACTTGATACAACAAATAGTCATTATGATTTACTAGCATTGCTTGTAACTCCTTTTTTTTTGTAAGTATAGAGACTGTTACACACCTATAGTCTATAGAAATATAGTGTCCACCTACACCAATTGCACTGTATAGTGTTTCTGCAATAGTCGTAATTATTTTTTTCTACGCCGAAAACTAGAGTTATTTGCTACAATGTTTTGTTAGGTACCGTGTCATGTCAACTAAATTTCAAATACAAAGTCGTATTCTTCAGTTGTCATGTAACTACATATAGAGACCTGAGACATGTTTAATACTCGATTTTTGAAAGCAGATAAAACACAAACCGTGCATCGTCTACGCGCCTGCACAAGAAATAGTAAAAAGGTAAAAACAGAAAACAGTAGGTACCTACTTACTTTACCGCCCCTGCCATTCTTTTATCATCGAGGCCATCCCACCAGTTTATTTCAAAATAAAAAGGCAAAAAATCTAGGCGACCTTTCATGGCACAGTAATCAAATTCCATACACGAATTCCATTATAAGTGCCGGTTTTAACTTTTAAACAATAAAGTACGACCACGTTTTTTCATCGTATAAAAATATTAATCACACTATAAAATACAAATTTATGATCATTACAATTTCATGCACTCTCAATATTACGACATGTACGTAATTAGTATTTTATGTGCATTATAAAAATTGTTGAGCATTGTTCCCGAAAATGTGGTCATAAAACCGATATCAACTCGTAAAGGGCTGATGAGCCGCTAAATTATGGCCAAAATATAAAATTAATCGCTTATGAGGCCACTCGTTACTGAGCAGCCGCGGCAGTTACGATAAAATTGAATTGTACGCAATAAAGGTACCTAAATAGCCTTTAACTCAGTCCGAATAAAAATATCTTTAAACATTTTAATGATTAGGAATTGTGTTCAGCTTTTTGCTAAATACGTTTGTACCTATACTCGTTTATATTTAATAAAAATCTGAGCATAAGTTTTAACCAAACTCAAGACAGAAGTTTATACTGTAGCTAAAGGGTACCTATATAACCATTTAACCTGAAAATTAGATAATTACTCAACATAGAAGAACGCCTAAACATTGACTTCAATATTTGATAAGTGTCCGTTGATTACAACTAATAACTTCTGCCCGCGACTTCGTCTGCGCACTAAAAGCACCCCCGTTCTACCCTTTAGGGTTGAATTTTCAAAATCCTATCTTAGGGTTCGCCTATGTTATAAAATGTCCCTTACCTAACCGACCTACTATGTTTGTAAATGTAAGTAGGTACCTAGGTACAAATAAAATCTGTTAGTGAACCTTAATAAATAATTACCCAAAGGTGTGAAGGTAGGAGGTAGAAATTAAAAGCTATAAACTTTGTATATTATAATGATGTAATCAAATAATTACTCAGTTCATGTTTATGAGTTTGCCACAATATTATTTTTACGATTGGAAATAGAAGTGTAAACATCCTGTAAATATTTTTTGAAAAGCATGTACTTAAAGTGTTACGGTGTATCTACAGACAGTTAATTTAAATAATGGAGTACGAAACATCATTTCAGACTCCATTTTGGTATTTCAATATTTTAAAATTGGACAAAAAGCTGCGAGGAACAAAGTCTCATTAAGGCAGCTGTATTCGATGGAGGACGTTTATGTCAATTTGCGGTTGCGGCGGGCACGCGCGGCGTCTACTGCGTTTATGCGAAGATGTGCTGTTTATGCAAATTTTGTCCGATTCTATTAGCGTCACTTGAAAAGACACATGGAAACCTACCTGAGACTATCGACCTGAAATGCGAACGGAAATCAGAAAACTGCATAATCACATGAGATGTTCTTTATAAAGACATCAACGGGCTATCAGCTCGAGTAATTAACAGAACTAAATTAATCGGGATGCTTTTTTTGTATCTTCAGCTTCAGTTCATTGGTAAATTACAACCGTACTTTACAAATGACATCGACATTGAAACATATCAAGAGTTAATTAAGTCTGCTAAATAGAGCACACACTACCTACACATACCTATCAGTGTGGTTGGTGACAGGTCAAGATATTAAGCGTAGATAATTGATTCGCTTCACTTTGAATTTCAATGGCTTAACAAGCGCGACACTGGCACATCTCGAACGACCGATTTAATTTAAAAATTCTCTTAGGAAAGAATAACGGGCTGTCTCTAATTGAATTCAGCGGTAGCGAATTCGAATTATTTCAATAAGAAAGGGCAGGCGGCGGCGCCGCAGCAAATTGCGCCTACCCGCCGTTCTCCTTTTGTGCTACAGCCCGCCGCCGTCCATTGGTCCATTTTAATGAGCTCCGATCAATGGGCGTAATTATTTCTCGTATCATTCTTTGTTCGTCGCGAGCGCGCTGTCTCCGGCCCACTAGGCCACGCGGTGCCAGTTTTTACTGCGTTTTTGGCGAATATCCATATGCGGGTAGTTAGCTTCGTCCAATTATAGTGCGTATGGAGAGGAGCCGGGATGTTGAACAATGCATAACAGAGCACAATCCTGTTACCGATTGCCGTAAACGTAGCCTACCGTCCGCCCGCATAATGAGACTGCTGTCTTCGGAAACGTATTTTTATTATAAAATCGAGTTTTATCTTGTCAGCGCTATTACGTGCCTACCCTTGTATGAGAGGGCTTATTTGATATGTATTTTTTTAATTTACCTTTTATCGACAACTTATACAGGGGCAGTATGAGAGCATTTTCATGAATATAAATTGACGGTAAAGAATATTGACAAGGTTTATTTTAATCCTGCCCAGAACTGACAATACCTGTAGCGAGATATACTTAGTTTATTTTACTACAAAAACCATATATGTTGTCCTCTCAGAAAAAAGAAAACAGATTTTGTGGCATTTGATTTCAGCCGCGTTTGATTTTTCAAATGAACTAATTATGTCCTGGGATTGATCTCGAAGCTCTTTACAGTAGGTACCTACAAAATCAAACAACCGAAACAGATTCCAAAAGAGAATAAGTTCGCTTGTGCTAATTCGTTTTTATGTCTTTTTTGACTGTAAATGTTCTGTTGTACTACGAAAAGTTTACATACCAACCTAATGCAGTATTTGTAGCACGTCATAGCGGGCTTGAACATAGCCACGTCGTGTTTCCTCTATTATTCAATAATTGCGAATGTGCGTGTCCTGAAACCGCAGTGTTTTGGAAATTAAATGAACCTGCAAAATGTATTAACACAAATCCTTAATTACCAGTTTTAACTCGTTAATCATGAAGATCATTAACCTTCCCTGATAAAGTAACTTGAAGTTTGTGGCAACCAGTATTAATATTGCTTTATATACAAAATAATTATGTCCTAATGGATATTTTTAAGGACTTTTATACGGCAATCAAATTACTAATACCTATTGTAATAAAAGTGTGTAGGTACATAATTTAGGTTTCCCAATCTTGGAGGCTAACTTAATAAGCTAGGTTTACACGTAATGGTCGCCAGTGTTAGGTGGCTGTTAAATGGTGAGCCTTTGTAAAACACCGCAGTGCAACCTTCGTTTTGTGTGATTAGTGCATCGTTCGTCGCAATTAGACGAGACTGAATACAGTTGAAACACAACCAAACTAATCAAAATAATTTACCACCTTTTCATTGGAACTTTAAGTAAAACTATTCAAGACGTATTTTATTTTCTTTTAGTTAAAATAATGTGCTGTGCAAATTTTCTAAATATCTGTACCTTGCTATTACATATTTTCTTTTACACAAATTTTAAAAAGGTCTAAACTGCAAATAGGTATTATTTGTTATTTATAATTTATAATAATTTATGTAAATAATTTATATAAATTTTAATAAAATACGAAACACGTCTTCCATCAATTCTGTTATGTTTAACTATGCAAAATTTGAAGTAGGACCTTTTGGATTGGACCAAGGAAACATGTTCTCCCATTCAAACTTTGCCCCTTTTTTTTCACCTCCTTAAGGGTAGAAGTTCGCAAAATTGTATTCGTATCAGATGCTTAGTTTATACCAAGAATACACCCTTTAAATTTCAGGTCTCTATGAGCAGCGGTTTATGCTATGGGTATTCATTCTAGACATAGCACTGTATATGTATAGGTAAATAGATGGGTAATAAAAGTAAATTGCTCGTCGCTAGAGGCCTTGCTCATTATCCTATACGCCTCTTGCGTATCGCTAGTGGCGCCGCGTTGCGGCAAATTCAGACAACACTTGGGTGGTGAGTGCGGTCAGCTGTTCGCTTAACAACGTTGAAAAGTGCACGTAAAAATATTAAAAAGTGCCCGTAAATAATTAAAAAATGGGTAGTAAGAGATACTGTTGTGTTGTGGGATGTACTAATTCCCAATCTCGAAATCGAGAATTAACTTTTTACTCGTTTCCGAGGCAGAACTGGGAAATTAAAAAAAGAAATGACTGGATAAAAGCTGTTAGAAGAGTGTAAGTAATTATTATGATATTTTAATGAGTGTCTATCATTTAATAGAAATACGTTTCATTAAATGTTCCATTTCATCGTACATTCATTTCAATATAAGCAATTTTCTCTAAAGACCGTTTTATTCTTAGATTTTTTATAAAACAAACCTAACCTAAAATTTACAATATAATTTTCAAATAAATGATATTATTATGGTTTCTGAGTAAATGGTTTTGATGAAATGAAACATTTTAATACCAGGAATGTATTAAATACATACAAACTCCGTTTTTTCTAATTTTCTGTTTGTTTGTTGCAGTAAGTACATTAGATAACAAGCCGTGGCAGCCGAATAAAAACACTCGAATCTGCAGTGCTCATTTTGCTGGAGGCAAGCAGTCAAATAAATAAAATAAGAAGAAATAATAAATATTTAAATGAATAAAATGATTATCGGTTAAATATTTCAGAACAATATTTATACCTTCGATATATTTTATATATATCTTTGATAAAGAAATATATCTTAACTTTCCATATCTATTTTGGATGTATGGTTAATATTTGCTGAAAATATATTTGTTTAGGATATTATTCAACTATTAATTCATTTTAAATACCTTAACTCTCACGTCGTACGGTGGATTATTTACTTTTGTCTGTGTGAGAACTTTCCCGCGGATAATTTGTTCTCCACCATAATTACCTAATTTCGACAACCTCCTGAACATGGTGGCTTTCGAATAGTTTGTGCCCTATTCCTATAATTTTTAATTAATTTAGCATCATGTTCATAGTAGTGCGATAATCTATCATAAATAAATAAATACGTAGTAAAAATTGTACACAATCAATCTGAAAAATATATTTCCTGGCTTGTGTATTTACTTGCCTTTTGACACAGATTTCCCACGAAAAAAGTCTGCATAAATATTCTGAAATGCACATTTAATAATAGTCTGGCTCATTATATCCATTTAATTAATTTTTATCGAGTTAAAATAAACAAACTTGTAAAATTTGCAGCTACTTTTATGCGGATCATATGTTCATTTGAACTTGACAAGTGGGCAAGTGTTGCCGCTGCTTGCCGACAGTTGGCGCTGCAGTCGATCTGCCCGATACGCAAGAGGCCTATACAAACGGATACGTAAACGGTAATAACTGAAATATAATATTAAATTACTTAATTCTTACTACGGTCTCAATTTGCGAGAGGTAGTAATTCCAACAACACATTTGTCGTAAATACTCATTTAAAATTGACTACTTATAGAGATATAGGTTGTTCTTTTTTCTATTGACAATAAACCGACGTTTATTGAACTATTGATTATTGTGGTTTCTGTGAATGATTAAAAAAATGCGTTTGCTTTATGACGACTAATTAATGTTTCCTATTCAACAAATGTATTTTTTTTATTTTTATGAGTATTTTTTTTAAAATAATGTGACTTTTAAATTGAAAACCACGTTTCGATTTACTACTCTGTCGTGACAGGTGCATTCTATGAAAAACAAACGTACTTATAAAAAATCCAATTCGAGAAACTGAAAGATTACTTAGATAATATTAATAAATAAAATGAACGTTAATTCAAACATTATACAACCATAAAAATCAAAACTCTTATAAGAAGCTTTAATAAGACGAAGAGGTAGAAGAGAAGAACGATCCGTAGGTAGGTATACGAAATTACAACAAATTTCACAGCCTCCACATACACTCCTTTTGAGTTGAGGGAACCCTAAACGACCACATCGATTACAACTGGGCCACATTACAGTGGAATAAGCATACATAAATTATTCAAAACGTACCTTTTATTTCACATCGTGTCCATAATAGGACGGTAATTATTTTTCGATTGGCAAGCTATTTTTGGCTTCGATATAATTGACCGCTCATTGTCGTCCAGCCTCCATAAAATGTTTATCGATATTGATAACTATAACTGCAGTATATCTCTGTGATACATATGCGCACGTGTGCAATAAATTGATTGTAAAATATGTGTACACTTTATTTTATTAGGTGCTGTAAATAAGAAAGTTATTTGATATATCTTTATAGTTTATAATTAACTTATAGCACTTTTAAAGTTTATTAAGTATAGGTAATAAAAAGCACTTTTACAAAAGCCAAACTTATAGCCGATTTACAAATAACTTTATTTTTGCTTCATAAATTTCCAAATAATATTAGAAACGTTTTTTTCTTTTCTCAATCGAAAAAAAAATTACAAAGATAAGAGCTTCAAAAGTTCGGAAGTTCGTGACGTCACGTTGTGGTATAAATTGTACCATAACATAACACACGAGCCTCCACTCCGAATATTAGAAGCACTGACCTTTGTCATTTTTCGTTTGTTTAATAATAGAAAAAATATGTATTTTTTTATAATCTAACTGACGGACTAAATATATAATTTCATTTTCTTTACCCAGTCGTCATTCCTATTGTACGCTTTCATACCTAAACGGCTGATTCGTCATGACTGATCTTAATATACCTAGAGATAGAAAGGACCATAGAAAACACACGCTAGTCTATTCCGATCACTCTTGGACCGGGAAAAACTCGGGAAAACCGCGGAAAGTAGCTAGTCTATACTAATCTATACTAATATTATAAAGAGGAAAAATTTGTACCTATTTTTGTATGTTTGTAATGAATAGGCTCAAAAACTACTGGACCGATTTTAATAATTCTTTCACTGTTGGGAAGCTACGTTCACCCTGAGTAACATAGGCTATAGAATATTTTGAAAAAAATTAGGGATCCGTGCGAAGCCGGGGCGAACCGCTAGTAGAGAATAAAGTTCCAATTTACGCTCAAGAAATAAGCAGGAATGATTTCGTATTTCTTCCAAAACTATACAGGAAACGTTAACATAACTGCAATACAGTAGCGGCAACGACGTTGAGCACAGATGACAGTTAATGTAGCCTTACGAGCGAAGGTACGAATGTTCTCGCTCCAAACGCCAATTACGGACCATCTTTGCATCGTAAATCCACTCAGGCGTAGTGCATACTACGATCAGAAGGCTCACTTATTTAAAAACAGAACCGTACCTATATTCCGTAATACGGTTCAGGCTCAAGTTTAGGAACGCCCACTTACTGAAAAAACGGGACCGTATATCAATACGATTTAGGTGAAAATTCAGGACTCGTGTGTTGTCATGGAAACCTGCTATTTTTAATAATAGATATCGATTAAATATTAGATTATTAATACTTAAGTTAAGACATTTTACTGTTAACTGTACTTTACATTACATACTTACATTACATTTAAATACTAATAGAATACTTCCAAAGACGAAATCAAAAAATTATAAATTAGTTGCGTTCAGCACAGTTGCTACACATTTCTTCGAAGAACCTTTTTCATTTACTTCAAGATGCTTAATGTTATCTAGATTCTATAATATATTATTTATAACATAGACATAATAATTAAAGTGTATCCAACTCGAGGGGTTAATTATCAGTTATTAAACATCCTTAAAATCGACTGTAATTTGCTTATCGACAAGAGTTTATTGTACGTTCAGATATTATTGGCCTTATTTGCCGTAACGAATTTATTGAAATTTAATGTTGTTCAGATGTATTTGAGGACCTCGCCCGTTCTGATATATCTGATGGTGACTGTAGCAGCCTCGTAAACCCACTGTAGTCTCATCGGGTGCGCCGCGCCCTGTAATCAGCACCTGAGCGTTCGACCACTCATTATGCTTAATTTCTTAATCGTATGCTTAATTGAAATATTAAGTTCCACGATAGCTTGCACTCGTTAAGACTTCGATTGCGGCCATTTTGTTTCTTTTTGACAATACGGGAGCCGTAATCACGTGTCGTAAGCGACGTTTCGAGAACATAAAATGAGATAATTATGTTTAAAACCAGACGTCACTTAGCTAGGAGTGGAGAGGAGTGACTGGAGTCATTTAAAACTCCGCCGTTTAGTAGTGGATAATTAAAGTGTCCACTGTTCATTTACTTAAGTTTAGAGGGTCTTTTATTAAGTGTAAGAAGCAATTATGTATTTCGAAACGTGTGGGATTTTAGAGGTCGAAATTATAAGTACAAAAGCGCATCGGGCTCGTACGTCGTTACGCTACGTTATTATAAACAACTTAATAATTCTCCCCGTGCAGTTAAAAAGACATGCGGTGAATAATATTTTCAGTGTTAATTACAATTTATGATTAGCGGACTGCGATTAATCAAGCCTGTCTGTGTTAATCAATGCCCATTCGAGAACTTTATTAAGATGTCACAATTAATTTGGACCCGAAGTAATGTCATTGTATTTTTCAAGTTCAATACGGTTTTTTATGAGGGCAATCGCCAATCCCTTGCTACGCCGCATGTGTGTATGTTATTATGATTAATATTGGTCTGTCGATATAGGAATGTATTTTGTTATCTTTCTTGATTGTTAGCTTTGTTTAATTATGTAACAATAAAATTACATTAATCAATTCTGTTATTACGAATTAGGTATACCTAATAGCAAACAGGTGTTATATCTCACGAGATTCTTTACGCACCCAAATAAATTAAATAAACGTTTAATGACATTAAATTATCACAAAACGAGTCATCTACAACAACACTAATAATCGTCTGTCTACAAATGCAACTTTGTCGCAGGTCCATTTTTGATAAAGTCATGAGTATTATTAGCAATGGAGGCTCTTGTTGAGTGTGATAAGGTTATATGTGGATGAAAAACGAGTACGATTACGGACGTAGGCGACGGTTGACAAAAGTTAATGTGGTTACGCGCCCACGCGCTGCACTCGAGGTCGCGCTGAAGGATGGCTAAGGATGTCTCTTGAAACTTAAGTGTTTGACTCTAAATTACGTCGACACTTGTAATTTGAAATAAGAAATGAGTATGTTAGAGAAAGTAGGACTAGTTACGGAGAAAGTGAGAGGTTGTCATGGCAACGCTATAGTAAGGGATGAGTGCATTTTGTTGTATGATCAAGGAATAAATAAAAGTTGACATGATCGAGGAAGGAAAATGGTAAGAATGATGACTAAATTAGATCGTCAATCGTAGCTAATATATACATTATTTCACTTCGAACATATTTTTTATACCGACATTACCTCAGCGTATCAAAGTAGAAAAAAGTTTACGGAATACAGATGTGACAACTACAACAATTCTTATCATTTTTACATTTTAACAGTTAAAATCTTAACTTCCTGAAATCAAAAAAAGTAATAATCACTTAATTGTGACATCCCTACTAATATTATAAATGCGTTAGTAACTCTGTCTGTCTGTCTGTCTGTTGCTCTTTCACGCCTAAACGGCTGAACGGATTTTGATGAAATTTGGTATGGTAATAGATGATAACCTAGAAATGGACATAGGCTATAAATAATCACGCCATCGTTCTTAGGGGGTAGGCAGTAGGCAGATAACTAAATTGTGATAGTGATTTTTAGTCGTTTTGGTTGGGACTTTTGCTCTATTGCTCTATATATATATTATAAATGCGAAAGTAACTCTGTCTGTCTGTCTGTCTGTTACGCTTTCACGCTAAAACTAAAAGTCTGGAGCTTCAGAAAGGACATAGGCTACTTTTTAACCGGCTGCAAAAAAGGACGAGTTCCACGCGGACGAAGTCGCGGGCAGAAGCTAGTTTTATATAAGAAGGTATCTTACTTATTAAATAAGTATTAGGTACATAATTATCAGAAAGTACTTGACGAATAAAAGAAAAATATTTCATAACGGCATTTATTAATCCATTTTAATTTCATGTTTCCCGTTTTAATTTGACACTGCATATAAAATATAAACATAATCGTGTAATTATAGGTAATGTATAAAATAATGAGAAATAAATGAATCTAAAACTGAATCATCCTCAAATTCTTCAATAAAACTAACATTTCGTCGTTTTGTGTCAACCCTATCCTGAAGCCAAGGATTAAAACATCGAAGAGTACTGCCTCTCAGAGATAAATTCAGGCCAACCCTCGCGAGCTCCCGGCTTATCGATGGCTCTGTTTACTTGTCGCCAATGTTTTAACGATTTGGTTGAATAAAACACTCGTCTTGAGCATTAACTGCTTGCGATTTATTTATTCGTAATTCTTATTTATGACTGTGCTGCAAGAAATGAAAGAGAAATGTTGGCTATACGAATTACATATTGCTCTCTGGGTTAATAAAATGGCGTACCTTTGAGTAAAAGCTTGTTAAGAAGGTGAGTATATAATAAAAGGGAAATGGTGTATTTAGTATAATATGTCATATAATATCTATCTACATAAGTACTGCATAGATTACACTCTGCATTCTAGTTACGGATAGCAGGTAATAGGGCATTATTTAAGGAATTTTCAAATATACATAGGAATCAGGTTATTGCCCTTAAGGATAAATGAAGGATTATGCTAGATAAAGGAGGTACGATTTTAACGAGAATAAATTATTAATTATTATATAAGAGCTCAAAATAAGTAGAGCCTATTTCCCTAACGTAACTAAGAGTAGTTACAACCACCAAAAATACTTTTTTATATTGAAGCCAGGATTAAAAATAATACAATCATACACAAATTTTCCCTATATACCTACATTTTCGGGATATTCTCAATAAACGTTTTCACTCATATTGAACTAGCGTCTGAGGCTTCTACATATGTTTAAGCCCGGTACTGTAACCTGAGTTTACCCTCACTCTGGAAGGCCCTCGGGTAGGTCAGAGCTAAATCCCCTAATTTACATTCTCTGACGCGTGTCACCTGGATGCTCGCTTATTCCTAGTCCAGTTTTACAGCAAAGGCGTGCAGTATTCAGTTCGAAAACGAAACTGTAGCTTGAATTTTATTTTAAATATGTAGCCACTGGAAATTACCGCCGGGACCTCATAAAAGGAAACCAATTACCAGTTTTACGTTCGTTCATAAATCACGTATTTCGTAATGACTTCAAAGTCATTCCGTTCAGACAATCAAGAGTTCAAGACACGCACCGTAAAGTGGGTACAAAGTTTCTGTGTTTCTGTGTGCAGCCGGGCTTGAGCGTACAGGCAGCAACAATTGTCGTATTTGTCAAGGCAGTCGAATATATCGGAACGCGGTCTAATGCCCTTAACAATAGAGTCGTGGATTTACTTGGCAGGTACGGTATGTGATGCCGACTGTACATCGACGAACGTTTTCCGGCTGTTTCATTGTTCCAACGCTAATTGAATCGATGCCACTGATAGATTGTAGCGTTAAGGTGCTCAGTTTCACTTGGAACGGTTAGCTAGCGGTTAAAGCTGCGGACGCCATTTGCAATAAAAGAGCAGAGTCGTTCCTAGATTAGATGATTCAATGAATTACCTATTGAAATTTAGGGTAGGGCTTGCCTTGGTTAGGATTGTGACTTCCAATGTAACCTATATAATATTACCTTTAGGGAATACGAATCAATAATAAGGACATTCGTATTGTTGCCTATTAAAAATAAGGACAATATATTTCATACCACGATTGCTTATAATTTTATTGTACCTAGCTTATGATCTGCCACTGTAATTTAGATTGCCAAGTCTATTTATATTTTTTCAACTATCCATACTGCACTTATAGATTGAATCTTAGATATAAAATTGTATATTTACTATGTATTGGTGTAGGGGACGGGTGCTCAAAGCGGGCACCTTAAGGGAAAGTTGAAAAATTTATGGTTTGTAACTTAGTAATATTATTAATTTCTTTACGACCAGGTGCATTATTTAATACTCCTCGATATCCGTATGTCCGTTTCCTCAAAAAATAAAGACAAAATAATTATAAGCAATTTATGAAACCTCTACGTTTGCCCGCTTTGCCCTGGGGGGTGGCCTATAGCGGGCACGCGTTAAGGGCAAAACGGACATAGGCTATTATAAACCAAAATGGGATAGCCATAGTTAAAAAAAACAATATATATCGATTAAATTTTCTATTTTAATCTCTCAGCAGTATTGTGAATTCAAAACAACGATAGTGCTCGGCAGACTTAGTCTTAATTTTTATTTTCTTTGGGTTAGGTTTAGTTTTCTTGTTTTTTTGGGTTATTAATAGTCAGCTCTTTGTTTTAATTTGTTTTAACAGCTTCAATCTAAAGAAAAAACAGCCAGTAAGTATTTTTTTTGTAAGTAGGTAAGTAATACTTACAAAAAAAATACATTGACTGTTTTTCATAGATCGGGCAGTGCCCGCATTTCCCTGACCACTTTGCCTTTCTTGACATTTAAAATATGCCAGCTAATCAAAATTATAAATGTTACCAAACGTGGAGGTTAAAGCAACAGTTTTGCGACCTGATAAGTAAGTAACAACTAACATGCTTTGATATTAGTATTGCAAGCTTAAAAAGTGAGAGAACACACGAAACATATGTTAAAATATTTTACAAAAAGCAGCTAAAAACATTTTTTTGGCGTAGCTTATAACAGCGTGCTCGCAGATGAGAAGGACGAATGACGCGAGTTGCGCGAGCGGCGCGGAATACTGTCGCAATTAACGAACATGTTCTTATTTAAAACGGCAATATTACGAGCAGTGCCCGCTTTGGGAACGGTGCCCGCTTTGAGCACCCGTCCCCTAAGTACATAGTTTTAAATTCCTTTTAATGGTAAATATAACCTATTAATTTCTGATGCCTTCACGGTTATTACACATTGGTATGAAACAAGGATTATTGCTTGAGTATTTTATTTTATTTTCTATCTTTAGCATTATGCTTTTGTCAGATTAGTCATGCTACGAATATGAAAACACTAAAGTTTTTGAAACGTCAGCAAATAAAATAAAATACGCAAGTTAAATCCGTTACTATTCTTTCATTCCTATTGCCTATTCATATTTTACTAAATTAAAAATAAACCAATAGTTTATATTCACTGCGTATTATTCCGCATTATAATAAAATTAGTAGGTTAACTTATGACTTTGGTTCAGTTAATCGGTACCACCGGGCGTCCCGCAACGAATCGTTAACGTTACTGGACAATGGACAAATCGAATCTGTCACGGCGCGCGCGCACGGCAAGCGTTTGTGATTACAACCGATCTAACTGTTAAATTACTGATCATATTTTATTATGTAAAATCTTAGTAAAAATAGGAGCATGTGTTTTTATCGTATTTTTTTTTTTTAGTGAGATATGTTAAGAAGTAAATATATAAGTAGGTAGGTAGGTACATAAATACTAAATTTAGGAGAACTGACATTAGTATCTTTGTGTAGATCAAAGTAATTGTACTATATAGAAAAATAATATAATTTCTGTTACACCTTCCCGGTTATTAAGCGGTACTATGAATATGGAAACTGTAAAATTTTCGAAACGTTAGCAAATATAATAAAATAAGCGAGTTGAATCCGTTATATAATTATTTCATTCGAATATACGGACAAATAATTTGCATTTCTGACGGAAGTATCCCGACATATTAAATTAAGAACCAGAATATACTACTATTAACTGCACTGTGAGAATATATGTTTACACAGGAATATAAAGTATAGTCGCCAAACGGGATGGAATAATTAAAGTTTGACAGTTTAAGAGGTACCTAACTTCATTAGATAATTTAACTATTTCTTGTATCCATGTACCTAGCTATATCTGTTTATGTACCTACTCTCCGCAGGACATACTAATTATTATCCCACCACGGTTCACGACACGAACATGTACAGTTACACATCCGTTGCCTTTACAGCATTAACTTAATAATTTATTACAAAGCCGTATCGTAAAACATTACCAAAGTAAAAATCGGGTAATACCTTCAAATTACGTCGGCTTCAGCCAAACGTCATTATCTCATCGCGGGTTGACATTACAGAATGATTACAACTTATTAGCTATTGATTTGCGATTTTTCCATTAAGCGCCTGTGCTTGGGGCGTCATTAATTCCTGAGACCGGACATAATCACCCTTAAGTGCAGCCCCGGTTATTTACGAAGATCGATAAATCTCCCGCTACGCAACCAAACGGAAAAAAAAACTGAGGCCACGGGGACCAAAACAATGAACTTATTTTCATACGGCACTCCGCATTCGCCACGTAAAAACTGGATGAATGATAAGTCCATTCCACGAGTATTTATTATCAGGTTTTTTGATATTATCTGTACGTATTTTTGTTAAGGTTTTTGTGTTATTGTAGGAGTGAAGAGGACGCTTGTCGGTATCTTGTTTCAACAGTGGAAAATGTGAGAATCTTGAAATATGAACCTGTTTTTATGAGTGAAGATCTATTAACTGCACTGTAAGAATATGTATGTTTACACAGGAATATAAAATCTGGTCTCGTTTTAGATTATTATAATTAGGTAGGAAATATAAATAATTTCCTATGTACTTAAATTTCCGTCAAGTGCCACATAACATGGGAGCGTTTGACTCGTACCTAATTAATCTAATTATAGACGTTTCCTTAAAAATGAAAAACGTCTAATAATGCAATATTTAGTACAAAAAAGCTTTATTAGTGACTTAGTAAATTGCGTAGCATATAGGTATGTACCAATATGTGCGAATTAATACTTTTATTTCACATCGATGTCATGATGAAAACATCTAATAAACAAAATTCATCGTCGTTTATTACACACGCTAGTAAAGTTGCACTCGCTCGAAAACTAAATATGTAAGTAGATGCCAACGAAATTAGACAAATAAAAGGTAATCATAATTTCTGTGCTTAGAGTTTCATAAGTTCTACAACGCTATATGATTGTATGCATTCATATATTCTCGGTTTGTATCGCTTTGAACTGCCGCCATCATAAGGCTCTATTTACGACCTTATTCTAATAACAGGATTGCTTTATTACTAGTATATTTATAGTATTACATTTCTTATTTTACACATAAATACGTAGATTACGGATTTAAACCCTTTTTCAATAATGTTGGATTACATTTTTAAGTAGGTACCCAAGTTAATCTCTTGAATATAAAATCACACCAACTTTCACCCCCTGTTTTTCCCCCTTGAATGTAAAGTTTCAAAAATGTTATCGCTATTTTTATAAATTCGATCCCAAAATATTTATACAATTTCAAGTAAGTTAATCTAGCCAATAATGCACGTAAGGTTACAAAACATGCACAAATGAAATTACATCTTCGCCGTGGCCTAAATAAATAAATAAGTAGGTAATCGGTAGTCCGTCATTTCTCATGTACAGCATGAATGTTTTCTGACGATGTTGTTCAAGTTACTAAACTTGGATAACGTGGGCTGCAATGCATCCTTTGAAAAATGGAAAAGTATATAATATATTGCAGGTGTAAAATCGAATTACAAATAACACGTTGCAAAAGTCAAATTAAAGTACTTATTACACATTACCGTACGCTTCAACATCCATTGCCACATCGTTGGCGTCCATCAATTGTTCAAAAAGATAATAACATAATTTCGAAAAGTAATTATGTCAGTAATTAACATTCGTTCACGGTTCTCACCCGAATGATATTGGTTCTATACGTTTGTATGTAATACTATGATTAACTAATAAATGTCTATATTTGATGTACCACAAGTTTCTATAGATTGTAAGCTTACATGAATACAAACTTAATTAAGATTGCACGAACTGATCACTTCATTTGTTATGGTTATTCTTGTTCAAATTCAATGGGAGCTTTTGTATGATTATAATTTTATTCATCTGTGATTTAATATTGAAGTACACATAAGAAATTAGTAGGTACGTACGTATATTTGTGTAATTTATACTTATTTACACATTTTATTATTATTGAGTTACGGATTCTGTTCTTTTAATATAACCATCCAGATAAAATCCTTTTTCTTTCTTCCTACTTCTTAATCGCTCATGAATCGCTTTGTCGTCTTATATTTTTAGGGTTTCATCTCTAAACGAAAAACGGAACCCTTATAAACTGTCTGTCTGTTTTAACTTCGTTTCCGTGGAATAAGTACGTAGGTACGTACTTCTTATAACTTATTAAAGAAGTAACAAACAAATGGTACCTACTAGGTAAGTTACTTTTGGACACATACAATATTAGGAGGCATTTCATTTAGATACAATAAAATAGTTTCGGGGATTCATAGCCAGAGTTACTTATTACCACATGTAATACGGTGTTCAAAGATTTGGATAATGGGTCGATATTACTAGATAGTATACCCATTATCAAGTCAATTCTGATCGTGTCATTATAAAGCATCAGGAAAGCTGATGGTTGCATCACGAGAGCTTTGTTGCGCGCGAGTCACATTTTCCTTCTGTAATAACATGCCATCGAGTGAAGTGTGGAAATCATCAAACGTGTCGACACTGTGTTACTTTGCAGAAATTATTGAGCGGAAAATAGGCGGATTATTTTTACAAATACAATGTACAAGCTTAGATTGAATAGAATTGGAAAAACTATCTTGTATTTTTACCCGGTACCTATAAACGTCCATGACAATTTTCATTAAAATTCAGCAGTTAAGTTGAAGGTAACAGACTAATTGAGGTACTTTCGCATTTGCAATATTAGTAGACACCTAAAAGGTAAACTGACTGATTTATATCACACACACAGTCGAAATCATTAAGTCTGAAAGCTTGAAATTTTTAAGTTCATTTAATTCATAAAGGTCACTCAGGAAAGTCATCTCTAAAGGGAGCAGACAAAAAAGCCGGGAAAGTTTATATAATTATGTCGTGTAACTTTTTGGTTCCATCTTTTTTAGTTTTTAGTAGTACCTAAATAAGACTGTACACATATTTTACGATTGAAACAATAAGAAAAAGAAAATCTATAAGTAAATAAAGAAACATAACCCATCTTGACACAACCAGCTTGACTGATATATACCTTGTTAGCCCGGTATATATCAGTCTACTTTAGCGTTAGGCTCTAAAAACGTTAATTAAATTCCGAACTCTAGTCCCGCTAATTAGCGTTCGATAACACGCATAATACCCGTGTAACCACATAATTGATGTTCATAACATTTTTGTACAACGTCGATAGTGATCTTAAGGAAGATTTATCGCTTAGTAATTTTTACAACGTACGTAATTAAATCACGGCTTTAGAACTCCGTAGTTAATAGGTTGGAGTTAAAATGAGTGAAGTTATTTGTAGTAATTATAATGAACGCGTTTGAAATATGAAAAGGTAATTCTCTTGGGTGATTTACTTCAAACGTTAATGTCCGGTCTCTCTTAAACAGAACGTTACTGATAACAATAGAATTTATGAAATATGAGAATCTTTGGACAGCAAATATTATGATCAATGATAAAGGACTTTTATAATAGGTGCAAGCGTTGTCTTTATACCCTCACAAAAAATCTACAAATACGAATTTAGGATTCGTAGATCATTCATCATTCAACCGATACAAACCAAATGTGTTATCCTTGAAAATTAAAATCCTTTGTAAGGGATTAGAGGTTCTTTATGCGAATAGCTAATATATTTTTATCATACCATATATATGTTATAGGCAATGTGTATAATCCGGCATTGTATAGAATGCCTAGGCATTGTATACATTGCCTAAAACGTTCAGGCAATGTGTATAATACGATTCATTTCATACATTGCCTAGGTATTGTATAAAATGCCCGAAGCGCATCAGGCAATGTGTATAATGAACGACCACGGGAAGGAGGCGAGTGCGCGGCGTGCGAGACTACCCCGTAAACAAGTTGCAAATTGTCCGTTGTGTTAGTACGCAGCACTCCTTTGTTTTATGCAGACGTAATAAGAGAGGTGAATATGTCAAAATGTAAAGCTCTACGTGCTCTTGACTGTAAGTTGTAAATGTAAATGTTTACCCGAAGGGAACTGCTATGTGAGAAACGCTGTCTACGCAAAAAAACGCGTTACATACATTACCTATGCGTCAACCGGCATTCTATACAATGCCTAGGTATTCCATACATTTCCTAGGTAAAGTGTAAAATAGTTTGAACATTCAATATCATTTCACACATTGCCTGGACGACCCCGGCATTCTATACAATACCTAGGAAATGTATAGAATGCCTGCATTATACACATTGCCTATAACATATACATGTATTAATATTTGTTTTATTTTATTAGATTTATCTTTAAACACGGTGCAGCGGTGGCTACATGTTTCAAAGACATATACCTAAGTCAACATCATCGCAGTAGACACAAACAGGTCACACCAGAAAATGTAATAATTAATGAGTCGCGTTCATCACAACAAAATACCGGTGTATAGTCATAAAACATGCCAAGGTCCCCCATTAGACACGCTCGACCAGGGCATAGGTGTGAATCGACATTTAATAAAATAATTTATTGGACGCTGATGTGATTTTAATGACTACTGGACATAACTGCCTACTGAGCTCTTTTTTAGGGTTCCGTACCATAAAAAAAAAACCGAATCCTTGTACGATCACTTTGTTGTCTGTCTGTCTCTCAAAACCTTTTTTACGCAATCAGTCGTTTATACAGCAAATTGCCGCAAATCTACGATATTCGCAAGTAGTCGCAAAGGAATCAAATCCTACAGGGTACTTCTCGTGAACAGAATCGTGAGAATCTTGAGTTGTGTAGTGTATATCTTAAATATGAACCCCATATTTTAGTTACATAAAAAGTTATAATAAAAATAGTTTAACTGTTAGGTACCTTTCGCTATCTCTACAGGTTTATACGGAAACCTCGTTGCGCCTGTCCGACTCGAACTTGACCAGTTTTTTTTATAATGTGACAACTTCAGTGCTCTGCTATCTGGTTGAGTACAAGATAACTACGTATTATTATGCTTATCGGTGATTTTAATGCAGTGTAATGACGTTGTTGACAAAGTTTTTTCGTTTAATTACATTTGATTAATCGAACTACCGCATAAATCGATCGTGAGATTACCAGGTGATTGGTATTGAAAGCTTGATCCTATCGATTTTTAAATTGTTTATAGATCTTTGGTTTAGATACTGCATATAACCGAATCAAATTTTAATTAAGTATGTTTAGTGTGATTATGTTTATAGTATTACCTCAATTTTATTACACAATTTAACCGCTGTTGACATAATAATGTATTATTCAAATGAAACAATAGGTATGACGACTGTTTTTTTTTCTTTTTGCATCAAGTAGATAACCATAAATTATACGTATGTATTTTTTCTTTTCTTAAACTAACAAAAAATGACAAAGATGAGTGCTTCTAAACTTTGGGAGTAGGGGCTCGTGACGTCACCTTATAGTACAATTTATATCGTAACGTGACGTCACAACACTCCCGAACTTTAGAAGCGATTTGTCATTAAAATTTATTGATCGATTGAAGAAAGAAAAAATACGTAGGTACCTACGCCAATATTTTTATAATCTAACTATTTTGACAAACTTAATGGAATTTCGTGTTCTTTACCCTATTGCATTAAATATTAAGTATCTGAAGAAATTAAAGTTTTTTGAAAATATTAGCTAATTGACAACCTTTCAATTTCTTTTTACTTTTTACCGCATTTTAATTACCTATTTAATATATAAGCTTAAAAGCTTAGCAAGCGACATTTAATAATGGAATTTTGCTCAGACTACATAGCTTAAGTGGAAGTTATTTTCCACACAACCAATAAACCAATAAAGGCGTTACAGAAATAGATCCGATACTCGTATAAAAGCTAAGCGTGTGCCATAACTGATTGCGCGCGCGCACGCAGCCGGCGCAGCCTCCCTCCAACTGATTCAAAGCTCATTCAACATTATACGATTATCTTTAGCAAGATAATAGTGTGGATATACCTTTAGGTATGTATATATTGCCAATGAGATACCTACTTTTTAACTAAGCCTTGATGATAATAAACCATAATAATTTCTGATGCCTTCGCGGTTATTACACATTGGAATGAAACAACTATTAACGGATTTAACTCGCGTATTTTTATTTTATTTTATTAGCTGACGTTTTGGATTCCTTACAGTTTCCATAACGTTCCATAGCGTTAGACTATTGTCAGCTCAGTCGTGCTACGATTATGGAAACTGTAAAGAATCCGAAACGTCTGCTAATAAAATAAAATAAAAATACGCGAGTTAAATCCGTTAATAGTTGTTTCATTCCAATGGATAATAAACCAGTTTATTAAATAATCGTGTAGGTACAGTCAGCATCAGATATATCAAAGCGGGCGAGGTACTCAAATACATCTGAACAACATTAAATTTCAATAAATTCGTTACGGCAAATAAGGCCAATAATATCTGAACGTCCAATCCGTCACAAATATAAGAGCAGCAATTTTTCAGTATAATCTGGACACATAACAACACAAAAATATCTAAACAGTACAAGTGTTCATAAATATCTGAACACTTAAGGAAAATATACCTTAAATCACTGACATATAGTTTACATTCTATTGTACAGATGTAGTGAATATTCTGTCTCATGGTAACATTACTAGGTAAGCAAAGCAAACGTAAATTGCGACGTTGTCATACTTACTATTGTTTCCTGTTGCCAAACTTCAACTGTCACTGTTTAGTTCGTATCCTATTTAATTATGAAAGAATATTATGGTCGTTGACAAGTCGTTGTCAACATTGGTAATCAATTTTCGTCAACCTGATAATTGATCGCTTAGCCTCATGGTTTATACGTCGGATGCGCGGTCATAGAACGCGGCTGGTTTAAGTTCGAGACCAGACCTTTTTAATTTTATTCCTTTTGTATTTTTATTCAGATCTTATTTTGTATTGAAGACGTCGGTGAGACACTTCCAAGACTAACCTTAGTTAAATTGTGTATATTCTAGTTATAGTTTATTTAGTCTATGTAAGCTGCGTTTTGTGTAAAGTATAAATTATTATGGTAACCAGATGATGAAATGATGAGACATGATGGAGCTTAATTAATTACATACTTTGTCGTTTAATTAGGTACGCAACAACTTCATCAATTGTAAAAGTCCGTAGGTAATAAACGAACTGCAAATACTAATACGAGTTTCGATTCTACGTATGTCCGATCTCCGAATGTCCTGCCACCGTATTAAAGACTATAATAAATGAAGAAATAAAAAATAAAAAATCTTAAAAAACTAGCGACAAATAAAATTTTAATATAGCAGGTAACCTAATTTATTATAGAAATTAAAAAAAAGAATAATATATGTCATATTTCCCATCCGTTAATAAAAATAAAATGCATGTGGACCAGTCGGATTCGATCCATGATGCTCGGTTTACTAAGCGATATCTTACGCATTAAGCCAAGACAGTATTATTTAGATTGTTTGAAATTTATAATAGGTATATGCGTTTGATTAGAGCCTAGTAATGATACCACGAGACAGAATATTCACTACATCTGCACAATAGAATGTAAACTATATGTCAGTGACTTAAGGTATATTTTCCTTAAGTGTTCAGATATTTATGAACACTTGTACTGTTTAGATATTTTTGCGTTGTTATGTGTCCAGATTATATTGAAAAATTGCTGCTCTTATATTTGTGACGAATTGGACGTTCAGATATTATTGGCCTTATTTGCCGTAACGAATTTATTGAAATTTAATGTTGTTCAGATGTATTTGAGTACCTCGCCCGTTCTGATATATCTGATGGTGACTGTACGTATACAATATAAGTTTTATTTCTGATGCCTTCGTGGTTATTATACCTTGGAATGAATACGCGAGTTAAATCTGTTTATACATAGTTGTTTTTCTACGATGAGTACTAGTCAACAGATAAACATGCATAAATATTTCTAAGACATCCAAGACTCAGGTACAGATGACAGTGCTCATCGCTAGCAGGAATCGAACCCACGACTTCCGGTTTCGTAGTCAAGGGCTCTGACTAGACGACATGGTTGTAACATTTTTTTATATATGTGTTAATCACAACACCACAGTGATATATTTTATCTAAATCGATTCATGCAATGAAACTTCTATACGTTAAGATCCTAATCTCTTCTTTCCGGTAGTTAGATAATTAAAGAAGCCTAAAGCGTCCAATATAAGAGTGAGAACATCTCTGTATTTCCTGCGACCCACACAAATATACCGTTTTCCAAAGTAGCAACGCAGAAAAAAGCAGTATCGAATAAATTGTATTAGTATCGAATTTCGATGCGCGTGGCCAGATAGCGGCCTCATATCGAGAGACAATCAATTAACCGGTCGCAATTCGATTATTGATTTTGTAATTAAATCGCAACTGTGGGCGGGGTATTCGTTGAATTATTTTTATTAACGATTTTTAGCAATGTTTGTTGGTATTTTCAATTAAGCAATTCCATAAGTAAATATTCAGAGTAGGTTTGCGTGGTCCGGTTGTCTGGATTTTTTATATTTTTAATTACTTTGATATTTAAATGGCAATTGATTGAATCCACGTGGTGAATGTTAAAATATTTTTATGCATAGATAAATTTATATTCCAAATGAATCCAATTAGAATAATGATTTGCTCAGTAGTTTTGCCTCTAATAAACAACAGTTGAATAGGTATAACTTTTATCCTGACTTTATTTTAATTAACAAACGCTACTGGCGGTTTAAATTTCTTCATTCAAGTACATATCAAGAATACGAGGCTTATAATTTTAAAACGGAATAAGTATAATACGATGTCTCAATCGCTCTCGGCATTTTTATATTAATATGCCTAGTATCATTTGTATATGGGCGTAAATCTCTCGGACGTTGAAGTCATGGCAAACCATTATGTGCCTACACGAAATATGCCTCGCTATTATAACAGTTGACAGTGCACCTGAATGAGAATATATGCGCAAAAAGGACCAACGTTAATGTAATTATTTACCAGACGATCGCTTTATTGCGGAGTATGCAAACATTTTAACATAAAGCGCCTTGTCGCACCACGAGTACCAAGTACAAAAACGACGGTCCTTAATCATGTCTCTCTTAATCGATTTCAGAAAGGGCCCACTGGTTTCTTATTTTTCACCACTGGTCATATTAAATAATCTCGGCGGCAATGAGAGTAAATTGCGCCCCGCCGTAATCACGCGTATAGTACGCAAGGAATTATGTTAGCCTATAATTAAACTGCAATTAATTAGTAATTACATTTCGTGTTTACTGTTTATGGAGCCGGGGTATACCACTCTTGCAAATTTTACCATACTGATGCATGTAGATAGTTAGCAATAAACTAAACACGCCTTCTTAATTAATGTCCATTAATAATTATAGGAATATATGATCCGGGCCTGGTTATTGAGTTATGTTCATTTTAATTCTTAACGGGTATTAATATAAAGTGTATAAGTACCCGATTTACATAAAACATGGTCCTAGCAAAACCGGAACAACGTTTTATAGGTATACCTGGAACTTTTAAAATATAATTCCTATTTACGTTTTTATACTTTTTTTCTATTTTTAGTATTGACCGGTGGTCTGTGAGCTGCGCCGGGCCACCATAGTCTTCATTAATAAATCCAGTCCAGGAAGGAGATATCTATCGTCTACGAATCACGTTATTTCGTGCACATGGTACTCTCGTGTCAGCAATCATCGTTGGTCTAAAACTAATTAAGAAGAAATAGGAAAAACGGACATCGGGGTCCTTTCTAAAGTCAGGTGGAGAAGCTCATCAGTATGCGAAGTGCGTCTTGCTTCACATACCACCGTCCCATTCATCCGCGCCGCACAATCCAAAACAAATTGCCTTAAACAGCAGACTCTTTGTAAAAATGGAACCCGAAGGTCCTTTCTTGGTAAAAAACAGACGTGTCCGTACTCTTTTTAAATCGACTATGAGTAATTGAGAACTGGCCCGCGGTACGTGATGCGTTGTTCGACCACCTCCCCGGTGATGCCAAACTTAGCACGGCAGTAGAACCGCGTCGCTTTGCAATGTTTATAGCCATTTAAAAGTCAATCATTGTCAGGGAACCGACAACTCGAAAAGTGTAATCTGCATAGACATTTACCCGATTAGCATAGTTTTATATACTTATGTTGTCGAACTTTTAACGACCCTTAAGAAGATCGGAGTGCATTTCGAAACGACTCGCATACTAGGGTTGCGCATGTCACCGAGTAGACGGTATAATTTATATCAGTTCTACAGCTGTAGTGGCTTTTAAAGCGCAAATTGAATTACCATCTATTTTGCATAAACGCGATGAGCCACCAGGACGCGACGCGAGTTATGGCACGCAGCCGGTGCGCGGTGCGCGCGCGGGCGCGTCCTCCGAGCCTCTCGCGGCGACGGCGGCTGCGGCGGCCATCAATTAAATTTTAATTTTCGATCGCCAACGAATGAGTCGGCAGCGGCGTAATTGGTCGGTCCAACCCGATGATTACTTTATTGGTTACATGCAAACTTGACCACGTACGTAATATTCGCGTGGTCATCTGACATTTCATGTTTCTTTTTGCTTGAGTCATAATCACACGAATATTGAGAAAAAGATAAAACAGACTTGATAACTCGGCTCCCACAGAGGTAGCCGGGGCCGGAGCGGTCTCCAGACAATCGTCGAATTTAAATAACTTGTTCTGCCGCTACCGACCGCCTTTGACATTTTACCCTTAGTTAGAAAGGATTTAGACGCCTTCCTTTTCTTCTGGGTGTCGTGGCGATCGTTCATCTCTTTCGGTTTCGAAGGATGCTGAGCGGCGTCAGTCTAGTGCAGGCGGGCGCAGGCGGTGTCCTTTACAATGAGTTCCAAAGTGACGCGCCGTGCAGGTAGTATGTTTTTGCGAACTTGTCTCACTTAATTTCAGACGGGCGTTTATTTACGACCTTGCGCGAGCCTGCCACGTGACGAGACTTACATGAAAGTGGAATACTTGTTACAAAACTTGGTAAAGTCGACGTTTTCGGACAAAAGTTCCATACTCGCCGTTAATTATTCCATATAAGTTTCGAACAAAGAAATGAAAATGATTCGTATTTGGTGTCAAAAAGATTGGTTCTCTTACGTGATACGTGCATTTAAGGAATTATCATTGATGTAAAAAAACATTCAATGAGATCAAGAAAAAGAACAGCATTGCAACGATGACTTCAAATACCTATGTTACTAATGCTAGACTAATTGGGTCATGTACAAATTAATTATATGCTATCTGTCCTATGCAATCGATTGAGGCACCGACTTACACCTTGCGCTTAATTTATTAAAACGCAAAGAGAACGCATTGCCGTTGGAATATGCATAAGATGTAAGCGAGCCGGTGCATAAAGAGATACAATGCTTTTTGCGACGCAATGAAGACTGTACGTGCGCCGGCTAGGGGCTGTATTCAGTAAAAGCAAATTCCATATCATCTATCTTCTTGCTTTCTCCCTCTTCCTATAGGAATGGAAGGAGTGAAAGAAATAGCATAACACAATGTGTCAAACTTACGGTTACTGAATAGACGGTTCCTTTATGTCTTAAATTATTGTTCTCGCCGTCCTGCACGTGCCGCCTACACTGTTTAAATGTAAATTGTCTTCTCTTGAATAAATTATTAATATTTTTGAAGAAAAAACTGTTTTGAATTCTCTTCAACGTTTATTTTATGCTTCTAATGGACCGTCTCAAGGGAATACGGCGAGACTGAATTCATGGCATATCTTTCATAGAATACGTACTTTCCTACTTTTATGCGATGAATAATAAAATGAATTCAATAGGAATGCATTTATTATAGAAATTTTCTGCTACGCATATGGGAACTGTAAAGTTTTCAAAACGTTAGATACTTAATAAAATAAAATACCCGAGTTAAACCTGTTTATAGTTGTTTTATTCCAAAATATTATATGTATAAGTAAGTATAATATAAACAGTATTATGAATTGTTTAACGTACAAACCTCCCTAGATCACCGATTCACAAATGTCACAATAAAGTTTAAAACTATTAACAATCTTATAATTTTAGTAGGCTGTTATATTTTTATAGTATAATCAAGTGTATGTAAAGCGTGCCGACTGGGGCCATAAAGCAAGCAGATTGCATCGCGCGGCTGTCGCGCCGCGATACGTGCCGAGGCTGCGCTCGCGCCGCCGCCGTCGCGTCGCTATTCTAAACTGCGGATCTAGTTTGGCACACTACATATTATTGGAACTTTCCTTATAAGTAATTGCTTTATTTCTAAAACTAGCGGCCCGCCCCGGCCTCACCCGGATCCAGTGGCGGGACTAGGGTTTCAGAATAGGGCAAGCCGAAAGATATGATATTGGTATAAGATACCTACCGAAAAAAAAATACGAAATGCATGCGATTGACAATACATAACATGCCTTTTCATATCGCCAAATAAGTTATTCAGTCATAATATAACTAGGTACTTATATTACCTACGTAGCTACTTATATTACCTACGTAGCTACGTTGTAATCCATAAGTTATTGCCGCCGAAAAAAATATGCAACACTAACAATATAATTTGTTTTAATAAGAAAATACAATAATAATAAGAGGTACCGATCGTTTTAATACTTTCACCTTTTTCCAGATCAAAATTTAAATAAGTATTTTACCTTTGCTTCACGTACTTGCACCAAAACACACACTTTAAATCCCCATAAAGAACTATTTCCTTCATTTTGTAACACAATTATATGCCTATGTACTCACTGTTAAACTACAGTTAAATTAGAAAACTCTCAGACACTATGAAACCTTAAGAAGTTAACTAATCTTTAATCAAAACACAGAAAAATAATGTAAACACTTCACTCAATCAACTAAGTATTTAATAACTGACGCGAAGTTCAAACGTGTTGCAGGACAGACAACTGACAGTCTGACACTATTACGCATGCGCCAAATTGGTTCGCAGCTAATTTCGTTAGCAATCCCTGGCTTAAAATCCACGATTTGACTGCAATAGAAATATCAATCTCTTATAGGTTAGAAAGAGAAATAAACACTAAGAGACAACATGAACGCAAGCCTCATAAAAGCCTCCAAGTGCGAGCGAGAGGTCGCGATCAGTCGTGGTTTCGTAAGCATCGATTGGTGCGCGTGATCTAACATATTATTGGCTCGCTCGGCGAGCGAGTGAGCGAGGTCATTGCATTCAACTGATCGAATATTATAGCGCGAACTTTTAAACAGTTCGAATGTTGATATTCCTAATGGACAATATTTTTAGTAGGGCAATCCAGGCTTTTCGGCTTGTATGAAGGGCACGCCCCTGCCCGGATCCCTTTTTTTTATAGCCTATGTCCCTATGTCACTCTGAAATAATGTAGTTTTTCCACAGTGAAAGAATTTTTCAATTAGGTCCAATCGTTTGGAGGCTATTAAATCCAAACCAACAAACAAACAAACTTTTCCTCTTCATAATATTAGTATAGATAAACTTTTTCTGTGTCTTAAAACGCAAGTGCAAGGCAGACTGTCAAGTTGCCTTTATCAATACGTATTTGTTTCGTGTCTCAAGTTTCATTTAAATGAGTTATATTTAAAAAAAAGTTTATGGTTTTTATTACTATTTCGACTCCCTACTCACTTCGACTGAACGGGAGGTTAGAGTACCTCCCTGCCTCCACTTACAGCCCTGTTCGCTGTAGGTTTTGATATCCTTGCGAGTGTCTTAAATTACCTTAGAAATATTCTTAGTTGGTCTACTCCCTTAAAACCGGACAAAATCCTAACTACACCCTAGATAATATACGTGGAATAGTCCAACGGTGTCACTGTGAATTTCTTAATTGAATAGGTCCGTGGAGATGCGCAGATCTCACGTCCCTGCGCTCGCGCACCTATCTAAGATAACTCGTGTAACAGTAACGATGGGACTGCATTATTGTTATGGCCACAATAAAACTAGAGGTTCGCCTTTACTTACGTGCTTGTAACATCATTGCATGGATATGATATAGATTGTAAGTATGTTATACTAGCTTTTGCTAGCGACGTCGTCTGCGCATTATTAGTACTTTACACAATATTGTCAAAGATTATGTGTTATTCTGATATTTCATCCAAATCCATTCAGTAGTTTTTGCGGGAAAGCGTAACAAACATATATGTTGTGGACTGTAATGAAAGCAATAGGTTTATGAAGAATATAGGAATTTAATAAGGTAACTTTACAAACGAACACAATATCACAACACAACTCAACCAAATCAACTAACAGACTGACAATTCCAAAAACAATCGATATATAAAAAAGGGCAATAGCCAATTAAAAGTAAAACTATATACAAACGCAAGGAGTACGCAACAATATACATTCTTACAAACTTTCGCGTTTATAATAGTAAGTACCTAAGGATATTTCTATATAGTTTTTGTTGGATTTAATCTAATGGGGGTAGGTAGGAACCTACCTTATTCCATGACACTGTTAAATCGCCGTCTATTTCGCCAATAAAATGTTTGCCTTAATTATTTTATAAACCTTAATAATCTAACAAGATGTTGATTACTGAAGCTCAGAGCTATGAGAACTTCGAAATAACATTTAAATTTAGTTTATTTATTTTATGTAATGAAACCAATAGAAACATATAACAAAACTTTGTTAATTATAACATTACATAATTAACCTAACCTTAGGTGCGTCACGAACGAATTTTACATGTAATTTATTTATCACTAGCTTCTGCCCGCGACTACGTCCGCGTGGAACTCCTCCTTTTTTGCAGTCGGTTAAAAAGTAGCCTATGTCCTTTCTCAGGCTCCAGACTTTCTTTGTACCAAATTTCATTTGAATCGGTCCAGTAGTTTTCGCGTGAAAGCGTAACAGACAGACAGACAGACAGACAGACAGAGTTACTTTCGCATTTATAATATTAGTAGGGATGATGAAGTTCTATTTCTGCTTATAAGTACATATTATTGTAATATAGTAATATTCACAATATGCAATTGATATTAGAATAAACGTTAAGAAACTAAAGTTATTTTACGATAATGTTACTGTCTTAGTACTTTATACGTTGTATACACGGAATTTATTAAGATTATCCATTTATGTTGGCATTTAAATTTAAACCCAATTGCAATTTCAATTCCCTTTATTGGTAGGTACTTACCTATATTACTCTTATAACATCTGAATGCAATTGGCTTCATAGGATTTGAAATTATTATTGAAGTGAGACAAATAAAGAGAATTACGCGAAGTATAGGTATAACTAATTGTCAATTTTTTTTTAAGTAAGTCCTTTCAAATATTGAATATATATTTGAAAGGCCTTAATTCTAAAAAATATATATATAATACTAGTTTTATGTAGCCTTACCCTCTAAAACGTACTTCTGGGTAATTTTTAATTTAATTTATTTTTAGCAACAAACAATAGTTTTACAAAGTCATATTTATAGCAATCTAATTCATCTCATTCTTAAGACTCTATAATAAACATGCGCTATGTAATATGCATGACGACTGGTTTTTTTCTGTCCATCTAGTAATTCTAGTACCTACCTATCTACGTTACCAAAAATTATAACTCTTCCTCTTTGAACTCCTCACATTTCTTCAATCATAATAGTTGCTATTAAATGGTCAAAAATCCTTAGCACAAACATAAAGTAAACCTATTCAGTTAGTTACACGAACACTAGTTCTCCGCCACCTAATCCAATTTTCCGCAAACCCTTACCGTCTTACCCAGCTTTAATTACGTGTGTTTTCTCAGCGATGTGTAGATACTAGCTTCCGAAGCATGCAGCCATAATGCCGTGCTACAAGAGAAATGGTGCGAGTAACTTGGGGCACAAAAAGCTTGTGCCATGTAGCTATTACCTGGATAATGCCCACCTGAGTCCCGTGGGAAACTTCATAACATTTCGGTGCAAGGATGTCGGACGTTGTTTAAAAATGCCTCTTGTAATGGGTGCGCGATTATAGCTCCGCATTCGAGAAGAATGTTACTTATAATAGCTTCTTACGCGAAGTAATGCAAATAGATTATGGAGTTATGAAGCTACAACGGAGTATTGTAACGTAGTATTAGTTAAGTACATATTTTAAGCATCAATAAAACAAGTCATAAATTCAATGGAAATTTCCTTTTAGTTCTGTTGCGACAAAATTCTCTATAAAAATGACACAACATGAGACCACCTAACCCGCCTCGAAATTACCACTTTGAAGTCCAGAAGCGGAAAAAAAAAGAACAAAACCACGATCGTGAGGGTATAGAGGCTGCCTACACACGTCGAGGTTTCGGTGCGGCACGACTAAGCGGACGCGGGGGCGGCGCGGGAGTCGCCGGGAGGGGGGGGAGGTGATGAAGGGGGAAGGAGGAGTATAGGAGGGGGGGAGGGGGAGGTCAGCGGGGCCGTGAGAATGCGCGCGCGCCGCCGGTTCCCAGGCACGCGCCGCCCGCGCCCAGCGCGCGACCGACCTGAGCACACGCCTATGTGCTAGTGGCTAACGTGTTAGATTTCCCTTCGGTCTGTGGAGGTATAATTTTGGAGATGATAAGCTACTCATAGTTACTCCACTGTTACTTTGTAATCTCCTATCCAAATCAGTCTTTTACGTGGCTTTAGCGTTTTACACGTATTTTTTTAGCCACTATAAGGTAGATTCTGGGTATGGTTCTGTTATCAGAAGCCCACTTACCTACCTCTACTAATAAATCCTAAGTCCAATAACAAACGCCGTGTTTGACATTGTGGCTGCACCAATGCAGCTTTACATTATTTAGATTTATTTAATATTAAAAAATGACCGCGCACATTTTCGATATAAAATATGTAATCATACAAGCTATCATAGAGACACAAATACTCAGGTACAATAAGCACATAGGTATAAAATTAAACCATGCTGCAAAGAAAAACTCCATAGATGAAAAAACACTAATCTAGTTATTTATAAATTTATCTAATTAGTGGAGTAAATCAGTTGTATGCCAGTATCGCCAGTAGGTGTGTTGGGACGAGCAGCATTCATTCGTGGCGAGGTCGCCGCGGTCGCGCGCCTCGCCGCCGCTGCACCGCGCCGCTGCACCGCGCCGCTGCACCGCGCGCCGCCGCCGCCGCGCGGGACCACGCCGCGCGGTGTTAGATGCACACTCACACCACACCTCCACACGACTCACCATAAATACCTCCACACACTGCAATTCAAAGCCCGTTTCAGATTTATACACACCCATTATTCACTATTGAAACCTCGCTCTCATCAACAGTGAACCTTAATTACCTTCAGGCATTGGAAAGTCTCGGATGATTTTGCCGAGCGAGAATTATGTTGATTTAGTACCGAGTGCCCGGATCATTAGCATTTACTGGCGCATCGCAACCTTTTAATCGCGGTCGCCTGTTTTCGAAAGGAACGTATAATTAGTGCGGTAAGAATGGCAAGTGAATCGCTTGCGCGGGAACAAGTTAACGTATGTATTTGCGCATTGGGTCGACCGGAGAGTTACGAACATTTTCCACGGCGACTTGTATTCATCTCATGCGACGGACGTCATTTGTAATTTATGCGCGGTCGTGCTCACTGCCCGCGCCGGCGACCCGCCTTGTTGATGAGTCGTGTTGTGTCGTGACGCTCACAGCCCAGCGAGAATTAGATCCTGCCTGCTCTCAATACATTGCACACTGCACGCCCAAATTATTGAGACCTTTTAGGAATACCGCGCCGTCTATTATATAAAGGTCTCTGTAATTTGGACGTAAGACACAAAGATTGCACGTGTGGCGAATAGCGATGCGTGAGGACTCAGTCACGCCGGACAAATAGTGGAGGCATTTTCTATGGTAATACACCGAACAAAACGTCAGTTATTAGTGATTGATATGTTTGTACAAAACTGCACGTCTGCGCACGAACGACTACTGGCACTGATGATGTTAAATTGAGTTTTAATACTTTCCTAAGCCTTAAATGAAGTAAGAAGTAGGTAAACACATTCGAATCAGAATATACATGAAAACAAACTATTACCTATAGGCACACCGCCTGCTGCAATATTAGTGCAATCATGCTCGCTAATGTACCTATCTAAATGTGAATTCCTTCTCAATACATGACTAACCATTAATTTCTTGTATAATCCAAGTTGAATCTCGGCATGAAATTGCACGCTTCGTGATGCGTGTAACAACTGCAGAGTTCAGCGGAAGCAGTAATGCCATTTGTAAAATCGAGAATCACAAAGGATTGCAGATAACGTCACTATAGAAAGAAAATAATATGGTATTATTAAGAGAATGAGAGTAGTAATACTTTACTACTGTATTTTCTTACTTGGATGATTTAATAGGGTCGGTAATTCCGGTAGCGGGAGGCGCCTGCGCCGTCAGTCTCGCAAACTGAATAGATGTTCTGGGGAATTGCAGCGTTCTCACCCACTCATTACGATACGAAATTATTATGCGGCGGAAATTCGCAATGCATACCTGAGAATAATCTTCATCGAGACGTAATGACAGCATCAGCCTTGTTATTTGCAGTGACTTTGCTTTATATATGTTTTTATTGTAACCTAAGTGGTTATTTTTTGTTTAGTAAATTTTTATGTATTGACAATGTAACTGGGATAGTTTTTAAGTCCAAGTTTTATCTAGCTAGATGAAAACATAGGAGAAATCTATGCTACCTGCGACAGCGTTGCCGTGGTCCTGATGTAGGTACCTATATAAGTAAATTACTGAATATATAAATTTAACTTTGGCTTTACAAGTAGAGAGTTTATATAGCCGGTGGGTTCGGAAAGGCGTAACTGATGTCCATCAGACAGACAGACTGACATATCGCGGTCTCTCGCTACTCGCCAGTTGTTTCACGGCACGTTAAATAATGGATGCCGATAAATTGAAATAAAAGCTGCCACAGATACTTAATTGGCTTTGTATTGAAGACATCCTTGCATGCATTGAATTTAAAAAATGTTGAAATAAGTATTTGAAATCCCCGCCGAGATGAGCCAATATAACTTAAGACTAGAAAACTCGACTCGTGTTTGGCTCAATAAAAGGGTTCTTTAGAAAATGATGACGTCGTACCAGCAAATCATCAAGACGTAGTGTAATAAATTCGCATATTTTTATGACTGAAACTGTTCAATGCATGAGTATGTAAATTCAGTAGAATCTGTAAGATTTAAATAGGTAGTTACCTCTAGAAAGCCTCTTTATGCTATCAGCCGTCGTATTCCTACAAAGCCATTTATATAAGTACACTTACTTGCTCAACTCCCATTAAAGCTTCAGTTTATCGTGTTTTTATTACAATCTTTTCAAAAATATTTACAAAACGCGCAACGTTGTCGATACTTAAATATTAAATCGATTCCATGTACTCCAATGTGAAACGTTAAAATCTAGACACAGTAGTGAATCAGCCAAGTTCAGAGAAGAAAAGCGTAACTCATTTGCCATGTAAACCATTTCGAGCTACTTATAACCCCTATTAATTCAGAAAGACTTTGCAATTTCGCTCGCCTAGTCCGCCCATCAATGTGTTTTAACGGCATCAATATCTGATGCCACTTGCAAGACTTGGCTTCTCTTTACATTTATGTTTCGTGTACTGTAATTACTGGTTATAATACTCTTTACGGTTAGCTATTAGGTAAACGGTCACACGGCTGCAGCCATTAACGGGTGCGCCGGTGAAAGGATGATACCGATTTCAAGGAGACAAAAATACATAAATGCAGCTTCTTGACTCGAAACTGGAATGGCATGACTTTTTAAGTCATTTTACGAACGATAACGTCGTTACGAGTACAATGTTTGTTTTGGAAACTGTTTTTAATATTGAATATTTGTTGCGCAAGATATTATAATACCTATATGATTAAGCAGGTGAAAATTCATTGGAATAAAATACCGGACACGATAGTGATAGACATTGGACTATCGTCAGCACAGTCGAGCAAATAAAATAGAACACGCGAGATAAATCCGTTATAATTATTTAATTCCAATGTGTAATAACCGAGAACGCATCAAATATTATTAGATTGTTAGAACTTTAGGTACTTACTTATTAACAGACTTAAAATTACGCGGGTAATAAATAGGTACCTACCGTGTGGCTTAGGTAGTAACTCGTATTTATAAATGAATGAGCTATACTTATCTTCTTGAATAACGAAATAATTTTAACACATAGAAAGTACCTATTTACTTACCACAGAATATTACGTATTAATTTATCTCTCAGTGTATCATAAATCAACATAGATTATGTTGCACTAACTGTATTATATTTGCTATACAATTTCTTGTGCAATTAGGAATGTTTCGATCTTCCTTATTGCATCTTACGTCAGAACGTGTGTGTATTAACGCAACGTTTATTAAGTGTCATCACTCTAAATCATGGACACCGATTTATGGCTGCCGTCAGAATTTTATGAGAAAAAAACACAGTGTTTCATAAGCGTCTCTTAAAAGGTACTGCAACAGTCAGTTTAGTGTTATAATGTGTTTGGTAGTTTCCTTTTCGATACTGCTATGTAGGTATATATATATATCTATTATAATCTTACTTTATATCATAAATGCGATAGACTTTAGTATTAAGCCGCTTTGTAGATTTATACCAAATGTCAGTTTCTGAGCAAGTAAAATAGGGTGTGTAATTTAGGTCCTAAGTTACCCGAAGTACTCACTAATTCTGCTTAGTCAAAGACGCGAGCAGAAGATAGTTTGTAAAACAAATATCACCTACGTACCTACCTAATATAAAACTGTATGCCTATAGTCGAGTATTTGTATGTTAGGAACACGGGAAATCTATTAAAGAATTTTAGTCAAGTATAACATAACATTGACTATAAAATCTTGAATTGAAAAGCAGTTAGTCTTATTAAATTTATTTAAGGAGTGCAAAATCGAACCTACACGTCCAATCTGGTATATTAACCACCCTAAGGGTGCGCTGAGAATAAAAATGATGTAAGTACATCAACTTGTTTTATTGTATAATTCCTTATAGCCTGGAGCGGATAATAACAGTAATAAGACGCACGAGGCCCCATAAGTCACATGTACCTCACCCGATCCCAAGAACAACGGATAAATGCGAAATTAAAGTGAAAACAGACAGATTTGTGTAATGATAGCACCGGCTAAATGGCGAAATAAAGTAAAATAAATAAGCGGCGGGGTTGTAAACAGTCGAGCCTAATTAGCAGAACTTTATCTGCCCGCTTCATATGAAATACAGACCTAAGAATTTATTATTTTGGATTGAGTTTTTTTTAATTCAAGCATGGCTGAGAAGAAGTGCTGATGAAGTGATGACAATGTGACTATGTTTTCTATACGAATCAAAATATATAGCAGCTGTGTTGATCGAGTTCAGGTAATGGCATTAAAAATGTTCTTATGACATAAACAACACCCGCCGCGCCGTAGCGGCAGTAAGAGAAACGGCCGTCACGTTTCGACGACGCAGCTCCCACAGTACTAGTCACGAACTTATACTTCACTTAATTAACGTAAATAAGACAGTTTTGCGAAAGAAAAAAAACGAGCGGGGCCATGGAAAGGCCGTTGTTTCGATGGAACCGGATTTGTCGATTTAAGTAAGGCCCTCAGATGCGGCGGCGTCTTAGGCCACACTTTATGTCACTGTTTATTTTTAATGAGGTTTATCGTCTTGACTTTTATGTATGCGAAAAATATAGCGGCTCGTATAACAATATATTTATGTAAATAGCACACGGGTTCATCCTGTTTTAAACATCGATTCCCTTTTAATATTCCCAGTGACAACTTTATATGCGTTTTTTTATCTCTGCGTATTTTAAAGCTGCGTTTCAATAGAGATCCGTAAGGAATCGATTAATCATCGATCTTTCATTCAAAGCTAGTCGGAACTCATACCCGTCATCAAGGCATCGTACACGAGTAACCCTTCTGTGCAATTTAAAAAGCTTTTCAGAATGTGCAAGTCACTGTTCGTATGCCACTTATTGCCTCGAACCGTGAGTTGAGAAACTGCGTTGAAAGACGTCAGTAAGTAGTAAAAAAATGCAGTCGTCATTTAAGAACTGGGGACATATTTTTAAAATGAATCAATAGGTACAGCTGTATCACAACACCAACAAAGTATATTAGGTATGTTCTGGACGTGTTGCAGACGGCCCGTTCAAGTATTACGTAAGCATAAATAACACATCCCCCTCCCCGCTCCCTTGTAATGCTTACGTAAATCAATAACAGGTTATGATTGTTTTTGTTCCTTAACATAAAAGTTATGGGATAAAAACATAAGTCAAACACATGTGAAAATATTAATACCAATAGAAATCAATTAGATTAATGTCATACTAAAACCTATGTATATATATCTCTTAAATATCATATTATTTCATTTTAAAATCGATTTCATGCTCATAAGAATTCTGATTGCATGTATTTATATTTATTCCAGTGTCTCATAATATTTAAAGTTATTTTCATTTTAATGATACAAGCCGCAAATTTCAAATATTATTGATAGTCGGTAATAGCCCATAGAGCAGCATGGGGGCTCGTTAATCGGGAGAGTATCCATATCACTGCTGGACCTTTTTAAAAGATAGCAGTTTTATTCTTTAAAAAATATATATGTGCATAGTTTTAGTAGGCAAGCATACCCACCTTACTAACAGCTATTTAAAAGCTTTTAATTTTTGTTGACACATAAATGATTATACACATATATTTGTTTATTCATTCAGTTTCATTATCGATGTGCAATATCAAAACCGCTTCGTCAATTAACTATTAAAATTAGGTCCCATAAAATCGGCAAAGCTTCGTCAAAATTAATTATTGTACCTAAAATAAAAAACTCAAACATTAATTAATTGTATTCGACTCGTAAGTACCCGATCCAGAAGTCCCTATCACACCAACGCGGAATGGTAACTGAAATCTGTCAAACAATACTTATTTTTATGACCAAAATATTATTTATTATTGTTTTATGTATACTGTGCTACGCAAAACGTAGCAACGCTACGGGAGCGTAGCGCTACGATTGTAATTAAACATCACACATAATTAAATTCCAAACTTGTAAAAATATCAAATCCTAAACTAATCTTTAAATTAATTGGTACCTACGTGTTGTGAGTACTGAAAAATTGGGATTATTATTGGAATTTTGGTACAGTTACAAAGTAGCGTAAGAAATCTTTACTTTGCTTAGTTTTGTATTAGATAATATTCGTAATGATAATTAATTTAATCTTCAAGTTAGTGTCAGGCAGTGGCTGTGCGGACCGGTTGCGCAAACGCACCTGCCGCGGGCACACGCCACGCATGCGCTGCGCACACTGGACCACCGTTGCGATTTCATACATATTTATACACTTTAGAACAATTGAACTGTTTGCGCCAAATAGAGCTAGTTTGTCCCATCCACCATAGATACTACCTCTATCTAGAGGTTAATTAGGACAATTAACAGAGTAACGTTGTAGATTTTAAATATGGCGGATATTTCTTATATAACTTCGGCATAAAGAAGTCGCACAGGCGAAGGTCTCATTTCCAAAAACTAAGTCATCCATGAGGCTTCAATCTGTAGGCTGAACTAATAGATTGGTTATTTATTACTTCGTCGGGCGGTGAACATTCTCTGAAAACTGATTTCGGCAAACATACATGGATATGTAACCAACATCGCAATAAGCCCAAAATTCTTAGTTTCGTTCCCTTTCTTTCGCGAATTTATAATAGCAATTTTGATTGACTATCAGTCCCAACAGATAACGATATCTACCTATAACAGGACAAATATCGAAACAATCTAGACCGCAGTAAGATTTAATCATACACGATCGTGAGGCGGTATTGTGTTTTCCTACTGAAATATACCCCTATCAGGATTCATAGGTACCCCTAACATCCGATTTCGTAGTTAGGAGCTCTAACCACTAGACTGGTGGTTCTTAACCTTTTTATGTCCGTTGTTACCCTTATGACCGATGAACTTGCGCGCTAGTCGGCGCTATGCTGTGCTCAGACTTGTCGCTTTAAAATTTTACGTTCGAGTAATCAAACGTTGGTCTGGTCCCTGGGTTAAGAATCCAGGCACTAGACCAACGTTTTCAAGTAAATAACTCCAGTGCACGCCGGCCCTTCGCTGTCCTCGCTCTGCTCAAGCGTAAGATAAGCCCCGACGTGTGCATTTTATTTATTTTAACATTTTTAAGGCGGCCGCGCTTGCGTCTTTTATTTCTTATTAGCGGCGCGCGCGGCGGTAAGTCACGAAGTGGCCCGTACCACCTTGAGGGCTAAATAGCACCTACATACCCCCCTCCCTGTACTTCACCCCCCAATACCCAACCAGACCACCAAAGCCCGATTAACTGCATCTACTGAAATGGGATGCATGTACGTATTGTATTCGTTTTCGATCAAACCATAAACCTTTACAACATTATCATAAAATAATACTTAACCGGCCATGCCGTTAATGGTGATGCGAAACTGATTAATCCATTAGAAGGTTGAAGGGTTTTATTGTAGAAATGTTGACTAGAAGGTTAGACAATAAAGTTTTTATTGAATACTAGCTTCTGCCTGCGACTTCGTCCGCGTGGAACTCGTCCTTTTTTGCAGTCGGTTAAAAAGTAGCCTATGTCCTTTCTCAGGCTCCAGACTTTCTTTGTACCAAATTTCATTTAAATCGGTCCATTAGTTTTAGCGTGTAAGCGTAACAGACAGACAGACAGACAGACAGACAGAGTTACTTTCGCATTTATAATATTAGTAGGGACTATTTTTAAGAACCCTGTGATATAGGTACCGAATTACGCAGGTATTAAGTATTTGGTAAGGATTAAGCTGACGAGCGCAAGAAGCAAAATATAGCTAGGTATACAGGGCCTACCTAGAATAAAAATTGGTCTACTTATTTAAATAAAAAGCACGCCTCAGATACCTACCTGAAGCAGTTCTATTCACACTTTTTGGCTCGATCGTCTGATCTTAACAAAATTATTTACTAACTTACCTACTTAGGTACATGCGTACAAAAAACATAGTCCGTTTATATGTCATAACTTGTTTTAAATAATCAATAAATTACTCAAGGTCGTCATCGTGACATCAAACGTAAGCTCATTCTTTACATAGACTTTCCGCCTACACATTATTTATGGGCATCAAGTACATAATTTATTACAAAAGGCTACAAGTACCAACGGCCACGACGCCGACGGCCAAACCTGCAAGGCCGTCATGATCGGACAAACAACATCCAAATAAAACAAGACAATTCAGTAAAATTGCCAGTCATTGTGTTACTGACTAGTGAGCCGCCCCGGTTCCCACGGATCCCTATTTTTTTTCGAAATATTGTAAATAATGTATTCTAGCCTATATCACCTACTCAGGGTAAATATAGCTTTCCAACGGTAAAATAATTCTTGAAATCGTTAAGGCAGTTCTAGAGTTTATCCATTATTACAAACTAGCGGCCCCGGCAGATGTCGTCCTGCCCTTCCGATTGTTTCGTCAAAGATCTGTCAAAGTCTTCTAACTGTCACTTAATGAATAGTAATTCTTCATAAGGCTTCATATTTTCCCCGTTTTTTACACATTTTCCACTGTTTCTTCGCTCCTATTGGTCGCAGCGTGTTGTTATATAGCCTAAAGCCTTCCTCGATAAATGGTCTATCCAACAAAAAATGAATTTTTGAATTCGAACCAGTAGTTCCTGAGATTAGCGCGTTCAAACAAACAAACAAACTCTTCAGCTTTATAATATTAGTATAGATATACACACAAAAATCTTTCCCCTTTATAATTATAGTAGAGTGTTTCTTTGGTACTCTTTAACCGATGGCCTGACGTGGAACGATCGCGTTATTCGCTTTAATAACTACTTGGTATAAACAGACTGGGTTTTACGCGATCCCAATTGCTTCGCTCAAAACGCTAAAACAGTGAATTCCACATAGTAATCAAGAACTAATTTAATTGACTGAACGTGTTGCGTAATGTGATGATTTATCGTTTTGAAATAAAATAATTGGATCCCTTTCAAACCCAGTTTAATATACAGTTAGATTTCTCCCTACACATGAGATTCTTATATAGGCTTTTGTTAATTAACTGTCTCCTCCACCGCTAACTATCCCTACTAATATTATAAATGCGAAATTGTAAGTCTGTTTGTCTGTCTGTTACGCTTTCACGCTAAAACTACTGGATCCGATCCGATTTAAATGAAATTTGTTACAAAGAAAGTCTGGAGCCTAAGAAAGGACATACTTTTAACCTAATGCAAAAAAGGAGGAGTTCCACGCGGACGAAGTCGCGGACAGAAGCTAGTATATCTATAAATTGTCGAATAAAGTAAGCAAGCTTGTTCTCAATGCCGGTACCGCACCGCACGTGCAACTACGAGTCGACGTCGTGACGCGCCCGTCCTCCCAGCCCGGCTGCACGCGCGCCGACGCACGCCGAAAAATAAGGTCGCTTTTTATACAAGTGACAATATGCTTACTTGTTTTTACCTCTTTAATGCTGTAGTAGTTAACGAATGGATTATATATTCTTTTTATTTCCTACGTATTATTCACGTACAAGATACTAATGAGAGTTATTTCAGATGAAATGCATTAAAAAATTATTAATGACATTTTAATGCGTTTTTAAAATCTTAATTAATAACGATGAAGACATAACGGTGTTATATTTTTGAACTATCTATCTTTTTTTTATTTGTGGCGTCAATGAAAACTCAATACTTAGAACTAATTAACGCGTTATCGTAGTCCTACAATGTAGGTAGTCAATAAACAAGTTCCACTGTATGCGGCGCAGTCAGGAACATATTTCACATGCGTTTAATTGCCCATCATAATACTTAATTACTTATAAAATTAGCGAATATGCACGTCCATTGCTCGAGGCTGAACGACTGTGCCTAGGGGAAGGAGCGGCCTCGACGGTTCTCAGAACATCGAATTGCGCCAGTCTTAATAGTAGGCATTGAAATGACAAATGCATTAAGCGTGATTATTACAGTTGAAGCTGAATTAAGGTAATTTAAAACAGCGGCTATTGTTCGGAAGGGCATTAACACGTCAATGGTTTATTTACGATGTTTCTCGTTATATATTTCAAGTTGTACCTATATAATAACAGTCTTATTAAAAAAGGTTTTTTAGCACTGCGTAATTCCTTGCACTCAAGTGATTGTTAACGCGTTGAAACACCAATTACAAGGGAAAATCAGACCAGCGCGGCGATTTGCGCTCTTTTCCCAAATACCGGCTAATTATCTTGCAAATAAAAACGACATTACGCCAAACACTTAAGATTACCATCAAAGTTACGGTCTTGCTTGAGTCTTAAAATTCGACAGGTGTGCCCGTGATTGCCTTCTGTTTACGAAGATTTTTCAACACTTTAAAACCTGCTATAAATACGGTGTAAACGTATTTAGTACTAAATGGAATTTCATGTTCATTAAAAATAATCTGCAGGCACTTTCCATTCAAACCTGGCAGTAAGAGGATTTGCACTCAATGATGCACTTAGTGATCTCACATTTTTAAATATGGCCGCATTTGCTTGCCTTCAATGTTATCTGCAACTAGATACTTAAATGCCCGCAAAGCTATAAAATCTGTATATAGAAGTGTACATATAAGTATAGTACTTATTAAAGTTACTACCTACAGTCAAAATCTTTTGGAAATTAATTATCTAAACTACTCTGAAGAGGGAGAATATTGATATGCTTTTTTCGTTCCGTTTAACGTATCCAATGAGTTTAGTTGAAAATTTGATTCGTAATTCATCGTGCGTAGCGGCAGACAGAAATCTTCGTGTTTAAAAATGGGCGCCTTAGCTTGCATCAATGTTATCTATAACTACTTAAACCCCGCAAAGTAATAAAATTCACGTATAAAACAATTCCCCATAAATAAGCCCAGTCAGCGTCCTCGATATTAATGCATTTGACATTTAGCACATCGTAACGCTAGTCCATTAAACTATTTTAATCTCTTCGCAATATATTATATAAAACGTCCGACATTGTTTACAGATTTACAGTTTGGAGCGATAGCAACAATCAATCTTACAAAGTATTTACGCAGCTTATAAAATACGCTTAATGATGGCTCTCTTTACCAATGGCTCCCAAAACTGTATTAGACGAGAAAAGTGTGTAAAAATAGTCAGATGTTGGAAGTGTATACGACTGAACCTTTTAGTAGATTAGGTATGTTCCGTAAAGCTTTAAAGGAATCTAATTTATGTACCTATCTATAGCAATATATAAATTATTAGATCAGATGTGATGTGATGGCGCATTAGCACATGCTAATTATAAAGGGAAAGATGACGTCATGAGGTAGTAATTATAATCCACTAATCGGTCCAGATCATTGGTAATAAATAATACTGACACTGGCAATTTTTAGCTTAGCTATCTATTCAATATATTATTATGAATAATCATTTAAGTAATCAGATTAACTCAAACGAAATCTCCCAAATATCATCTTACTCAATATTTACTTGGATATTGACCCTTATCATTTCAATACCTCCGACGGCCTACTCTTAATAAAAACCAATTGATAAACGCATTTGATAACAAATCGTAATAAACCACCCGACGTCTTTTACAAACAAAATATCGTCGTCGACAATTAAAGGGTCTCGTGATTTAATGTTAACGATAACAGTGCGTAGGCAGGTTCACAGTTTGAGAGCCGAAGCGTCGAAGGCTGGCCCAAGTACCCGACGCCGCTTCGATAAAATTCCGTCTGGGCATTTTATTTAAGGCGCGCATTAACAACGAAGGTAATTAAGCATCGAAATGTCGCCCTGTACCGAGGCGTTGCACTAAGTAATAGCCCTCTCGGGGATCAACTTGACTTTTTATGTGAACGCTTGAAAATGGAACGATGAAAGTTTTAATGCGAGCTAAAGACGAGTCGGAAAATTGCGGGACGCCAAGATTACTCCGAAGCCTTTTAGCCGCCTTCCGAGCTGTTACGTGTTAAGTTATTATTATGAAATACCGCTGTGATAACCTGCAATACCTAGGCGATAATTTAATACGTATTTAGGGTATCCCGACATGTAAAGTTTGTGTCGGGAAGCTTAAGTTATTGGTAGGATTTAGATATATAAAACATTGTTACATTTGCTTATATATAATGCAAAAATGTTTCAATTCAATACACTCTGTAACATGTTGCTATTATTATCAACATACACTACGAGAAACAAGGTGAAACAAATTACCTAAGGCATATTTACGAACAATTCAAAGAAGCGTAATTAAACTATTATATTAGGTGTCCCCACAAGTATTCCTCGCTCGATAAATGCTTGCCGGGCGCCGCTATGCGAGCAAAAACTCAATTGCGCTAAATTCAATTGGTTAATTCGCTTTTTTTTCCTTTAATCAATTCAATTAATTTGAAGGGATAGCTACTCGCCTTCCTATCTGCGCCGGCGCAGCTCGCGACCGTAATTGGAAAGATTAATACTCGCTGTAAAGAATCGATTCTTTCTTTGCATCGAGATTGGACATATTGAAGGCATGTTCGGAATTAATCGAACTGAAAAAGTGTGCGCTTTGTAAACGAAAGATAACATCGGTTATGTTGCGCTCGGTCTGCTAATCACATAGACAAAAAAAATCGATTGCTGATAGGTACATCCTTTCATATACAGATTGAAACTGTTAAAGAATATAAATTACTACCAGTCAGATTGCACTTTCAACAGGCTATTGATGAGATACGGCCATGATAAATACCTAATCGTAGTGTTATCGCGCTTCGATTTATACTGGCGTAGAAGAAAAAGCTGTTTACTCACATCTGGTAATATACACTTGCAAACACAGATTATGCGTCGGCAAATTTACAAAGGCTGAAAAAATATGTTAAGAAAACAAGGCGCGAGTGAAAAAGTGGGAACGAGTTTGGGCTAAGTTGACTCGGTGCCTCGGTGACCGCACGTGCGGCATCCGCTGTGGGTGGTGGATCGTCTATATTTTTTACAATTTAGGGATCTGACAAAAGCTAACCTGATCTATGTTAATATAAATAACACCTAATATCGTCACAATAATAAACAAACTGTTGTAAAACTACATGTACTTAATAGTAATTAAAGCGTAGCTATCTGATTAATAAATATACCTAGCTGTGTATGTACTTGTGCTTGGTGCCTACTTATAATAGTCCGCACATTAGGCTTGATGTAGCGGAGATGTTCAATTTGGGTTGTTAAAATTACTATTATTAAAGGTATTTCCATGTTATGATCACCCTGTGTGGTACAATTATTTAAAAATAATGACTCCAGTGATTTAAGAGTCTATGTTTTTAGACATTAATTATTTTGAGAAATGCATAGGCGAAGCTAAAATTTGCTAATTATTTAAAATTCAAGCTGTAATACATGTTTCACATGCCTTAAAGTAATGAAGGTATACAATGAACTATTGTTCAAATTCAAGACACGAGGCCGCCACATTGCAATGGTTACCCAAATAGTTGCGATTAAACAACAAAATGTCACGGAGGTCTTACGCGCAAAAAACGACAAAAATTCAGACCACACCGTAATCTAAGACCACCAAGACAAAGGTTTTTTCACATCTTACAAGAAACCTTCGACAAACGTGAATTCTTGAGTTACCGTTTCAATTAACGTCCTATAGACATGTAAGGTAATCGTGAAAGACAGTGCCCTTCAATATGCATGCGAGCGCCATACTCCGGCTCTCATTAGGTCTTGTCACGCGTCATAACACTGATTAATTGTGCATCGCACTGATATGAATACAAAGAGGCTAAAAAAAGAATGACAAGAAGCAAGCACCGACCTTTTCAGTAACGAGGATCCGTCACTCAGCGACCGGTCGCGGCCTCAACGCCGACGATCGACTTGACTACTTCAATTTATATGCATCTCGATGCCTACACTCGTCCCGTACTGAATGATAGGTAATAAAGTCATGGTACTGATCGTTTTCGAAATTATTACCGCCCATTTTCGGTCTCGGCAACTCGTAAAGTAAAATTGTAGTCCCTTGATCAACTTTGTACGAGCAGTGATTTGAGCAATTTTATCTCTCAATCTTGTTAGCGAAGTAATTGAGGCTTAATTAATTCTTCAAAATTGACTACTATTCAACCGAAATTACAAGGGCACCGTCATTAAGATGGATGTAAACGGTGGTTTAGAAAAATACGGGGCACAGTCCGACCCGCCGCCACTTGGGTGGCTCGACAGATGCTGCTAAAATTCATAAAAAAATCACATTTCAATTACGCTCGGTCCTTAGAGCACGATATCGTGGACATTACACACATCATCTCATGAATTTTAATGTATTCCGGAATGAACAAGTGATCAGATGCCATTTTTATTTATGCTAATAAATAAAATGTTTTGATATTTTCGCCTTTAGGTAAATTTATTGATCGTTAGGTAATTTCATAAGAGGATTTCTGTAATTTTTAGGTATCATCACTGGAGACTGAGATAATAAAAAAAGATGAGCCATTTAATATTTCTGAGGCAAAATAATTATTTTGCCACCCAGGATGCAGAGCAGGGCACGCGTAGGAGGAAAAATTAAATAATTAAGGTCGAAATCAAGATTGAACGTGGCAAATTGGCGCTGTCGGTGCAATAATTCCTCCAATAGCCTGTTATTAGTATCGGGACAGTGCAAACAACAGTCGTAATCAAACGACAGCCGATGTATTAGTCAGACCACCAGCGAGCGCCGTCTCCGTATAAACCTTACAATTAGTCGTCAAAACGATTTAATGTCTTTATAAAAACTCGATCATTTGGAGCAATTACTGCAGCGTCTGAGGAATTTACTTCTTCTGGCGAAATTGGCAAACATTTATGACTGTACAAATTTCTACCTACTGTTGTATATAGGTATACAACAGTAGGTAGAAATTTGTACAAAAAAAATACACATAGGTTAGTAGGAACCTTGTGTGAATCTATATATACATTACCTATATAGGTACCTACCTACTTACCTAAGTTTCGATTTAGTAACTTTGTGAATTTTGATTAAGAGACTTGAGATTTTTTAAATCACGACAATCCACTCAGACTTAAGTCATAGCACACAGCACGTCGTGATAGAAAGTGATGATACAGAAGTATTGATGTCAAAATATTTTGATACCGTAATAAATTCCGCTTTCATACATCGCGAGAAAATTGTATTTAAATTAGCGCAATTCACGTCAATTACTGGTGATTTGGAGTATAGAAACACTTTAAGTATAAAGTCATTATAAAATTATTATATCTTTACACCGTGTTGGAAATATAAAAAAAAACATAATATATCATTATCGTAGTACATTTATTTATATTTTACATAAATGGCGTGTTCTTTTAGGTACATTTTAACTCTTAGTTTTATAAACTGTACAGTACCTTATACTCGATGCTATCTTAGTATTTAATATCACGATTTTATTTTAAGAAGCTTGTGTAATTAGTATAAACAAAAATATTTTTATATTTGTTAATATACTTTACGTACATCGCAAGCTATGTTTATTTGCCTTTACAAAATTTTACAATATATATTTTGGTACTCTGTTTATAAAAAAAATAAGTAGATATTAAATTGAAATAATTATAATCTTGACTTTTTATGCAATATGTAGGCACGTAATATATTTAGCGTTCAGGGAAAAGGAAACCTTAATTATATTACAAAAATAAAGTACCTATCTTTATTTAGTAATTACATATATCTTCTGTCGAATATCGGTAACATACAAAGGAAGACAGTGTAGGACTACTTATGATTGCGGTAACAAACTAAACTATTGAGCATAATTATTCTTATACAGTTAATTAATGATAAATCAATCAAAATTTAACTGAATATATTTAAAACTTAGATCTATACAATGGAAGACTATTCGATTTTGCTGTTTAAGGCACACAGAATTCTTTAATTACTACATACCAGATGATGACACATTCTGTCGTTTAATTTATAATTAAATCTAATAAAGGTTATGCGGAAACTGTAGCTTATGTTGTTGGAATTAATCAAACCCAACCAAACTATATTCATTAAAAGATTAACAATATGCTGTACTGGCTTATTCACAAATTCTGTGTTGTCCATACCTAACACATTGCAAATTTATGATAAATTTCCACACTTTTGTTTACACAGTTGCAAATAAGTCTGCGAATATATTGTTCAAAATTATGAATCCGTTGGGATTTAAAACTAAAACAGAATCCTCTAAAAGCTTTTACGATATTACAAGCGGTTAGCAAAACGCAAGTCCTTAGCAGGAAATAAATTATGTTATAAAGGCTGTAAATGGCACGGCAATCTAAAACAATAAAATATAATTAGGTTTATGTTATGTAATAAAATATAGAACTATGAGTTCTTATAAAATTATACGAAATACTGCCTCAGATGTCTTTCACAAATTTACAAATCATAACTAATCTTACATGAATAACTTAAGGAAGACTAACAAATAAAACTATAAAGGGTATTGGCCAAAACAGATTTCAACTCGAATATCGATTGAAACTAATGACAAAACCGTATAATGTACTGGCCATGCAAGTAACTTCAGGGAAATTTATAAGTTTAATATAAATCTACATAATCTAATCAAACACTCAGACACGCATATTCGTTTGCTAGGAACATCAATCTCGCCAATTCTTTCAGACTCACTCTCTACTTAAAGTATATCACAGAATCCAAGATAAATTTTCCCGGTAGTGTCACCAAGGTCTCCAGGGCTTATCTTCGGGGATTGGTTTTCTTGTAACTAAGGCTAGAGGAGCGGGGTCATCGGAGGGGGGAGGTGGAGACCCCCAGCCAGAGCTCGCGGGGGAAAAACACCGGGGTTCCGAGGATGCTGAAGAGGAAACTGCATCCTGGGAAAGTGGGACAAGAGTAGGGACCGCCCCTAATGCATTTGCACTACCAGCTGGCAACACTAATGCTATGTCCCCATTTGACAATCTAGTTGGGACTAGACGAACTCCGGAACCAGGACCGGCTGCAACAATAGATAGACATAAAGTTAAATATGTATGGAATAAGACTAAAAGTAACAAAAATCAAAAAATAAGCTTCTAATTGGAATGCAAACTACCTTAGGAAGGTAGTTTGCATAACTGTATAAATCACTTTAGCGTTAGACTATTGTCAGCTCAGTCGTGCTACGATTATGGAAACTGTAAAGAATCCGAAACGTCAGCTAATAAAATAAAATAAAAATACGCGAGTTAAATCCGTTAATAGTTGTTTCATTCCAATGTGTAATAACCGCGAAGGCATCAGAAATTATCAAGCTTCTAATATCTAATTTTACAATGTAGGTAGGTACAAGTGATCCTCTTTCATTTGATACCCCACTCGGGTATATTTGTAGGCTTTTGGTTTTCCACCCCCTCTTTATTTGGTTTTAAAATGACGTCACACAGTTAACGATGCATTGTCATCCAAAGTGAACGTGTACACAAAATTTCAACTCAATCAGTTAAAGTTATCTACTTACTTCAAAAATAAATTGCAAGATTTCATCCGTACATGTATACATACTCACTTCTATATTTACATAATTACATTACAAGTTAAATAAATCTTTTAAAATAGATATGGCAAGATTTTAAATTAGGTACGATGATCATGACGTTCATATGGAAATTTGGAATAAGAATGATACTCACCAGAAATTAGTATAGTTGAATGGGGAAGCGCAGTGGGTGCATCCTCGGCGTCAGACGGCGGTGTGGGCGCTCCGGCCGGCCGCGCCCCTGGCGTGCCCACGCAACCTTCCAAATGCTTCACCAGCCGCTTCCTCAGACCCGTCTCCAAGCCCGGGAACCGAGCTACCTCAGACAGACAATGCCTGTACCCGGCACGGAACCGATCCGGCGACCCAGCGCCTTCCGACCGGAGACCCTCTAAATGTTTCACAGTCATTTCCAGAATGTCAGCCTTCTCCAACTTAGAATGTCTCGACGGCTGTAACAAATAATACGCCTTCGTTAGAATAAAAACTATGTTTACAAGACTGACAAGACAGTATTTGCAAAATAATAGTTGCCACGTTTGATATAGTAGCGAGACTGCGCAATTCCATTTGCGATATTGGATAAAATATATCATCGTTCATTATTTTTGCTTAACACTTACGTCTTTCTTCATAGCGTCAAGGATAAGTGCCTTCAATTCATTCAGGCAGTTATTGATGCGCGCCCGTCTTCTCTTCTCCATTATCGGCTTATTGCTCTGTAACAAAGAAAGATATTTGTTAAAAAAAATATAATAACGGTCATACAAAGTAAATACTACAGCGACCATGAAAATAATGTAAAACTGACAACGTACATAAACTCCTCTTGTGGTCATAACTTCAAGTTAATAATTAGATTGTTTAGAACCACGATATATAAATAAATGCAGCTATAAATGAAAACTCTCGATGTAAACAAAGGCGAGCCAGATAATAAAGCTATTCATGGGCAATAAAAGCAATCGTAAGACTTGTCGAAGTAAATATCAATTTAAGTATCGAACAAGACAGAAAAAGCTGATACTCGGAATTCGATTGAGGCTTCAATCGTCATGATTTAAGCATCGTCATCGACAATGTAAGTGAGGTCTAAATTGTCGTCAATTGGCGTATTATACAATAAGCCCACGCATCGGGCATTACGGGCGTTTATCGTCGGTTGACACCAAGTAAGGCGTGTGACAAAAAGAGCCATTAATCTCGTGTTACGCAGCACGGCGTGGCGGGAGCGGCGCGTGCGCGACTCAAGGTGAAGGCCATCGTTAGTTGTCGTTAGTCGTGATTGGCGCGCGCCGCGACGTGACGCTACGTCACGCGTGCCACCACCACGTGACCACTTAGAATTGTCACGCGTGAATTTTCACCTATCCTTTCGTTTGGAAGAATAAATGAGGCATATGCTAATTCTTTATCACAAACTCGCCCATTATGCAAATTCGAATATTTATTCTGTCTGTCTGAGTTTCCCACGCTATTCCGGGTTGGCGCGTCGGCACAAGTATTTTATTACCGGTGCCAAATCGTAAAAGCGACCTGCCAGTTTTATCTTGACCCATCCAGGAGAAACTTACCGAAGAGTAGTTTTAATTTATTCTGTAATCTATCTATGAAATTGATGTATTGGTAAATTTACGAGGATGTTTAGTAGGCGATTCTAATGATTCGAGTAGGTGTTTAATTGACAATATGGCGCCGCACAGACGCGTCACTAACATTGTTGGTCATTGCTATTGTAACTACAATTAAAATTATGTCATCGACCATCAACTTGTTATATTTATAATTACGTAATATGTAGATACAAACGGTACGTACAAAAATTAATCTCAACTGGGATATGTTAAACATAGGTTGCTAAACTCAAGTAGTATTTTAGCTTTCATTTAGCAGGTTCAATAACTGATTTATACTAATATTATAAAGAGGAGAGGTTTGTATGTTTGTATTGAATAGGCTCCAAAACGGCCGATTTTAAAAATTCACTGTTGGGAAGCTTCGCCCTGAGTGACGTAAGCTATATAATAATTTGAAAAAAATTAGAGATCCGTTCCAAGCCGGGGCGAATTGCTAGTATAACATAAACGCCTTCATTTTCATGTAATAATATCGAAGCAGGGAGGACGCAGGCGGGAAAATTCAACGGCTTCCGGCACGCAAGGGCACTTCCGTTTCATAGTTCGTTTTACATTATATTCATACAATATAGAATCATTATGCATAGTACAATAGGTACCTATAAAGGTAACAGATTATACTTATTATTATACCTATTTATTAGAAGAACAACAACTATGCCTACCTATATTATCAATATAAAAATTAAAATGAAACAAAAATGTTTATAGGTAGGTATGTATATTGATCTAATTAGGTAGGTAATAAATAATAAGTTTTAAAATAATACGCATTTGTGGTTATTACATATTGGAATAAAACAACTAAGTACCTATAAAGGCTATAACAGACGAAACTAGCGTATGATTATTAATTTTAGGCTGACGTTTTGAAAACTTTGCTGTTTCCATATTCGTAGCATAGGCACCTACTGAGTTCACTAAATAAACAAACACGAATTCTAATAAGTCTTAATATACTAATTATAAAAGCAAACCTAGACAATGGTTTTACATAAAATTAATATAGTTAAAGGCTCAAATAAGTACTAACCTAAGTCGTAATTTAAAACGCGTCATAATTAAATATTGTGTAATGAACCTAGAATCTATTTCAAGCAGACCTCGTGCCTAAGCGGCATCATAAAAGCATTTAATTAAAACAGCGATTGCCGTCATACAGCCATTTCTGTCGACTCCACTTACGATGGCGTCTCACTGCTTACGCAGGAGAAATATAATGGTTCACATTACTGAGAATACACGTGGTATTGTAATAAAATCACTTATGCTTCCTATTATAATAATTCTATGCCATCCATCCATTTATATCATACTAGCTTCTGCCCGCGACTCCGTCTGCGCACGATGAGTACTTCACACAATATCGTTATAAAATAAAGCCTACCTATATGTTATTCTGATGTATAAGCTATATTGTGGTAAAGTTTCATTCAAATCCATTCAGTAGTTTTTACGTGAAAGAGTAACAAACATCCATACATCCATACATCCATACAGCCATACATCCATACATCCATACATCCATACTTACAAACTTTCGCCTTTATAATAGTAGTAGGATGATAGTAGGTACGAGTATATCGTTAAAAAATGGATCTTTACTGATTTTCAAAGAACGCTTTAAAATATATGAAACTTTTTGAGTGTCTAACTGTTTAGTCAATTTAATTGTATTAAAATAGTAGCATTGGGAAAGATTTTAACCTTCCCTAAATACCATTCTTTGGAGACGGCGTGTGCCTTAAAGTGTGTGTTCTTTCATTTATTTTATTTATTTATTAAGGTTTACCAACAGATAATATACTATAGTACAATGCTGAGTAAAAATATATGCGTATTACATTATAGTCTGAGTACATATCCAATTACAGGTAAACACAACATGTGCATCTTTACGCAAAAACTCATCAAAATTAACATTAAAAATAGCCACTTACACAAAAATCAACAAGTCAGCAAGCCGTGCTGTTAGTGACTGGGGCTAGTGCGTGAAATTTACAGAGTATCACAATTCACAAGCTGTCTTGTATACACTTATAATTTTTTTTAAATTTCACATTTGCCTGTATCATTTACACACCCATGCTTACGACCAATTAAAGAGGATATTAGCTGTATGAATATTTGGAAATTTCGCAATGGAATAGTACTAAAACAAAACTATATAACAGTACGCAGTGTGCAACTATCATTAGAGCTATTTGCAGGGACGCCGACGGCACGTGGCGACGTTGCGAACGCCCGATACGGGCGCATAACGCTGTGTGCATACAGATGCAGCCAGTTTGCATACAGGAAAGCAGAATTGTTTTGAAGAAAGACTTTAGAAATGCTGTAGTAGTAGAATTAGGCAGACATAATTAAACTATGATCATTATAAAGACATGAGCAATTGTAAGGCTACGTTCAAAATGATATTAGAAGTTGCATAACCGTTCGCGTGTAGGATATCTATTCACGTAGTGTAGACGAGGCGTAATTTCCACACGAGCGGCCTTATCGACGCCCGCACGGCACGTTAATGTTTATTTACAAGTGTACAACATACACACCCGCACACATTGACACGATATCTGAACGTTGCCTCACCTGTAACCAATATGGACGTGATACACGTGCCAGGCTCATCCAGGGAAACTTGACTGGCCACTTATGAGATAGCAAAAACGACAGCATAACGGGGCAGCCGAAATGCAACTGGTTTCATTTGGTAGATTATTTGTTTCATTTCAAGAGACATTTTTAAACACAATCAAAGGTCAAATAATGTGCGGACATTATCAAAGGTGTTTTATACTTATATAAAATAAAACCGTTAGAAAGTAGGTAAGTACTTATTATAAAAAATACATAGAATTATTAATCAAATATATTTAAATGCTATTTTTATGTACTTTCAATAGAACTTATGTAGCGACTAGCGAGCTTATTTGACAATCCTGATTTCAGACAGCCGTATTTCTTCAACATACATATAGGTTTCTAAGGCAAGTAAATTAAATTACAGTCCGTCCAGTGTGACATTATTTCCATGACTCAGAACCAATGTCGTCCCACTAGTGATTCACTATTTGTCTGTCCGGTTTTTCATACGAATTTTCTTCGCGTCCCCAGACAGAACCAATCAACGTGACATTTTACGTAACGATTGGCGAGACTCAGAGACACGGATAGATTAGCTCGCGGGCGCCGAGCGTCGCGAACGTTGCCACGTGACGCACCGCTCGTGTCGTTCTACGTTATGACACAAACTCTCACGCTGCCGTTGCTATCAAAAGTGACACACGTGAACCTATACGGCATGCCGCTTTAATCATGATAATACGTTTATAATTATACATGCGCGCGTAATTCTAATGTGTCATTTCTTAGTCATTAACAGATAGGTCTTTTGTAGTCTTCTCGATCTTAAAGAATCCTTACTAATATTATAAATGCGAAAGTAACTCTGTCTGTCTGTCTGTCTATCTGTCTGTTACGCTTTCACGCTAAAACTACTGGACCGATTTAGATGAAATTTGGTACAATGAAAGTCTGGAGGCTGAGAAAGGACATAGGCTACTTTTTAACCGACTGCAAAAAAGGAGGAGTTCCACGCAGACGAAGTCGCGGGCAGAAGCTAGTATTTTATAAATGCTGGTTTATATCTTCTTTGGTATAAGATATTTTTGGGTCAACTAATGTAATCCACTCTTGTGGTTAGGGACACGCCAGACGCCATCTATTTTGTGCAGCTTGGCGTCTGCCCAGGTGCATATATACGTGCCTACGTTCTTATGTACATTTATTAGTTCCTGGCTAAGTATATAGGAAAGTTGGTCCTGTGTCTGGGTAGCTTCTTTCAAAATCAATATAGTAATACGATTTACACAACGCTACGACCACTCCGTTAGGTCAACACGGGTTGGCGGAATTCACGATGTAAGTCCAGGTTACATTTACAATGTTTTCTTAAGATGGTTTTTATAGTAGTTAATAGAATTCGCACCAGCTATGATGATTCGATTGTTAGTCCACATCTATCTCTTTTAAAATAGGTACATAGAATTTAAATGGATACGATGAGTAATCTAAGAGGCAAACTAAGGATGTTAACGTAGTGTAAAATGGCAAATAAATTATGATTAGAATAATCTTTAATATTTCTTGTTCCAACAAGGAAGTTGGTGCTGAGATGCTCGATAATATAGACAATTGCGTATTGTACCTTGAATAACATTAACAATAACATCATTGGTCATGATTGCATAGAGATCGTATCAGTGCCTACTCGTGTGTCGCATGTTTATTTATTTATTTAACAGAATCGAGCGTATCATAATAATAGGTACATTAAACTGCCGTCCACTTACTAAAGAGCCGTTAACCCTCAAAACGTCAATTTTGACTTTTTGATGGTACGTTATATAGTTTTCAATTCTCTATCTTTTGGTTTAAGAATCGTATTCCTACGGCAAATAGTTTTAAAGATAATGAGCAGTACTGTGGCCGTTAAGAGGCAGATTTTCTGGTGGTTCCTACACTAAACAGCGTCAAACCCACATTGCTTAGCTTAAATGTACGTTAAACCACCATAACTGCTAAAATTTAAGGAATTAATTCTTTTTTTGTGAACTTGTGCTTAGCTAAAAAGTCGTTATCCCAATATCCTAAGCTAGAGAGACGCAAAACTCCTTTAACTTCGTTATAGCTAAGCAAGCCACTACGGTTATTATTAAAATTGCTATACTAAAAAGCGGTCTTATAGAAAAACTGCGCTAAAGAGCAGTAATAGTCCTTTAACGCTATTTTAGTTAAGTATAGATGAAATTATTTTGTATATTATACAGAGCTAAAGAGCAGTAAAGCCTCATTCCTTAACTAAACGGCAGTTTTTCGACGCTCGCACCGCGTACATTTTGAGGGAGGGGATAGATCGGGAGGGCACCCTAACAATTATTATAGTTTATTTAATTCTCCGGGAGAGCTTGTTGACGGCGAACGCGTACATTTTGATTATTGCTTAATTATTAGATTTAAAAGAAGTTTTAATTTAGGTTTAATAACTGAAATATAGCTGCCCCGACTGGAATTGCAGCATACGGATAAACTATTCACAGATTATTACAACTGCCCGTAGAACATTAACAAACTTCTAAATACAACCCGCTTTCAGACGAGCTACTTCAAATTTTAAGGACAGACTAGCGGCCCGCCCCGGCGTCGCCCGGATCCCTTTTTTTTATAGCCTATCATTTTTCTACACCTTCAGTTACATTGTTCAAATTTTACCAAGGATCCCTATTTTTTTTTTCAAAATGAAATGTAGCCTATGTGAAATTGGAAGAATGTAGCATTCTATTGGTGAAAGAATTTTTTAAATCGGCCTAGCACTTTTTGAGCCTATTCATTACAAACATACAAAAATAGGTACAAATCTTTCCTCTTTATAATATTATTAGTGTAGATAGATGAAGAGTCTATGATATCTAATGTAACTCTAGCTTACATAAATCTTCGTTTATGCGAAGTGTTTGATACTTCTGATATCGAAGATGGTTGGTTTGGGAAAAGAAATAAGTATTTTAGTGTTTGGGGATCTTTTGCAACTTCCACCCGTTAGAGAAGTCGCCATTTGAAAAACCAACCCCTTCAGAAATTAATAAACATATAGGCACCTTAAGTATTCCAAACTTGTAGACTAAACTTTATAGTTACAACGAATTCACGTTGAACATGAGACAGCTGGATGATTCTACGTTTGTAAAAATGTTAAAAAGAATCGGAGTAGGAGTGACAACTCAATCAGACAAAGATATACTGTCTAATCGATTGATAACCTCTGCTTTCGCCCAATTAAGGAAGATTAATGGAAATAGCACAATGTTTGAGGGACTCGCCAAAACATGCTGTTTGCTTACTACCGACTAGAAATATGTATATGCAGTTAAATAATGCTATGTTAAAAGCGATTCCGAACCCCGAGATAAAGTTAGTTGCTAAAGATTCCTTGGATTGTTCAAAATGTATGAAATCGAAAGCCCCGGTGTGCTTACAAAAATATAAAGATGACGCGTCGATGACTGCTAGACTGGAAGAAACTATAATCATTAAAGAGGGAGTTAAAGTAATGCTTAGCAGAAACATTGATGTTATTTTAGGTTTTGTGGGTCGATAGGCGTTGTACAAAAAGTGACGTGGGACCCAAACAAAGCCTAAACAATTGATGGGAAAATTCGCTAATAATTGTATTCACAAATTATAGCCTGACTCAATAGAGTCAAAATTTGAAATCATACCCCTGCAATACGTGTACATAGAACAATTCCCAATCTGTGTGGCGTATGCCCTAACAATTACAAGAGCCAAGGTCTTAAATATGGCATATGGGCACCTCCATATTCTCTTGTGGCCAAGCCTACGTGGCGCTTTCACGAGTAACCGATCTTCATGCGGTGCACCTCATAAATGTTCACTTCAAGAGTATAAAAGCTCTAGCTTCAGTGATCACCGAATACAACCGGCCTAAGCGTATATACCGCGCTTATATTTCAGAAATTAAATCGTCTATTTAAATAAATATTGAACGCGAATGTGCAATAAGAAAAATTGTCGCTGGACAAGAATCAGAACCAAAAAAAAAGAAAAGAAAGATTTGTAATAATAAAAAATTACTCCAAAAAGAAAAAAACTTTGTCGAATAAGAAAATGTAATAAAATAAATAAATCAATATTCCCACGTTTCTACAAAAAGAAGTGAAATCCCACCAAAAATATTGTGTAAAAAACTAGCCAAGTCTCGAAGAAGAACATTCTTTATACGTTAGTGGGTACAAGTCAATTTTGTTTACACGTAATTGTTGTTGTAACTACCTATGTTTGTTAAGCGATAAAAGCCCATATTGGTATTGGTGTTGGACGCCAGTGTCTCGTTTTCGATCAACGGCCAAGTCACAGAACATTAACTATGATAATGAACAAATCGCAGTAAGGAACCTTAGACTTCGCACGAATTTGTCTAGATTTCTTTACTTTTTAGAAATAAACAAGCAGCTTCTTCGAGACTTAGCTAGTATTTACAGAATGTTTTTGGTGGGATAAAGTTTATTAGCTCAGTTAACAGGCAAGTTGACCAAATTTTATTTATTTCTTTATTTTTTATTTGGATTTTGAATAAAATGTTATTAGAAATAAATTTGTTATTACGAATTTCGACTTTAATATATCACATTTGACCTTATGATTGCTTTACTAAAAAGAAGTTATCCCCGAGCGACGTATGCTTAACTGCCCTTTAGTTAAGTATCACACTATAATCTGTTAGGAATAATTCAATTTTGTTGACACTTCCTTCACTTAATTTACGTTAAGGTACCTTAGCCGCTCCTTGAGCTGTAGCAGTAAGTGAAATTTGTTTCTGTTACTTGACTATACAGCAGTTAAGTCACCTAGCCGCCGTATAGCTAAGCATTTCTGAATAACTTCCACATACATTTACTACATTCAACATTTAAAAGAAATTACATCACTAAAGGGCCGCTAAGCCTCGCTCAGGGATGGTTAACTGCCGTTTAGTGCTGTAACTGAAGACAAAAGCCAGTCCATGTCCTTGGCTAAAAAGAAAAAATGATAAAAAAAAAATGAAATACTGCACTTTTAGTATCGCGTACCACTTTAAATAGTTCTCGGAATTAAATGAAAATTATGTAGACAAAAATCGTTTTTCTATGTGTAATAGTTTTGTAGAGACAACGAATTCCACGTTTTTTGGCTTTTTCTCGAAATTTACATTTTGGGCTTAACGGCTCTTTAGTAAGTGGACGGCAGTAAAGATAAAGATACATAGTACAAAAACAATTTCCAGTGATAATGAAAACGCTATCAAAAATATCGGACGGCATCCCGTGAAGTTTCTTGAGAATTCTCAAAATAAAACCTACTGACGTCGGAATAGTTATCTCGAGCCAGTAGTGTGGCAACTTTGGCAGGTTAGACAAATACAAAACAGCGAGCCTGTGATGCGAGTCGACATGTTATCGGCATAATATTGAGAACATTGTCGACAAGGAGAAGGTTTGTCGTACTTGCTCGGGATGTTCCAAAGAGTTAAAATCACTACGCCCATATGCTTACTCTGATTGTATAGGTAGGTAGGTAACGCAGTTGGTTTCAAAGGGATTTCAGTTAGTAAAACGCGAATGTGATCTTTTGCAGGGACGACGTTTTAAACGCTAAAAAATCAATCCATCCAAAGGTTTAATAAAGACGCATGTTTTTAACAAAGATTTAAAATACCAGGTGCTAGGGCCACTGGTGGATGATTTATAAACCTATTAGATTGATCGTATGCACACACCGTTGGCACGCAATATAAAAGTGTTTTACACTCCTATGTCTTAATATATCAACGGGTTTACGAGGCGCTAATCTTAAGATACGACCATATGACAAACTGCTAGTTGCTCTTGATTTGCGTATTGCTTGCCTATTTTAATTTGCACTTTATTGCTTATGTACAATAATTCAAGATATAACGTACATTCTGAGGAACAAAATAGGATATCTATTTGAATGAAACAACCTGATATCTATGTACTATTATCAGTTTAATCGTGTTACGAATATGAGAACTGTGAAGTTTTCGAAACGTCAGCAAATAAAATACGCGAGTTAAATCCGTTATAGTTGTTTCATTCCAATGTGTAGCAACCGCGAAGGCATCAGAAATTAATAGGACTACCAGCTTTTTCAGACGGCCATTCTATATACCCAGAACCGAAAGCCATTGAATTATGTGATATAAACATTCGCAGCCCTTAATAATTTCCTATGGATTAGTACTAAAGTGCAAGTTTGAAACTATAGTGGAACTGCACCGGCGTCGCGTGCCAAAGCGTGGGAGCGGACGCCTAACTTCCGGCAGAGCGTCGCACGCGCGCACTGTATACGGTATTTCGATTGTATCTTTTGATTTGATTAAATTAGACATCGTTGATAGATTAACGTTCTTAGATTTTAATCCTGGAAATTGAATCGCGTTCCAATTATAGCTATTGATTTATTTTCATTTTTGAATAGATGGAAAAGAAGTAGTGACCAGTTACTGATTAAGTACATAGTTACAATACAACTACGGAGATAGTTCAGTTATATAAAAATATAGAAACCATTATACAAACATTGTCCTGACATTGACGAACACAACAAAAAAACAATTATTTAATTTGGTGAAGTCGGTTGGAAGTTCAGTGATTATTTTTTATAGATATGGATACAGAAATATTATTCAGGAAAAATTGTTAAGCGCTATGTAAACTACCTACAACTTTACTTCCTTTTTTTAAGGTGTAAGAAAGAGATTAAACAATTACCATTTTTACTTTAAATCATATCTAATCTTCAAAGATATGGCTTAGCAGTGGATGCCTTTAGGGTAATATTATAAAGAAATTCAAATATTAATTTAAATGATACTTGGCGTTATTTAGCGCCAGACATAAACACAGCCACTGCTATGCACTTATATTTTGAAACATGTGGACTGTATCCTGAGCCAAGTCTTTAATTTGGTAGCAGTAGGCGGCGCGTGGGTGTCGCACGCCACGCGCTAATCTCACGGCAGCGATGTTTATCGCTCGATGATTGATAGCCTTCTCCTAATAGCTTCCTACCACTATAACTTACTAATCATCATACGTTATTAACATCGATGATTCTCCCGTCACAATATGACAGTGATCCCGGTTAACTGCGGCTGATTGACGCCGGGTTTGATGATCAGCGTAATTAAACTAGGTGATCAGTGCGTCATTCTTTTGAGATGATAATGAAAGTTGATGAGGCTAATAATGGTCCGGGTAAATGAGATTACATGGTAAGACTGACAAGACAAGTTACTTCCCAATGCCGTTTCATTTAAAATAAATTCCATGAATATACCCTCAGGGTATTGTCTGAATTCACAGCAGTCTATTGTATAGTAGGTTACTACCACGACCATATATTTAGCAAACTTATGTGTCTTGAAACATCAGTAGTCATAAATCCATCGGAAAAATAAATACTTTTCGTGCGCTCTAGGAATTTCCCTCCATTTTATCGCCCTTTCCACGAAGATTGTGACAAGGAGCTTAGTACACTGACAGTTATTGCCCCGTCGCTATTGATCAGTGCGGTGTAAACACCGTGGGGTCCACGCGTGGGCGCTGCGGCGCGTTCTCACGGCAATTAGCCCTCGCCTACACTATGGCGCCGCCCACCCCCTGACTCATAATGTGACCGTCTATAGACTAGTCTGAGTGGTTTACTTAGGCGAAGATATCTTTGAGAAAGGGTGAGTGCTACTAAATATAAGTACACTTTTAAGTCAGTGAACGTCGTGGCGAAGAGCTTTTCCGTGGAATAAGTGAAATATATATTACGTGGAGCAACTTCTTTATCATATGATAAGCGCGGTCAAAATCAAAACAGTGCTTAACCAAATCTTATATTTATATCAAGCACCTGTTATTTTATTTACTTACATCCTTAGTAGATGACGCTGTATTGTAGGTAAACACCTGTTCAAGGAGCTATGGTTATAATATTACATGTCGGTAGGTACTATTATGTACATAGAGAGGGCCATGAGAATAACAGATCAATAAATCAATCGAAAGGTTCAATGTTAAATTAGTTTATTCCTATGATGTAACCATTATTGCAGGCGTTATAAATTGCTCAAGAAGTATTAATGATCCTATCATCTGTGAGCCTATTTGAGGCTATTTTATAAACAACTAGCGGTCCCGGCAGACTTCGTCCTGCCCTGCAAAGCATATTAATCAATAGATTTGACAGTTGTCATTGTTGCGTTTTAACAAATGAGATAAATAAGTACCTATTTTTTTTCTTTTTTTTTACTGGAACGTGATAAAAAGTATCCTATGTTCTTTTCCTGGCTCTAAGTTACCTCCCCGTCAATTTTCAGGCAAATCAGTTCAGCCGTTCTCGAGTTATAAGTGTTGTAACAAACCCGACTTTCTTTTATATATATAGATTTACTGCAAGCTGTAAGCGTCTGATATATACAGGTATGTTAACTCTTTAATGTATAATATTTACAAAACTTCATCATACAAAAACGAATCCAGAACTGCAGAAATCCTTTTAAAAAATCTCTTAAAACTTTGGGCCTAAGAATAACGAAGTCAGCCATCAATTGACGAGAAAAATCGTACGACACAAAAACGTCACCAAAATCGACTCCCAAAATGTTCAAGTTACTGAACTTCGTGTGCACGAAGCCGTCGTGCAAAGAGAAAGATAACACAAGGTGGGTGAATATTTGAGTTCGTACATATTGGGCATTTGAAAAAAAAATCTAAATATCGTTTCAAATTGCGTATTTTATATTTTTAACCTAAGGTTCAATATATAAATATGAAAAAAAAAATAAAGGGACGTAAATATAACCAATAAATAAATACATATTTCAGTTTTTATTTTTTTTTAACGAACTGTAATGAGTACTCATTACCGTATCAGGAATGGTAATCAGAATGTATGAAATATGCGAACGGTAAGGAGAAATAATACTTATGGTAGTGAGATTTGCATGGAAATGGTAATGTGACCGTAAATGGTAATGATAATAAAATATTTTTTATATGACAATATAATTATGATTTAAAGAAAATGAGTCTCTAAATATTAGTTTTTAATACCTACCTAATTATAATTATCAAAGTTTTAAAAGAAAAAATTAAAATACTCTATTAATACACATTACCATTTGAAATATCTCACTACCGTTTGTAAAATAAAACGGAAATAAACGGTAATTTCAAAAACGGGAATGAGATTTTTACGAATTTTGACCATTGTGCATTATTAAATAAACTTAAAATTATATTTGACATATTAATATAAACACATACCATAGACACATCTTTTTGTACATTCGGCTTTAATAAGGCATTAACGAACTTGCCAATTAATCTTCAAATGGTGAGGAGATAAAAATGTTGACAAACCGTATAACAGTACGAAGAGATCGTTATATTTTGGCGGGAAATCGTTTCACACGCGTGCGGCTAGTTTGGCTCGCTAGCGACAACTAAGATCGATTGCCGAGTCGATAGTTTGACCAATAATATGGCGCGAATATTTGATTATGGCTTAGTTCATTCTCACCAATGGTAATGAATGGTACCTTCATGGACATTTTTCAAAGCGATGACAAACTATTTTAAAGTGATCTTTAAGATGTATAATTTTTATGATATCTAAACAAAGTTCTATTCTATAGAAATAACTACTTAAAAATACAATCTTCGACATATAATTGAATCATTTTGATCATTCATTGATCAAAATTGGGATTTGGGACATGACGGGTAATGAGATTTGGCTAATATTTTAATTTATAAAAAATATTTCTATTAAAAAAATAAATATGTCATAAACTTCTAAACATAGAACTAGCTCTATTTGATATATAAAAAATAATCTTACTCAGATTTCTCCACGTCTCAATAGTTCTTTAGTGTTTGCCGCGTAATATGTACGAACTCAAATATTCACCCGGGTAGATGTTAATGAAGCGGGGAAACAGCGTTTCCCACCGGCTCACAACGACGTGCCGGCCGTGACACATAGGTTTGCGCGGTGAGAAAGCGTGCGCGCAGAATTAACTCGCTAAAAGCATGAGAATTTATGACAAAATATTAACACTAAAAACAAACAATTTCTTATACTTTTGCGCTTATAACAAAAAACTGTAACGGATTGTTGTAGGTAACTGTAAGTATTGATTTTTCTTGTTAACGTTTCATCATGTTACGTATAAGGGATATATCTACCTACCTACCTACGCAGTCCTTTATACCTATGTAGTTTGTAGGTACCTATTAACAGTAAATAATCAAGTAACTTTGTTTATTGTATACTTTCTAAGGATTGCTAGAAGTTAATTCGGCCCTATTTTTCAAGGATATAACTATAGTCCCATACCTATATAATAAATCTTATTTAACGTAGTCGCTTTTAGAAAAAATATTCAGAATAGTCGCTTTTAGAAAAAATATTCAGAATTACCTACGATACACCCCGAGCTACAAAACGTACCTATTAAGTGCTACGAATTTTTGCTACGTCGCGTCGTAGCATAGGGCGTTTTCAGTTTTGCAAGTACCTATCAAAATGAGACAATAGTTTTGAACCAATACCATTAAATGTCTAAACTCTAAATCCGAGTACAAAGTAACATTCTTCTTTTTGGACTGAATACTAGAGAGCAGTTGGCCTGCTACAGGCTTTGACTGGTAGGATTATAAGCGAACGTGAAGATACACATGTAAATCTTTAATTTATGGTTTTTAGCTCTCACCGACCCGGCGTCATTATTATCCCAATGAAATAGTGTGTTAATGTCTCACTGCTTAGATAATAGCCTCGTAGCCAGGTAGCATTTCACTTAATCTTATCTTAACTTAACACTATAATTGTCAAGTGTTTGTTTTATTATTACCGACTGCAACTGCATACAGCTTAACTACATTGTAGACCTTTTATAGGTGAGAGCGACAGTTAAAATGAATTTACCCACATTTATTGAAAAATTTAAATCAACCTACAAGCAACTTCAATGTAACGAACTTGTTTATTAATTAGAAAACGCTACCTATTAAAATGCTGTTAATTTCATACACGTTGATGTCTTTTAATCATAAGTTATTTTTATTGGCTATGATTTTAATGTTAATTAAAACTATTAATACGAAACAACTTTAATCATTGGAATGAAACAACTATAAACGGATTTAACTCGCGTATTTTATTTTGCTGGCTGACTATCTTCAACTCAGTCGTGCTACTAATATGGGAGCTGTAAAGTTTTCCAAACTTCTGCCAATAAAATAAAATACGCGAGTTAAATCAGTTTATAGTTGCTTCATTCCAATGTGTAATAACCGCGAAGGCATCAGAAATTACTATTTTAATCATCATACGAATACATTTCGTTAACATAAGTACCTACCTATCTTATAAAAAACAAATGAATTTCGCATAATAAAATCACCACTTAATTAACGAGCTCCAAAAACAATTCAGAAAACTTACCCTCCGATTGTCGCCTTTTTTCTCCGGCGGCATATTGTTCACCGGTACAGGCGAGGTGCCTTGTCCAGATATACCCGTCACCATGTTATAAAATGCACAGAACACAAGTCAATCACTGCATCGCCACGTGCGGCACGGTCGACTGTCGGCGCGCGACTGGCGAGTGGCGGCCGGCGGACGTGAAGCGAGCTGCAGAGGCTGCCGCGGCACGCGACATATCGTGGCGTCAGCACCACGCGCCTAATCTATCCAAGTAATTAGCCCTTGGTTCTGTTATTTTGGGTGTTTTTAATTGTGATTTGCGGGTTTGATACAACACGTGGGTACTAAGGTTAATAGCTTCTGAGCGCGATTGTCTTCGTGGAAATAGTACTGAGGTGAAAAGGAGATTAGAATTTCAAAACTATTTTATTGTAATTTCCTTTTCACCGTGATATAAAAGATATTTAAGTAACTATTGTCGTTTCCCAGGACTCAAATTATCTATAGGTATACACCAAAATTCAAGCGTGAATAATAAACAGCCAGACAGTCAAAAATTACTTTTGTAAGTATTTATAATATTAGTAAGTAGGAGCTTTTTTTATTACTGGTAGCTATTTACGATTATTACACATTCACACGCTTCGTAAAATCCAATTTGCAACCATAAATTTAACAATGCATTTATTATAAACAATTCGTTGCACAATTACTTCCTGGTGCAGTCACGCATAATCTTTTGATAACGTAGGTAATCAGTAAGTGGACTGATAATAAAACACACTGCAATATCTAGTGTGTATTGATATGATTGGATTCAATAAAACTGTACCTAATATAATTTATTTACTTTTCTACGAAAATCTAAATTTCATAGCCGTAATCTCATCATATCATACAGACAAATAGGCGAATGTTCGATCTTCTACAAATATAAATAAGAATGTGTTACTCACTAACAAGTGCGAGATGTCACATAATATGATAGATGATTATGTCACATATATAGATGTAAGTACCTAACTACTTATTACATTTTGAAATGTGTCATAAAATTCAGGAACCTTCCTACCCCTTGTCACAATGTCACACTTAATATGTGACGTACTTTATGGACAGTCCGTTTTCCGTTACTTAAGATAGTTACTTACAAAGAAAATTCGATAAACACACTTAATTAGCAGGTACTTACATAACCAGTAAAAATCCTACAGTCGCGCTAAAGTTCCACAGTCATTCAGCCATATACGCGCCCCGCTTATTATTATTCAAATACGCTGACATCACTCCCGTCTCGCCCGACTCTCGTTCTCGTGGCTAATGTATTGACACTGCGCATAAATTTGTTTACGTCTACCGGCGCGACATCAAACGCCGCCGCACGCGCAACCTTCGCTTATACGGAGGTAGGTTGCCTCTAGACCTCTAATCCCTACTAATATTATAAATGCTAAAGTAACTCTGTCTGTCTGTCTGTCTGTTACGCTTTCACGCTAAAACTACTGGACCGATTTAAATGAAATTTGGTACAAAGAAAGTCTGGAGCCTGAGAAGAGACAAAGGGTACTTTTTAACCGACTGGAAAAAAGGAGGAGTTCCACGCGGACGAAGTCGCGGGAAGAAGCTAGTATCGATATAAGTGACGTATTACGCGTGGGACTTGTTTTAAGGATGGGCGAAGATTTCTTTATCTCATTCAGTATCTACTTTCTTTACATAATATGAATAAATCGATTATTTACTAGTGTACCTTCGTTTAAGTTCCTAGGTACCTGCCTAAAATCAAAATCAATTTATTATTTACATACTTAAATAGATAAATTTTACGAAACTAAGTCATTTATAAAAGATTCCTAACTCTAAAACACAGTCCTGATGGAAAAGTATAAGTCTTTTACATACAGTATTACACATAAGTACCTATAATCTATATCCTTATCCACTATGCGTAAATACTTACCTAAAGAATCATGTCAACAATACAGTCAGTAATCAGCTACCCATTAGAAATATAACATGACAAAGAGTTTTTTTATTCATAGACAATTAGGTAGGTATTGTAACTTATCTACATATTTACTGACTTTTACTATGTAATAATGACCTCTTTTGCATATGCAAAGGTTGCTCTGAAACCACCAGCCCACCCGCGTCATTGTCTAAGACACTCGCAACGCCACATTATATTCAAAAATTCAAACAGCTTGGCTCCATTTGAAAAGCCGACAATCGTATGTAGATTTGAGAAAATTATATTCAAAAAGTTTTAACTGGAAATTTAAGTAGGTATCTATGGAAAATGTATTCTGCATGTTGGGAATATTTCACGCTGATTTGTCTATGGTAATTATTTGTTGTCTATGGTAACCAAAATCTTTATTTAGAATAAGATGATAATATTTGAAAATTTAGTTTCCTTAAAAGCCTCTGCCCGCAACTTCGCCTGCTTACGATGAGTAAGTACTTTACACTATATCGTTATAAAATATAGCCATATAAGCTACATTACCTATTGTAAAATTTCATGCAAATCCATTCAGTAGTTTTTGCGTGAAAGAGTAACAAATAATTACCTATACATCCATACATTTTTACAAACTTTCGCGATTATAATATTAGTAACAATTACTAAGGTAGTTTGCGTCATAGCATTCGACCAAGCGATTAAAACAAATAACTTCTATTTTGTTACGTCCCTTATGGATATAAAAACATTCTTAGAATCTGACTTAGAACACACCTAACGGTTGTCAGATGTTTTAGCATAAAAAGTGATACAATTTTGGTAACGGTCCCGACCCGATTTTTTTATTGACTAATACTGTCGTGTCTGCCGCCCCCTGTAAAAACACATTTAAACAATAGATTGCTCTATTTAACTAATTTTTATGACCTCAAAAAATAGGGCACTATTCCTTTCAATTTGTTTTTTGTTACTTCTACATGATACCGTTTTGTTTTTGTTATTTTTTACTGTATCATTCGTTTTCAAATTTAGAAGAATATGTATTACCGTTATGCAATATTTGTTGGTCAGTTTTTTGGTCAGTTTGGTGCTACTTACACATTAAGTAATAATAATAACCTACAATTAAATATATTGTGCAAAAGCAAATCTTGATACATAAGCAATGGCACAAAAAACTACCTACTTCTATAAATCACGAGCTTACAAAAACTACGTGTCACTTCATCCTTTATATTATGTTTTACATAATTGACCTGGTTAGTATAAAATAGTAGGCCTTGTCTTACAAAAGTACGTTTCATTGGATTAAAAACGGTATAACAAGTTTAACTCGTGTATTTTTTTTATTTGCCTAAGCTTCGAAAACTTTACATTTTCCATTAGCTTAGCACTATTGTCAGCTCAGTCATCTACGGTAAAGATTTCGAAAAACAGCAAATAAAGTAACTATGCAAATTTTACCTGTTCCAATAATTACACATATCTACCTAAGTAACATAAAGAAACAGCATTTTGAGCAATAATATTTGCTTAAACAAAAGTTACCTATCTAAAACCTATTATAAAACTATCATAACAATTATTATTATGATTTCTAAAATACCTATTGTATTATCGTGTAAATAATAGACAATAGCATGTTGTCTCCAACCTCGCTTATTCAACGCTGAGTATCGGTAATTCGTGCGGTGCAGACCAAAGGCCTTTCTAGCCACAGTCATGGTACTTCATTCGTCACGCTGTTCCGTAAACCGAACACACTATCCCATTATGTTGTTTACTACTCCCGTTCGAAGAAGATACCCACCCGTGAACACAAACCCTTTTGTCGCGCCACGCAAGTTTTATTGCTACCGAAACCAACGCCTTTGGAACTTGATAATTACTTTTCTAAAGAAACCCGCATTCGTGGAGATCTAACGACGTGACGAATTTCGGGACGTTGATTATTATTTTATGCACCCGCAGCGTGACGCTAATGCGAAATGCTGAGCGTGTTTCAATTTTAATAGACCGCCCAAACAGTGTTACTATCGTCTTAGTAGGTATGCCTATTAATTGTTTTGGAACTTTATACCTTCACAACAAATTTGGCAACGAAATTCGTTACTGGAAGAATAAATAAGCAGTTATCTAGTTGAGAAACCCATCGCACGATGCATCGAATAACACCTAATAGGTATAGGTACCTAGATTTCTAAGTAAGGGGCCGTGTAATATACGTATGTATTGTGTATGTAGGTGGGTGAATAGTTTATAAATATCTTGCATTAAGTGAAATAAAAAACAAAAACTAAATTGCCCATTACATACCTACTACACGTTTTACAGGATTTCTAAGCCAGTTACGCTCTTAGAAATTTTATATATGCGTAAGTACATAATTGAAAAGAATTCACAAGCACCCACGAGAAATAACGCCTCCAGTGATTCTAAACGTATCATCAGCATAATTTTCTAACATATACTACTAAATCTTTTGCAATATTTTGTAAGGTTTAATACAGTCTATTTATCTCAGGGTGGCACGTGAAAGGGAAGCAAGAAATTACGTAGCTACGGGGCGTCCAACCGGCACACCGCCATTTCTCCTTGACGCAATTATACCTAGCTTTAAAAAAATGTTTTACAACCTCTTCATAAACATTGCCCGTTAAGCTTTAGAAGTTTCGCGCTGCACGCCCTTGGTGGATCGTAAAGTTTTTCTTAAATTTTATCGCAGCGGCCGTAGCGCAGGCAACAGTAAATTTGACGGGTTAACTAAAATTGACAAAAGGACAACGGGTACCCGCCGAATGTTTAGCAAACACGCCGCGCTCTCGGCGAAAATACTTTGTTAACACTTAATTGCAAGGGTTCGCCAATAACTCCGTCATTGTTAGGAACTCTTTTATTTTGAAATTTTACGACGTCGCAGAAAGGTTTGAATATCCACGGCCGTCCAAAGTTTAAACTGCCATTTATGATTTACAAACCATTAAAAATCTTTAAAAAACATGCAAACTCGTTTCACCGACTCGTATGGGGCGAAGGCCTTTTTTATGCGGTTTAACTACCTACCCAAAATTATCAGGTTTGTTTATTTTAGGTACGTCCTATAAAAGGTTAACATTACCTACCTACTGTCTTTTACTAAGACTCCTACTACTAAAAATAATAATAATATAATTAATATTAAAACTGCGATTTAGAACTGTTTTCAAAGAATCATTACCTCATCACGAAATCACTAAATTTTACGACTGCCTAAGTATCTAGTCTATTACCATACCTCACTCCCGTGCAAAATAATTTAAGAAAGCAGCATAAATTAAGCAGCATAATTTTAGATACAGGTATCCATTCATATGCATCCATATCACCTGCCTTAGGTGAAAAATTTCGCAGTCTTAAAATAAATGTGATACATTTCACCCCATCTTTTTACACATTGTAGAGATTTGCAACTGACAACTCATGTCGTTAAGGCAACATACGCTTTTACTAATAGCGTTTTGAGTTGCTCAAAAATACAAAATAACGTAAAGGAATGTCGCTCGCAGCTGCACTTTTTTACAGCAGTCTTCATAATCGGTCATCTTCGTAATTATACGTCAACCACACCTCGTTAACGTATTCTGACCAAAAACCTTACTCCGGGGCGAAAACAAATATTAGCATTGACGCGGTCGTTCACACCCGGCAATTACGTACCTGCCGGCCTGGACGCCTGTAGTGTAAAGATTGAAGCAGAATTTCGCCGCGACCGCGCCCTTACTTCGCCTCAAGTAGTAATTTTCCTGCGGACCGAGTGAAGTTAGGATACGTAAAAAACTAATGCCTTATTATAATAACATGCTCTCTCGAGGCACGGCGCGGCCGAAAATTACTACGTCGACACAACGAGGCTTCATGCCAACAATCAGGGGTCCCAAAATAAATGTACAAAATTTATAGCAAAATTTATTTGTTAATATAAAAATACACATCTTTACCTCTCTTCTAATAATAAAAACTGAATAATCACAGCAATTATAATTTGGATAAAAATAAAACCCAAAGGTTCTTTAGCTCATAATCATGCCTTATGAGATTCTATATACATAAGGGTATATTATTTACACTAAAATATAGAGAAGACGACAAATCTCTAACATATACATTGCTATTGGTATATACCATTTGATATAATAATTGCTTGATTCTTATTGTATAACTCACTAAAAAAAATCAACACTGATAAATTACATTTCATACATGTCTGATAACAAATCACATGAATACTGATGTATTACCGGACTCACTATAACAAAACGTTATAACGTTATATTATATGGAATGATTAAAAGTAGTGAGAGCAAATAGGTACATACTAAACTGCGCGGTGATATTTTATACTTAGATATTAATAGAAAACATTTTATGGTATTTCTATTTAAGGATAATCAATGAAATTATGAACAATGTTAACAGGTATTTTCTATTTTGTATCTATAGGTAGGTAATATTTGTATCTTAAAAGCTAAAAAAACCAAAATTGTCTTTATTGTCCGATAATGCTCATAAGTTTTATAAAGTAATATTAACGACTAATGAAATGATCATGGAGCATTAGATATTACGAATAAAAATCAAATTAATTTGACTAAGGAATGAAAATAGGAACAATACTTAAATCAATTTGTCAATTTATGTTATCAATAAGGCAATATTACTTTTAAGTTTATTTAAATAACAAAATTTGCTAAATTATGTTCTATGACGTAAAAGAGTAGCGCCAACGATGATCACAGTTGTCAGAAAATAATATACTTGAGGTACCCACAGACATACATGTAAGTATACAACTTCTAAGTTTCACGATGTTCAAATAATTCTTGACTAAGCTTTTCCCACAGTGATATTGAAACTTTAATTCTATACTAGCTTCTGCCCGCCATTTCGTCTGCACACTATGACTACATTATAAAATGTTATATGTTATTCTGATGGGTAAGCTATATTATTGTAATCTACTCGATGGGCAAAAAAAAAAACAGTATCGTGCCAGTTGTATGAGACCTGATAATGAATTTTACATCTGGAGAATGAGGAAGGTCGATGTTTATTTGTTCAACGTATTTTATTGAATCAATTAAATTTAAATGATGGGCAATACAATCTTAGACTCGCTTCGACACGGGTAGCACGTAAGGTTTTCGCGAGAAGCATCACAAAGTATCCGTCTCTGTGATACTTTGTGATGTACACTTATTATAAGGTATAAACTAAAGTCTACCTTTAACTATTGAAAATTTTAATCCATAGTCAACATTATTATGTCACAAGGAGCTTTAATAGCTCTATTATACAATATGTAATTTACTATGGAAATACAGTGACCCAGCGACGCTCACTCTTTTGCTATGAGTGAAAGGGCAAGAGATGTCTTCTCTCGCGACATAAGGGCCTTCGCCCACAGCGACTTTTTGCGGCACGGCAGGATCGCTACAAAAGTACAGAGCTAGCGACCATTTTGCGACTGTATCGCGACTGCCGCGCTGCAAAAAGTCGCCTTGTGCGGAGACCCTAAACCTTACAAACCCTAAATAATTAAACCAAGTTATCTCCAAATAAAGTATAATTTATTGATGATCTGTTCGGACTACACATACAAATAACACTTTAAAAACCCAACGAGGCTTTCCATCTGATTACATTCAGGCAGGTTTATACCTTAATTACTCATTTTTATATCTTATACTATATTATTCTGAATATAAAAATGTATTTAAGTTCACCATACAAACTATTTGCAACACTTAAAGCACCTTACGTTTAATTGATGTCACTAATAACAGTATATATAAGCAAGACAGGTTACTTCCATACACCTTTTATAAAATATACATATTTTATACACTCAAAATTGGATCTATAACCAAGAGCGTAGCAAGGTATTGGCAAAAGAATTTGTAGGTTTTGATTCCCTTGCGAGTGTCGAAAATTACCTTATATATATTCTTAGTTTGTCTACGCCCCCCCTCAACAAAATCCTAGCTACGCCCTGGTAATAGCTAATAGCTTTGCCTAAAAATTGACATCGTTTCTTTATAACGGCCTGGCACCGATTAAATTTGTTGCCCTAGCTACCTATCTTGCTCGTACAATTGACAGAATTGATGTGACATTATAATTGGTACCTATAAAAATCACGGACGTTTTCAAAAAACGCTCAACATGTTAATAAAGAAGCTAGAAGACTTGAAGAGATTTTTTTTAATATGCGCTTTCAAGTTTATCGCGTACATATATCAACTCCGCACCGAATCGGCATCGCCTCTGCTCGTTTACGTACGGAGTCAAAACGATGCTGGTTAGTTAGTGTCGTTGTATCAAATTTCTTATAAATAATGTTGAACGAATTGAAACGTGATGCCTATCCGATACAGAGTTGACATGTGCGTAGTAAACATTAATATGCACTTTATTATTAATAGCATAAGGTCTACATAAGAAGGGCACTTACAGTGAAAGTCTTTTGGGAAATTTACCCCGCAATCGAATTAATTTTATAATAACGACCAATATTCAGGATTTAGCACGTTAGGATTTGCCATTGTCGCTTTTTTACATATGACTGTGCCAAATAAATTTGCCAGGCTTAGTTTGGAAGCACTTATTTTTTTAAAAGTCTGCATACTGATTGGCTAGTTAGTCGTAAGTTGCCAACCAATACCACCTACTTTAACTCAAGAGTCCAAGATAGTTGGCAAAAAAGGTATTTTTAACAGTAAAGTTAAACTTTACAATGCATTTTTGCTACCCTATTAATACTGGATAAGTGCTAATTTTGCAACTGAAATTGTTATAAATAACTACTTAAATGCTTGTCATTAATTTTGGTATCAATTCGTATAGCTCAATAATTATTATAAGCGTTTAACGGGCCTATTTTACACTCGAGTAACACTTTATTTTATTTTTTTACTTATTCACATACAAATAATCCACAGGCAAATTACCCATTAATACGAGTAATTACGTCAGACATTTTTGATAATTGTCAGACAGTCACTTTTAGATAAGAAGCTAATAGCAGTGTAGCTACACACAGTATTTTCTTAGAAAAAAATCGAAATCACGTGACTTGATTATAAGTAGCAACTGTTGTCCCGAATTGCTAAACGAGTATTTGTATATAGTTCGGGCTGTTGTCTCACCCGTCTCATCGTAGGGGCCTCGCCCAATCGATCCAAGCATGCCGTCATCAAGTAATTGTATAGTAACTCCACTGTGCTAATAGCTTACTTGTTACATACTTGGTGATAATAAAATAGGCCCTTAGCTTTATATCCATAAAGGTATTAAACCATTAACAATCCTACACTTTCATTAGCTACAAATCATAAAACATACCTCACATTTTCGACGCGAGTTCAGACTTCACTGGTTAACAATATTGAACCGTATCCCATCGCATTAAGTTTCACAGTCGCATAGCACTATCCCGGTATCGCCGGCGCGCGCGCAGAACGCCACCATTTCCTAGGACTCTTGGTATAAGATGCTTTCTACGGGTGCGGATGCTGTCATATCATCGCTGTCCGGGAGAGACCAGTCCTATAACAAAGGAAATGCAAATAAATAAATGAACTTGCTGACCTAGCAACCCACCACATGTTTGTGCCACATTTTTAATAAATAAAATTAATTTATAATTTGTCATTTTCATTTAAATATATGTAGGGATATTCTTTAAGCCACCACACTCGTGAGGATAAAGATTTCTAGCATAAGACAAAAAAATTACCAGTTTTATGTTTTGAAACATAATAACGTATTTTTTTTGCGCATTTAACTCGAATTTGAGTTTATATTTTCTTTACAGTGATAGGTAGATACATATATTATTTTTTGATCAAAAATCATTATATTTTATACAGTTTCATATTTTGTATCATATAGTAAGTAGGTACAGATTTTTGTAATCAAAATCAGTCACCTGTTCATCCGTGCTGGCAAAGAACAAATAAAACAGATTAGCGCCGAGGTCGATGGCTGCAGCCAGGTAGAACACTTCTCGCCACTGTCCCAGTGTTTGCTGAAAAAAAAGTATATTAAACAAAAAATCTACCGAAGGTTGTAAAACTACTTCCTACTGATTTTCCGGGCTGAAAAAATCTTTGAGAATGCTAGAAGTCATTGAATAAAATACGGTAATTGATAGAAATGGGATGTTTGGTTTTCTGCGCGTATATATTTTACAATCACAAATATGTGCATACCACAAAGTTTCAAAAGAAGTATAAGTAGGTAGGTACATACATTTTATTGCCACAATAATAAGATTTGTTTTATCTCTAAGTATATACATTTTGACAGTTTTTCTCATCCGTCGTTGTAGCTGTATGTATAGATTTATAACTTTACTTGAAAATATCCTTTAGTACAATATGACACAGTGTCCATTTTTTATCATAAACCATTTCATGATATCGTCAAAATTGTGCTTACGCAACTTTTTATAAATACTTACACATTTTACTACCTTCGAGCATGGCTTGGATTCGAGCTAGTGAGTAATATACCAAACGAATACGCACCGTAAAATGATAATACAAAAAACATCACTTACTTGTTCATTGCTAATAATTTGACCAATGACATATGGTGCCATGAAGCCACAAATATTGCTAGCGGCATTTGTGATGCCGTACATAGTACCAGCAAATTGGGGTGACAAATCAATGTGGTTCATTTGATTACCTGAAATAATTCCGACATTTAATGTTGTAGAACAAATACTTACACAAATTATAATTATACAAAATTGATTTTATTTTAATTGTTCTCCGCGACGGTTGCAAAAACACATACAAAATGTTGGAAATACATAATTTATTTATTTACACAATTATGCCCTTTGACCATTTTGTATGGTATAATATGTCATAAATTATCCACCAGTATCATTTACTTAATAAATATTAGTAAAATATCTGAAGTATGAATAATGTTTATAGTTTACCGTAGTATGATAATTTCTAATGCCTTCGCGGTTATTACACATTGGAATGGAAGAACTATAAGGGATTTAACTCGCGTATTTTTATTTTATTTTATTTGCTGACGTTTCGGATTCTATACAGTTTCCATAATCGTAGCACGACTGAGCTGACAATAGTCTAAATAGAATAAAATAAAAATACGCGAGTTAAATCCGTTAATAGCTGTTTCATTCCAATGAGGGCCACCGCGTGTCAGAAATCCGCTAGATGCGCTAGTGTAGAATGAGGTCCAGCTGTCATGTACCACCAATAACAGGCCAGTAGCTTGCCTCTCATTGGTGGAACATGACAGCTAGACCTCATTCTACACTAGCGCATCTAACGGATTTCTGACACGCGGTAGCCCTCATTACCGTAGTATAGTTTAGTCTCTTGGGAATATTGTCAGAAGGTCGGTAAAATAAGAGGCGTGTTCATGTATCCCCGATTAAGCTGTGCGCAGAGCTAGATAGTTATACAGTACCAACTGGTATGACTATACTTCTAACAATATGTTCTGATTAACCTACGTTATATTAAGGTGGACATGTCATTTATGGACATGCCACACATGTAAAAAAAACAGATAGCTCATTTGCGCCTTTCTTGGGTATTCTGAAACGCCTCTTACAAAAATATAAGACTACTATCTGTCCGCACCAGCTTCGCATGGATCCCTTTTTTATAGCCTATGTCACTCGGAAATAGTGTAGCTTCCCAACAGTGAAAGAATTGTTCAACAGTGAAGTCGTTTTGGAGCCTATTCAATCCAAACAAACAAACAAACCTTTCCACTTTATTATATTAGTATAGAAATATTATTGTACTTTTCTAACATTATAGGCCCCACAGAGGCACACAGGTCAAAAAGTTGCCTTACATCACTTCGTTCGCGTATGTCAGTTCATTAAAAATTTGAATTTATTTCCTACGGTTTCTATTAGAAATTGCCACTTGCCTAATAGTCTAGGTCTCACAAACAAAAGGTCTTACCAGCGTAGACGGCTCCTCCGAATGCGGACGTTATGCTGAGAAGCAACATCACAGCGGTGCGGTCACAGCCCGCCCAGGCGATGCCGAGCAACCCGAACGCCGGTATAAATGCAGCTGGAAACGAAACAACTTTTTTTAAAAAAAAGTATAGGTACTATATGCATGACGAGTGTTTCTTTTTCTTTGTTCATCAAGTTAATTACCAAAAAGTATTAGATAACAATGGCAAAGATAAGCACTTCAAAACGTCGTGAGTATAAATTGTACTATAACGTGACGTCACAAGCTCCCACTCTCGACCTTTAGAAAGCTTATCTTTGTTTTCTTTTTGTTTGTTTGAGTATAGCGAAATGGGTATCTAATATTTTTTATTAATCAAACTGACTGTCTTAATAAAATTTATTTCTTTCTTAGACTAATAAGGCTCTAAAATTATAACTTACAAGCTTTTTATCTGTAGTTTAGCATGAGTAGATTTTGGTTTTTACGTCCTTTTGACATATTTAATAACATATTTGTATTTATGTATATGATTTGCTCAGTTTCAAAACCCTTCTGAATCAATAAAGTTACAATATCGAGAAAAAAAATAACGTTATAGAGAAAACCTTATGTAACAACTTACCAACAGTGTTCCACAGTTTCATGCTGGTGAGTCGCGATAGACAACCCTTGGCTAGCAGCCAGTCTGCGAAGATACTGATGAGGATACCGGCCACCCACGACGAAAAGTACGGGACAGCCGACAACCTGGAGTTCTGAAATAATAAACAAGTAGAGTTATAACTAAATTCACTAAAAAGTGCCATAAAATATAGACAACCTACAAGTAGTACCTATGACTCGATATTTGACAGGGTATATCTCCGCGATCCTAGTGATATAATAAGGTCCTAGTAGTTTACCTTACCTTTACCTTATGTCGATTTAACTCTTTTATCCTAGTAGGATCTTACGACACTTACGCCCTTTTAGATTTAAAGAAACTTTATTTCTCGTAAAGAATTTTTCAGAACGGATACAACTTCAAATTAAAACTAAGCATATAGTGTGTACAATGAGGGCCACCGCGTGTCAGAAATCCGCTAGATGCGCTAGTGTAGAATGAGGTCTAGCTGTCATGTTCCACCAATGGGAGGCAAGCTACTGGCCTGTGATTGGTGGTACATGACAGCTGGACCTCATTCTACACTAGCGCATCTAGTGGATTTCTGACACGCGGTGGCCCTCATTTCTTTTAAATGGGACCCAAAATTTTTGAAACGGTGTTTAAGTGAAACGGTGTAAGTATAAAAGTAATATATCTTGTTCATATACTGTCTCGATTCACAGATCGAATAGTTACGCTCAACTAGTAACGATGGTGAATTGTATTTCTTTTTATTTGAAATTGTTTTAAAAGAAACTCCCGGTGCTTTAAATAAATCATAAATCTTCTAGACAACTGAGAACACAGTTTAATAACATAAATTCATGATACTCACAGATACAATATCGAAATGTAATATATTGTTCATGTAACTGGGCAATTCTGTTAGCTGCGTGTAGAACAACCACGATTGGCCGCACTGGGCGATAAGAATGGCCCACAGAGGCACACAGGTTAAAAACTTCATCCAAGGTATAGCCATGCCACGTTTCTCCTCCTAAAATATTTGAAAAAAGAACTTTAATGCAAGAGCGAATCTAGCTTTGTAGTCACACAGTCAAATTATTTTCAAAGGTATTTGATCAAAAGCAATACGTTTAAAAAATATATCTACTGCTATTCAGGGTGGAGAGGGGGACGTCATGATGCCCTAGTTTAAATGTCACTTATTTCTACAAGTAAGGTGGTACTAAAATAGGAACATTAAATTTGAAATTGTTACAAATAATAAACGAGTGTAGCTGGGCTAGAAGTAATGTCATCACTTTTAATAATTTGACAGTGTTAAAGATTACACTTGACTAGAATTAAGTTTTTTTTTAAATTTAAATACATAACTCCACTTTCGCAGGGTTAATAAAAAAAATAGGTCATACAGTATAAGTAAACAAGTAATGTTGCTTTTAATACATCAAATAAGGAACTGCCTTTTATCAGTGTAACCATACACAGATGTTTTGAGGGCAATGCCCTAGCATCGAATCAGACTGTATAAAGTAAAACATATGTACATGAATTATGCAAAAATATATACATATTTTTACATTTAAATGTATAATAACAATAAACACTATTTATTAAAAATTGTGTAAATTAATCGTCGTATTTTACACAATGTCGTTATAAAATAAAGCCTACCTATATGTTTTTCTGATGAATAACCTACATATTGTAAAGTTTCATCAAAATCTATATACCTACAGGTTTTTGCGTGAAATGGGAACAATCGACAAACATACATCCAGACATCCGTATATTCTGACAAACTTTCGCGTTTAAAATGATTCCAATGTGTAATAAACGGGAAGACATCAGAAATTAGTATTTAAACAAATTTTTGCATTAGGTATAGTAGTCTAACATTAATTAGTGTAGGTAATTCAATACAAAATATTTATGGCCAAAAAACCCGAAAACAATTTCCATAATAAGAAACTCAGTAGATATTTGTATTTGATGCATATTTAATTTGGTGCTAGTTGGAAAACTGATACATTTATTTACAATCAGCGTTCGCAGTACATCTGTGAGGTCACGCGTGACTCACATCACTCACAGTAGATGCATGCAAGCCGACAGTTGTTAAATTCCAAATAAGGTCAAATAATAATTTCTGATACTTTCGCGGTTATATACGGCGGACAGAAACGACTATGAGGTATTAAACTCGTGTATTTTATTTCATTTGCTGAAGTTTCGAAAACTTTACATTTCCCATATTCGTAGTCGACTAAGCTGATGATAATTTAACACTAAATTAATATAGGTACATGTTTTTTGTAACTATAAAGATTTGGTTCCAATCTAAATCTCAATTCACATATTTACTCCTTTTTAATATTTATCTAATACATATTGTAACTCATAAAATACCATTTGAAATACACAAAAGAAAAAAAAATCTTACCTGTGGACCAATTGACCAGTTTATATATTCAATCTCTCTGGGGCATATTCTAGGGTGACTCTGTGGCGAGTCATAGACAAGGAACATCCAAGCAATGAACCATATCACACCGAGGCCTCCAAAAAGATAGAAGCATAGAGGCCAACCGCCACCAAATTCTAAGGTACACAGCCACCCTGACAGGGGCAATGAGATCACAGTTCCAAAGTTTGAACCTTGAAAAAAAAAAACAATATATAGATGAACTGGTTCAATAACGATAAATGGTATGTCTATGCTGCTGGTTGGCTATAACATAGCATATATATATATATAACATGCATTATCGCAGTTACTTAGTTAAACACATTGGAAATTACATCGAGTCGGTGAGATCACTTGTGGAGGTCTCTAGTATAGTAGTCATAAAATACCAGCTTTCTAATACCACCAGCCAATTTATTTTTTTAATTATCAAGTATCCTTACTTAGCTTAGTTTATATATTTCTCAAATTATGACTTTGAATGATGTACTGATTACTTTTATCTCATTTCAACACATTGTCAGTAGATAGCACATAAACCACAATAGCAAAGTTTAATGGATAAATTTAAAACAAATTTAGACCTTACCCGCATAGACATAAGCTGCAAATTTCGATCTTTCTAAAGGTGGAATCCATCTGGCTAGCATTGCATGCATAGCAGGGTACGTCACACCTTCGCCGAGCCCTTCTAGCGCTCTTACGACGATGAAAAACGTCAAATCAGTATATGCCGCAATTGGACTAAGAATAGTGAATATAGCAGTTAATAAAACTCCTACTCCATAAACTAACTTCCCACCAAACAATTCTGCTATTCGGCCTCCTGGGACCTAAAAATTACATAGGAAATTAAGTAAACATTGATAAATTTGAAATACAACCTATTGTTACTAATTTAAATAGGGTTAGTTTAGATTCACAAAAATTAAAAATACACATACCTGTGTTAATACATAGCCATAAAAAAATGATCCTAATATAATGCTCTGTTGTGCAGCAGTCCAATTAAATTCACCAGGTTTCTGGAAAATGATAACCATTTTAAAATAATTTTCTTATATATAAAAAATAACAATAATACTGCATAGCTATTCAAACAAATTGTAACAAATTGTGACATGAAAAAGATATCTAGTAAGCCACTAACCTCTGGTATAGAACTGTTGCTTGGTAAAGTCGAAGGGCAAACGTCTAAGGAATCATTTGATGGCGGGGGCGCAGTTGAGTTCACCATAGCCACAATAGCCACAGACAGGTTTACCCGCATGGCATAGACATTGGCAAAACCCAGGAAGCCCATAATACCGAGAATTGTCCGACTTTTGATCCATCCTGTAGTTTGCTCAACTAAAACAAAAGAACAGTTAAGTAAGTATTATATTTTTATGGTATTACCTCATTGTTTCTGTAGACTAATAAGAGTGAACTACATTTTTTTATTGACTATTTTCTTTTATTCATAGAGTACATTCCACCTATAATTGTAAACAATGGTTATAACTTACTTAAGGCACAAGAATAACAATGTAAAATGTTGAAGTGATTAACTTGCACTGTGTAACAGCTTTGTTACATGGAATTTGTTGTATAATATCATATTACACTGATATGTAGAGTACTTACTGTCAGGAGACGACCTTGGTAAGCCTTGGTTATCAACAATCATAGGGGTAGGCGTACATAAAACGTAAACAGACTACTTACCATTCGGATCTACAACAAGATTTCTTTGACTGCTAGTTTCATCGTTCGATATATCCGAATTGATAATCGGACTTTCTTCCATAGACGACGACATGGCTTTTTAGAATAACACCATTCCTTGCTCTACTTATTATTTGGGTGCTAAAAATGATCACAGATTTAACGCGCCACTATTATGGGAGATTTTAAACACTTTGATAATTTCTAACCTAGTTTAAATCAATAATTTCAAATACTAGATTCAATTGAATCTGTTTTATTGAGTTGTATTCTTACGATGACTCATTACAGTTTTTGTGTTGTACCGTATACGATTACGTCGCCGTACATAAACAAAGAAAAATTCATACAATATCGTTTTCTGACGCAGCGCAGCTGACACCAGACTGACAAGTAATCTCCACAGATTAAGCTACATACCTTACACTCAACGATGCTGCCAGTTAAAAATACATAAGGATGCTACCATGAATGATCAGTTGATGAGACAAGTAACAATTTAATGTAATAATATATAGGCTATTATTCATTAAAGTCTTTTCTAAAAATTAATCAAGTGGTTAAAACTATCAAAATTTGATGATGTCTTATATTTCCTTGACGACATAAGTCATAGACTTTTATAATATGGACAAGGCATATTGTTCTATACGTACAATTGCTTATATAAATAGCATCCATTTTGAAGGCACACACATAAACATATATCTATCTCGTTCTTACTCAGCACTGTAACTCGCAGGAAAAGAATATAACACTATTTCAGTGCGTACATAAACTGACATAAAGTGAAACATGAATTTCCCTAAATACCTAATGAGGCCAAAAATCCGCCATGTTTAGCGCACCAAATGTCATTGTCAGTCAGTTCCGGTGGTACTTGTCTTGTCAAAAAGCCGTGGTGTAAATCAAAATAACTAATTATCTTTCAATATATTGCTTGTAATTTAAAATAATTGAAGCTAAAAGTAAATAATTACGTTGCAAATATGCCAGTGTGTAGTGTAATAGGGTGCGGCAAAAGAAAAACACAAAATCAGCTATCTTTAACCATGCACAGGTATGCTATAAATAACATTAAAAATATTGGTTATTGCTTTTGTTACCGGGAAAATAAAGAAAGATTTACATTATAATTAGCAAGGTTCTTATGTGCGGTTATAGATCATGAATGGATTTGACTTATTTAACTATATTTTTACGTTTAAATATTGTTAATTTATTAGCTAGGGTTGTAGATTATTTATCGACTTTGATATCGATTTACTTACATATGACATGATAAAATATTTTTATTTTATTATTAAAACATATTTTATAGGATCCCAAGAAATTACTATAAAAAGAAAAAGTGTCTGGAAACATATGAATGCTTGCAGTTCAGTACTAGTACTTATTGAATTACTTAAAATTAAGTACATCTAAATTTGATCGCCTACACATAAATATAGTGTATTCAATTATAATATTTTTTTATTTCAGAACCAAACTCAAAAAATAAAAAATCTTGAAGATAAATGTGATTTTCTTAAAGAAGAAAATACAAGTATTAAATGAAAAAGTGCAGCGGCAAAAGAAAAATATTGCAGAGTTCCAGAATATTATAAAAGACCTACAGGAGAGGAACCTTGTCAACAACGAAAACTCAATAGTTTTAGAAGCCTGCGCTGGTCCTAACGACTTTTTAAAGAGGCAAATTTTGAAAAGTGAAGGAAAAACAAAAAAATAAAAATACGCAAGTTAAATATAGTTGTTTCATTCCAATGTGTAATAACCGCGAAGGCATCAGAAATTATTATTTGTAAGTCACTGAGTTGTTAAACGACAACTTTATAAAATCGTCATATCGTTTACTTGGCAAATTTGAAGCACGATCTTATTTTGGATTTCACACATCTAAATCAAAGTATCTTTGCACATAACAATATACTTACTTCCTATTAAAGTATTTATTCTACAAATAATTTACTCAATAATGTTTAAAATAAAATGAGCCAAGAACGTTTATCGATAAAACCTAATAACATTAAAATCTTTTAGGCAGCACTAAAACCGCCATGTTTAGTGGCCAGATGACGTCACATTGGCACGCATTTCTTGTTGTTGTTTCAGTGGTGTGACATAAGTACGTAGCCCAAGAGCCAGCGGCCCCCAGACCTTCGTTAAAGTATAAAAGCTGTAAGTTTCTCAATGTATGCCCCCAACACAAGTAAGAACGAACCCCATCTATGAAACTTGGGTCGCGGTGGCTTTCGCAGAGGTATCAGGTAATAAAGGTGTGTAAAATTGCGTGTTAAATTCGTTAAAGTATAAAACTCAGTTTTTACATATTTTACGTATAATAATCCTAGAAGTCGCCTTGTCGAATCCCAGACACTTCGTACGGTTGCAACCCTCTCCCAGACGCCCTTAAAGTATATTTAATTGTTACTATACTTACGGTATACGTACCACATAATACAATGACAGCTGATGCGCAATAAAACGTCGCAATGGACCGAACGCTGTATTTCACACGCACCCACTGACACATACCGTCATTTGGGGTCTTTAGGGACATTTTTGAACTTTGACTAAGAATTTCTCGGAATATTTCTATGTAAGTTAACAATGTTAATATTTTAAAACTTTAATCTAGATTCCGAGAATCGTTTGGTAATAAAATATTCCATAAAAATATAATTTTAACTCCCTTTTTTTAATAAAAACCGGCCATCCCTATTTATACTGTAAACGGGGTCTATAGCAACTAATAGGGGTATCAATAGGGAAAAATGGTCAGGGTTGTCACAAATATGATACACTGATAGGTAAGTACTTAGGTGGTCCTACTTAGGTACTCTGAATGTACTCAATATTGTAGAATAAATGCATATTATGCCTATTTCAAAACGAAACTAGGTTTTGGTAGCCCTGTCCCTGTGCACCCTGTAGCGTCCTGATTTCAACTTATTACGTTCCTATAAACCGCAAATGGCATGCCTTTTGACCCCGCGTGTAGACTCTATTGAACCCTGGTGCATCCCTATAAACCTCGTTTCTTAAAAAAAAATCTCATGCTTTAGTTTTTTACATTTTTTACTAACAAAACAAAGAAAATCTTCATATAAGGTAAAAGGCTCCTATTTCGTGATAGTACGTAATTTCGTTAGTTTTTTTCTGGCGCATAAAATAAGCAACTAAATTATTATTTATTTTAATTAAATATAAATAAAAAATCTCTATCTATTAATCTATTTAAGAAACCAAGTACCTATTTTATAGTGTCAAAACTGAAATTAATACGACTCTCCAAACTATCAGTCGGCCATAAACAGCTGAGCGGTGTGTGCGTACTCCTTGTAGACGTAAGGTTTACTCTCCGACTTCGTAAGCTTATGGAACGGCAAAGGTAAGTCCATTTGAATCAAACTTTTAACAGTGCTTGTATGGGTCTCTACAGAATTAATTGGGCATAAGAAATGATCATACGTAAGTATAGAAATCCCTTAAAACTGCAATAATTCGACTCACGAAGTAGCGGACAAGTTATTTTTCATGTGTCCCTTGTTTCGTGATACTACCGAATTAAGGATTTTGTTGAAACATTTAGGTTGCTTGCATATTATTATAAAAAACTAAAGTTATTTAAATGTGTATTGAAAAATATATAACTTGATTAATTAAGTTTCGTTTGAGCTAATTTCGGTATATGTTTTGTTCACTACAATTCTCATTAAACAAGTTTGAATGTGACCCAAGTTTATATTTTTAAGGTGAATATGCATATGTACTGTTCGCACAGTTTTATTTATAATTCAGTTAATTTTAGTAATTTTTATGTATAATTATGACGTAAAGAATATTCAATGATTAATTATTATACTTTAAACTTCATTTACAAAATTAAGCGCGGTTATTCAAAATAAAACACTGACACGAACTAAGGGACTCGTCTTTGACACTTTTTCCTAAGTTCGTGATAGATAATGGTAAGGTAAAACACCCAATTATCAACGAAGAATAAAACAAAGATTTTTTTTTGGGCATTTTTAAAATATCTGGTAGGTATCTTTGTGATATTATATGATACCTACCTACTTTAATGCACCAGGTAAAATTTTAGGGTTCATTCTATATTATTTTATAGCAAAAACAATATACTGAAACATTGGTTCTTTTTATTTTCAGGGACAAGCGACAAAATGCCGTACAAAAAGTACAGTGCAGAAAATCTAGAACAGGCATTAGCGTCAGTAAGGCTTGACGGAATGACGGCTTACAGAGCTTCAAAATTGTATAATGTGCCTTATCAAATAATTTTAATTATTACATTACGCACTTATAATTAAGTTTTAATTACCTAAGCATCAATAAAAACTGTAAGATTGATCTCACTCTCAAGTAAATCTTTTTTATTATTTAAATAATGTTGTCCTTACAAATACAGTAGAAACTCGATTTTCCGGCCCTCAGTTATACGGATTCGCGATTATCCGGACTACCGGACTAACCCCGACCAATATATTAAATAACTACAAGTCATTTAATATATATACATTTGTTATTTTTAATTAACACATATCATTATGTACAACATATGCATAAAACCCCTATTTTTCATACATTCGATTAACCGGATTTTCGATTATCCGGATGCCTAACGACAACAATTAGTCCGGTTAATCGAGTTTCTACTGTAATTAGTAAATACATTAAGTAATTGTTTTTTTTTAAGTAATTTACATAACTTACCCTGGAAAACTTTATCCCGAACCAAGAGCCACGAATTCACGAACTTAGGAGCAGAGCTAAATTTTATCACGAAATAGGAGCCAAATAAGAGGTCCTAAAATAAATTCATTTAAAAAAAAGTTCGAACTGAAATGATATAGTTCATGCATTAAATTACTGTCAAAATACCAATATCCACCACTGAAAAGCTTACAAAGTATTATCATGTTCAGAAAAATTAAGAAAAAATCAAAAACTCTTGAGAGCCTTAACATGCCGAAATAGGGGTCATTTACCTTACCGCGTTTAAAATAGGTTCCGGATGAACTAATGAACATCTTTTTCACGATACAAAGTGTTTACTTCAAGTGAAACTATGATTTTTTGATGAAGATTTGGGGAGCAAAAAAAGTACCCCCAAAGAGGCCTAACTTCAAACGGTTAGTTTAACAATTTAGCATTATCTACATTTTTTCCAAGTGTTACCATTGCCGAAAGCAACTATTTTAGTATTATTTTAAACCACCCTGTGTTCTGTGTCATTGGTAGTTTTTTTTTAAAATACCACTGTTATAACTTTCCGGGTTTTCATCCCTATTCACCTCGCCATTCCTAAACACCCCGTTTGACATATATTACTATACCGTAATCATAATCATAATCATTTATTTTTTCATAATAGGATTTTACAATCACTTTATGACGTCACTGTTTGTAATATGAAGCAGATAGGTATATCTTCTACCTACTAAATAGTTACAAAATTACAATATAATAATTACAATACAATTAGTCAATAAACTTAGATAGTTTTACAATAAAACTTTATGTCCTCCAGATTAAAAAAACTTACACAATAACAATATACTTAAACATAAAACATACTAATCCCACGCAGTTTTATCATTCATGTAGTCTTGTGTGCTGTAATAAGCTTTAGAAATGAGTTTACGCTTTATGTAATTCTTGAATTTTTTAACAGACAAGTTAGTAATATCGGTTGGAAGCTTATTGTAGAACCTGACACAATTACCCATGAATGATTTCCTAATTTTATGGAGCCGAGTGGTGGGCACCGCGAGTTTATTCTTATTTCTAGTATTAATCTTATGTATGTCACAATTCTTTCTAAAATTAACAATGTTGTTATGTACATACATGATATTTTCATAGATATATTGACAATGTACTGTCATTATATTTATGTCCTTAAACTTATCTCTTAGCGAATCTCCATGTCTCATTTTATAAATCGCACGAATCGCCCTTTTCTGCAGCACAAAAATTGTATTTATTTCTGAAGCACTACCCCATAGTAAGATGCCGTAAGACATAATGCTATGGAAATAACTGAAATACACTAAACGAGCTGTTTTCACGTCTGTTAGTTGACTTATCTTACTGACGGCAAACGCTGCAGAACTAAGCCTACTCGAGAGATTAGCAACATGGGGACCCCATTGGAGTTTCGAATCTAGTGTTATACCTAAAAATACTGTGCTATCAACTAGTTCCAATTCCTCGTCCTTGACAACGATTATAGGTTGCTCTCGCTTTACGTTACTTGTCACAAACTTAACACATTTAGTCTTTTTTCCATTTAATAATAAATTATTTACATTGAACCAATTTACTACTTTAGCAATAGCATTGTTTACATCGTTGTATGTTTCTTGCTTTCGTGGAGTTTTAAAAATAAGTGAAGTGTCATCAGCAAATAAAACTATATCATGGTGGGTCTCTACAAGGCAAGCTAGGTCGTTTACGTAGACAAGAAACAGGAAAGGTCCCAATATTGATCCTTGCGGTACACCCATAGAGACCAATGACCCGGGTGATCGCTCTCCATTAACGTTTACCCTCTGTATTCTGCCATTTAAATATGACTTAAATAATTTAAGCGAATTTCTTCGAACACCATAGTGGTGTAGTTTCCTGATCAGTGTTTCATGATTGACACAATCGAAAGCCTTCGATAAATCACAGAATATACCTAAGGCATCCTGTGACTCCTCCCAGGCACTGACAATGTGTTTAATTAACTCGACTCCGGCATCAGATGTCGAGCGACCCCGCGTAAAACCAAATTGTTTGTTATTCATAAGATTGTTAGTATTAAAATGTGTAATTAATTGAGATAAAATATTTTTTTCAAAGATTTTACTAAATGTTGGTAGCACCGATATTGGTCTGAAGTTGGTGGGGTCAGACGTACTGCCTGATTTAAACAAAGGAGTGATTTTGCTATATTTTAATAGATCAGGAAACTCACCGCAATCGACACAGTTATTGATAAGTATAGTAACAATTAAATATACTGTAAGGGCGTCTGGGAGAGGGTTGCAACCGTACGAAGTGTCTGGGTTTCGACAAGGTGACTTCTAGGATTATTATAAGTATGACGGCGCATTATAAGTAGTCTGATTGACTATCTGAGGCAAAGGTGTGTTTCCGCTACGCTAGCGCCGCGGACGGAGGCAAACCTAACGACACTTCGGAGCGGGTCGACTTGGCGGGAATACCGAGGTTTCTTGATTCACCGCTGCAGTCGCCCCGGCACTTTTACTGCGGACCTCCGACGGATCGTTGTGCCTTAGATATTCAGTACCATTTCATTGTGTAAAATAAATAATTTAAAAAGTGTCAGTTAATTTAAATTTAGTAAGAAATAAATTTGTGATTCGTTTAGTAGCTATTAATTTCTTTCCATAATGTCGGATCCTAGTAATTCTGATCGTAATACCGGCCATCTGCCGACATCAGAAGTGGGATGTGAACAAGGCCAACGATCTGCGGAGATAAGCGGCTACGAGACTGAGACGTTTCTGCGGTTTCTACGTGACCTCGCGAAAGGGGCCCAATCGCAGCCGGCGCCCGCACCCGCCGCGTCTACGCCGACGCCGGAGCTCATCAAGTTCGACCCGGAGGATGCGGAAGCCGACATCGAGGGTTGGTGCAGCGTTAATGAGGTTATAATTAAACACAAGAAGATTGAAGGTACCGATTTATTATTGGCATTAACTCGTGCATTACGTGGTCGTGCTGCGGCCTGTTTGACTAAAATAAATATCGCATGCATTTCTTGGGAAAACGTAAAAGAAATGCTGTTGTCTAAGTTTTCTAAGCCGATGCTTATGCAAGATTATTTTGACAAGATTTTAAAATTTCAATTAAATAATAAGGAGACCGCAGCTGATGCCGCAATACGCTTGTGGCAAACTATTGAAAAGATCCCTAAAGTTGACTTGCCTGAAGATGTTATTACCGGTTTTGCCATTTCAATATTATCTCAGTGCGACGCAAATATTCGACGCGAATTAAATTCGCATACGATAATCTCAAAGTTGCAGCTATGCAGAGTGTTACGCGGAGTATCAACGCTTAAAAGAAAATCAGATGAGGTGGAGACTACGGTCGAAAATAAAAGGCCGCGATTTACCGACACACGCACATTTCATGGCAATTGCCACCGTTGTGGTGAAATCGGTCACAAAATAATGAATTGTCCTCGTAATCGTGCTGAAAGTTCACAGATATCGAAACCGCAGCCACCACGCCATGAGGAGAGGCGTCCTGTATCTTGCTACTCGTGCGGCAAGCCCGGGCACGTGTCCACTGCATGCCCGACTGCTAAGGAGAAGCTCGAACAACTACCAACTAAGCGGGAGGTAAAACTGTGTCGCAAGCAAGTAATAACCGGTGAGCTCGATATACAAGGTAAGAGTAGTAATTTTATTTTCGATTCTGGTTCGGAGTGTTCACTTATTAAAAGTAGCCTAGCACAACAATTACATGGAACACGTTATCATGACATAGTTATACTTATGGGTTTAGGTAATTCCGATATAAAATGTACCGATCAGTTGTTAAGCGTTATCAATGTGCAAGGTTTAACGTTGCAAGTATTATTTCATGTTATAAGTGATCAGTATCTAACAGATCCTATTATATTAGGCCGTGATATTATTGAAAAAGGTATACTTGTACAAATGAATGAATCTGGGGTGACTTTCTTTAAATCTAAATGCTTTCAAATGTGCACAATGTTGCCAACTATTAAAACTGTGGAAACTGATAAAGTTAATACTGACTTGTGTGGAAAGGATAAAACTGACTTATTAAATTTAATTTCAAAATATTCGTCTAGTTTTGTTGATGGCGTGCCTAAAAATCGTGTGAACACCGGGTGCATGAAAATTGATCTCATTGATTCGAACAAAACTGTGCAGAGACGTCCCTATAGACTCTCAGCATCCGAACGACAGATTGTTAGGGAAAAAATTGCTGAACTAACTGACGCAGGAGTTATTAGGGAAAGCAGTTCACCTTTTTCTAGCCCGATTTTGTTGGTCAAAAAGAAGGACGGCAGTGATCGTATGGTGGTCGACTATAGGGAATTGAATGCTAATACTCGTTCCGATAATTATCCACTTCCCAGAATTGCTGACCAAATTGATCGACTACATGGTGCGCATTTTTTTACATCTTTAGATATGACTTCTGGATTTCATTGTATTCCATTAGACCCCGATTCCATAGAGCGAACTGCGTTTGTCACACCTGATGGCCAATTTGAATATACCGCAATGCCATTTGGCCTTAAGAACGCTCCTTCAGTATTTCAAAGATCCATTCAACAAGCTCTTAAGCAGTGCGATTTTGCGCAAATCTATATCGATGATGTTCTCATCCCTTCTTCTACTATATCAGAGGGCCTAGAACGCCTGGAATGTGTTTTTGAAGCGCTCACAAAGGCCGGGTTTTCCCTCAACATGAAAAAGTGTAGCTTTTTGAAGACTCAGGTTACGTACCTTGGTTACGTCATTAAATCCGGTGAAGTCAGGCCAAATCCATGTAAAATTCAGGCTTTGGTAGACAGTCCGCCTCCACGTACCGCTACTCAAGTACGTCAATTTATTGGACTGGCTTCGTATTTCAGGCAGTTTATTCCAAATTTCTCATTACTTATGGCCCCTCTCTATCCACTTGTTCAACAAAAAGGGGACATTAAATGGACATCACAGCATGCCGAGGTGCACAAAAATGTTGTTAAAATTCTCACTTCAAAACCGGTTTTAGCTATTTTTGACCCCGATAAGGATATCGAGCTTCATACCGATGCCAGTTCCCAGGGCTATGGTGCGGTATTAATTCAACGTGATAATAAAGCTCCTCATGTTGTGGCATACTTCAGTCGTCGTACCAGCGAAGCCGAATCTCGATACCACTCTTACGAGCTCGAGACGCTTGCTGTTGTTCGCGCTGTCGAGAACTTCCGACACTATTTATATGGTCGTCATTTTACTGTGCGAACAGACTGCAACGCATTAAAATCTTCTAGCACCAAGCGTGACTTAACTCCTCGCGTGCATAGGTGGTGGGCAATATTACAATGTTATGACTTCAATATTGAATATAGAGAGGGTAGACACATGGGTCATGCTGATTTCCTTTCGAGGAATCCATTGCCCGATAATAATTGTAGTCAACAGAATAATTTAGTCACTAACCCCAAAATTGTACAGATCGTTGAATTCCAACGTGGCTGGCTTCTCGTTGAACAACAACGCGACAGTGAAATTTCTGATATTGTTAATAGATGGAATAGTGGTGATCTTCCCAGAGATATAGCTCAGTCGTATGATGTTCGAAAAGGCCTTTTGTTGCGCAAAATTCAACGACGTAAGCGTACCTCATGGTTACCTGTAGTCCCACGTTCATTGGTTTGGTCCCTTATTAGTCATGTGCATTCCGAAGTAAAACATCTGGGCGCTGATAAAACGTTGGATAAGCTCTATGATTGTTATTGGTTTCATGGTATGGCTAAGGCAGTCAAAAAGTTTGTTGATTCATGTTTCGTATGCAAAACATGTAAAGGCAGTTCTGGAGCCCGACAAATACAGTTGCATTCTATTCCAAAAGTAACTATGCCTTGGCACACGGTACATATTGATATTAGCGGAAAACTTAGTGGAAAAAGTCAGAAAAAGGAGTACGTATTTGTCATTATAGACGCGTTCACCAAGTATGTGTTGTTGCGTCACACTTATAATCTTGATTCTAGAAGCGCGGTTGAGACTTTATTATTTGCTGTCAATTTGTTTGGATCTCCAAAACGGGTCATAGCAGACCAAGGTAGATGTTTTATTAGTAGCGATTTTAAAGCATTTTGTAAGGACCATAAAATTGATTTGCACTTAATTGCTACCGGGGCTAGTAGGGCCAACGGACAAGTTGAGAGAGTCATGCAGACTCTTAAAAATTTATTAACCATTGCAGAGTATAATAGTGACAGTGTTTGGAGAGATGAGTTAGGAGAAATTCAACTTGTCTTAAACTCCACCAAATGTAGAGTAACAGGGTTTTCGCCAACAGAACTAATGTTTGGTATAACAAGTCAGCCATTAGGTATCAACAAAATAGATCAGGACAATGTTTCAAATATTAACAGTAGAGACGATTTAGAGGGAAATAGACTTTCAGCAGCTCGTAATATTAAATCATTAGCGAAAACTGAAACTGAACGATTTAATAAAGGAAAAGCTCGTGTAGTTCCGTATTCTGTGGGTGATTTTGTGTTTTTGAAATGTTGTGAACGAAATCAGACAAAATTAGATCAAAAATTTAAAGGACCTTTCAAAATTACTACCGTGTTAGAAAATGACCGCTATGAACTGCGTAATATTGACGGCTCTAACCGGACATATAAATACCCCCATGAAAGCTTGCGACCGGCAGTGGCGGGGCAAGAACAAAATTTTATGTGGGCAAGGTACATTCAGCGAGGCCCTCTGGTAGCGTAAGAACCAATGCCATAAAAAAAACATTTGAAAAATAGGTTTTTACTACTTTATTATAATAAAGATAGACATTTTCTTAAAATAACGTTAAAGAAACAAAAATTTTCTGCTTTGTACTCCAAAAGTCGCCAGATAAGTCGCTAAACTATTTTTTTCGTCAAAACTTTTTTTTGGTCGCTAAGCCTTAAGCAAAAGTCGTCAGTTCTAGCGACAAAGTCGCTAAATCGCCAACACTGCGCATTGCCAACAAACAATGCTAGACTAAATATTTTGTTTTTGGAGGGGCTTCCCCGTTCTTTTTCCGCGATAGCAACATAAAACCAACAAATTTGGCTAGCCTAAAAAAACATTTCGGTGTATCAATATAATTATTTATCGTTTTATAACTTTATAACGATTAATAATTGTAATTTAATATACCGTGCGATACTTTATTTTTTGAGAAGCGGCTGAAGTTTGTGATAGCCTAAGATCCCGCTATACAACGACCTTCACCGAGATGCTTATTTAATGAGACGTATTTTTTATATTATTAAATATGCCAATAAATAAACCCTATATGGGTTGCCTAACAAATTTTAGTCCAGAGTATTTTTAATTAATAATTTTAAAATTTTTTTTTTTAAACATTCCACCGGAGTGATTATTAAATAAATTTGATACCAATCGAAAGTTTGAAGCCCATAGAATATGCAAACGTTAGGTTGCCTATTTTTTTCCGGTCACAACCGCGGGTTGCCAGGTGTAAACAGGTAAATCTATAGGTACTAGCATTTTGCAACGGTCTGATTATTGAATCAAACTTAAATAAAATGAAAGATTATTTCATACGGAACACGTTGGTATAGGGTTGCCTGCGAAAAATCAGTCCCGAAATACGGTTGTCGAATTTTAAATAATAAAATATCGCTGCGAGTGAATGTGTGCGAGAGAGAGGTCCCAGTTCGTTTCATCCTCAGCAACTGTAGCACAGGAATCGACACTAGGATTCAACTGTTGTGGTTCTTCTTCAGTAGTAGATACATCGGTATGCTCCTAAAAAAAAAACAATTTTTGCGATTAAATGAAAATGTTTGATTATAAATTTTAATTTTTTTTTGACAAGAATATTTGATTGAAAACATCCTCATTTAATTATTCCAAAAAAAAAAACTTATGGTTTTGTTAATTTTCGACGCACATATTTTTGTAATTTACTTAAAAAACGGTAGTTAAAAATTGAACAAGAAAATGTTCTAATTTCCTTTTTTTTTTGGAATAATTAAATGAGGATGTTTTCAATCAACTATTCTTATCAAAAAAAAATTAAAATTTATAATCAAACATTTTCATTTAATCGCAAAAATTGTTTTTTTTTTAGGAGCATACCGATGTATCTACTACTGAAGAAGAACCACAACAGTTGAATCCTAGTGTCGATTCCTGTGCTACAGTTGCTGAGGATGAAACGAACTGGGACCTCTCTCTCGCACACATTCACTCGCAGCGATATTTTATTATTTAAAATTCGACAACCGTATTTCGGGACTGATTTTTCGCAGGCAACCCTATACCAACGTGTTCCGTATGAAATAATCTTTCATTTTATTTAAGTTTGATTCAATAATCAGACCGTTGCAAAATGCTAGTACCTATAGATTTACCTGTTTACACCTGGCAACCCGCGGTTGTGACCGGAAAAAAATAGGCAACCTAACGTTTGCATATTCTATGGGCTTCAAACTTTCGATTGGTATCAAATTTATTTAATAATCACACCGGTGCAATGTTTAACAAAAATTTTTTTTTTAAATTATTAATTAAAAATACTCTGGACTGAAATTTGTTAGGCAACCCATATAGGGTTTATTTATTGGCATATTTAATAATATAAAAAATACGTCTCATTAAATAAGCATCTCGGTGAAGGTCGTTGTATAGCGGGATCTTAGGCTATGAAGTATCTTCCTTACATAGACAAACTTCAAACAGAAAACGAAATCTCCGAGTTTAACCTATGGTTTAACCACTAGTGGGTTGCCTGTGAATAGCAACGCAATGCCAGTAAACACAAAGTAAAAAAATGTGGCTAGCCTAAAAAAATATTTCAGTACATAAATATATTTATCGTTTTATAACGATTAACGAATAATAGGGTTTTTGACTATTTTTTAATAATCGTTTTAAATTATTCTTTATAGCATAATAAGCTTATTTCATTAATATTTCCGGGAAATCATCTGTATTATGAGTAAAAATCAATATTTAAGTTTAAATTGCGAGAACCCCGGCAAAAACGCTGTTTCTGTAATGGCGCCGGTCTCGTGACAGGCGTGACGTCACATACATGTAAACAGAGTTAATAACATTTGTGAATCAGTACATTTCATCGACTTTCTTCAAATTTATTGAATACAATGGTCTATAAGTGATGTGTAGTGCCACAATGTACAAATACTTCGATAAAAAGTCCAGAGAAAGTGTTTATTTCTGTACCAACCAATCGCAAAAGGCGAAAAATGTTTCTACAACTAGCTCGAAGAGATCCAAATGCCATTCAACCACACTCAAATGTCTTTATGTGCGAAGATCACTTTGATGTAAGTATCACTTAACTTTATACAGTATACCAGATAGCAGATAGTAAAATATCTGTAATGGATAAAACAAAATAACATCTTTCATTCCTAACCTCTAAAATGTGGACTTAGATTTCTTAGAAGATCCTTAATTTTAAACGCTACATTGTACACTTCACTCTATTAAATTTCAGATGGAAAAAGACACAATTGACTACATGAAGTACAAAATGGGCTTCAGTCAGAAGATATTTCTCACGGATGAGGCTGTGCCAACTCAATTTCACTGTCAAGAGGATCGCAAGCTGTATTATAGATTGTTTGGAAATTGACATACAAAAACCTTCAAAAGCTGTTCATCAGGCACTGACATGGTCGGAGTACAAAAAAGGGAATACTTCAAAGTATTTAATATCCTGCACACCAAAGGCGTGTAAGAGAATTTCATATGCTTAAGCAACATTCAGTGATGAATACTAACATACTTTGTGTTCTTGATCATGTCATCATCATTGCAAGTACCCTTACAAATTTGCAGAATTCTCTATTTAACACAACTTTGTGCCTTCTAATAAGAGTATTTATTGTATGTATAAAATCAGCCACCTATTTTATATGTAAATTGTAAGTGCAGCAACTAAAGTTCTCTTCTTTAGAAGCTACACTGATAATACCCTTAAATAATGTAAAATAAAAGAAATAATAAAGCTCGAAATTATTTTTTATTTAATTATTACACACTGGTGTTCTGATATAAAATAGGAAAAATTTGATATATTTTAGAGTAGTCCCTACTCTAATTTTTTCCAATAACACTCCACTGAAGTGCATTAAGGATCCTCAGAACGACGATGGGCCCACATTAAAAAAGCAACAGCATGCTTGCACCCTCCAGCTGAAACCGCACAGTCATGGCACTGACAGCTGATAATTTCGCAGTCGCTTTCATTTACAATTATAGTAAAATTGTATCCTTTGGCTCGTACTTTGTGCTTAGGGCACATCTTACACTCAACTGTACAAATTCCACGAACATAACCAATCGCTTCGTCGCCATATTATGATTGTCGTGCAGACCTGTAAAACAAAAGCAAAAATCATGACAAAAGGAATTTTCATCAACATAACCTAAAATTTGCTCTTAAAAAACTTCCAAACTTATTATACTTAATACAAAATAAATAATTTGTATGGGGTACTTACACTGCTGTTTTAACATTTTTAAGTTCCGCAGCATAGTAATCAGCATAATTTTTAAAGAAAAGTGCTACCATAAATGCATCTATGTTTGGTAGGTTGCTGTTGTCAGCCTGTACTAAATTTGCCTAAATTTTGGGATTCGGTACGAATATTATAAAATGTATCAAGTAAATATTCCTTCAGAAAACACTCAAACATCTAATATAACAGCGATACAACACGAATTACGAATACGAACTAGACTTAGTCATGGAAGCAATGTTTACTTGCGTGTGACGTTGCAAGAATCTTAACCATTCACAGAGCGTTGACCGTCACAGATAAGACTTCAAAAAATATTATATTTTATTTCGTGTAATCTGCAAAAAATATACATTTTTTGGTTTAAAATAAAGTGAAATATGTTAATTTATGCTATTTTCTGATATGATGACCACAATTTGGGATATATTTTTAATGTTGTCAAACACCCTATTTTCACGTTGCGTCCGAGTAACGCGTATCTGAGGCGCGAGGCCCCCGGACCGCGAGGCCGTAGGCGATGGCCCACGTCGCCCACGCCTAGCGCCGCCTCTGGCGACCGGTACCTAAGGGAAGGGCAGGATTGACCGAAGTGGCAGAGGCCATGTGCGACGAGGCACTAGCGGTGGATGGCCTTGTGACGGCGAATAATGGAGAGAGTAGTAAGAGTATCGAATGTGTGGATGCTAGTGATTGTAATAATAAAGAGAGGCTCAAGGATTCAGAGAACTGTGATGAGGATAGTGATGATGATGTTTCGCTAGCTGAGGTAGCTAGGCGAAAGAGAGTTGATGAGAGTTGATGCGAGTTGATGTTGAAGTGAAGTAGGCTGCTTACTAGTTACTGGCTGCAATCATCTGGCTTGCCTTGCTCTATACGAGTAATGGTCCCCAGTTTGAGGCGCAGAGCTTGACTAGAGCAGTAGAAGAAAATAATAATAATGGAATGCTTGTATTGTTATTTTCCAGATAATAATTTGTGGTGTTAGTACGTAAGTTAATGATTAACAACAATTTTGTTTACAGATGAGCGCCCGAGGGCGTGCGCATGTCAGGAAGGCCGTGACGGCGCATTATAAGTAGTCTGATTGACTATCTGAGGCAAAGGTGTGTTTCCGCTACGCTAGCGCCGCGGACGGAGGCAAACCTAACGACACTTCGGAGCGGGTCGACTTGGCGGGAATACCGAGGTTTCTTGATTCACCGCTGCAGTCGCCCCGGCACTTTTACTGCGGACCTCCGACGGATCGTTGTGCCTTAGATATTCAGTACCATTTCATTGTGTAAAATAAATAATTTAAAAAGTGTCAGTTAATTTAAATTTAGTAAGAAATAAATTTGTGATTCGTTTAGTAGCTATTAATTTCTTTCCATAATGTCGGATCCTAGTAATTCTGATCGTAATACCGGCCATCTGCCGACAAGTAAAATATGTAAAAACTGAGTTTTATACTTTAACGAATTTAACACGCAATTTTACATACCTTTACTACCTGATACCTGCGAAAGCCACCGCGACCCAAGTTTCATAGATGGGGTTCGTTCTTACTTGTGTTGGGGGCATACATTGAGAAGCTTACAGCTTTTATACTTTAACGAAGGTCTGGGGGCCGCTGGCTCTTGCTCTAACGCTGCACGCACGGACTGAAAGAAATAGGTACTGCCAACAACATGAAATAATTACACATCGACTCGGCAGTACATTTAAGGGTTGGTTTACTTGGTTTGGTCTTTCATTTAAATAAAGCGGTAACTCAAAAAGTAATAAATTTATAATTCATAATATAACAATAAATACATTCGTTTTAAGTACTTTTGCACAACAACAAGTAAATATCGTAATAAATTAATTAATACATCAAATAATTAATCAAAAAAAATATACGTCCTTCATTGACTACCCCTATTCTTTTACTTTTCATGAACTTCCACAAGTACTTTACAAAATTAACATTTCAATAACATTAAATATATTTACTTTAAATTACCAGCCTTTTGCCCTTAATATCTATTTAGCCTATGGCCTAAGAACCAAGATGGCCAGATCTTTGTTATTTTATGAAAGCTGAATGTTTTTTTTTGTTACCTATTAGTTACCTGTCTCCAGCACAGGTAAAAATTATGAAATTTAATAAATCACTATTATAATTTCATTAAGAACATAAAACACATAATAAGTATAAAATTATAAAATAACAAAGGTCTGGCCGTCACGAGTTCTCGTTAAGAGGATTGTGAAGCTGTTGATTTTCATACAAAAGGCGATAACGTTTTACACCCAGTAAATATAGTTAGATTTTTATAATTTTTGGATATGTTGTAGATATAATGAGAAACTACGTCTGTACGTTTTGATTTTTAAGAAATATTGCATACGCTAAAATTTATTAGCATCTAAAAATCTATATATAGATTTATAATCATAAAAATCTATATTATTTAAGCAATATTTCTTAAAAATCAAAACGTACAGACGTAGTTTCTCATTATATCTACAACATATCCAAAAATTATAAAAATCTAACTATATTTACTGGGTGTAAAACGTTATCGCCTTTTGTATGAAAATCAACAGCTTCACAATCCTCCTAACAAATAATATATTATGCGGAATTAAAAAAGAGGCCACATGCTCTTGCTTATAGTTGGCATTATCAAGCCCATAATGACTGTCGAAATCAGATTAACACTGTGATTGTCCAGGATGTTTCTCCCACTGATATGTTTCACTGCCTTACTAGAATAAGACACTATCTTGCCATCTTTATCCAAACCTAGAACAAAATATTTCAGTTTAATTTAAAATTAAATAGGTACAGTAGTAGGAAAGTTAATAAACCCTTTGAATTTTTAAAACTGCAGGGCTTACCTAAGTATTGTCGCGCTTAGTCAGTAAATATCACACTCAAGGGCGTAGCGAGGTACTTGCTCTAGAAGTTCTCTGTAGGTTTTGATTCCCTTGCGAGTGTCAAAAATTACCTTAGATGTATTCTTCGTTTGTTTACACCTGTGAGGGGGGCCTCAACAAAATCCTAGCTACGCCCTTAATTAATATACTTACGGTAAGTACCTAGTCATAATTAATTATAAGTATGTTAAACCAAGTATATTTACCTGAGTATTGGAATGTTGCGCCCATGAAAGAATCTATCAAGCTGCCAATGAAACCCGAAACTGCCCCAAATATAATTATAGGCCATTGTGGAGGAGCATTATCCCAAGCCGCCTTATCCGAAAAGTACAATATGGCCAAATACTGAGCAATTCCTATAAAAAGACCGCCGACTGCACTAAAACATGTTCCGACAAGCGTTATGCCCCCATTTGTACCACTCGGCACTTTCTTCCAAGACGTTACCAGGTACGGTTCTGATTTAGCCAGCACAGTGCCAAGTTCCGACGCCCAAGTATCACCATTCGTACAAGCGAACACACCTGAAATTAATAATGATGATGAGGATTAAGTTGTAAACTACTTTTAAAAACTAATTAAGCCACTTTCTAAGCTTCCGTAAACTTCGGATTCGTTTTTCTATTTGAAATTAACAAGACAACCGTTTTGATACAAAATTATGTATGACTTGATTTTTTTACCTTGTAATAATTATTATATAGCATCTAAATAGTCACTATCATCCAACTATGTCTTAATAAAATGAAATGAATTAAATCTCTGATATATTGTTTGTCAAATGAAAATGGTAGGTTCTTAATTCAAAACATCCTTACCGAGTATACCCATTGACAACCATGAAGCTCTATAATGTCTGGCGAAGTCAATAGGTTTTTCGGAAGCACCAACATCTAGCAAGTAGAGCAAACCTAGCTGTGTTGCCATACCTCCGTTACAAAGTACTTGAATCCAATTTCTTTGGCCACCTAAAATATAATATTGAAGAGTGATAATAGTACAAAAAATATTTAACAGTACCTAGCACACAAATATTTATTTCTACTAATGAGGAAGTTTTATATGAAAAGAAAACCTCTAGATACTGTTATCCTAGTGATTTAAAATATTTAGTAAATAATATTTAATTGTAAGTCACAGGATACAGCAAAATTATTATTATCAATTGAATCATTTTGCCATTGACCTAATTTAAATTATATGATAACTACTTGACCTAAGATCAAAATGTTGAGGTGAGAACAGATAATAATCGACATGCAGTGCAACAATTTAACTATGAACAAATGTACCTATTCATTGCTTTTTTTTAACTAATGATAATTTTTCTTTATTGAGACTGTTCACTGTCCTATTATATTACCTACTGCTATTTGATTGTGTTTGTTAGGATTTTACAAGATTTCAATGGTTTTTAATAGAGGAAGTATGTAAATATGTCATGTTGTTATAGGAATTAGAAGTAGATACATACCTAATTCAACCTTTGACCAATCAACAGAATTCCAGTCATTTGATTAACAACCTAGGTATGTGATATTATAAGTGTGACTTTGACCTTGGCTTGAGTGTAAATAACAAGTACATACTCTATTTCTTTAATAGGTAGGTTCATTATACTATGTGCAATGTAAATTATACAATAATATCAACATACGCACTAAAGCAATGAGTTTATGGCATTAAATTATAAATAGTACACCACTAGAACAAATAATATCTTGCAGGTAGTGTACTATTTCAACATTTTCATTATAAAATGTTTACAAATACATACCTTCTTTGAAATCTTCTTCAATTTTTCTCTTCAAATGGGGTTTAATTTTTGTTGCTTTTGATGATGTCACAAAGAATGTAAAAAGGGCTGCCAGAAAACTAAAATTACTCAGAGTCAGGATAAATCCCACTACGAAGCCCAACATGGCTCCGCTTATGTTGAGGCTTTTCTTTTTGTATCCATAGAATGCTATCATGATTGGAATGAAGCAGGCCGCTAACCATCTTGCAGGTGATATCACTACCGGTTCTAAAAATAGTTAAAAAAACAATAGGTATTCCACATTCTAGGGAAAATTTTCTAATTTTTTTATTATTATTTTCAACTAATAGTATCAGTTACAATATATAAAACAATTAATAGATTTAAGGCATTGGATAAGATCAATATGCCTTAAATCTGTTAATTGTTTTATATACAAACAGACATTTATGTATACAGATATTTTCAGTCTGTTGATCAAATAATACCTACAGTAGTTTTAATACAATATGAAACCAAGATTAAGTATTGCATTCTTAAATATTCTTAAACTGTAACAATACCAACTACATCCTGTTGAAAGTAGGTCATTATCAATCAGTAGGTACTGAGGTATAAATATTAATTGGAAAGTTGTTTACATTACAAAGTAAACAATAACATGGAAGTATATTGAACTAATTATTGAGACGCCAAGATAATGTTCAATTATTAATGATAATATCAATCATTCAATAATACCTCCAATCAGTCACTTACCATCAAATCCTTCATTCTTGGCTATGAATTTTGAATAAATTAAATTGATTATCCACAAAGACATTGACAAAGGTATAGTTATGGCACATAGGAGGACTGTTAGGATATGGTCGTTTCCAAAATACTTATTCTGTAAACTTTGATGCATTTTACACACTTTTGTATACTACCGCTAAATAAATACAGATAATTTTTTGTAGAAAAACTTTTTAACTTCGACGACTATAAAAGCAGAGTTGCCTCATAAATTAATAAGAAATATACACTGTTTAATACATAGTTCTATTATGTAAAACAAATATTGCTCAAGAATTGTAATTTAATTTATGCACTCTCGTACACAATTATGTATGCTTTCTGCTGCGAATTTTACGATATTAAAGTTGACACTGTTAAGTTGACATTTTAGCATCAATGTTCACAGCTGATATTGACAGTTACCAGCATTATTTTCCTGTGCTAAACTGTTATTCATACTTGCTTTTGAATGTTGGTACATATGAATTTGTTTGTACAAAATCAACTTGACTCGTTATATAAACAAAGAACGTAATGGCAATGTTTACTCTGTATTCCATTGACGGCTATGTGACGTTTCGTCTTTGGATTTGTGAAAGAGGCGGATCGCTATAGTTTTTGTTCGACACGACGATAAAAATACCCAATTAAATAGCACGTATCGTGTAATTAAATCAATGCAATAGCACTCCTTGTTTTTCACTATGAAGCCGTTAATAGATTTCGATGAGTGCCTCAGAGACTCTCCTAAATTTCGGTAAAATTAAACTGTAATCAATGAAAGTTATTCTTGTTATGATAGAAAGTGAAATTACATACGTGCTGTGCGTGTTAAATATTTGTTTAAGATGTCTTTAATTATTGGCGCAGGGAACAGCTGGAGACGGAGGAGGCTAGTATCGATGGCTTGGAGCAAAAACTTGATAAAGTGCTGAAGGCTTGTTCTGTTATGATCGATTCAGGAAAAACATACATGACTCATAGAACGTAAGGCTTGTGCTACATATTTTTTTGCAGTAATATTGCCATGTTGTCATCATATCACATAACATAACATTGATAGCTCTTCCATTGTTGTTGCTTCTTTTACTTGTGTGGGAACATTTTTTCAGACTTAACAGTGGGTACAGTTCACTTGAGTTCACAATATAATTTATTTTTTATTGATTTAAACTAAAATTTTTGTAAGCATTACTACTAGTACTAGTTTATCTAAATGTATTGAAGATAAAATAAAAAAAAGCTGAAATATTTATTTATTCAGTTCAGGTTCACAAGAATAAATATTGTTTGTTTTAATTGCCATAATTATTTAACTTAATAATGAGTTTGTCTTAGTACAAATATCATTATTGTGTTATAATTAACGGTCAGTAGGTTGAATTAAGCGGTTTTATATTATTTAACTATGAAAACAATAAAATACTCAGAGAAGTCCAGTGACACCCTTTGTAAAATATTATGTAATTTTTTAGGACTTTCACTAATGCACTTTGGGACCTCAGTGGATACTTCTCAGAGGACCCGACAGTTGTTGCAACTCTTAACAGAATGATCCACTCTCTACAAGAGATGAACAAGTTCCACTCTATCTTACTGGACCAAGCCTCCCGGACAGTTCTAAAGAATCTCTCAGCTTTTGTAAAAGTGTAAGTTGTATTGTTTTTTTGTAATTTATATTGAAGCACAACTTATTTAAAAGCTTATTTATCAACACAGTTAGTTAATTTATACAATGTTGGTGTAAACTTTTCATTTGAAATTGAGAAAATGTTATAATTATAACAATACTTTTTTGTTTTTTTTTTTAATTTATAAAGGTATAGATATCACAGTTATTTAATTTTGTCCTATAACATTCTAACTACACATTAATGTATCAATCAGTGTTGATAAAACCCAAATACTGATTTTTTTTAATTCATATTTCATTTTATCTGAAAATTATTTTTTTACTAATTACATTAAGTATGCTGTTAAAACTGTGTGTGACACTAACATCTTTTTAATTATATTATGCTCCATATGAACTAGTTGGGTAGAGTAATTTAATGAATGACCTAATCTGACTCACAGTATGTGGTCTATAATTAGATCAGGTTTGTTTACGAGCCACAGACTTAGTAATCTTTAATTGATAATTTATGTACACAGGAAATGGAGAAATTAAATATGATTATGATAATAAACATACATATGTAAAGTTAGATAAGCATATATCATTACTTTTTTAGATATAATATAATCATTGTATTACATATCTGAATTTTAATTAAACATATTTATTGTCAAACATTTATAATAAAATTAGAATAAAACAGAATATTTAAAAAAGTGTGAGCTATAAACAGTACCTATGTATGTTGTTATACTTAACTAAATTTAAAAAAGAGTAACAATGCTACTTAATCATTTCTAAACCCTATTACAGTTGAATAAGGTCTACTATTTAATGACATATTTCTACATGGAGTCAATGAAACTTTATCAAAAGATTATTAAGTAATCCAGTTAATTAGATAATGTAATATTTGGTGAACATTGCATGTTTTTTTATTAGATTATTGAATCTAAATCTGCAGTAATTACTATAAAAAGTAAATAAAAATCATTTTTCAGATTCATTATGGTTCTTAGAACAGTTACTCTGCCAGATAATAAACATAATTATTAAATGAATCACCACATTTGTTGATATTGAGACATACAGACATAAACATCCTGTACATTTTTTTTATGTGTGTATTTCTTTACAGTGACATCAAAGGTGTTAAAGAGAGCAAGCATCATTTTGACAAAATCTCAACTGATCTGGATTTAGCTTTAACTAGAAATTCTCAGGTAAAGAATTTATTAAGATTTTTGACTGACTTCCTGAAAAGAACTTTTTACGACACTGTCGAAATTAAAATATAAGGAAATAAAGAATATCATTGAATTCCATTATTATAATCACGATTAGATGAAGAAAGCTTCTTTTTATGTAATAATTTATGGGTGTCAAATTATAGTTGACTATGACAGAGCCTAAAGGAAGTGTTACTTTTAACACAATATTATCTAATGACTAGGTATTAGGGTATAGAATTCAACTAGTTAAATTAGATACTGTTTTAATTTTAATTATAAAAATAATTAAATCAACTTCATGGGATCACATGGAAAGCACCAGTTTTTAAATAAAAGAATCATCAAAATCAGTTCATTCAGTCGAAAGTTATGAGGTAAGAAATAAAAAAATACCGTCGAACTGAGAACTTACTCCTTTTTGAAGTTAGTTAATAAGCAGTAGATTTTCATAAAACTATTAGGCTATGTACCTATGAGTATGTTCTAAATTAAAATTTATTCACATTGTTTAATTTTTTAAACGAAGGTGTCAAGACACAAGCCAAGTGACGTGGAAGAGATGGTGAATCTCCTACTGGCCACACGCTCCTGCTTCCGACACACGGCGCTCGACCACGTCCAGAAGATAACAATGCTACAGGCCCGCAAGCGACACGAGATATTAGCCACTGTGAGTACTGGTTTAAGGTTCATTTTAGGTCGTACCTGGTCTGCGAATTAGTGTACAATTGGATAGGTAGGTACTCAATTTTTGCATAGTGTTAAACAAAGACAGTGTATCTGTGTGTTTGTTTATCCTTAAGTAACTCTTTAAAACCATACTTACATCGGATTTTGATGCGGTTTTTAATATTATTTAGGTGATTTTTTTCCAGAAGGTTTATTATAAAATTAATCTTTAGTAATTAATATATTTTGGGTCAAGACGCACCCTTGTGGATTCATGTTTTGTTTTTTTTTCTGCATTAATCATTAATTATGTAGAAAGATACTATAAATAAGTAGTGATAATTCACGCGGAGTCGGGTCGGTTCACTAGTAGCTATTAAAGTCATGTTAAATAATTGACATAAAACTAACACTTAACTTTTTTGGAATATTAGAAGTAACGTACCACATGTATTAAATACTATTTAATACCTACCTATATAAATTTTACGCGTAAATATGAAATAATATATGAACTATTTGCGCTTACTCGCATTTTGTTACATCAACCGGTAACAGCAATTAAATAACAATAAGTTACCGCCGGCTACAGTTTCAAGGTAAATGCATCGCTACGGCACGATGTTAGGACCCCTCAACATTCCACTCGCAAACGTATCACAATAAAATATTAAAATATGCACGCAATCACATACTATTTTATACCAACTTCTGTCCGCGACTTCGTCTGCGCACGATGTACTTTGCACAATACCCTTATAAAATATGGCTCATATGTTATTATGATGTATAAGTTATGTTGTAAAGTTTCATCAAAGTCCAATTAATATTTTTTGCTTAAAAGATAACAAATATACATTCTTACAAACTTTCGCGTTTATAATATTAGTAGGTGTATAATATTGTAAGGTTACGCTAAATGTGTTAGTGTACAATGAGGTCCAGCGGTCATATTCTACCAATCATAGATCGGTAGCTGGTTTTTATTAGTTGAACATGACAATTAGACCTCACTCTACACTAAGGTATCTAGCAAATTGATCTTTTCTTTATCTTTTTTTATGAATCACTGCAGCTTCTATTCTAACGGTAGTGTAGTTTGAGGTCCAACTGTCATGTTCCACCAGTGACAGCCCGGTAGCTGGTTCCTTTTTTAGTGGAACATGACACCTGGACCTCACTTTACACCAACGTATCTCCTATTACTTTAAATCGACTTTACTACTGATACAGGATATAAAATTATCAACAACGCGAGTAAATATAAATGATGATAAACGCAATTAACACCTGTTTTATAAACAAGAAACATTGTTATCGTATATTTTTTCCGATTAAAGGATTCTCGAAGGTAGGTATTCAATTACCATTTTATTTCTATGTATCTATAAGCACTTATGTCGTGTGTGATATTTAAAATCGTCACGAATAAATATACCTAGTTTTTTAAATGACTATTTTGCAGTTAATCCATACATATATAATGCTTTTTCCTGAAAACTGACTGACAAATACACGCACAGCCTAAACCGCTAATGGTAAAGATTGGTTAGTTGTGTTTTTTGTATGGCGTAGGCATCCGATAGGAAGAGATTTTTCGAAATTCGTGAGGAGGTGAAATAAGAGGGCAGAGTTTTTGAAACGTTTGCATAAAATATTTCTCCTTATACGTGAATGACTACTAAACGTTTAAGTTTAAACGGAATGTAACGTTTTAAACGGATGGACGGATGTTTGTTACTCTTTCATGCAAAAGCAAGTGAATTGATTCGAATAAAATAAATACATAGGTATATATCATTTTTGAGGATCTATACTAATACTAGCGGTCCCGGCAGACTTCGTCCCGCAAGGCAAAAAAATGTTAAGGGTGGACAACCCTTATCACTTAGGGGTATGAAAAATAGATGTTGGCCGATTCTCAGACCTACTGAATATGCATATAAAATTTCATAAAGATCGGTCAAGCCGTTTCGGAGGAGTACGGTAACTAACATTGTGACAGGGAAATTTTATATATTAGATAATAAAGAGGAAAAGTTTGTTTGTTTGGATTGAATAGGCATTTATTTCACTGTTGGGAAGCTACACTATTCCCGAGTAACATAGGCTATAAAAAAAAGGATCCGTGCGAAGCCGGGGCGGCCAGTTAGTATTGTATAAAGGACTAATCCTGCGCAGACGAATTCGCGGGCATAAACTAATACTTAATATAAGTATTACGAAAAACGAGTTAAATCCGTTTTATTTCTAGTTATGCCTTAGTTTAAAATTGATTCTTTTACTTGGTGTGCTATTGTTGTACTGACAAAAATTTTCTAAGAAATTCTTAAAAGCAATATACTTACGTAAACTAAAAGCATAGGTTGAGGTTTCCATTATTTTAATTGTCTTTGTGTTGTCTATTGTTAGTTTTTTCGTGAGAACATTTTATTCTATTCATTACGCGTGGTTTACACGGATTCTTGTCTATGAATATTAATTTGTTTATGGCTTGAAGACTCTGTGTTTATATATATTTTTTATATAACGTGCATACTCAGCTATGTAGGTATTTCCTTTAAATACCTAGATTATGTAATAGATATGTTTGAATCGGTTACATCATTATTAACGATTAAACAGTATGATGTATATACCTACATCAAAAAGGTATCCCGATAGTAATAAAATAAAAATAAATATCTTTGGACAATATATAATATGCCAATGGATCCAGTTCAAAACTAAGTAAAGTTAGTGCAATGGGTACTAGACAACGGATAAACATATATGTATAAGTAAATAGGGAGGTAATAGTAGGTACACTAACTTTTGCTCGTGACTTCGTTTGCGCACGATGAGTACTTTACACAATATCATGATAAAATATAGCCTGTATGTTATTCTGATTTTTAAGATATATTATTGTACTTATTGTTTCATTTGTCTTATATGTGAAAGAGTACAGTAGCTTAGTAGCTTTTGACAACTGTTTACACATATGGATCTGTCTGACCACAGTACAAACTTTGGTTAATTTGGTACCAGCTTGATCAATAAGCCTGAATCCAAGATATTTATGTAACTGAACTTTAACCTTTATCGATGCCCTTATTATCCACGGGTTTTGCAACATTCTGTCTTATTTCATAACTGCTATTTTTACATTTTATTTATTCATTTATACTATTTTGTAAGTAAGTGTACAAAATATGAACTTAATATCCGAAGTAATAGTTTTTATGTTTTTGTTGTTAAATAGCCTAAGATACATATATATCTTCCTCTGTTGCGTAAAAGACTTTCGTTGTATACTTTTACTTTTACCAAATACTAGCGGTCCCGGCAGACGGCGTCCTGCCCTTTCGATTGTTTCGTCAAAGATCTGTCAAAGTCTTCTGTCGCATACCGTCAATCACTTTTTGTATCATATTGTAAAAGTAATTTTGATCAAATACTATGTATTGTTTCTTAATTTTCTTATATATTTAGGTAGAAACCTTTTCCCGACAATAAGGAACACATAAAAAAAGAATCATCAAATTTGGTGTCGTTCGGAAGTTATGCACGTACATCTTAGAGAATACATAACTGGAGGCGGCTTCGACACTATTCGTCATACAAAATTTTTAGCCAGTTTTAGCGGGGGACGAGGTAGGAACACATACAAAAAACTGCACACTGATGTAAAAATAATTCTCATCGTTACACACGCATACTAATAGAAACTGTCAACACTAGGCGGAATTTATTCACACTAGCAAAAACAAGACTATAAACGTCGTATCCGTACACAAGTTTGAAATGTATTAGTAGCCAAACTGAACCGATTACATAGTGCTTGATTAAGTGGCTGTCGATACATTTATCTATATTTAACACAAAATGGCGGATGAACCAATTTATATTTTAATATAATTATCTTAACTTCATACATAATAATGTATTTACTTCTTTTAATTCATACTATTATAGAATTGAACATTAGTTACTACGTAGCTCAATAAACAAGTCATTTTCTTTTAGTAATAATGCTTAAACAATTACAATTACCTACTATGTTTAACATGAAAAAATAGGCAGATGTCTATTACAGCTGAGCTGGAGAGATTACAATATCAACAACCATAATTAAAAAAATTTTACAAAGTAGACAACCGAATCCCAAGCTGCTGGTACGCTTAAACCATTTGAAATTAGAATAAAGAAATAAAATATTTTAACAAAGTAATACCTGATATACTGAAATTACGCGTACTTCTTATCATCTGTACTGTAAATTCATCGACATTGATATTGTCCAGTAAGTACATCTCTAACTGTATTTTGATCATGGATGCTATTATCGCTTTTAACTCAAAGGAATTAACGCCTAGTATCGGATACACTACTCTGCAAAATTTTTATAAATGTGTGTCATTACTGTTTGTTGACCACAGACAATCATAAAATTTTTCTAAGCGATTTTAAACGAATAAAAACGTAATCGATGCGTAAATCGATGCTTCTCGCGTGGTGAATGAGAAAATAATTATTTGAAAAATAACAATTAACGAACAAAAAAAATATCTGCAGATGAAAGGAAATACTGTTTTTTTGTATATCTGATACAGTGGATGGATTTTTGCAACTTATTTTAGCGCAGGAAGACATTTTTCTGGAGCTCTTTTCTCTTCGATATCGATTGTGACACTGTCAAAGTGACCTGTTTGAAAACAGTTTTTACAAACGCGTTAGATAATTTATCTTATACCTTGGCAGAGGGGAACGCCTGTCGAAGCCGCCTCCAGTTATGTATTCTCTAAGACGTACATACATTTCTACATAGATTAGTAGATCAATTAACACAACATATTACATACGCAAAAAACCCCAGGAAACGATATGAAATTTACGTAAAGATAAAAAGTAAAATTTTGATGACACGTTTGCCTATAAACCTATTACGCATGCTTCCGCCTCGAATAGATACCATATCTAACAACCGTATTCGTAAATCTATAAAATTGACACGACCGTGACATAATTCATAGTTTTTATCCCTTTCTAACAAACTCCGATAGCGTGGGACGGAACTAGTCAGTCGTACGTCACGGTTGCGGCGAATCATCAAATTAGGGGGCATAGTATGAGCGACAATTGAAAAAAATAGCACCTTATCTGTTTTAATTGACCGACGTTTAACAAAAAAGGTTCTCAATTCGAAAAAGTATTGTTTAAATATTATTAAAAGTAATTAATCCATGTTCTAAATGTTTATTCAACCGTCGCCATAAACGAAAGTAATCATAATACATATATATATAAGTAGGTAGGTACTACAGTGTACAAAAAATATAAATTATCTAATGATATTTTTTATTGAAAACTAACTTGACTCGTATTTATGAGAATATGTTTTTTTTATTTATTTTTGTATTGTATTAACTTTCCCAAAAATTTCAAAACCAAAATTAGCGTAGTCTAATTTTCGCGTTTCAGTTCACATTTAGCGAGACATTTTTATATCACACTAACATTATAAAGGCGAAAGTTTGTGTGTATGTTACTCTTTCACGCAAAAACTACTGAACAGATTTGATGAAACTTAACAATAATATTGCTTATACATCAGAATAACATATAGATAATATTTAATAACGATATTGTGTAAAATACTCATTGTGTGCAGACGAAGTCGCTTGCAGATACTAGTATTAAGATAATATTCGATGTTCTAAACGTTTACTCATCCGTCGCCGGCACTATAAGGTTTATCTTTAGTATCGGCGATTACTGTCGCATTGCTATGCAGTCGATAGAGTCGTTTTTCGCAAACACCGTTAGCGCTTGCAGTCCACACGACTGTCAAGTCTTTTGCGACGTCTTTCAAATGGCAGTTGTGTTGTGTTTGAATATTAATTTGTTTAATTTTTGAAACGCGAGTGTACGTTTGTGTAGTGTAGAAAGTTGCTTGTAGACAGGTGGGTTGATTCTTTACCTTTCATTTACTTTTTTAGTTTGGTATAAACAAATATATAATTTCGATAAATTTGTTGTTCCCATGTTCGTAACAACGTTATGCGAGTTGAATCCGTTATACATTTTTTGATCTAAATGTGTCACCGCGAAAGCATTAGAAACTATTTTAGTAAGTTTGTTTTATTTGTGATGTGTTTTTTTCTATAAGTTTAGGTAGTTTAGTAGTTACTTTGTATAAAATAGATAACAATTTGGTAAATTATTTAATATTAAATTAATATATTGCAAGTCGATAGTCTGTACCTACCTAGTTGGTTTAAATAGGCTCAATATATTGTTATAATTATATTTGTGTGTTATATAAAATGTTATATATTATACTAGACTAAACCTCCTAAGTATTTTTAGGTGTATAAATGTTTCTAGTTTGTATATAAGTATATATATTATATATAACATGTAACCTTGAGCCATCTATTTTCAATACATAAACAATCAATTACCTTTAGTTTACACGCACTTACAAACAACACGACTCACGTTAGCAGTAAGCATTTGTCATATCTATGAGTCATAGATAGAAGATACTTGACTAGAGTTCGCATTGTACATAATATGTTGTTATCAACATAAAAACTAAACAAACAAAACATTGAATATTGATCATTATAATTCGTACTTGATATTATAAATGCGAAAGTGTGTCTGGCTGTCTGTTACTCTGGGTTCTTAAACTGAGGGTAATTACCCCCGCGAAGGTAAAAAATCAGCTGGTAGTTGTCTCGAATTTCAAAGTGACAAGTCTGAACACAGCGTAACGCCGACTAGCGCGCAAGTTCATCTTTAGGAAAAGGAGTAAAATCAGTAACTCTAGTTAGGTCATAAGGAACGGACCTAAAAAGGTTAACAGCCAGCTAGTTTTGTAAAGTGTATACTGTATATTTTTTATTCACTGTCGCCAGTCACCGAGTTCGTTAGTCATAGTTGACTTGATTTGATTGTTCACTAATTAACAAAAAATGTAATTATTCAATGAAACTTTTTCTCTACGAACATGGTTGCAACGTCGCATCCGAAATGTCGGAGATAGTTTAAAAAATAAGTAATTTCTAAAATAAGATATGTTTATTTACTTACTACAAAGAACAAAGTTATATACCTATTAGGTACTAACTAAAATTAAAAATTCGTCGATATTTACGCGTTTCATCATATGATAATCGTGAAAGGTTTAAATCACAAACTTTTTCTCTAAGTAATAAAAGCGGAATCTTTCGGGAATCGATTGATAGCTCTTATTGTTTTTGAGTCACCTAAATCCACTTAATTCGGTAAACTGTTTTGAACTGTATCGTGTATGTAAATAGAGTCTATATTATTTTGCTCAATTAATCATTTTGTTCCCAGTTCATGTCATACATGCAAGCCTGCTGCACTTACTACCATCAAGGTGCTGATCTATCGGAAGACTTGGAGCCGTTTCTCAAATCAATTGCTGAAGAGGTAAAATATAGAAATATTTTATATCGTTAAAATATACTACACAATATAAAAGTCGCTCAGTTCTGTGCTTTACGTTTCCTGTTAGTACTTAATTAAGTATTGGAATGAAACAACTATTAACGGATTTAACTCGCGTATTTTAATTTTATTTTATTTGCTGACGTTTCGGATTCTTTACAGTTTCCATAATCGTAGCACGACTGAGCTGACAATAGTGTAACGCTAAAGCTTTAGCTACGCTTTTCCGAAACGTCAGCAAATAAAATTAAATTAAAATACGCGAGTTAAATCCGTTAATAGTTGTTTCATTCCAATGTGTAATAACCGCGAAGGCATCAGAAATTATTACTTAATTAAGTACTTAGTTAAAAATATGAAAAACACGCTTAGAAAACCTTAAACCGATAAAAGAGCCCGATTGACAAAGTTCGAATAAGTCCGGGTTAACATATTGACATTGTTAAGGCTCCAAAGTTACCACATATTATCCAATATCGCTTATAATGTGGATAATTAATTTAATTAGTCAAGAGTACTTTGGAGCAATAATGGACATTCCGAAATAGGTCGTAACTCATCCTCAATAGTGCAATTATCACTAATTATTCCAAAAAACCAAACAGCTCATCCAAATAACGTGAATACGATACATTAGCCAAGTGTTATACGGATTTAAATGAAAGCGCCTAATTATATGTAATCATACTATTTTAATGGGTTCGTAATTCAGCGCTAATGATCACATTTTCAGGTGTCAACAATGCGTAACGAGACAAAGGCACTTGACAAAGAAATGGAGAATCGTCATACAATAGTCAATAGTAAAGATAGTGTGTTGCCTAGTTGTAAGGCACAGGAGGGCGATTGCAAAGATGGCCTCCTGAGCACACCCTGCTTGAAAAACCTACCGAGAATGCAGGGTTACCTGTTCAAAAGGACTTCGAACGCTTTCAAAACTTGGAACAGGCGTTGGTTCTATCTTTATGATAACAGATTAGTCTACAGGTGAGAATTTGTTACGCAACGGTGTCGTAATATTTTTGTTTCTATACCGCGACGTTATGAATGCTTACGTGATTGTTTTTTTTAATTTGTTGACATCTTAGAGAATATATCAACTGGAGTACGCTTCGACACTATTCGTCATACAAAATTTTTAGCCACTTTTAGCGGGGGACGAGGTAGGAACACATTCAAAAAACTGCACACTGATGTAAAAATAATTATCATCGTTACACACGCATACTAATAGAAACTGTCAACACTAGGCGGAATTTATTCACACTAGCAAAAACAAGACTATAAACGTCGTATCCGTACACAAGTTTGAAATGTATTAGTAGCCAAACTGAACCGATTACATAGTGCTTGATTAAGTGGCTGTCGATACATTTATCTATATTTGACACAAAATGGCGGATCAACCAATTTATATTTTAATATAATTATTTTAACTTTATACATAATAATGTATTTACTTCTTTTAATTCATACTATTATAGAAATTAACATTAGTTACTACGTAGTTCACTAAACAAGTTATTTTGTTTTAATAATAATGCTTAAACAATTACAATTACCCACTATGCTTAACATGAAAAAACAGGCAAATGTCTATTACAGCTGAGCTGGAGAGATAACAATATCAACAACCATAATTTAAAAAAAATTACAAAGTAGACAACCGAATCCCAAGCTGCTGGTACGCTTAAACCATTTGAAATTCGATGTAATAAAATATTTTAATAAAATAATACCTGATATACTGAAATATACGCGTACTTCTTATCATCTGTACTGTAAATTCATCGACATTGATATTGTCCAGTAAGTACATCTCTAACCGTATTTTGATCATGGATGCTATTATCGCTTTTAACTCAAAGGAATTAACGCCTAGTATCGGATACACTACTCTGCAAAATTTTTATACATGTGTGTCATTCCTCTTTGTTGACCATAGACTATCATAGTAATTTTTAAACGATTTTAAACGAATAAAAATGTAATCGATGCGTAAATCGATGCTTCTCGCGTGGTGAATGAGAAAATAATTATTTGAAGAATAACAATTAACGAACAAAAAAAATATCTGCAGATGAAAGGAAATACTGTTTTTTTGTATATCTGATACAGTGGATGAATTTTTGCAACTTATTTTAGCGCAGGAAGATATTTTTCGGGAGCTCTTTTCTCTTTGATATCGATTGTGACTAGGGTTTCTGATTTCTCGACCTATTTTTTTTCTCGGGGCACGAGATTTCTCGACTAAAAATTCCCGGGAATTCCCGGGATCTCGAGAAATTTACAAATCATGAATATAAGGCGAAAAAAACACTTCAATATCATTAACATCGCTATTTTTTGATTACCAACTAAATGTACCTACTACTACCTACTCGCGACTCATAGGAACATAATACTTAGACATACTTAATAAAAAAATAATGAACTTAATGACATTGCTTTTTTAATAATTGGCATTTGAGATTGCACTGAACATTGTATTATAATCATCAAACTAATAACAATATAAATGAGAACCTTGACTTGAAAGACTAAAATAATATACCTAATACGGAATTTTCTTCATCATCTTCCCCTGTAAACCCTGCGTAGTTCTAGAAGAGTTTATACATACCTACTAGCGGTCCCGACAGACTTCGTCCCGCCCGGCAAAAAAATTAAAGAAAAATGTTAAGGGTGGACAACCCTTATCACCAAGGGGTATGAAAAATAGATGTTGGCCGATTATCAGACCTACTCAATATGCTCACAAAATTTCATGAGAATCGGTCAAACCGTTTTGGAGGAGTACGGGAACGAACATTGTGACACGAGAATTTTATATATAAGATATTGACATGTTTTGAACACTTAATAATCTTATTAATGATTTGAGATACAACCCATTTATTACTTTGGGTATTACGACTGTTGGGAGATAGAAATAGTATCCAAATAATCAAGAAAATTAAATAATTAGGAAGTTTAGCAACAAACTAATAAATCGTCTTTCAGTCTTAATCTCGTAACACAGCAAATCTTAAATAATCAACTTGATAGTTTTCATTAAACAAAAACCTACAATAAATTAAAGGGGGGCGAGCGGGGGAAGTAGGTACCTAGTCAAAATCGGAATCGGCCAAATCCAAGGAACTAGCGTGAAGGAGAATGCGTTGAAAAAGTGTTACGGAAGGCCATTTTAATCTAAAATTGACGTGTGATTATTTTGATGTGCGATTTCTCGACTTCTCGACTTCTCGACGCTATTTTTCCCGTCTCGAGTAAGGCCAGATTTCCCGGGAATTCCCGCTTCGAGAAATCTCGAGCAGAAACCCTAATTGTGACACTGTCAAAGTGACCTGTTTGAAAACAGTTTTTACAAACGCGTTAGATAATTTATCTTATACCTTGGCAGAGGGGAACGCCTGTCGAAGCTGACTCCAGTTGTTATATATTCTCTAAGGTTGACATAGATACGCTATTAAAATTGAGTATGATTTTTTTTTTTTAGTTTCTATAACTAGTATATTGGGTATTTATAGTTAGCATGTTTTAAGTTAGGTACCTACATTAAATATACTTAACTAGTTTTACAGTATGAATAATTAGGTGTACACTGTAGTGTATACTGATAAAATATTTCATTTTGACTTCAGGTAAATGAACAGGAAAATATTCATAAAATTACACACGTGTGTAGATATGGTAAATCGAAATACATAATTTAGCAATAAACATTAAATTCGCAAATCAAATATCAAACTAAGTATTTTTGAAAATAATTGAAAGTAATTTCTGTATATTGATATATATATATATATGCTAAGAATACACTTCTTATTAGGTACATTAAATTGTTCTATAACAGACCTACTATAACAGTTTTTTTTAAATATAGAGTACATATGAACAATTATAGTCACGATTTTTGCAACTTTGTCTTTAGTATCGTGCTAAAGACAATGTAAGTCTAAAAGTATCTAAACCACAAAATAAAATGCTCTTAAACCTTTTTTACGTTTTTTTTTAATAACATGTTTAAGGTTCCGTGCACGAAACGTACAATAATGGGACCCAAATTTAATTTTTCTATAGGTCCATCTTTCGATAAACGACTGTAGCATTGGTTTTCATTCGTAATAGCTTATCTTAATTATTTTAAATCTCTTTTAATCTCTTTTAATCTAACTTTTTCGACTTTACTAATTTTAGTTATCATTTAATCATTTTAACGTTAACCATCACCACTATAAAGTACTATATACTCAATCATAAAATGTTCTCGTACGAAACCCTGCCGATACCCTAAGCGTCTTAATCACTTTAGCAATATTTGATTGAAAAATTATCGATTAATTCGCAGTAACGTAACCGTTACCAAGGTTGGGGTTAAATCCTTGATAACTAGGTCGTTATTTGTACACAATGTATTTTAAATTAGCATTGAATTATTTGCTCACTGTATTATGTTTATTTAAGTATGTTTTGCTTTGCTGTCATATGTATTATATTATATTAAAATACTTCGGTTGTGTATAATGAATTGTCTAATATAAATAGCTTTGTTTGCTTAAAGTCAACCAAAATCGATATATTTCATATCAACCAATCACATCATATCACAACCAACAACTAAACTCGATAGTGTAACAGCTGCCCCGCCGGCGGGGTCGAAGACGGCAACTCGAAATGTGTTCACATGAATTTAAATTTAAATGTACAGACTTAGTTAGTAGTCTTAGACTTAGTAGTCTTAAATCGACTAACAAAATATTTTGATATGACACACTTTCTAGTAAAGGTGCGATTTGGAAACAAAAAACTACGATTTTAATGAGTCCTTATACTTTTAAAGGAACAACACTTAATCATTTATTAGGTTGTTATGACATTCTAGTTTTCATTGTAATGTTTAATTACAGGAAGAGAACCGGAGAACTGAATGTGACAGTGATGGAGGAGGACTTAAGGTTGTGTACCGTTAAACCAGTGCTGGACGGCGAAAGGCGGTTCTGCTTTGAAGTGCTCTCTCCTTCAAAGTGAGTTTTATTTCATTTAATTCAGAAAAAATAAGTTTAAGTGTGAAACGAATTATTTTTCGTTTAGAATATGGGAGCAACTACAATCTAATAAAACAGCTCATAAAGCTAAGAATAATTATAGAACAAAATGGACTGCGACCTATTGCTACATATTCCGTTTACTGTGTGAATTGACAGGTGTTAATTATAAAGCATCTGTCAAATTTAAATATAAAATTGTCAGTACTAGCAATACATAAAAACTACATTATAGCAAATTGGCAAACACTTTTGCCAATTTTATCCTGGTAAATTGTAACCTGTTAAATTATAAAACACTGTTTTAAATGCATTTACTACTATATTAAAATGTACTTACTATCATACACAATTACACATCATTTTGTACAATGTACTTACTACGCCACACTTAATTTTCTACTACAATGCTAAATGTACCTACTACTGTTACTACTGACATCTACTTACCTTACATTTTCAGAAGTCACATGCTACAAGCTGACTCCGAGGAGATGCTTAACTCTTGGACTTCAGCACTACAAAACGGGATAAGGTCGGCAATACAACAGGGCCAAAGCCGAGAGAACCCGGACTCTCAACTTGTATTAGTCCCAGACAATAGTGCTACGGAGTTTAGACAGAGCATGCCCACTGCTGGAATGAAGAAGATCAGGTTGGTATTTAATTACTTAGGCTTAATATGCGAAAAATAAGTAGGTATTCACGTTGTCCATAGCTTGACAAGACTTATTTGAATTAAGTACATGACTTGAAAATATTTTTATTTACTAAAACTAGGTAAACTTTACCCAATTTTTAGGTAGTTGGGGTCAAGATAAAGTAAACTTTATATATTCTTCAGAAAATAAAATATTTCTAATATATATAGTGTATACCAACTTAGATTTATTTCAGTTTCAAATTCCTGATATTTATATCATGAAATTCACAAATGAAAAGAAATACTATATTCACAAGTATCATATTTCATCGTAAGCTTATAGTTACGAAGAAATATATTTAATTTAATATTAAAAAGGAGAGAAATTGTCCGCTTGTCTGATTTTGATTGTTTTATTTTTTCTATTAAAAAGTGTTGTTTATTTTTTTGTTTAGAATATGGGAGCAACTTTTAAACATTCCTGGAAACAATTTTTGCTGCGACTGCGGCAGCCCCAACCCGCGATGGGCCAGCATCAACTTGGGAATCACCCTTTGTATTGGTAAATATTAAATAATTGTATCATATTAAATGCCAACCCACATTTTATAAGATATTCCTAGAGAGTAATTTACCCAGCAATGAGACAATTGTAGACTATAGTAATTCGGTTACAAGTTAAGGGCCAACCTAAAAAAAGGCTGATTGAAAGTTACTTTTTAAAGTGCTTATATAAAATTACCATGCACGCTTCTTGATACTTGCAGTTTATTTTAAGTACTTTAATGATTAAACCACATTGATGTTTAAATTAAGCTTGATCCATGATCTTGATATGTGCTCATTACACGTCACAGATATTATTAACAGTAAGTATAAAATAAAATGTAAAGAATGTAAGGTATAATATTATTAAAATATTTTAAGAATGCTCTGGAATACATCGCTCTCTTGGCGTGCACGTCAGCAAAGTCAGATCTCTTACTCTCGACGATTGGGAGCCGGAAATAATTAAGGTACTTTATCTTTTTTCTTATAAACAGTTATTGCACTTTTCATATCCCTACTAATATTATAAATGCGAAAGTAACTCTGTCTGTCTGTCTGTCTGTCTGTTACGCTTTCATGCTAAAACTACTGAACCGATTTAAATGAAATTTGGTACAAAGATAGTCTGGACCCTGAGAAAGGACATAGGCTACTTTTTAACCGACTGCAAAAAATTAGGTGTTCCACGCGGACGAAGTCGCGGGCAGAAGCTAGTATTGTATATTGTACTGTACCACAAGTAATACCTTGACATTGTATGTAATAATAATGATGTATGAAGAAAGTAATGCCCGTATATGCCCGCCGATGCAGGCAACCTAATAACTCTAGTAATTTTGTTTATAGGTTATGGCTGAATTAGGAAATAAAATCGTGAATTTAATCTATGAAGCGAATACTGAAGGCACTACTATTACGAGGGCAACTCCTGACTGCGAAACGTAAGTGTGGGCTAATCCTATTATAGTTATAGTATATATATATAAAAATAAGTCGGGTTTTCCTTCCTGACGCTATAACTCCAGAACGCACGGACCGATTTGGCTAATTTTGGTCTTGAATTATTCGTAGAAGTCCAAGGAAGGTTTGTAAGTAGAGAAAATTTAAAAAAATATCTTGATAAAGTGTAAAATCAATATCTTTCTATACTCCCATATAAAATGATTTACGGTAAGTGACAGAAGACTTTGACGAAACAATCGGACGGGCAGGACGACGTCTGCCGGGGCCGCTAGTAGTATATATAAGTTAATAATGAAACAACTATGCATGGATTTAACTCGCGTATTTATGTACTTAATGTACTATCGAAAGCTCAGTCGTACTACGAATATGGGAACTGTAAAGTATTAAAAGTAAAGTTTTTTTTTTTAGCTAAATCCGTTATAGTTGTTTCATTGCAATATGATTTTGCCAATTTCTACCCAATACTGATGTCGTCATATTGTTTTCAGTGCGGTCCGTGAGCAATGGATTCGCAGTAAATACGTGACGATGTCGTTTATAAAGGACATTGTTCACACCAACCCAGTAGCGGATGTATCCAAGTCCCCACTTAAAAATGGGGGGCGGTGGTCTGTGAGGAGGACGCGGCGCAGGTAACTTATTTAATTTATACATAAGGCCTTTTTAAAATAAGTTATTAAAGTAATTCATTAATATTGATTTTTTTTCTTAATCATGTAAACCAAAAGTTACATAGATGATTTCACAGTCTGACACATATTTCATTTAGAAGTGTTAGACTCAAACTTACACGCGCTTTTTTGTTTCTTGATTGTAGAGAGAAAAAAATAGTATTTCTTGTTATTTTTCCGTTTACTTGCTCTGCAATATCTATGTTTTAAGCAACGACGGATCCAAGGTGGGAGGGTCATGGAATAACAGTAGATATTCTTCTAAACTTATTTAGTTTTATCAAATTACTATCGTTTTAATAAAACTGAACTGGGGGGTAACCCCCCCTGACTATAATACTAGATCCGCCCTTAAATGTAACTCACAGTATGAGTGTTTAAATGAACTTTTTATTTGCAGAGTGCGTGCACCGCCATCTGTCCCTGAAACCATAATGGACGAGAAAAGTGACGCGAATAGTAACACCAGTGGTAATATTTAAAATTTCAAATTTCATCTATATCTTATAATTTCTGGCTAATCAACTAAATATCACGTGGGTTATGAAATATTTTTGAAACGCCAACAAATAAAACATTCGAACACCAACTGGAAGTAAGATGTTATATGTTTTGGCTGTTTTTTGGCCGAAACTGAACCTTCATCCGAAAACCGATTTTTTTGGCTGTCCAAAACCGAAACTTCGGACACTAATAATAATAGCCTTTATCGTATTTCAGTGTCTGAGAGTTCAACGAAGTCGGCCGAGAGCAGTCCGGTGCTGCTCATAGGCACCGAGCTCGCGGCGGAGCGCCGGGTCGATCTCAGTCTACCGTCCGACCATGATTCTACAGAGGGAGAAGACGGTGATGAGTTAGGTAAGTTCTTTTAGTACGATATATCAAAAAATTCGATTGATATTTTTTGGTTCAGTATCATTACTTTTACAATTGTAATGATACTTGTAGTTGAGTCCAAGTAGTACCAAGATCGAATTGTAGTGGATAATTTCGTCGACTCACTAGTGGTCCCCATAGCTTAAATGGTGCCGCGCATAAAGGCATAAGCTCGATTTTTTTCACTCTTGTCTTGGTACAAGTATCTTATAAGCTTTTATTTACGTTCACCTGTCCCGTTGTTTGTCTGTCTTTAATCAAATCTTGCAAGTTAAATTCTATCAACGGTTTTGGATTAAGCTAAAATTTGTATGCATAGTATAAATTTGATGAAATGCAATATTATTGTGACATGGAGCCGATCAATCGAGATCAGATCGGCTCCATGGAGATGGAGATGGAGCTGGAATGCTATAGTAATAAAAAAATGTGACCCCCTCGAGTTTAGACTCATGTAATTTATTTCTTTGATTTTTTATTATATAATTTAAACACTCATTGATTTATATACCTACACGCATGACCAAATAATGTACATGTATAATACAAATAATGTCAATAGACCACCATTAGACAAACTCTCATATGATGAGTATATATATAATATATTAGTGTTATGTGTGTGTCATGCAGACGCGGAGGACATATCGTCGCTGTCGCCGGACGCGGTGCTGGCGCGCGCGGCGCAGGCGCACAACGTGCCGGTGATGCGCGCCGCGCTGGCCGCGCGCGCCGACGTCAACGCGCAGCTCGGCCGCGCGCGCACGCCGCTGCACGCCGCCGTGCTCAGCGTGAGTACCACATGTATTACGCAGACGCGGAGGACATATCGGACGCGGTGCTGGCGCGCGCGGCGCAGGCGCACAACGTGCCGGTGATGCGCGCCGCGCTGGCCGCGCGCGCCGACGTCAACGCGCAGCTCGGCCGCGCGCGCACGCCGCTGCACGCCGCCGTGCTCAGCGTGAGTACCACATGTATTACGCAGACGCGGAGGACATATCGGACGCGGTGCTGGCGCGCGCGGCGCAGGCGCACAACGTGCCGGTGATGCGCGCCGCGCTGGCCGCGCGCGCCGACGTCAACGCGCAGCTCGGCCGCGCGCGCACGCCGCTGCACGCCGCCGTGCTCAGCGTGAGTACCACATGTATTACGCAGACGCGGAGGACATATCGGACGCGGTGCTGGCGCGCGCGGCGCAGGCGCACAACGTGCCGGTGATGCGCGCCGCGCTGGCCGCGCGCGCCGACGTCAACGCGCAGCTCGGCCGCGCGCGCACGCCGCTGCACGCCGCCGTGCTCAGCGTGAGTACCACATGTATTACGCAGACGCGGAGGACATATCGGACGCGGTGCTGGCGCGCGCGGCGCAGGCGCACAACGTGCCGGTGATGCGCGCCGCGCTGGCCGCGCGCGCCGACGTCAACGCGCAGCTCGGCCGCGCGCGCACGCCGCTGCACGCCGCCGTGCTCAGCGTGAGTACCACATGTATTACGCAGACGCGGAGGACATATCGGACGCGGTGCTGGCGCGCGCGGCGCAGGCGCACAACGTGCCGGTGATGCGCGCCGCGCTGGCCGCGCGCGCCGACGTCAACGCGCAGCTCGGCCGCGCGCGCACGCCGCTGCACGCCGCCGTGCTCAGCGTGAGTACCACATGTATTACGCAGACGCGGAGGACATATCGGACGCGGTGCTGGCGCGCGCGGCGCAGGCGCACAACGTGCCGGTGATGCGCGCCGCGCTGGCCGCGCGCGCCGACGTCAACGCGCAGCTCGGCCGCGCGCGCACGCCGCTGCACGCCGCCGTGCTCAGCGTGAGTACCACATGTATTACGCAGACGCGGAGGACATATCGGACGCGGTGCTGGCGCGCGCGGCGCAGGCGCACAACGTGCCGGTGATGCGCGCCGCGCTGGCCGCGCGCGCCGACGTCAACGCGCAGCGAGGCCGCGCGCGCACGCCGCTGCACGCCGCCGTGCTCAGCGTGAGTACACTCGTGCGTCGTGTGCGTTGGGGCTCGTGACGTCACGTAGCGGTTAAAACTGGGCATGGTTTGACGTTACGCAAAGCTTAAACGGGATTTAATGTCAAAGTGTGTTTAGTTAGCGAAATAAAAGAATGCTACGCTCTAAATGCTATAAATATTTTTTTTGTTTATCTAACTGAGGGACTTTATATTTTCGTAACTAAGTATTGTTATTGATTATCTAACTGAGGGACTGTATATTTAAAATGGTTCGGAATGCGTTGCGCAATTTCACGATCGCCAAAACGCGTCATGGCCGTTGTTACAAGTGCCACGATGCTAATTTTGTTATTTCGCATCTTTGTGTTTGCCAACCCTTAGGCATAGACATAAATTTATTTAGCATAACAAGATTGGGTACAGTATTAAAATTACATGTATAACAAAGAAGTAATTTTAATTCTTATACACGAGGTATATTACATAAAAGAGAGAAAAAAAAGGAGTTTGATGCGATCCCAAAAAGGCATTTGATTCAGCATTAATACTGTTGTAAGTATATTACTACACTCCAGCGTCGCGGGAACGCGTTCTTTGCGGTGTTCACTCAATGAAAGCTCATAAGGGCCTAGCTATTTCGTTCTTGGAGTCTAACGATTGTATCGATTTTCCTCAGGGTTCTGTGATGGCATGTTCCTTCCTACTCCTGAACGGCAGTAAGCTGAACGTGCAAGACGAGGACGGCAAGACTCCTCTCCACCTGGCCACAGAAGCGGGACACACTGCACAGGTCGGTTATAATATGAAGTTGAAGGCTTTTTACAAATTATTATGGCTTCACGGGTACTATAAACCTTCCTCTTGAATCACTTTATCTATTAAAAAAAACCGCATCAAAATCCGTTGCGTAGTTTTAAAGATTTAAGCGTACATAAGGATATAGGGACAGAAAAAGCGACTTTGTTTTATACTATGTAGTGATTATCTTTATAACTTGCTTCTGCCCGCGATTTACCTAGAATAAGTGTTTCGGGTAACTAAGTAAATTTCTAACCCTTATTTTCACCGACTAAAGCATATTATATATTTTTTATTGCGCCTCAAGAAAATAGCCCTATAAAGAAAGTCTGTAATTACAAATAACCTTTTTTAAAAAAGGTATTGTGGTAAACTCCTTCCTCCAGTACGTTGTAAGGATAATTAACATGCTATAGGTTGATTATAAGCTTGGTATAGGAATCTCATATAACTGCACCCGCATTCTTGTATAATAAAAAAAATAAAAGTACTTTGGTTAATGCTGATTTTACTTGTTGGGCCGAGTCTGTTGTTACTAGAAGACAGATTTTCCCATTCATATTATTAGTATGGATAAGAATTCCTCACATTAATATTTAAAGGGATATCCTCAATATTTATCTATATTGTAATAGGTGTGCTTGCTTCTTCGCTATCGGGCGGATCAAAGCATCACGGATCTAGATGCGCAGACGCCGCTTGACATCGCTGTCGGCCACGCAAACGCTGACATCGTTACATTGTAAGTACTTAATAAAATATAATGAAAATTATATTAAAACTCATAGATGTAATAAATCAAGTTCTTTTCATATCTAAGCCATAGCTTATAGCGTTAATAGCTCGGCCTTTTTAAGTAATTACATTTGATCGTTTATCCTTTCGATCTGCGAGCCTATGAGGAACTGTCGAAATAATATTAAGAACGTTGTAGGCCAGGAGAATGATTGTCAACATTTGCAGAAATAAGAGAAGACATCGACATTACTTGATTTCACATTGTCGGCAACGTTAACGATTTTTGACAGATCAGCGCGAGAATAAGACATCTACATTGGAATGAAACAACTATAACTGATAACTCGCGTATTTTATTTTATTGGCTGACGTTTGTAGCCTTTACAGATTCCATAATCGTAGCACGACTGGGCTGACAATAGTATTATGCTAAAGTGCTTTAGTTGTTTTATTCCAATGTATAATAACCGCGAAGGCATCAGAAATTATTAAGACATCTACATGACAAGATGTCGACTCGACAATTCATAGACCCGCTGGTGACATAAAGATGCATGCTGTTTAGTAATGCTTTAAAGTATAGTAATTATATTTTTGCCTCAATAAATATAGGTTTGTATATGATATTGCCCCAATACACCTTTAGAATGAACACCTCTACACATCAGCTGATATAACCTCTATACAGACGTAATAGAGTTTATATTACAATTATGAACGATTACAGACTGCGGCTAACGAAGCTGAACGAGGAGATGCGAGAGAGTGAGATGTCCTCGAACGACGACACCTACAACGAAGTGTTCAGGGAGTACACACAGATCGCGCACTCGCACCCCGAGCGGCTCGTGCGCGCCAAACATAACAACAACGAAGGTGAGCTCATATAAACATATTTTTATTTTTAACTAGCTTCTGCCAGATACTTCGTCCGCGTGGAATAGTTATTTTCCCCGTTTTGTACACATTTTCCACTGTTTCTTCGCCCCTATTGGTCGCAGCGTGATGTTATATAGCCTAAAGCCTTCCTCGATAAATGGTCTATCCAACAAAAAAAGAATTTTTGAATTCGAACCAGTGGTTCCTGAGATTAGCGCGTTCAAACAAACAAACGAACTCTTCAGCTTTATAATATTAGTATAGATTAATTAAGTTATACACACACACACATAAGTAAAAAAGGATGATAAGTTTGTTATGCCGATATTGTTTCGTTGTCGACGTGAAGAAATAAAAGACGACTTCAATATGACAAGATTACCCGCTGTCGACAACGTTACTGATTTTTAATTATGTACTTACACTTACCTACTTCTGTTAAGTTTTGTGCAAAAAAAGTATAAATCACGCCAATATTATAAAGGCGAAAGTTTGTGGGTATGTTATGTATGTTTCAACTTTCACGCAAAAACTACTGAATGCATTTTAATTAAATTTCAGAATTATATAGCTTGTACAGTAGTATAACATATACCTAGATAATATTTTATAACGATATTCTGTAAAATACGCATCGTGCGCAGAAGAAGTCGCTGGCAGAAGCTAATAAAAAAATAAAATATTAATGTAATTGGAAAGAAAGTGTGAAACAACTATAGTCAGATTTAACTCGTGTGTTTTATTCGTTAGTTAAATCCGTCTCTTTCCTTCCAAGTTTCATTCCAATGTATAATAACCTCGAAGGCATCAGAAATTATTATTACCTAATCATAATTTTGTCTGATCAGGGGAACAACCGAGTGAATGACAAAGCGGCGCGGCCGCGTGGCGACGATGGCTGTGGTAACCACTGAACGAAACTCAAGGTCAATCTCATCATTTTATTACCTAGTGGAATTTCACCGTAACGTGTACTCGGAATTATTCCAGTTGCTCCGTTTACAATAAATTCCTGGAAATACTTTATCGCTCGACCTACAAGGTCCAAAATTTATTTTTGATTACGCTGACCCAAATAAATACCCATTATTTGCATTGTTATGTAAACCGGATATTATTTTCATGTTAAATTCACAGTATGTGTTACACTTTAGTATTTCATTGAAAATTTTTAATTATACCTATTTGTGCGTTTTTATGAAATTGTCAGTGTGATTATATAAGTAGTTTAATCGAATAGGATTTTTTTTGCTGCTTTTACCATAACAAAAGCCAATCTTTATTTATACATCATATACTTCTAATATATAAAATCCTTTCTCTTGAATAATTGACTGACGGATACGCGCATAACCTAGACCCTGAAGAGAACTGAGACTTGGATGAGTTCGCTCTTTGTATGACGTAGTATCCGATAAGAAATGTTCCTAAATTCTACCCCTAACGGGTTGAAAAAGGTGTAATCTTTGTATGGGAAAATTATAACTTGAAATTCCTTGAGAAACCAAAAACCCAGTGAAAAAATCTGTGGAAAAATGAAAAGGTGAAAAACGACAGAAGTCCTGAGTTATTACAAGAAATGTAAATTGTTTCGTTGATACTGCCCTAGATTGGTAGGGCATGTTTGGCAAAGTACTATATGCTCTAAAGCAGAGGGATTCCGCATTATATTATCTCGCGATAAGCTCAAAATATCTTGTTAATATCAATCTAATATGAGTGCTAAGTATAATTGATTAAGAATCAAAATTACTTGCGCCTATTTTACTAAGATCTTAAAACCAAGTTTTGTGTTACTTACAATAGCTTTGATGGGAATGCCGTTTGCGTTTATCAAGTATTGCTTATTTTTTAATCGAATGCATATTAAGTAATAGTCTTGTCTATTGCAGTACTTTATTTCACAGTTCTTAGTGAGAGCTGAAAAGGTCCTGACTGATATTAATTTTGCATAATTATACTTTATTCATAATTTTCTTTAAGAATTTTGACGGTAACTATATATTAAGACTGCTTTCATAGATATTCTGTACTGTGCACTATATGTTACGTTAAAAGTATTAATATGTTAAATTTTACGGTTAATGTGTGTTAAATTTATTATTATATTTAAATACATAAAATGTGCTAAATGTTAAGCTTTTTGAAAAAAAAAAGATATAAAATTATGGCAAAGCCAATTGAGGTTGTTTTGTGAACGAAATTATTTCTCGGACTTTTCTTGTTTTTTTTATATAATATCTTTAAACAGATACGAATTTCTTTTTTCGTGTCAACAGTGAGTCTTAAAACAATGTAAATATTAATGGCTCGTGTTTTTTAATTTACCCAATTAGAAAAGTAGTCGTGTAATATCGTTTAAATGGCAAATTATCATTTAAATAAAAATATTCGGCATAATAACTACTACGTACTACAATAGTCATAACGACTGTATTTTTTTCTTTGTCCATCAAGTAGATAATCAAAAAATATCTGACACGTATTTTTTCTTTTCTCAATCAAACAATAAATGGCAAAGAAAAGTGATTAAAAACTTTGACATTACCTAATGGCATAAATTGTACCATATCGTGACGTCATGAGTCTCCACTCCCGAGCTTTAGAAGCACTTATCTTCTATCATTTATATCATTTTCTGTTTGTTTGAAGAAAAAAAAATACCAATCATTTTTGACGGACTAAATAGAATTTCCTTTTGTTTACCCAGTCTTCATGATACTGTAGTATTTAATCCTTTATAATAATAATAATATGACTTGGCGGGTCGTGTAAACGCGTAAACGACTTTCATGACCAATTAAATTAAATTACGTTTACTTCTAAATCAATTACCTACGTTGTTAATTGTTATCTGGTGACTAATAAATATACGACCAAATTTTGCTAGCTGGGTACATTGTACTCATTTTCGGTACTAACTTTTGCTATAGAATCTATCGAATTCATCACTATCGATTATTTTCAAATTTCAATGTTGCCACATTAATATATCGAATTTAGTGCCACCAAATAAAAAAAAAAATTAAGACTATATAAACATGTTTTACACGCGTTTAGATTTATAGCACTTAGTATCGGTTACGCCGTATTCCATATGAATCCATGAGTTTTATTTAAATAAAAAAGTGGGTACGAAAAAGATAAATGGAATATTGTGTAATCTATTTTAAATATAAGGTTGTGTAACAGAAAGTGACGTATGGGTGACGTGATAGTTTAAAAGTTTAAATGTTGTCGCTTAGTGTTAGACTATCGTCATCTCAGTCTGTTGCAAATATGGGAACTGTGAAACTTTGGAAATGTCTGTTTTATTATAATAACCTTGAAAACAGAAATAATTATAAATTATCTTTCTATTATCTGTTTTTGCTCAGTTTTCTGTTAAATACATATACATAAAACTTTCTAGCAATCGCGTCGCTCGTCCTTCATTTAATGTTGCAAAATATTTTTAAGAATTATACGTAAGGGCCATAATGAAATGTATTGTATGGAACGAGCAAGTGGCAGTGTGATGTAACTATTTATATTGTTTAGCAAACCAAAGATATTGAGTATTGGTATTATCCGGTTAAGGCACGTTGACCTTATGACTAAACCATATTTGCCTAATTACAAATTAACATACTGAGAAACACAACGGTCTGAATGACTGAGTTAGTATTTAAGTTTTATTTGATTATCGATCTTATTACTTGATGCTTAAGTCGTATATATGTCTGAACAAGTGGTTGAATGTGAAATTTGATATGTGATCGATGAATTATCGAAAACCGGCGATTCCAAGTAATCCGATGATGAATGATGTCATTCCCGTGTGGACGATTATTCGTCATTTTTTTTTATTCGATCATTCCTAATGCATTTTGAAATTGAAAATTTTGATTGAATCTCATTTTTTTAAGGGATATTTTATTTTTTTATACTTTTTAAATCTAGTTTATGTATATTGCATGTGTAAATAGTTAGTGATATGCTATAATATTCACTTGCCAAGTTTTCTACACGCGTTATACTCAATATTAGGTAAATTCTTGTTATTCATTTTATACTCTCTAGACTTGCCAACGTTCCAATATATCAATTTCCTAATAGAAAAAAAAACTTAATAATTTCGATGAATTTACCTACGACTTTATCTCTGATATGCTGTTAGATTCTTGTTATACTTTATATATAGTTGATAGGTATTTTTAAAATATACTTAAACACATAATAATGTATGTCTATAACGAGTTTGTTGTTTTTAATAAAATTGTATGTTTAAGGTTATATTTTAATCGAAAATCTTAGAGAGTACACTTATCAACTCGCCACTGAATCGGCGTTGCTTCACCTTTTAACGTTCCTTATCGATAATAACGATCATACTGTAACACATATTCGTAGGGAATGGCGCGATTTAGTTAAATGAGGTAAGGTGACGCCGATCCAATGCAGAATTGATATTTGTGCGACAACATTAAAACAAAAATACCAATAAAACAGGAAAGTAGTAAAGTACCCGAATTTTTTTAACTCTATGAAGAATTGGGTTGTTTACGCTACCATATCTAATAAGCCAAAATAATAAAGTGAAATATAGTGTGAAATAATCACACCAATTGAATTAGACACAAACTATGCACAGCTTACACTGTATAGTAGACTAGCGGTTCGCCCCGGCTTCGCACGGATCCCTATTTTTTTCAAAATATTCTATAGCCTATGTTACTCAGGGTGAACGTAGCTTCCCAACAGTGAAAGAATTATTAAAATCGGTCCAGTAGTTTTTGAGTCTATTCATTACAAACATACACACACAAAAATACAAATCTTTCCTCTTTATAATATTAGTATAGATAAATACATAAAGATATCTGACTCAGGTACAAATGTTCATTATCATATTATATGCTTTCAAAAAGAATCCTATCTGGAGGTAGTTTAAAAACATTGATGCATCATGAATTTGTCAGTCGGTATCTACTTTTCTGTCCAAATTTGCAAATTTAATTAAATCTGGACCGACGAATATTCGACTATTGTTGTTTGTAATTTCCAAAGATTATAAAACCTCTTTTTTTTTCATTCTTGCTGAAGCGTAATCAGTCAAATTTATAGTAAAAAAATTATTATAAATCATGTTTCTCGTCTACCTACCCATAGTTCGCTTTGCTTAGTTTGCGACTATAATAATCGGTGTGAATTGTCCCATACTATTTATTTGTAACTACGTTTTGTAAAAACTTTTACCTATTTGCGATCCTTTAAATTATTCTTTATGAAACTAATCTTTCAACGTTACCTTGCCTAGATCGTTGTGACGAAATAAAGGTACCTGGGTCATTTTTAAATTTTGAGCAGGTAATTAAATTTTTGGTTATCTTGTAACAGAGCGGTAAACTTTCCATTAAAAATAGCAAAAAAATAACACTAAACACCTACTTCTATCAATGAATCCTATATAAACTGTCAAAACCCACGCATCATAAATTATTGTAGGAAAAGTCTACCTGTTCAATATTTTAAAATAACCCACATATAGCCAATGTAATAATGATATAAGTATTTGTTGTAATTGGAAATATAATACTTGAGCAAGATATGGTTTTTCAATGAAACGAGGAGTCCAAGCAAATGATTTAATTACCCACACCCATTATAAAAAGCAAATTTTTCATTGGTGAAACAACACGGTTAATCACATCATAAACATTCTGAACAATTGATGTTAAATTATTGCATTTAATAACAAAATTATTTAAATGGATCAGTAATAGCAATAAATTCATTGATATGCAATTGTAATGATTGAATTGTATTGTTTATAAATGACAGATATTAGTTTGTATAATTATTAAAACATTTGAAATCTGGAATGATATTAAAAAGAACATTTTATATCCCAATGAAAAATTTAAGATAAGAATAAGAAAATGTAATGAACTATATTAAAGTTATTTTCTAATCGCTGTCGGAATCGGAGTATTTCAAATAGCGTACGACTGGCATACGATACGAACGATCAAAACTTTCGGCTTTAAAGACGGTTCACGATTTTTATGATAACAAAAATGGGAATCAGACTTAAGCGGTGCGACTGGAACCTAACACTTAATTAAAACTGGTAATATTATACCAGAGAATAATACAAAACAGTAAATCGATGTCCAGAAACATATCGATTGCTAATGGAGAAATTAACCAAACGTTTGGCCGCAAAGAACATTGTACCTAAGTACCTAATAAAAATGGCCGCTTAATTAATAATGAAATGAAAAAAATAATATTATCATTATACTAAATCCTTATATAATTTCACCTGTGCCCTGGACAACTGTACGAAAAGTTGAACATTTAGAATTTCATGGAATTAAAGATAACTAACTATAAGTGAATTTTTCATACAGTTGTCTGGCACCGAGCCACTAAGGTCCACTTTTTTCTACTTTATTTAGTTATTAGCCAACTTCAAGTCTTGACTCCATTGCCGGTGTTTGTGCAAATTACAAACTTTGATGCCAAAACGGTGTTCAGCGCCAGTTATGATGGCAAGGCTTGATGTCGACGTAAGCTCTTCACGATGCGAAAGAAGAGATCTTCCCAGTTGAATTTTAGTTGAAGCCGTAAGTGGACCATAGTGAGGGTGAGAAGGCAGCTGAGGCGGGGGACGGCGACGGTGAAGGCGTCGGGCCAGATGGAGTAGGCGGACAGGACTGCTGGCCATGCGTGCCCTGCATGCTCTGTCCTAGGAGCAGAGAGGCTGAAGGTGGTGCCCGGCGACGGCCAGAGAGACTCCCTTGGCGCTCTGGTGGACAAAAAATAATGCTGTTTATAGTGTACCTAGGTACAAGGCTTAGGCTTAGGGTTAGATTAAATCCAGGACTATAAACGAATAAGGTTAACAATAGGTAAGTACCGTACCGGCGAACATTAACAATTTTACAAAAGTTTCAGAAAAAAAGTTTATGAATTCTCATGAAATAGCGCCTTAATAGCTTGCCTATGGTGCCAGTGTCAGTTGCAACCTTCTTACTATATTAGTTAATCTGTCAGTCAAACGGCAATTAAAAAAGTCGTGTTTCATTTGAACTGTAATGTTGACATTACTGATAACTGCCCTGGTGCAAGCAAATAACGACTTTAAGGTGACGAACCTTTTCCTACCCCGACTGTACCTACCTAAATAGTCAATAATACCTACAAGCTACGGTACAAGTATTGTAGATAGCTTCACATCGTCAAAATAAACAAATTATTACCATTGTCCCCGTTTTCGGGGCAATATTTGATGGTGTGAGCTCGGTCGCCGGTGGCGCCGCATCGCGGGCAGCGGAATGCGCGCAGTACGGGGCACAGCACGCGCCCGCGCCAGTCCTTTAGCGCGTGAGAAGAATAGCACTCTTCATTCTCACCGTTGTTCTTGCAGAATGCGCATTCCTGTTAGGAATAAGGATACAATAATATCGAAACTTTTCTGGAAAAGAGACAACCGTAATGTGCAGATTTAGTCCTAAATTAAGTAACACTTTTCTAGGTGATAAAAAGTATTACCGTGGGTGCCTATATATTTTGCTAGACAAATACAGTCTGTTCTATTTACGTATAGGTAGGTAGTGAGGGTCCTACATACTCGTAATTAAGGTATTTATGTACCTACCTATACCTAGCAATCACTATAATATTCTTAACCATGATATGAGAATCATATTGATACTCATTTTTAGTAACATGTCATCACTCTTACAATATATATTTACAAATGAAACACGTCACCTTTTTTGTATAACTTCGCGTTATCTAAGTATTTAAAATCAAGATTATTTTTTTGAATTTTCCATCTTATTGCCGTGTAAATGTCATTAACAGAGAACACGATGGAGATCTCTGAAATTTGTTTTATATGTAAAATATCCAGAAGTGAAGTTTATCGGTTGAAATGGTGATGTACCCCGGCACTGCCCGTTGAAGAGAAGTCCGATACTTACGTTGGGTAGGCCGCGCCTTGTCCGTTTGTCAGTGCGAGCCTTAAGCACTTCTTGGAGGAATTCGTAGAGTAGGCTGGGACGGATACAGCGAAGCAAAGAAAGTTGCTCGCGTGTCAACATTGACACATAGTTGTTAGCTGATGACAGGCCTGTAATAAATATATTATTTTACTAGCTTCTGCCCGCGACTTCGTCTGCGCACGATGAGTACTTTACGCGTCGTTACAAAACATAGCCTATATGTTATTCTGATGTATAAGCTATATTGTGGTAAAGTTTCATTCAAATCCATTCAGTAGTTTTTACGTGAAAGAGTAACAAACATCCATACATCCATACTTACAAACTTTCGCCTTTATAATAGTAGTAGGATTTGCTGACGTTTCGGATTCTTTACAGTCTCCATAATCGTAGCACGACTGAGCTGACAATAGTCTAACCTAAACTAAGCTTTCAGCAAATAAAAATACGCGAGTTAAATCCGTTAATAGTTGAACATTCCAACATGACAATGTGAGTTTAATATTTTTATTTCATACTTACTTTTTATGAGGAATTCGAAAGTGTCCATCATTTCGGTTTTTCCCGATCCGGACATTCCGGACCCATTCCACATACTGCCGTGCGAAGACTCTGGTCTGTTTCCACCTACAAAGAATAAGTAACCACTTAAGCTATTGTAATTAACTTAGTGTGATTCACAAGTAAACTAAACAAATCTGTGTACCTACTTTGAGAACGAAGAAACTTACAAAAATTTAAAATATCTTACATAAATCATTGTGAAAAATAAGATCGCATTGAGAACTTTCTTTATAAAATACTGTTTAATAATTCATAATTTACGGGGGCACACAGTCAAAGTCTATTCAAAAGATAATAATTTGATTAAAAGCAAAAATAAAGCCAATAAATTTTTATTGGCTTTATTTTTGCTCAAAATACGCATATTAAATCCATTAAAGTTGATTCATTCATCAACCGTGAAGGCTTCAGAAATTATTAAAAGCAAAAAGTTTAAATAAATATCCTCTGTTAATAATGCCCGGGGTGATGACCGCCATGACACCAATCCCTGGATCCGCCCTCGGTCCTACCAACAGTTTAAAAAAATGCACTCACTGGTGTAATAATTCTGTGCACTGTGATCGACGTCGTCAAAGAGCATCTCTGAGCCATTCATTCTGAAGTTCATCATGATGTCATCCATGTCGGCTGTTGTTGGAGCTGGTAACAATATAATCATGCAATCAATTTAGGTAGGTAGGTACTTATTATTTTTGTCAGGTAGGTTTCAGACATTTCTAAGGAGTTTGGCAACACCGCGACACGAGAATTATATATTAGACTAGCTGTCTACCCCGGCTTCGCACGGATCATCTTTTTTTATAGCCTACTAGCTTCTGCCCGCGACTTCGTCCGCGTGGAACTCCTTCTTTTTTGCAGTCGGTTAAAAAGTGGCCTATGTTCTTTCTCAGGTTCCAGACTTTCTCTGTACCAAATTTCATTTAAATCGGTCCAGTAGTTTAAGCGTGAAAGCGTAACAGACAGACAGACAGACAGAGTTACTTTCGAATTTATAATATTAGTATAGATGTCACTCGGGAATAGTGTAACTTTCCAACAGTGAAAGAATTTTTCAAATCGGTCCAGACGTTTAGGAGCCTATTCAATCCAAACAAACAAACCTTTCCTCTTTATAATATTAGTATAGATAGTATTGACAAGTATAGTTGGTAACCCTAATACCCAGTTATTTATCTTTAATGCGTGTACGGTGCAAGGTGCAAATGCAAATTGCCACTTGACGTTTATAGCTTCGTTTAAATATAAACGTCATTGATTAGGTTTATTGATTACAGTCCCTGACCTATCCACTGCACATCAAACTACCCTTTGCCTTTTCCAATGTCAAAGTAATAAGATCGGAAATTTACGTTAATTTAAATACTATAAAGGTGGCTACGATCGTGTACGTTAATGGAATTAGAATATTCGCTTAAGGCTCATTTTGACAGAATATAATTGAACTGATGCCCTTATTTTTCAGGTTAGGTACGATATTGTTTTCTACATTTAGTTAGGTACTTATTTAATTTATTTCTTGTACCTAAACGTAGGTAGGTACTTTTGACACGTTTTAACTAATATATCTATAGGGGCATTCCACGCGAAGCGGACAGGCAAAAAAAGTCGATGTTTCCGATTTTAATAATATTTGAGTATGTTGTACCTATAGGTGTTCCTCATACGTATACCTAATATTTTTTTAATATAATGGGTAGTTATAGAATTAAGGGACTTTGAAATTTTAACCAACGGGTGGGTATGCAGTAGTTCAAAGCCGGTTACCGAGTCATAAAATGTTAGATTAAAATAAGAAATCCACTGCATCTATTACTTCATTTAATGAGCTTTTTAACTGCATTTTTGCATTCGATTTTTTTTCAATTTTTTATAAAAAAAAATGAGATTTAATTTTTTTATCTTGACTTTGACAAACTTGGACCACTTCGATTTTTTTTATTTTTTGTTTATACATAGCTCATATTGTAAAGAATATCCTTGCCAAGTTTTATAGTGGGCATGGAAATGGTTTAGGAGCTAGAGCAGAAACACTGCCGTAGCGCGGAGTCTTCCACTATGGAACTGACGTCGGCTCTCCATAAACTTAAACATTTTTTTTTCGAAAAGTATTTTTTTTTTATATAAATCAGTTCCAATAGTCATTTTTATGTTACTATTAAAATTTAAGAAAATTTGGTTGAAAAACGGTTGAAAAAAAAGGATTTTTTGAAAATTTAGTATGAAGTGAACATGAAAAATAGATATATCTCAAAAAATACTTAATTATCACAAATATCCTCGCAGGGGATTATAAAAAAAATTGTTTGTAATTTTTTGGCTTACAAGAATATTTATATTAATTAAGAAATTTCTGTGAAAAATTAATTTTTCGTGTCCTTTCCATACAAAATTTTCAAAAAATCCTTTTTTTTCAAGCGTTTTTCAACCATTTTTTTTTAAATTTTAATAGTAACATAAAAATGACTATTGGAACTGATTTATATAAAAAAAAATACTTTTCGAAAAAAAAATGTTTAAGTTTATGGAGAGCCGACGTCAGTTCCATAGTGGAAGACTCCGCGCTACGGCAGTGTTTCTGCTCTAGCTCCTAAACCATTTCCATGCCCACTATAAAACTTGGCAAGGATATTCTTTACAATATGAGCTATGTATAAACAAAAAATAAAAAAAATCGAAGTGGTCCAAGTTTGTCAAAGTCAAGATAAAAAAATTAAATTTCATTTTTTTTTATAAAAAATTAAAAAAAAATCGAATGCAAAAATGCAGTTAAAAAGCTCATTAAATGAAGTAATAGATGCAGTGGATTTCTTATTTTAATCTAACATTTTATGACTCGGTAACCGGCTTTGAACTACTGCATACCCACCCGTTGGTTAAAATTTCAAAGTCCCTTAATTCTATAACTACCCATTATATTAAAAAAATATTAGGTATACGTATGAGGGACACCTATAGGTACAACATACTCAAATATTATCAAAATCGGAAACATCGACTTTTTTTGCCTGTCCGCTTCGCGTGGAATGCCCCTATACTAATATTATAAAGCTGAAGAGTTTGTTTGTTTGAACGCGCTAATCTCAGGAACTACTGGTTCGAATTCAAAAATTCTTTTTTTGTTGGATAGACCATTTATCGAGGAAGGCTTTAGGCTATATAACATCACGCTGCAACCAAAAGGAGCGAAGAAACAGTGGAAAATGTGTAAAAAACGGGGAAAATAACTATTCCACGCGGACGAAGTCGCTGGCAGAAGCTAGTTTTTTTTTTAATAATTATATGGGACTCGAGCCGTGCTCGAAAATAAATAAACAATATTGTTCAAAAAACGTTGCGTCAAATTTTAAAAACGTCAAGAAATAATGCTGGCCGATTACAATTTATGGAAAAACGGGCAGGCGTAAACAAACAAAGAATATATCTAAGGTGTTCGACACTCGCAAGGAAATCAAAACCTACACGGAACTGCACTGTACCTACCTCGCTACGCCCTTGTGTACGTATCATGCATCATGGCTTACCAGTGTCACCCGGGCGAGGTTCCTGCTGTCGCGTCTCCTGTGCGAGCAGATTGAGGAGATCATTCCCGCCTGCAGTCCCCGGGAAAGTAGGGAACTCCTGCGCGCCCGTCATGCTTTTGTTATTTGGTGGGAAACTTTCCTAAACGACGTAGTAAAAAGATCTTAATTAGCATCACTGATAATGAAACAAGTAAACTGACCTACTGCTTTAACTTTAGACAGATAATTAGGTATATACTTACCTACTATTAGTATTTAGAGGGTAGGTACTATAAAAATACTAGCCTTATCTACCTAAGTGTGTAGGGTAGGTATCTTGAGTATTAACCCTTTATTCAATAGATCTAAGATCTATAGAAAAGTTAGGTACCTATAGAAATTCAACACAAAGTAATAAAACATGTGAATAGATTCATTACCGTCATGGTATTTTATTATTACGATTCTTTTTTATAGGTATAAAGTGTTAGTTAGTTTGTCTTTATTATAAATACTAGGGCTACTGTTTAAAAGTGAATTTGAAAAGATCTCTTCTTCCGTTGTAACCTTTTTGTGTAGGTACCTACTATTTGCCTACCAACGTTCTCATAGGTATGCAATTAAATGTTCATATTATTATATATATACCTATAAGAGATTTGGAACTAGTAGGTATGTACCTATGTCTCAAAACATCCTTATTTTGAATCAATACTTATCAGTTATCAAATGCAAATATTTTGTGCCTGGAGATCGAAACAAGCACAACAAAATGGCGGCCGACTTCCACCGAAACCGTTTCAAAATTCGTTTCAACCGTCGGCAAAACAAAACAATTACACAAATATAAAAATTAATAGACATAAGATTACATAAATAAACATGCATCATTATAAATAACATAAGAATTATATAGGTATTATACTTACGGGTGTGGTAGTAGTAGTCGTGGTCAGAGTGTCGTTGGCAGATGTGAATGTGGGTTTTTTTTCCTCCATATTAAAACCAAACGCCCCAGAGTCCATACTCGCGTATAAGATGCAGGCTTAAAGAAATTATATGGCCAAAGAAAACCAATATGACTGCCAAAATCACCGCAGCACGCGCTTCGTGAGGTCCGAAAGGAAACATGGCGGACGTGGCGCTCTATATATAAGAACAGAATGACATAAAAAAAAATAGAAACCCGTAAACCAGTTTTATACTGCAACTGCTAATATTCCTCTACCCCCATTTTTGTAATAAAAGCCAAACCATTCGCTAGAAAATATTTCTACCCACTTTCGTTAGTTAAGTACTTACTTACCTACTTACTTGAGATTCGTAAGTAACTATATTTTTTTTATTTTGAATTAATTAATTAGATTATTCCTTTCACAATGTTCTTATATAACGCTTTTCTGTTTCATAAAACATTTTGTGTTATTATTTTTTTATTATATTGGGGGTTGTGTTACCAGTCGAGAAAATATACATCGACAAACATTTAAATAGCTGTCTTTAACAATTACCAATAGTCCACACATAGCTGTAGGAAATTATAAAAATGGCCGTTTTAAAAAAATGTGGTTCATCTCTTTTTTTTTCTTAGTGACCTTATACAGTTGGCCCTGGGACCGTTACTGCTCCACCGGACGAATGGGGAGCGCTCTGAGGTGCGCTCACCCTAAGTTCTTGCTTATAACTTTTCAGGAATGTGCAGTTTTTGTAAAGGTGCACTTATATAGTTGTTTAGAATGCTTTAGAAGGATCACTTTCTCGGAAGATAGACTGTCTCACAAAGTGCACTTCCCAATTGGTACACTTTTTCAGATGCACTTACCTAAAGGAAAAATACTAGATAGGAAAGTAAACATTAGAGAAACTAGGTTTTCCAAGCCTAAACCCAGATTCCTATAATATTAACGAGAATTGTCTAGGTAGGTACAATTAAAATTCACAAACAATTAAACAAATTTATTATATACTAGCGGTCCCGGTAGACGTCATCCTGCCCGTTCGAAATTCAAATTAGGTAACTTTAGTTAGACAACGTTTGTATGGGAAAAGAAAAGGGCTGTTTTTAGGGTTTTCCCGGCAATTATTCGATTTTTTCTCGCCGTAAGAACCATCCTTGAACTTCAACGAACATTTTAAAAAATTGGCCAAATTGGTCCAGGCTTTGTCGAGTTATGCGCTTACCAACACATTTTGCGATTCATTTTTATATATAAGATTCTGATGTATAAACTATATTATTGCAAAGTTTCATCAAAATCCATTAAGTAGTGTTTGCGTGAAAGAGTAACAAATATATACCTACATTCAGACATCATACATTATTACAAACTTTCGTTTATAATATTAGTAAGGAATTAAGGACCATACCTATTAGTTGCAACAAAAATGTGCCATCAAAGGTACCATATATTATATTCCTACTTAATTAACACCTGTTGTGTTCAGACTGTAAGAGTATAATAATGGAATGAATTTTCAAATGGCTTGCCTAGTTCTTATACCTACTGTGAGTGGTCTACGTGAACCTAAATAATTAAAAGAAAGGATTTTTAAAGATATATACTTAATTACCTATGTCTTTAGTGGGTAGGTACTGAAAATTCTTTGGATCCAAAATAAACCTGCCACAATTGAATGAATAAGTACTTTATTCCAATCTTGATTACTCTCGTTTTATATTTTTAAGGGTAGGTATAAATAAACAGCAGTGAAATATATACAAATCAAATTTATTTCGTCAAATGCGTGTATTATTAATATTATTAATTAATTTACAATATGTAACGATTACGTATTATGTCATTAATAAATTTATTTTTAAAGGACACAAAAATTACATCTAAAACACACTGTACAGTATGTTGTACCTACATTAAATAATAAATCAAACAAAATTAGGAACTTTATAATGACGTGCTTATTATCCATGTCCAGGAGAAATTAAACAATAAATTGACGTAAAAACGAACTAACCTAGTAAGTACTTCTCTCGTTGCAAATGAAATGTTGATGAGAATAGATATAAAGAAAACAGTAAAGATAATCCATGTCAAGAAATATAGGTAAGTAACAATAATTATTAATTCTTCTAGTACCTTACATGCATGTTTATGGGAAATTTGAAAGAAATGATAATGACCTACATAATTATAGTAACCAGGCGGAATACACGGGAATTACCTCTATTTTACAATGCAATCGTTCACAATATAACTAACAGTCTAAAAAACTACACTAAAAATAAACATAAAAAAAAATCAATTGTCAATTTCCCAAAGCCAACGTCCGTAAGGCGCTCAATGCCAAAATTACATCGTCAGAAGTCATTTTCGGACAAATGAACTGTCCATAAAATAATATCTTACAAACTAAAATGATGCATTATTTAGTAACATTCGGTACATCAGTCACTTCGAACATAATTATGTCGCAAATAATTAGGTACCTAGCTACTGTGCAAGATATCAGCCCGATTCTGTAACACGTTTAGTCTGAAAGCGGTCTTAATTCATTTGATTTAAAACGCTTAATCAATAACTATCGTTAGATAACGCCTAGATACTATTCAAATCAAGTCAAATAGGTTTGAAAACAAGTGAGTTCAGGTAAAGAGAAAACGGTGATAGTCTCATCGTTTTCAATCCAACTAATTAGGATCGCTTACAAACCAATTGTTACACAAATGGAGCAGTAGTATAAGTTAGGTGCGACTTCCCTAAATTATTATTTGTTACGGTGACTGGAGTATAATTTAATGAATCTCGCATAATCTTGGGCGTTTACGTCAAAATTAATACAGAACGCAAGAAAAGCGAAATCAGGTTTGGGTCAGGATAAATGTCTATTATATATTACAATAATACCGTGGGTAGCCCTTGTGGGTTCTGTATTGAAACAGCGACAGTTAAGTCTCTCGCTAGCTCTCTGCTTTTACTTCCGAGGGCGCTTTACAGTGAAGAGTATAGGTAGACTGTGCCGAGTCATCATGAGTTACTTGACATTCTGTGCCTGTACCGCATCTGCAACTGAAGAAAATAAAGCTTATTAAAATAACGTCGAACAGGTTTGGCGAAATTGGGTATTTTTATTTCTGATGCCTTCGCGGTTCACTAGCGGCCCGTCCTATATTGCCACGAATTTTTCAAAATATTCTATAGCCTATATTACTCAAGGTGAATGTAGCTTTCCAATCGTAAAATAGTTTGTATAGTCAGCATAGTAGTTTTTGAGTTTACTCATTACCAACATACACTCACACAAAAATGCAAATATTTCCTCTTTATAATATTAGTATAGACTGGAATGAAACCATCACAACACATAATGACGATATTCTAAATCACTTTATCTCAAGGTAGGTACCACTTTTTTCATCGACACTCGATTGCAATTGCTTGTGATATGGTTCGAAAGCGTTCCCAATTAATTGGTTTGCTTCAAAACTCTGATGCGATCACTTGGCGTTTTGGAACGTCTAGATTGTGTTTGAACCAATTCAATTGACTCGATTTAAATACTATCGAAAATGAGAACAACTAATTTATTTTAAAGCTGTAGGTACTTACTATTTATTTACTACATCATTTATGATCTCTTTAGTATGTGGATTGTAGAATTGCCAACCGCAGGGTGTCAAAGGTGCGCAGATTGTAACTTCTGGCTGTGATTCTACGGCTCTCTGCAACAATAATAAAAAAGTAAGTGTTAACGCCAACCTGCATAGTGTGGAACCTACACGGAGCCCGTTCGATTCCATTTGAATTAAGACTGCGTGTTCCACGCGCTTCTTTTGTTTTTATGGATTATTGGCTTCTTACGGCGGCGATGAGACGCACGTTTTGTTATTAAAAATGATTATTATTATTGTAAATAAAAAGTACTTAATGTATTCTCGAAGATTTTAAATGGTTTTATTAAGGCAGCTATCGGCGGAAACATTTGACGTCTATATACTTCGCGATCGTTCAAATGTTTCCGCCGATAGCTGCCTTAATAAAACCATTTAAAATCTTCGAGAATACATTAAGTACTTTTTATTTACAATAATAATAATCATTTTTAATAACAAAACGTGCGTCTCATCGCCGCCGTAAGAAGCCAATAATCCATAAAAACAAAAGAAGCGCGTGGAACACGCAGTCTTAATTCAAATGGAATCGAACGGGCTCCGTGTAGGTTCCACACTATGCAGGTTGGCGTTAACAGTAAGTAAGTAAACGATGTAGACAGAAAAATATACATATTATGGCTATAAATATATATTTGAGATGTCTAGCAATTATAATTCTTTCGTGAATTTAAATGTATAATTATTTTATGTAAGTAGGTAAGTACAATGTACATTTTATCAAAGCAGAGGTGGAATATAAACATTTACAATTATATAGTAAACACGATGTTTTTTTTTATATATACAAATACCTACCGAGAATTTACTATCAAATTGAACTAAAGGGTCAAGTTAGTGCGTCATTCGAGTATAGCGTCTCGTTAATGCACGCATCTTACGCATCTGCAGTAAGTAATTACCGACTTCTATGTATCAAAGATTACTCAAAGAAAAATATGCCTATCTCCGCATTAATTAAGCAGACGCCAAAGTTTTGATAACGTGAAATAATTTTATTCGCGTCCTATATCTCCAAATGACGTAAAATATTTTTTGGCATTCTAAAGAATGGTCTCTTATCGTCAAAAGCTTATTGTTATTGACATAAATATGAAAGCAAATTATTGTTTCTTTCGTGTTATAAAACGCAATAGCTGTTTCAATAAATATTGGTACCTACTATTAGGTATAGGCAGTGATGGGCAAAATGTAATCGACTAACGATTAACAATTAAGATTAACCTAAAAGTAATCGATTAACGATTAAAAGTGACGATTAATCAATCTTAATCGTAAGATGTTCGATTAACTTAATCGCGATTAAGTTAATCGTCGATTAAATACGAGCGATTAAATCTATAATCGATTGATTAATTAGATTAATTTTCTTTCGATTAATATCAGAAAAAAAAATTGTAAGTCTAAGTTTCGGGGTACGCTGATATAAGACATAGGCTATTACGGGTCTTTTGATGGACGAGGACTGAGGAGATACCTGTTAAAATGAAATATATATCCATAATAAATAAATTTACCTAACTCATATACTGCCTAACCATTTTTTGCCCTACTCTAGAATTATTTCAAAGAACATATTGAATGATATATGTACAATATATTTTTTTTGTTATGCACTGTGTTTCAAAATTTAATCGAGAAATTTAGTCGATTAAAATGACGATTGACCAATCGTTAATCGAATTCTGCGACGATTAAGTTAATCTTAATTAAATTAATCGCGATTAGTTTTGTGACGATTGATTGTTTAGTCGATTAATTAATTGATTAAAAAAATAATCGATTAATGCCCATCTCTGGGTATAGGTACCTACATAACTTAACATAGGCATGCATTCCATTCAAGCTCAATGCCAAAAGTATGTGGAGTAGTATAGGTTCCTGTCCAGTGCCTAGGGTTGATAATATATGCGACCCCCACTGCACGCGCCTGTTAGGAGATTGACAAAACTACTTAACATATAATTAAAACTAACAAAGTACCTAGGTACCTGAATTCAGGCGAGTTAATCCGCGAGGTACCCACATGAACATACTATTATACAACCCTTACTATTTTTTTTATATTGTCTTATAAAAAGTATTGCATATCTATACTAATATAAAAAAGAGGAAAGATTTGTTTGTTTGGATTGAATAGGCTGCTAAACTAATAAACCGATTTGAAAATTTCTTACACTGTTGGAAAGCTATACTATTCCCGAGTGACAAAGGCTATATTAAATTAAAAAAAAAAATAGGGGTCTGTGCGAATCTGTGACGGACCGCTATCCCTACTAATATTATAAATGCGAAAGTAACTCTGTCTGTCTGTCCGTCTGTCTGTTACGCTGTCACGCTAAAACTACTGGACCGATTTAAATGAAATTTGGTACAAAGATAGTCTGGAGCCTAAGAAAGGACATAGGCTACCTTTTAACCGACTGCAATAAAGGAGGAGTTCCACGCGGACGAAGTCGCGGGCAGAAGCTAGTATTAAATAAAATAAAAAAATAGGGGTCCGTGCGAATCTGTGACGGACCGCTATTATGTATAAACGTAGTACACACTGCCCTTGAGCGTATCCGGCGTCCGGCCTGCTCGCCAGATTCGCCACGAGTTATGAATGAACGGAATTAGGCGACTGAATGACGGAATCCATCCAATTATCAGCGCGATCGTATACACGTAAACAGGAAACAACGCCCCGTAACGTAGAACGGGTCATTGACTGTTCTGCCGTTTGTTGCGTAGATATAGAGTAAGATCCCAGGGCCGCCAGACCTTATTTTCTCACGAATGTTATGAGATAAAGTAGTGCTAGTATTTACTTTAAGAGTGTGCATACTCGCGCTTGGATAGACGGCAGATTCATAGATATCAACGGCCGCACACACTTTAAGTAAAAATACACTACTTTATCACATAACTAGCTTCTGCCTGCAAATTCGTCCGCGTGAAACTCCTCCTTTTTTGCAGTCGGTTAAAAAGTGGCCTATGTCCTTTCTTAGGCTCCTGACTTTCTCTGTACCAAATTTCATTTAAATCGGTCCAGTAGTTTTATCGTGAAAGCGTAACAGACAGACAGACAGATAGAGTTACTATCGCATTTATAATATTAGTGTAGATGACACTCGGGAATAGTGTAGCTTCGCAATAGTGAAAGAATTTTTGAAATTGGTCCCACCGTTCTGGAGCCTATTCTATCCAAACAAACAAACAATCATTTCCTCTTTATGATATTAGTATAACCGATAACCGTTGGAGTAAACGTGTTCTAGAGTGGAGACCGCGTCTCGGCAAGCGTAGTGTAGGACGTCCTCAGGCAAGGTGGAGTGACGATTTGCGTAAGATGGCTGGCAGGAGCTGGATGCAAGCAGCCCAAGATAGAGCAAAGTGGCGTGAAATTGGAGAGGCCTATGTCCAGCAGTGGACTGCGACGGGCTGATGATGATGATGATGATGATGAATATTAGTATAGAAATATCATATAGGTATGTACTGGTAGGACTGGCGACCCTTTGATCTTGGACCAATATGTCAAGTTTTCTAACGAGTTTAACAGAGTGATTCAACGCGGCGCAGTAGTTAAATCTGCTGAAATAAAACGCGAAAAGCATTGCCAGCGGAATCGGAAATAGATTTATGCGGGAGTGCAGACACAGCCCAGACGGTCTCATTATTCTTATTACGGTAACCGCTCGTATCCCCTTTAAACAGCCTACTATTAATCGAGTGAACTCCCAGTTTGATTAAATGTTTATGTTAAACGGCAAATGGATAATTGCAGAGTGTTTTGGTAAACGGTTTGTTGCTGCAAACCGTTTGCAATTGCGACGCGATCTTTGATGTTGTCTAAACACAACTCGTAATAAAATTTAGGTACCTACTTACCCTAAATGTGTACCGCTAGCTTCAGTTTTTTGACGTGATAATTATCACTGTAACTTCGGAAGTTGAGATAGGTCAAAAGACTCTAGTTAAGTAGCTAAGTGAGTTTAAGTAGTTAATTATTTTTTAAAACTAACTATTTTTTATTTTTATAATACACGTAATTGTGATTATAAAACCGGTCAAATGCGAGTTAGACTGACATGCAGTGTTCCGCACGTTAATCTCTTTGACGAATGAGTACATTGAGTACCAGCTTATACTGGATATTAAAACGAAAACTAAATGAATTAAAGAAATAATAATAAAAAAAATATTTTCTTCATACTCAAAAAAAAAACATAACATGTACAAAAAGAAACCCTGGAATAATTTACTTAGTCAAAATTCATAATTACAAAGTACGGATCAACGACACTCAAGTTATCGTGTCACAAATATAAGTAGTTACCTACTTAAGTATAATTTTCAGCCGTCCAAGTCAAATCTAAAACCACGCTTTTGCTCGGTCGATTATATATGCAAAATGCACACGTCAGTATGTTAGGTCCTGAAATACCTCTTCTCAAAATTAACTGTAAAATCACATAGCCTCTTAAAGCTTTTATTACTACCAGTTAGTTTTATGCATCGCTATAATAGTAAAAGAGACATTGTAAAGGGACTGACCAAATTACATTTCTTGCCGTAAAATTTACGACTCTAAATAGATGGCCTAGAATAGATACCGAAGTCTAGAGCTTAACTTTAAGTAGGTATATATTGGCGTTTGAATTGCCTTCTCTGGGAGTTCTATGCCGAACGTCGAAACTTCGATGACAACTTGCTTCCTTACGTCTTCGTCAATATTCTGGATAGACTTTTAAACTTCAAGTGTTAAACACTAGGATGATAATTAAATTCTTTAGCTACATGAGCATCAAGTAGGTAGGAATAAATTATTAATATAATCAACTAGATATATATTAAATTTAAAAATCTACATTTATTTTTTTAAAAAACGGTCGAATTGAGGACCTTTTTTGAAGTCGTACAAAGGGGGAATACAATTGAAAACGAGATTGACAAAATAACATAAAGCAAACCTTAAAAAATATTCGATAATAACTAATCTAATAAGCTGTGACCATTGTTCATGATATGTCAACTACCCGCTTTTATTAAAAAAAATTGTAATACATAACGTTTCATTAAAAACCGTTTTGAGTGAAAGCCAAGAGTGAGGTAAAATTAATAAAATTAGTTACCTAGGTAAAAATAAAAGAGATGCAACTCTTTCACATCGGCCAACCGCATTAAAATAATCTTTTTGTACTTAATGTGAATTCTTAATATTAATTTAAATGATAATATAAGAAGCAATGGAAATTTTAAATAAGTATAAAAATGTTACAATCCGTGCGAATAACATAACAAAAACATGTTTATTGTGAATCATCGTTTATCGTGGCGTCGTGTTATTAGATAATATTGATAAAGACGTTACTAAATCTTATTATTACTTACTTGAAATAAAATAATTCAACATTAACTTATTACGATATTCAAATTATTAACTACCCTAAACTTAAAAAAATACAGCCATAACGGTTTTTTAAATTCAAATTCCAAATTATAACGTTAAACGCAAATTGTTTACAATCTAAATTACGCGCTTAAGCTTTCCGACACTATCGTAAAATTAAAATTAAATTAAAATCCAATTTTCGTAAGCTTACCCTGTCTCTGGGTATCATGGCGGTCGCAAGGGCCGCTAGGGCCAGTAGTAGAACGATCTCCAACTTCATGGTCACTGAAGAAAAGGTACGGTTCGAGTGATAGCGAGTGGATTGCACGAACGCGGGACGTGGTGTGGTGGCCGCGCGCCGGCTCTGGTTATATGTAGCCTGATGAGGCCCCCGCACTTCAGCACCGTTGCGCACTACCAGATTTTCCTAACGAAATCTACGCATCTCGCGTTTACTCATTCACTACGAGAGGGTTACCATGCGTTGTTTACACTTAAGAATGCTGGTATCATTTTTTTATTTAGTATAAAAAACCCGATTCGCATTTTCTTTTTTCTAACGTTTGGAAAACTTTACAGTTCGTGTATTATGATGATAGGTTTAGGTTTAACATTTATTCTCATATAAGTTACTCATATCAGATAGTCTAACACTGAAGTGATTTTACTTTATGCAATAGGTAGTTTGCGTTTATTTTAGAAAATTTTAAGTAGTCAATGTGTGATATATTTTATTATATACCTCGAAGGCATCAGAAATTATTAATTACTAGCGGCCCGTCCCGGCTTCGCACGGGGGGACTTAAGATTTTTTTAAGGCCTCAGAAACGATACGTTTCCCCCGTTTTTGAAACATTTTCGGTTACTGCTCCGTAACTATAAGACCTAGCGTGATATTATATAGCCTATGTTACTCGGGGATAATGTAGCTTTCCAAAGGTGAAAGAATTTTTGAAATCGGTCCAGTAGTTTCGGAGCCTATTCATTACAAACATACAAAAATACAAAAATACAAAAATACAAAAATACAAATCTTTCCTCTTTATAATATTATTATTATATTATTATTATTATTATTATTATTATTATATTATTATTATTATTATTATTATTATTATATTATTATTATTAATTATTAATTATTAATTATTAATTAATTAATAATTAATAATAATAATAATAATATAGATATATAGATTAACGTGATTTAAATAATAATATAATTATGTTTTATGTAATATTGGAAATAACGTAGAGTAAAGTCATAAGGGTCTTTTAGATAGGTAGCTTATTACGGCAGAACAGATAAAATATTTATATACTTTCTTGGGGTATTTTTACTAGCTACGTACATCCGCTTCGTATCTAATAATGGAAATTTAGGTCTTCGTTGAATTTTAATTTTCGTCATACGTTGCTGATAATAAATAAGGAAAACATAACATTCCTATACAAAAAAAAAACTTGCTGGGATCATTTACGTAGCGTACAAGTTACGAAGTAGATAATACCGTCATATAGCTAAGTAGGTACTCAATTTCAAATTAAATTCGAATAAATTTTCACAACTAGATAAACTATGTCGCAATTAAATGACCTCTTTCCAATTGAAATAAACATAACAAAACCAAACATCGACATGACTCATTCGTTATTTAAACTGTGACGTAAAACGTAACGGAAATTTTCTCAGTAGTCCAAGGATTATTCCCATTTGTAATATATAATGGTAACCCTATTGCCTACTACTTTATGAATGAGTACTCCATGTTTACAAGATACGTTTTATCAAATAGTAAATATTTGTTGTTATTGCGTATATAGGTTTGTATTGAAAGGGCCACGCGACGAGCCCTCGCGGTTCAGATAACGGCAAATATTCTGAAAAGAATTCAGATTTTGACAAATCTTTTTAAATCCTGATGTAAAGATGATACTTACAAGTTTAACGTGTCTGTCTGATGTCTGTGGCATCATAACCTCTCATTACCGAAGCTATTAATTTTTTTCTTCATTGGTGCTACATAGTGCTAGTAAGGCGATCGATAAATTAATAATTTTGTAGTTTAACGATTTCTAATGCTTTCATGTTTATTACACATTGGAATTAATAATCTGGCAACAATATTGGATGATGATGCAGTAGCTTTCCGGTCTTAACTATCAACTACCCTCTTTTGATAAAAAATAGGGTACCTAATGTGGTAATCTGAAGAACAACATTTTCAATTTAAGCCTAACTGTAACTATAAGGGATTTAACTTCCATATAGGTATTATTTTTTATGCTAATGGTTCGATATTTTTTTCCAAAAATCTACATGCTTGCCGTGTTTTAGAAATTACAAAAGTTCAAAAACTATCCTAGTTTTAAAATATTAAATATTTATAAATGTTTCATTCTACGCATAAAATAGTTATTTCACAAATGCAAATAATTTAAGTTTAAGTAAGTATTAGTAAAGTCGGATGAGTCTACTAGCGGAAAGTTTTTGCCTTCGCAAAGTTCCGCAAGAAACTCAGCAGAAAGTCTTTTTAATAGGTCCTCAGAGTGACCTCGATTCGCGTGCGATTATATTGTTCATGTCATTATGCACTTAACTGGAAGTTAGGAATTTTCTGGAATCTGGACTACGAACACTGAAGAAAACCAACCATTTAATACCTGGACTCTGAACTTAGGTACAAATGTTTGCAAGTTATTTTTTAATTGAATAATAAATAAGTAATATGTAACAAATCTGACACGCAGCTTCAATGCGGGAATTACTTAAGTAAGTACTATATTAACTAAAATTTATCAATCGAAATTCAATCTAAGTATATCTATGGTTTAATACTATTAATTTGATGTTTATGATATATTATTAGCACAAAGACAAGAGTAGAAAAAATCGAGACCCCCAGTGGGACTTGAATCCATTTACTATGTTATTTTTTAAATATATAAGTATAAATTATAAAGGTCAATGAACCCAGGGTGTGGCACACAAGTACCTATCTTATTCGATTAAATAAATATTTGTTGAATTTACTACGCGCTACTCACGATTGTCGTAACGTATTAATTACTTTCAATTATGCTAATTTATATAAATTGCGTCTAAGGCAAACATAATCTACTTACAAAAGCATACATTGATTAAAAGTAAACGATACAAGATTATTGTATAATAGGTAATGTATATATTGCGCAATATACCTAGTTGTTATTATTATTATATTATTATAGTTAGGGTATGTATGTATATTTGTTTGTAATGATTATGTTATTGCATTCCTAATCTTACTCGTAGGGTAAGTAGGTAATTATATTACCTAATTATTATAGGTAAACATAGCTCAGGTTCCAGCTAGTTTAATATTGCTTTAAAAGTGCATGCCTACACCTATACCTACCGAAAAATATTCCTAACTTTAAAATATCTTAACAATCGTTCGCAAAAACCATCTTGTAGCAAGTTCACGTTCATGAGCTTTATTTGCAATCAAATTATTATAAATTCCGATCCAACCACCTAATTAGGTAAGTCCCTTACATACCAAAAGGTCTGCTCTTCATTTAAGAAGTTACGATACTTGACGTCAGTCTTAGGGCGAGTTGCATCATCCACTGGCTCGTCAGCACTCAGCCGTCACCCACGCGACTTGCTTCTGCCAGCGTGTCTGTGCCGGCAAAGATATTTTTATAAACATTACAACATATTGCCGGCTGGTCAGTGGCCCTGTCTGCGAAACTTTGTTGTTAGCACAAACCATAATAACCTAGACATGTAATATTTATCTAATCAGCCAAAAAAACGTCTGTTGGACAAAAACATCATTTTTTTTACATGATGACCGCACCCGTCGTATTAAATCAACTTATCATACGCGGTTAGGGTTTTTCTTGCAATTAAGCAAGCTAATTTATACATGTAAAATGATTCGTCCTGGAATGCTGATTAACGGATCAACGCACAACCTAAACCGTTGATCGTAGAGACCAGAAACTTACAAGGAATGACGTAGTATCTGATAAGGGTTTTCCGAAATATTATCCCTAAGGAGGTGTAAAATAAAGGCAGTTTGTATGGGACAACGTTATGTAAGACAGGTACTAAGTAATTTCCGTGTCTCTGACGTTTGCTTATAGCAGGATTGGAAGCCTTGCGAAGCCTTTTTGTAATCAGGTATTTTGACTACTAGGCCAAAAGACCATAAAAGACCATGAAAAAAAAAGATCAAGAAAAAAGATCAGAATCTTTTTGTTTTTCTCGCACTGAATGCTGAAGCGCAGTATGCCAGGTGGGCTTTACCGCAAAACCGGACGGTGGATAGAAACTAATTCTACGAGTATGCGCCAGTAGGTAGATAGGTACTTCTGCACTTTAAGTGTAAGTACCTATGTTATTTTATAGTCATGCAGAAGTATTGCCTGACTAGATCAATAAGTAGGTATAAGTATAAATAATAGGTAGGTATAATTAGCAGATATAACAAAATCGCGACGATACATAATATAGTTGTTGACCGTTACACTGTTTTCTTAACTATCATTTTTAATACGTGACGTACCCTAATATCAATAGAATTGACCTCTGATGATAAAGTGGTAAAATAGATGAAAAATATTTCATCATCTTTTTCTAACCTTTTTGTTCAATGTATTATATAACCATAAAAAAATACTTACTAAAAGCCATTGTAATCGTATAGGGAACAAAATAACTCCTACTAAGATATTTTATATAAGTAGGGTGTTTGGGAAGCGTTCGGACTTCGGGCCTTTATATTATACTTAGTCCAGGCTTGAAAATTTAATCTTAATATCTTGCAAAATAAAAAAGAAAAAATTTAAACTGTCTTTCCACCATATCTCTGCTTTAAGTACGCGAGGAGTTAGGTATTTTGCAATTTTCTATCATTTACGACATAAACAGACGTGTTTGTGTACGTACCGACACTACTGGCATAATTTTGGTAATTCAATGGAAGAGCTAAAAAGCCCAAAAGAGTTACCTACCTAGAGTGTGCAATGCATTCTATATCGCTTCGCAAGCTTCCTATCCGTTACAAGGAAAATTGTTTTCAAATAATTAACTGGCGACTCAGAAAATTTGTACTAACGCTATAAATACTTCAGATACTGTATTTAAACATTCGAAGAAATTTAAGCGAAGATTCATTATTTTCTCCCCTGTCTCGACTTTACATTTTAAAAGTGATTTTCCTTGTAATATTCTTAGGATATTCTTGAGTTAATTTTCAGTAATTTATCATAATATATTTTGCTTTCGTTTTCTGCTACGATATGTAAACAATAGTAAACATACTTACGTTCTGGTAGTAGTAAATGGTACCTATGCTAGTGTTTATGCTTTGATTTTATCATAGAAAACGTCGTAAAAGCTGAGGCTAACTAACCATGAGTTGAGGACAACTGAGAGCCATGAGGTGGCTACGGTAAGTTTATATATAAATAGGTACATATTATACTTATGTCCCTATTTACTAGCACATTTATAGTTATATATCCGCTACCTAGAGGGTAAATTATTGAACATTTTCAGTAGGTAGGATGAAGTAGGAGGGTACAGTATTTTGGGCTTTTTTTTCTTTCTTCATAAATTACCTTATCAAAGTTTGCCAAAACCGAACATAATTAAAACTATTTAAGACAACCTTTATATGTATTAAATTGACTTAAGTGTTATTATTTTGTCTGATGTACCTATGGTCATTTAAAAAACATTGGTTAATTGTATGACAGCGTCTACACATATAAGGCTAAACGTTATACGCGTGGATGCAGCTTGCCTTTCCCCTTACCTTTATTTTAAGCTTTATATAATTTTCAGTATATAATAAATATACTGAACGTATTCTAGTATACCTACGTATAGAATAGGTACCTACGTATGCTATCTAGCACGCTTTAAGGTGAATACGTAATTGCAAAAGATAAAAGAAACATGAACTTATCAAATTTAATAGCCAAATTTTAATAACAAAATATTTGTATGAACTAGTGATAGGAATGTATCACGCTATATTTTATCTTAATTTGTGAATATTGTTGATGAGTTAACATAAAACTAGTAGGTAATATACGGTTAATATCTATTGCACCTAATCATTTAAAATCTATACTTACATATAAATCTATTATTTCTTTTGTGTGGTGCCGTTTTATAATAGGTATATGGTACCTGTTCTGTTCTACGTTTGTTCCGAATGATATCATTTCAGTATTCTTACCAAAAATATCAAGAACTAACATGTAAGTTTTTCATGACTTTAAAATGACGCGTATGCATTGAGCATTTCCCTTGCATAATTCGACTAGGCTTCCATTTCTACTTATATCTGAAATATTTCACGGATCAAATATACCTTATAGGTATGTCGCTAAAACTTATTTAGATTAAACAACACTTGATATTCACGACAATTCCTCAAAATTAATTTTCCCGACAACATTATTCAAATTATCAAGGTGCTGAAATCATCGATAAATATTCAATGTTTACTACGCATATGAAACATGTTCATAAATTTTAATCATTCAAGTTTTTCATATCCCCATTTATACCTTATGTTATTGATGTGGCAGGAAAAAGTTTCGACGCAATTCCAAAATAAAAACATGACTAATACAAGTACGAGGTTGCTGAAAGCGAAGTGACATAAATTTCAGCTCGGTTAGAGAACAAAAGAAAGCTTAAATATTATGTATAAGACAGAAATTGCAATGACCGTGGATTATAGGATAGTGCTCTTCTCTTCTGATGGCCTCATATGTGGTGGGAAGAGGCCTTGAGACACGACCGTGGAAAACCCAATACCCCGGGAACAGTCTATTCCAAGAATAGATTATGCACTGAGGTGCCAGTAAAAGCAATCAAGTGCATTCGAGTGCATAACGCAGCTGGCGCATTTATTACGGGGATTCGCTAGACAACAAATATAGACTAAAGTTTTAGATCGAGAAAGCACACCTGACGGTCCCTTCTTTAGAGTAAAAATGTTCTTTATTCCATTACAATAAATGCAGCAGCAAATTAAAATTCAATAAACTTAATAAACCTACGACAGAGACATATAAGATGAAATAGGTATGTAATAAATAGTGGTGCGAAGTATCTAAGGAGATTCAAAAAATATTATGTTTTAAGGACCTATGCCCTTAGAAGACTATATATCTATATAAGTTTTGTATGGTTAGGATAATTCTGGAAAATCTATCTACGGTACCTAGGGGAACATTTACCTACCCACACTACACATAATATATGAGTAACGTTTTTGTAAAATAAGTAGGCACTTCATTCAATTTTAGACTAACGATACAGGAGGCTCCATTCCTGTTATTTTTTTTTGTTAAAATGTACCAATCCAATTTGGACCCTATTGCACATTAATTTTACGGCCTGTTGGTCAAGTGGTTAGAGCCCCCGACTACGAAACCAGAGGTTGCGGGTTCGATTCCTGCTAGGGGCAGATGTCAGTGTGATAAGCACTGGCATCTCTATACCTGAATCTTATATGTATTTAATTTTATAGTAGGTATGTTTATCCGTTGTCTAGTATGGGTACTAGGAAAAGCTTTGCTTAATTTGGGACTAGATTAATTGGTGTGAATTATCCAAAGATATTTATGTTCATTTATATTTTACTTATTTACTTATATGGTTAAATTATTATATTTGAGATAGGCTGCTATGCGTCTAGCTTCCACGAGTAGTTCTAGTTTGGCGAACGTCTATAAAGTTTTTTAATTAGAAAAAGTCCAAGGACTATCGTAAAGTTGAATGTTCTATCTTTTACCTGTCTCTAATAGGCTTATGAATATATATATTTGCTTATGAAATATGCTATTGGACACAAAACTAAGTAACTAGATATTTCTGAGATCAGATTGAATCATCAGGCTGCAGTTGTGTTCCTTCTTCGGAAAAAATGTTTACATCAGAAAACTAATCCGTAAACGATAACTATTTAAAAATGTACAGTAAAATATAAAACCTAATAGGTACAATAATTTTAGTAAAATTTGGTGTGTGTCCCGCGAAGGACATAAAATATTTTTATCTCGGTAATCATCATTTTAAGTACCTAGGCGAAATAAGTACTATGATAATTTTAGAATTATTAGACGTTTCTGTCTGCGTAGAGAAAAAAACGTCGCTGAAAATGTGTCAATACGAGGATATTTTCACGTAATACTCGGATACGGTGAGTTAGTCAGAAGTTGTTCTGTCTACAGCGTCAGTTGAAATGGTGCCAGCTCGTAATCCGTAAGGCGGGCCGCCGCACGCGCACCCAAACAAGAAGAGTCTTTTACGACTCCACAAAAATGAAAACATTATGAGGTCCGCTCACTCGAATAACAATAAGACACTTAAACTTGTGACTTATGTTCGTCTGTCCAATTCCGAATCGGACGTTTAAACTCGTTGGCAACAGAATCATGTTTGGTTCAAGGGCAAAAATATTTATATGTACCTACTTATATTAAAATTAATATCTAAATATCTTCTACAGTTCACAAAATTTAGGTACCTCAGTAAGTATCTAATCTAACCAAAGCTTGTAGGTACTATGGTAGCTAGATGCAACGAATAATCATACATAATATATATCACCCAAGATCTGATTGTGTTTATCGCAATGACACTTGCCGCTAGCCGCCGCTAGCGGAATTCGAACCCACAACCTCCGGTTTCGTAGTCAGGAGCTCTGAGCGCTAGACCAACGAACTAGAAAACGAGACATTTTTATTAACTTATCAATAGTTATCCAGAAGGGGTTCGACGGTTTCCTACTTTTCCTAGGCATAAAATTGTGATATCATAACGATTAGAACACTTGTTCCAATGATAATTCTTATCTAACCTAGGCTATGAGATAGAAGGTAGTTTTACCTACTGCAATTCCTATCATGCATCAAAGTTTCTCTATATCTACATTTTAAGATATAATTATTTAGTTACAGATTTATTTTGCTTAATACAACATTAGATAATAAAAAGGCATATATTGTACATGACTCTAGTCAGGTTAAGATAAAGTAAGTAGGTACCATAATTCATTCGAATCATAATTATTTACGTTTATTATCGCAATAATGACTACCGAACACCGTTACAAGTCACAACTGGCTGATATCGGTCATTGAATAAGTTAATTTATGTTATGCGTAACATTGATAAAATAAATCATTATTCTTATCGTGATATTCCTTCTCTATTTGCTTCATTATCGTATACGTCGAATGCACTTGCTTGTGATGATTTAACTGTCACCTTAATGTAAAAACATACAATAGTTATAATGACATTGGTATTTTAATGTACCAAGCAAAACGTAGCGAAAATCGAGCCCCAATTGGAAGTTGCACATTGGCAGGCGCGTGCAGTGAGGGTAGCGTCAGTATGACGCCAGGGTAGGCATTTCATACGTTAGTGACACAGTGCCTATATGGAATGCACGCCATTGCACATAGGTATATCTAAATCCAATCGCAGGGCAGTCTCCTAATTACCCATTGCACCACGGGCGTCTCAGATTGAATTGTCGAATTTCAACCGCGTAACTAGGAAGGCAGCCGGGTGAGCCGTGCTCACCCCAGAATGTTTTGTGCTTATCCCAGGATGTTAGGTTTCCAATAAAAATCTAGACTAGGTACTTAAATTCCTATGTCCCTAGATGGGGCGGAGCTGCGGAGGGCTTCCACAAAGCGTCGGCACTCAACTCGCTGCAGGTCTTTGCTATGTTCTTCGCCTCCGCGGCGATCGTTTGCCGTAAGGTCTGTTTAGGGCAGCCTTACTAAGAATACGATGAAGAGAACGATTAATAACGCCCTGAAGACGAGATATGCTTCGTGACCTTTCACGTACCGTCAACCGGGGTGTTTAGGAATGGCGGGGTGAATAGAGATAAAAACCCGGAAAGTTATAACAGCAGTATTTTAAAAAAAACTACCAATGACACAGAACACAGGGTGGTTTAAAATAATACTAAAATAGTTGCTTTCGGCAATGGCAACACTTGGAAAACATGTAGATGGTGCTAAATTGTTAAACTAACCGTTTGAAGTTAGGCCTCTTTGGGGGTACTTTTTTTGCTCCCCAAATCTTCATCAAAAAATCATAGTTTCACTTGAAGTAAACACTTTGTATCGTGAAAAAGGTGTTCATTAGTTCATCCGGAACCTATTTTAAACACGGTATATGAAGATTTTCTTTGTTTTGTTAGTAAAAAATGTAAAAAACTAAAGCACGGGATTTTTTTAAAAAAAACGAGGTTTATAGGGACGCACTAGGGTTCAATAGAGTCAACACGAGGGGTCAAAAGGCATGCCATTTGCGGTTTATAGGAACGTAATAAGTTGAAATCAGGACGGTACAGGGTGCACAGGGACAGGGCTACCAAAACTTAGTTTCGTTTTGAAATATGTGAGTAAGTGTATTTTACTCGACTATGGCAGAAGGAGGATTATATTTTTCAAGTTAATTGACGTATTTAGGTAAGTCTATACAGACTTACCTAAATACGTATGCATAATATGTGCATGAATGTAAGTATATACGGATATTTATGTATTTATCTATGAGCGTACGTATGTAAAAAATAAACAAAAGAAAATAAAAATACTACATTATTTGGAGAAAGTCGTTTACAAGTTTTATCTTAAGTAATAAAAAACATGTTGATATTTATTGGTCTCATTTATATTGAAGTTCTCCGTTGATCTCTTGTACAGAAATAAATACAATATAATTTTTTTTCATTTTATTTATTTTAATATGCATTAATTCTACAATATTTAGTACATTTAGAGTACTTAAGTAGGATCACCTAAGTACTTACCTATCAGCGTATCATATTTGTGACAACCCTGACCATTTTTCCCTATTGATACCTCTATTAGTTGCTATAGACCCCGTTTACAGTATAAATAGGGATGGCCGGTTTTTATTTAAAAAAGGGGGTTAAAATTATATTTTTATGGAATATTTTATTACCAAACGATTCTCGGAATCAAGATTAAAGTTTTAAAATATTAACATTGTTATCTTACATAGAAATATTCCGAGAAATTCTTAGTCAAAGTTCAAAATTGTCCCTATAGACCCCAAATGACGGTACAGTAGCACGGTTTTCACGTTGGACTGGAATATCTTGGGCTTAACTCTTGGACTAAATCCCAAAAAAAAATATATATAACAGGATTCTAGAAGATTATGTCCTCCCTGGGAAAAGGTCCTAGCTACACCAATGGACTTAGCTTTATTGGGGAAATATTATATAGATCGAATTCATCTATTGTAATAAAATTCAATAGGTAATATATTATTTGGCACAAATACTTAATACATATTATCAACATTAAAGATTTATCCTACACGTGTTTTACCAATACACGAGGCATCCTAGGAGTACCTATATTGACAGCATTTAAGTACCTATGTCTGGAAAGTACTAATTTGTCAGTTCACTGCCTTACTAGCACATTGCCTTTTGATGGTATCTAGTACGTAGGTACAAAAGTGCTTGATTTAAACTAGACTTTACCTAAACCCGTTAACATAATAATATACGAAATGAATTTTACATTTCTGTATAAATTTTCAACACAAACATACATTTTTATGGGTAAGTAGGTACTTATAATGTTGTAAGTGGGTAAGCTTTAGGTACCTATCATAGAATCATATAGGAAGACAGATTACTGAAAAAATGATTTATTCCCATTGTTCATTTGTTTATCTTTTTTGGATTACTCTATTAGGCACTAATTGTATTAGGTAACGACTAAGAGGATAGTTTATTTCCCTTGACGCAACAGTTTATTATTAATACAGTTAAGCGTAAGTAGGGTCGATCAATTTAGCATGATCTTTTGTTTATTACTCGTCTAACCGGTGTCTGTCCAACTGTGTCTGGCTCCCGGTGCCGACCCAGAAACTCTTGCCAGTTTGCAAACAGTTCGGGATAACAGAGTTCAATACCCTATCAAGATCCCAGAGCTCGAGTTTTGATTAACGTTGTGAATAATCTTAAATAGAGCAAGAACGCTTCAAATATCCAGGTTAAACAATGACTACCTAGTTTGTGAAATAGCGTTTTATTAGGAATTTACTGTTACACGTGTATTCTAATCTGTTATTGCCTACTCGCGCAGATAGTAGTCAGGTAGGTACTCAAGTATTCAGGTTTAAACCTCTTCTCGGTTGAAATTAGGTAGATAACTAATCAAGCCGTTTCAAGTGGTCGTCTTGATCGAATATGTTGGTCGTTACATATGTTTATGTAGATACCTAAATCGCTGCTTTTCTAGAATAGTGTCACAACTCGAAATAATTTGTTACTCCATTTAAGATTGTAAACCATTACATATAAATTTCAATTCAGAATGGTGACACATTTCGAGTTGTGACACTATTCCAGAAAAGCAGCGAATGTGCCCAAAGTCCAGGTACTTATATCTAGGTGAGTATAACTATTTTTCTATTTATATTATAAACACTTCCTAACGGTAACGTTACCTATGATGAAAAAATAAGTACCTAATTAAAATAAGAAGGTACTAAAATTTGGATGGATTACACACCCTGATTTAAAGAAGCCTTAACACTAAAAAGAACGAACAAAATAAGTGTGGGATGGGGGCCATTAAAATCACGTAGATATACCAACCTAACACCTCTTAAAGATCCATGGCAATTTACGAGTTACTTAATACTACACGAATTATCATGTAAGTGATTAAAAAAGTTCCTATTGTTAGAGTAGATACGTGACCGATGTTGGCTCGTACATTTGGCTGGATATCAAAGTGACCACGTGTCTTTGTAAAATGATCGCAGACTGCAGGGCGGCGGCGGCCACGCTGCCGTCATTTCTAAAAAGGCGACCTTCTGACAAAACTTACTTTCGAGAAAATTGCAAAAAAGTGTCCAAATTTCTTTTCCATTGGTAAACAAATGAAACATTTTTTTTCCTTAGTAGGTATACTAAGAAAAAAATATTTACCTATCAATGAAAAAAAAAAATTGGTATTTTTTTTTGCGATTTTCTTGAAAGTAAGTTTTTTCAGAAGGTCGCCTTTTTAGAAATGACGGCAGCACGACCGCAACCGCACAGAGTGCGGGCTGGGACAGCGATGAGATCAACTACTTTAAATACGAAATTGGAGCACATCACTGATAGTGTATGAACTGCGAGCCTATGATTAACTGTCCAGTCGTTTGTCGACAAAATACTGAAAACGTTGACGACAACGAGGTTTGTCGTGTTGATATTGTTTCGTTGTCGATAAAGGCGTAACTAGGATTTTGTTGAGGTGTAGACAAACTAAACGAACATATATCAAAAGTAATTTTCGACACTCGCAAGGGAATCAAAACCTACAGGTTAATTCCGCCAGTACCTCGCTAGTCTCGCTACTAAATAAGAGACAGCATCGACATGACAAGATTTCTCGTTGTCAACTACGTTCCGATTATTGATAGAATAAGACGACATCGACATGACAAGATGACGACTCGACATTTCTTCAGCATTTTTTTATTTATGTTTTTTTATATGAAGCTAGAAGAGTTAGTTTAAATCTGTTTTATTGGTGGATAGTAGGTTTTGCTGTAAAGAATTCGATGTATGCATAACTCAAAACTTCAAGTTTTTGTGTTGGCTTCCTTTAGATTTAGGTGTGCGATGTATTGTCACTTAAAATGGCGTTTAAAAATTAGGTACCTACTTATGTCTTGCTCATATACCTACTGTCATCCACATCAGTGTAGTACTTGCTGTAAAATAAAAGTTAGGTGGCTAAAGACTCAAAAGAGGTATATAGTATATAACTATATCCTGATCTTGCCTGTAGGTAGGTACGTCGAAGACTCGAAGTTATATGATCCAGGCATTGTGCCCTCTTCGCAACCTTTTGTTCTCTTTCGAATGCACGCCCTTCGACCAACCTTTCCCTTCATAATATAAAATAATATTACAAGTTGTAAAATTCGCTCGCTAAAATTACTCTCCAGTTACACATTTCACATTTATATGGTTTGCAATAAATGCTAGAATTTTATGGAGTGGCCTACTAACGCTGGTTTTAATGAAGGTTCACTTTTCAGTCTGGCTTCGTACTTACGTAACGCTTGATTGCTAAAAGAATTTTTAATTAAAAACTAAAAGCACTAGACATTTAAGTATTTAAGAGTAGGTAAAAAATGTAGGATTATACAATTTTATATTATACCTGGTTTTTTAGATGCATATAGATAACTAGCTTCTGCCCGCGACTTCGTCCGCGTGAAACTCCTCCTTTTTTGCAGTCGGTTAAAAAGTAGCCTATGTCCTTTCCTAGTCTCCAGACTTTCTTTGTACCAAATTTCATTTAAATCGGTCCAGTAGTTTTAGCGTGAAAGCGTAACAGACAGACAGACAGAGTTACTATCGAATTTATAATATTAAGTAAGGATATTGTGTTTGAAATAAAAACAAGATTAAAATCATACTTACCTTCCTAAGAACCTAAGTATAAAATATTGGGATAAAACTACTATAGGTAGGTATTAGGTAACACGTAAGTAAGTATGTTATTTTTTAATTAAAATCTCTAATAAAGTCTAACACTAAACTCAGAGTTAAACAGTCGTCTACCTACCTACTCAATCGGCAACGGAAATGGGAACTTGAAAGTTTCCGAAATGTCAGCATAAAAATAACCTATTAGGTTACACTTTACAGTCTATTTACGGCTAATGAACTATCGCCATAGTTCATGATTTAAGTAGGTACCTATTACTAAAAAGATATTAGCTAAAGGTACCTACTAAATAGGAATCAGATTGACAGTTGAAGATGGATTCAGATTCAGAGTCAGATTCAGATTCATTTATTTCTCAATATTTTATACATCATAATTACATTGTATTTATATGTACTAATAGTGAGATCGTCAATAATATATATATAAGTAAACAAAGAAATACACAAAATTCAAACAAGTCATTATTTTGGGAAATAACAAAATGTCGTTATATTTTTTCTCTTAGTCGTCAAGTATTTTTAAACATTGAAGTAGGTATTAATTAAAATGTCAAATATACATAACATCGATCGTTAGAAATACAAATTAATGTCATCTTAAAATACATTTTTCTCTTAGTCTTATTAGAGCTACCTACATTAAGGTAGACATTATGAAATGATGATTGTAAAGAGAATAAAATAAGTATACCAAAAGTGTGTTTTTCAAAGACCTCCCTTTTAATACATACGCTATACCTATAAGTACTTACTTACCTACCTATTTAAGTAAATATTGGTAGGTATTTGACAATGATTCTAGATATCTATTTCAGAAACATTCTTATTAAATATCCTTAAGGTAGGTAGGTATAAAACAGTAGGTACCTAACGCGGTAAGCTGACGATAGTCTAACGGTACCAATGGGTATGGGAACTGAAAAGTTTTGGAAACGTCAAATAATAAAATAAAATACGCAAGTTAAATCCGTTATAGTTGTGTAATAACCGCGAAGACATCAGAAATTATGATAAAACACTAACTTTAAATGACAGGAAACTAGGTATATACCGCTTTAAAAATCAGCATATTAGGTCAATCGAATTTGCACTAAGTATGCGTTATTCCTACCAACTTAGAATACCAAATCAGTTTATCCCATATTATACATATTTAAATTGAACTCAGATCCAGGTGCTGTAAATGTATTTATATTTATGATCACGTGAATAGAACTAGTTAATACATATAGAATAAGTGCTTGTATTTTATCGAAACTGATAATTGTAATAATTACCTAAAGTAATTATTATAATATGTAGCAGATTCTAACTGCGCATCGCGTCTTAGAAGCTTTTTTAAGCTTGGTTTACACGAAAGTAATGTTTTGTGACGAAGTAAAAACGATGTCAAGAAAAGATATACCGTACCCTAATCCACATACAATCGCGCCTCCCGGTAGGGGTAGTCCTGCCGGTATAGCCTTGGGGATCATAGACACACGCAAGCCCCTTCCTAAGAAAGTTATTAGTACCTACAAGTGTAAAATCAATCGAGCCCAAACGTATGTAAGGTACTTAGGTACTTAAACACGAAGCTATGCTTTTCCAATATCACGTACTTCCCGTGTCTGCAAGAAATTACGTAGGTCTGTGTAGGTACTAGTAGAAATATACTTATTATTACTTATATAGGTACTAAGTAGAATTATTGTTACCCTCTTATAACTTTAGAGTTAGATTATCATTAGCTCCGTCGTGCTGCGAATATGAGAACTGTAGGTAAGTAGGTACTTAAGTTAAAATGTGTCATTCCAAAGACAGCTCATTTTCCCCAAATTTTCTAGGAAGATACTTACCTACATAACCGGGTACTAACTACCATTAATCGATAGGTAAGTAAGTACCTGATACTTCATTGAACATCTCTAAGAAAATAAAATATATAATATTAGATATTATACAAAAATATTTTATTGAGAAATTTGAAGTAAGTACTTAACGTCTTTACAATTTAAATAATTTGCAATTTTCGAGCATCGTACGAATTTCCAGCTAATATTTCGTTTGCCATCGAGACTATTCGAAATTAATTTGTAAGTAAGTACCTACCTAAGTATTCAATATAAAGAAAGAAATAATGCATATAAAGAAAGAAATAATGAACAGCGCCTCTAGCGACGGGTAAATGAAACAAAGAAAGTACAGTTACCGACAGAAATTGAAATTCAAATGACATAGGTAATCTCGGACAAAGCAGAGGTATAAAAAGTATAAAATAGAGTAAAAAATATGAAGTACCTAATGTGAAAATAAGTGTAAACCCGACTTTTGGCTCGGAAGAATTGTAAAGGACTTACAAAAGAGATAATGAATACTACGCAGTAAAGTATCAACATTCCGTAGAATTATTATTATCTGGCCAACGTACACGCAGCTGCCTGTATGACGTCATATCTGAGGGCTTCTGACCTCTCACCCGTTCATTCACAGATTTACACCACAATTACTATCATCGAGTAATAACCCTTGCGATTGTTTGCAACCGTTGACATTGTTTTCTTGTCAAGATAAATACGAAGGGTAGGTGTAGGTAGGTAAGCAATCGCCTGAGAAATACGATAGAAAATGTGGCTACAATTTAATTGATATGGCTCTTTAAAACCCAGACTCAAATATAACAAGTGTGAAATGGTTAACCCATGAAATTAAAATATACCTAGATACTTACATGGAATGAAAATTACTTATACTCAAGGTTAAATCCAGAAATGACTTTATTTGAATCGTGAATAACAGAAAAATAGGTATTTAATATCAGATTATCAGTGATATTAACATTTTATAACGCTTTATCAACGAAACAATTAAAATTCTTTTTCTTAGCAATTTAATTCAATATTAATGTACAAAAGGCTAATTTTGTTATGTTGGCGCATATTTATTTACTTACTCTATACTATTGACTCATAAAAGCACAGATAAGGAATGATTAGTTACCTGTGCTTTGAATGCCATAAACAATAGAAAGAGAACTGTCAAGTGTCAAAATGAAGTGAAAACTGTCATAAGTTCATAACACACCACTGAAACAACAACAAGAAATGCGTGCCACTGTGACGTCATCTGGCCACTAAACATGGCGGTTTTAGTGCTGCCCAAAAGATTTTAATGTTATTAGGTTTTATCGATAAACGTTCTTGGCTCATTTTATTTTAAACATTATTGAGTAAATTATTTGTAGAATAAATACTTTAATAGGAAGTAAGTATATTGTTATGTGCAAAGATACTTTGATTTAGATGTGGGAAATCCAAGATAAGATCGTGCTTCAAATTTGCCAAGTAAACGATATGACGATTTTATAAAGTTGTCGTTTAACAACTCAGTGACTTACAAATAATAATTTCTGATGCCTTCGCGGTTATTACACATTGGAATGAAACAACTATATTTAACTCGCGTATTTTTATTTTTTTGTCTTTCCTTAATTTTTTTCAAAATTTGCCTCTTTAAAAAGTCGTTAGGACCTGCGCAGGCTTCTAAAACTATAAAGTTTTCGTTGTTGACAAGGTTCCTCTCCTTTGGGTCTTTTATAATATTTTGGAACTCTGCATTTTTTTTCTTTTGCCGCCGCACTTTTTCATTTAATACTTTTATTTTCTTCTTTAAAAAATCACATTTATCTTCAAGATTTTTTATTTTTTGAGTTTGGTTCTGAAATAAAATGAAATAAAATTTATGTGCAGGCGATCAAATTTAGATGTACTTAATTTTAAGTAATTCAATAAGTACTAGTACTGAACTGCAAGCATTCATATGTTTCCAGCCAATTTTTGCTTTTTATAGTAATTTCTTGGGATCCTATAAAATATGTTTTAATGATAAAATAAAAATATTTTATCATGTCATATGTAAGTAAATCGATATCAAAGTCGATAAATAATCTACAACCCTAGCTAATAAATTAACAATATTTAAACGTAAAAATATGGTTAAATAAGTCAAATCCATTCATGATCTATAACCGCACATAAGAACCTTGCTAATTATAATGTAAATCTTTCTTTATTTTCCTGGTAACAAAAGCAATAACCAATATTTTTAATGTTATTTATAGCATACCTGTGCATGGTTAAAGATAGCTGATTTTGTGTTTTTCTTTTGCCGCACCCTATTACACTACACACTGGCATATTTGCAACGTAATGATTTACTTTTAGCTTCAATTATTTTAAATTACAAGCAATATATTGAAAGATAATTAGTTATTTTGATTTACACCACGGCTTTTTGACAAGACAAGTACCACCGGAACTGACTGACAATGACATTTGGTGCGCTAAACATGGCGGATTTTCGGCCTCATTAGGTATTTAGGGAAATTCATGTTTCACTTTATGTCAGTTTATGTACGCACTGAAATAGTGTTATATTGTTTTCCTGCGAGTTACAGTGCTGAGTAAGAACGAGATAGATATATGTTTATGTGTATGCCTTCAAAATGGATGCTATTTATATAAGCAATTGTATGTATAGAACAATATGCCTCGTCCATATTATAAAAGTCAATGGTTCATAACGAAAACCCGCACGCGTCATACATTGCTCACTGATTTACGTTTGTTGATTTTCGTTTACAGAAACAGGATTATTTTGCTGTAACAAAACTCACAATTTACTTTTACAATGTCTTTAGAAACCGTGCCAAAGGATTTAAGAGGCTTAAGGGCTTGCTTAGTATGCTCACTGATAAAGGTAACTAACAAACTACTACATAATTGTTTTAATTTAATGAGTTTGTATTTAATAAATAAGTATAATGTTTTTACTGTTTTTAGACATTTGATCAATTTGAATTTGATGGATGTGACAATTGTGACGAATTCCTAAGAATGAAAAACAATAAAGACAATGTATATGACTGTACAAGCAACAACTTTGATGGGTAAGTATTCCACATAGACAAAATTACTGTGTTGTCTATTTTTGTTGTGATAAGCCTGTCTAGAGAAATAATACAAAAGGTCATTTAAGTATGTAAAATTCTAGTTGTGTGATACTTTACTGATGTAAATATTTATTTTAATTATTTGTAATAATACATTATTGTCTTTCCATAGAATGATTGCAGTCATGAGCCCAGAGGATAGCTGGGTTTGCAAATGGCAGCGCATTAGTAAGTATTCCCTAACAGGATTTAATATTTTACACTTTTAAGGTTTCCACCATTGTGTATAGATATTTTTCAGGATATATTATTAGAGGTTCGCCCTGGCTTTGCGGGTATCCCTAATTTTTTTCAAATTATTCTATAGCCTATGTTACTTAGGGTTAACATAGCTTCCCAACAGTGAAACAAACAAAGCTTTCCTCTTTATTATATTATTATTAGTATATTAGATAGGTGTACCGTAATATTATAATATTAGGACTATAATGAATTGATGGTTTTAAAATTATTTTTCACAGGTAGATTTTGTCCAGGAGTGTATGCCATCTCAGTATCAGGTCGTCTACCTGCTGGAGTCATCAGAGAGATGAAGAGCAGAGGAATTGTCTATCGACCAAGAGATACTAGCCAAAGATAATAGACACACTGTATCTAGAATTAATTATCAATTACCTACTCAAAATAGAAATAAGAACACAATAATTTAAATTTATAACATTCTATTTACAAACAAATAAATATCTACAATAATGGTGACTGCTTAAAATAAGTTAATGCTAATTAAATGCAAGTACTCACAATTTAAGCATTTTCCACATTTCATAAAGAATTCAATTATTGGTTGACTTGTAAAATTTTAATGTAACAAACTGTTCATATGTAGCAATACAACTTACACTTGTAAACAAAAAAATAAAGAATGTTAAAAAATCGGACTTTGTATCATAGTTTTAACACTCTGGTTTTAAATTATTATTAGTTTCTTTGTACTGTAACATACTTTGTGACTTAAATATATTCCAACATGAAATATAGTTGAGAGCACAAATGCAGCTGAAGTTCTGTCAACTGCTGTTCCCTGAAGGTGGAGCTTTGAACTCATACTCTGTTCCCAGAACATCCTTATCAATTTCTTTGAAGTCTATATTCTGTTTCTTCATTGCATTCTGTAATAAACATTAGTGTTTAGTAAAAAGACAGATAGACTATAGGAATGTGTAGTAATAAATGTTAATATTGTGTAATGTACCTTAACACAGTCTTGATAAACCTTGAAAATTCCGGCACACATCGACTCATCGTGATCTCCCTTCAAAAACTTCTCGGAAAACCAAGAATTGAAACAATCATCGTACTTTTTCTTTAAATCTGTGCATTCTTCCCCAATGCTATTCATATTTACTTATTTTTTTTATTAATGGCAAATAATTGTGCACTTATTATTATAAAAAGTATTTGCAATAGGAGTAGGAAATCTTGAAATAGGATAAATCAATGAAAAGGAAGTTTGACAGTGACATTTAAAAACATGCTTTATTACACGGCTCCTATACACTCAAACATTATCTGTGGAGTAGTTTCGTCTTATTTTAAATGATTAGGTACTTAGAGTTGTTTATGCTCTAAGATTAGGTATATTCTTTTTCGTTACAAAAACTGCTCCAAATCGACAATACAATTAAGTTAACTGTAGGTAAATTTAACTAAAAAAAAGTATAATTATAAAGAATGCATCTATAATAATCACAAACTAAACACGTGTTTTTGACGTTACGTTTGGTTCGTAACTCCGTTTGTCATTGTTGTTTTAAGGTTATGTTATGTGATATGTACGTAAAACCTCGCTGATAAAACTCAATTCAGAAAATTCATTTAAAATTTTACTTCTATTCCTAGAAACTAGAAAGATATTAGATAAGTTACCAAAGCAGTTTGATAACTTTTTATGGTTTAAAATGGGTGATATATTAAAGGACAGTCGATTCGCTAAGTATCTGAATGATCCACGTTATAAACAAATACCAAAACATGAAAGAAAAGTTAAAATCGACAAACGGTTTCAGTCTATGTTCAACGACTCAAAGTTTAAAGTCAAATATACTGTAGATAAACGTGGCCGGCCAGTAAATGAGACTTCCACTGAGAATTTAAGAAAGTATTATGAATTAGGCGATTCTGACGACAGTTCAAGTTCAGATGAAGAGGAAAATAAAGAAAAGTCTAGTGATACTGTTACTGACCCGCAAGCAGATGATGCAGGCCCGGGCAAGTTTGTCAAGCGCCCAGAAAGTGATGATGAAAAGAGTGACAAAGAAACACCAAATTTCAAAAATGACAAGTTGGTTCGTGGGAAGTTAAGCTCAGAAACGAAAGAAAAGTTATTGGATCTAGATATTGATTATGCTCGAGGAGAAGGTATAACTTTTGTTAACAATAATGGCATTGGTTTTTCAGCCATAGTTATATATATACTTATTAGATGAATTTAGAATTCATGCAAAATATTGAGTTAACAGTAATTAACATTTTCAAACTGTTATAAATTACTTAACTAAGTTGGAACATTTTGCATCAATTGATTGAAACTATTACTAACATCTGTCTTGCAAAACAAACCTGCTTCATAGTCAATAGCATTTGGTCCATCTACGAGTGGCTAGTAGGTAATCAAATCTACAATGTTTCAATTTTACAGGACTGTTGGCAACAGACAGTTCTTCTGAGGAAGAAAGTAGTGAGGAGGAAGCAGAGAGTGATCTGGAGCATGAATGGGGGGAGTTAGATGCTGATGCCGGAACCACTGAAGAGTCTACTAGAAGGTAAAGATTTATAAAAAGATATATTATATTTATTTACTGAAACTTGGGCTTACATTGGATTGGCTGAACACACCCAAAAGTGTAGAATGCGCTCATAAGCCTATCAGGCTGATTGGAAGGATCTCTGTGCCTAAAATATGGCATAATATAATATCAATCTGTATCCATAAGGATCAGGGGTGTATGATGTTTACCAAACCAGTTTGAATTATGGTGGAATAGTGGTCTTACTCCAAAATTAAGTAAAAAGCTGAAAACTCAATTGTTATTCCATCTATTTTATTTATTTGCTTTGTCACTATTTTATTTTAAATTGTATGAATTTATATAAGTTGTTAATTAATATTTTCGTAGAAAATTGTAGACTATAAGGGTTGTATATGTAATAATTTGTTAATACTGAATACCATTGTTGCATTAAAAATTATTATTATTACATATTTTTTTATATAATAATAATGTCAAGAGAATGGTAGTTAGTAGTCTTAATTCTTTCTTTATTTCTGAATATTACCTTTTATTAAGACATAGGTATATATAATAATAATAATATGTAATATGTTACTTAACTGGATTTTAACAGATTAGCAGTTTGCAATATGGATTGGGATAACATAAAAGCTGCAGACATAATGGTGCTTCTCAACTCATTCTTGCCGCCTGGTGGAGTCATTTATAATGTGAAGGTTGGTTTATTTTTTTAATAAATAGATCAAAATTTATATGATAAGATTAGCTGCATGATATGTCTTAATGAAGTAAGATCTTGTGTTTTATTAAATATCTTACATAATACATACATATTATAAACTGCATTGTCTGGTTCCTTTTTTAGGTCTACCCTTCAGAGTATGGGAAAAAAAGAATGCAAGAGGAAGAAGTTAGGGGCCCTATTGAGTTGACTGAGAAAAATGGTGATGATAGCGGATTATCTGATGACAATGGACATGAGGAAGGTTGGTAATAGTTGAAAAATTCATCTTAATAAGTTTTTATATTAAATGGTACCTATTCCTTATTTCGTATAAATATTATTATGCTACTAATTGCGGCATAATTACTTTTTAGGCTATAAATACGTACCAAAAAAATTATAGTAAACACAATTTGATCCAATATTACTTAACCAATTAAAGTGATGTTAAATATCTGTGAACCAAAGACGTACGATGTAAATAATTGTGTTTTAAATATTATGGTCTTATTTGAGGGGTTATATGAAAAATAAAAACATAAGATTTTTTTAAATGTAAGTAACCAAGTTTTTGTGTTTCAGGTTCCGCGTATCACATGGAGAAACTTCGCAGGTACCAATTGAATCGCTTGAAATATTACTACGCGGTGGTAGAATGCGACTCGGTGGCAACGGCGGACAAGCTTTACAGTGAGTGCGACGGCATGGAATATGAAAGCAGCGCCACCAAACTGGACATGAGGTTCATACCTGATGACGTCACCTTCGATGATGTAATGAAATTTGCATATCTCCTGTACTTAATTGATAAATGTGCACATTAGAAAAGTGTGACATCTCGAAATGTTTTGTTACTCCGTTTCAGACTCTAAGTCTGTACATGTAAATTTGAGTTGTCACGCTTTTATTAAAATGCGATCATCCTACACAAGTTTATTTAACTCTTTCAAATTATATTATATTTTTTCTTTAGCCTTAATTTTCCTTTTTTTTAAATCAGAATTCAGGTCAACTTAAAGTATTTAACTACTTACAAATGTCAAATGGTACTTAACTGTTTATCATCATCTTAGTCATCATTTTCTTTACTTTATTTTGAAAATATTTATTCTACTGGAGTTATATATATATTTTTTTATTCAATTTAACTTGTTAATAATTATATTAGGTACATGAATACTTAACTCTTTATCCTTAAGAAAGTTTTTAACATTTTATAACCTTAATCAATCCAACTTGTCAATTTCATAATATCAGTGAACATTATAAGAGAAAGACTACTAATTTCAGGAGCCCCGAGAGGTATGCACCAACCTACCCGACATGAGAAAATACAAGCCTCGTTTGTTTACTACAACGGCGTTGCAGCAAGCCAAAGTCGAACTTACCTGGGACGCTACGAATCCAAATCGCACTGAGACCATAAAAAGTGCTCTTGGTGGTAAAATAGACGACCTCGATCTAAAGGATTATTTGGCCTCGAACAGTGAAGAAGATGAAGGTATGCCGATTTGTTTCTGTTGTGGTTCAGTAATCATTCTTATAGCAAATAGTGTACTTAGTTTGGCAGTTAAAAAATAAATAGATATTGTCACCATAATGATATATAAATATAATAATGTGAGTGTGAGTTATTTTATCGAGACATTATTACTGTCTACTTATCTCATACATAGGTACCTATATTTTTATTAATATTTTCAGATGAGGATCCGGATGAAGAAACCAAAAGTAACTCGGAAGGCGAAGATGCAGATCCCATACAGAAATACAAGATGCTACTACAAGATATCGAAAAGAAAGAGGAAAGTAAGAAGAATAAAGATATGGAAATGGAGATCACGTGGGGCTTAGGCATCAAGGACAAGGCGGAAGAACTTGTAAAAAAGAAAATTAATCAAGGTACTTACGTCTTGTTTCCCTTCTTAATAACACATTATTATCACTAGCTGTCCCGGCTAACGATGTTCAGCCTCTATCCTAATCACCTAGCGGTATGAAATAATAATATACTTTAAGACTTTTTCTCATGCCTACCATGTATAGTCTTAGTTTCGTTTTCTAAAAATATTTCGTTTTTACAGATGATAAAGATCTTACACCATTCGAGAAATTGATGAATAAAAAGAAGGAAAAGAAGAAACAAAAGAAATTGCTGAAGAAACAAAAAGCAGAAAAGAATGAATCTGGTTCTGAAGAATCTGACTCCGATTCTGATGATATTCCCTCAGACATAGATATGAACGATCCTTACTTTGCAGAGGAATTCAAAAAGCCAGAATTCAAAGGAAATTCTAAACCAACAAAGAAAAATAAGAAACAAGTTACCGATGTACAAAATCCTGAAGATGAGAAAAAGAAAGCAGAATTGGAACTGCTTTTAGACGATGAAGACGGCAAAGCGCATTTCAGTCTAAAGAAAATCCAAGAGGCAGAAAATGTAAGCAAAAAGTCCAAACGAAAAAAGAAACTCAAAGAGAAAATGTTGCAACAGAAGCAGGCATTGCCAGATTTCGAAATGAATCTGAATGACAAACGGTTTTCAGCTTTGTATAACTCACATCTGTACAACATTGATCCTACTGATCCTAACTTTAAGAAAACGAAGAATATGGATAAGCTCATTCAAGAGAAGCTCAAGAGAAGACCAGCTGACACCCCACCGGAGAATGAGGTGAAGCCGAAGAAGTCTAAAGAAGATGCCGAACTCAGTCTTCTGGTTAAAAATATTAAGAGAAAAACAAAAGATGTATTGAAAAAGTAAATTAAAATTATAAATTACTAATTTCGTTTGTTATTTGGCACCTCTAAGTAATTTATGGTAACTTCCAGTAATGTGAAAGGGTAAAAGTGCTCGAATACTGCCTACTCATATTCGTAAATACATTCTAAATGAGCTAATTTTCTTTGCTTAATACACGGATAAAAAATAAACTCGAAAACGCATCACATGTCATTTAATACAAAAAACTAAACTTAATAACTATACTATGGAAATGATTTAACAAGGTTATCAAAAGGAAATTGTACTTTTTACATAAGGCACGTCCATTGCTACGAAATACTGAGCATCAGCGCTTTCTTTATTTCCCTGCCTAAAGCAGCTCCTAGCGGCGGAGGCACAGCGTTGCCAACCTGGAAACAAATTAAAAAAAATATTAGCTTATCAATTAATATTAGACATTTTATCAATGAAATGTCCGTTAAAATATCTCGTTACGTTCCCTATCGTCCTACTAATCCCTGGTAATTTTTAAAAGTATTTAAGAGTCGTTGAGTATGGTTGCCCTAAATGCAACTGCACGCACCTGGTTTTCCCTGAAGTCAAAGGTAAACAGTATAGTGGAGATGGGTATGAACCGAGCTATGGGCACGCGTAGATAACGTCAGCAGTAGTTATTTAATTTTGTACATTGCAATTTATTATGCTTGAAAAGGAAACGCATTTTTCTTACAACTACCTAATGCATACGTCCTTTCTCTCTTCTATCTATATCCTAAACCTATAAGAAAATGCATATTATTATAACTAAGTACTATTGTTTACGCAAGCATGAAGGGAGGGGAAAGAGCTTGCTTACTTTTGCTGACAAAGGGACGTAGGGGTAAATAACTGTAATAAATCTGCTTACGTAATACTTGAACTTTTGAGTTTAATTCCATTAGATTAGATATGCGATATAATCCCTACTAATATTATAAATGCGAAAGTAACTCTGTCTGTCTGTCTGTTACGCTTTCACGCTTAAACTACTGGGCCGATTTAAACGAAATTTGGTACAAAGAAAGTCTGGAGCCTGAGAAAGGACATAGGCTACTTTTTAACCGACTGCAAAAAAGGAGGAGTTGCACGCGGACGAAGTCGCGGGTAGGAGCTAGTATCATATAACGTGAATAGAAATATAATGTCCGCCTTTAGGATAAATAAACTCTGGCCAGTTCGCTCACCTGCCGGTGTTTGTCCTGCACGGAGCCGGCGAGCAGGTACGTGTCGGGGAAGCCCTGCGAGCGCGCGCACTCGCGCACCGACACCACGCGGTGCTGCTCGGGGTGCAGCACGCGGCCCTGCTTGCCCATCGGCTCGGGGTCCGTCACCGTCGTGCTGAAGTACCCGTCCCAACTTATACGACCTGCGCACAAATATTTTTTGGATAGTTGATTGTTTATTCGACTGGTTTCGAAAATAAATGAATTCCGCTAATATTGTAAAGGCGAAAGTTTGAAAGTGTGTACAACGGCGTGGCTAGGAATAAGAACATATCTAAGGTAATTTTCGACACTCCCAAGGGAATCAAAGCCTACAGCTACAGTTTACTTTGTACCTCGCTAGTACAGTACGCCTTTGTTACTCTTTCCTTTTTTTAATAATTTTTACATCATAATAACATATAGATATAGCCTATAATAGTACGACTGCTGACTTCAGCGTTAGACTACTGTCACTTGTCATCTCAGTCGTGCTATGATTATGGAAACTGTAAAGGTTCCAAAACGTCAGCCAATAAAATAAAATATGCGAGTTAAATTCGTTTATAGTTGTTTCATTCCAATGTGTAATAACCGCGAAGGCATCAGAAATTATTAGTACATACAAAGGTAATCAATTTTAATACAGGACGTCTGAATGAATAACTACAGGTAATATTTACTGACCGTACAAGCCGGCCCAGTTGTTGTGCCTGTTGCCGGTGTGCGGCAGGCACCAGGGTATGAGCGTGTTCTCCTGCTTGTCGGCGGGGTCGCACGGCTTCCCGCCCCCGCCCGCGCACGCGCACACGCCGCGCAGCGCACCCGTCGCCGACCGCCCGTTCTTCTTGTCGTCGTGCCGGTATTGAAGCACCTGTGCAATAAATGTATCTTTAAATAGAAATTAACAATATTCGTAAGTTATGACTACTTATGAGCTCTACTGCATATACTGTAGATTATAGAATAGGTTGTGATTTTATAATCCAGGAATTAAATTTAAAGATTTAAATTGGAAATGTTAGACTTTAAACATACTATTTAGATACAAAATAAAGAGTAAGTAATTACGCAAATAATCCGAAAAAAACTACAATATTGATATTGCACTATGCACTAGTTTCCTTTGTGTCATTTTTTTATTTGTGAAACTAACATGTAATTAGAGTAGGTAGAAGTAGTTAACTACTGAAACAATAACAAAAAATAAAAGTTACCTTGCATTTAGTGCCATCAGAAAGAGTGACCGATATATTCGGCAAGTCCCTCCAATCGGACCCCGGCTCGGTGGGCACCCGGCTGATCCTCGCCGTAATCAGCGGCGCCATATTCTTGCAGATATGATCACGCAACTTCACGTTCTCGTCCTTGCTCCTTATCATCCGCTGGAAGTGACTCTCGGGCATCGACCCGTAGTCGATCTCTATTTTGTTCGCCCCGTTGCATATCTGCGGCAGGTCGCTCATCGCGTCGTGGATGGTGCAGGTGCGGCGCGGCGCGGACTCGTCCCACTGTATGTTGGAGACGAACCGCTTCCCGTCGATGTTGATAGTGAGCGAGCAGGCGCGCCGGCTGAACACGTGCGTGGGCTCCGGGTACAGCGGCAGCTTGCACCCCGGCGCCGCCGCCAGGATGATCAGCCGGCGCCTCGTCTGCGGCACGCCGTAGTTCCCCGCCTGCAGCACCCCGAACGTGCACTGGTACCCCATGTCCAGCAGCGTCCGGAGAGTCAACTTCAACACCATACCCTTCTTGAAAGCGACGAAGTTCCTAACGTTCTCCAGTATGAAGTATTTGGGGCGGTAGTAGTCGCAGTAGGAGAGGTACGAGGCGACAAGGGAGTTCTTGAAGTTCGAGTACTCGCGGGAGTTGAATCTGTTCATGCCGGAGAAGCCCTGGCAGGGCGGGCCGCCGCAGAGCAGCTCCACCTCGCCCTGCACCGGCAGCCGCAGCCCGCCCGCGCTGTGCGTGGCGCCCGACATCGCCTCCCTCAGCAGCGCGTTGCAGTCCTCGTTGAAGACGGTGCAGCTCTTGTTGTTGAGTGAATAAGCGTGAGCGGCGGCCTCTAAGTTCTCTATGGCCCAGCGGCACTCCGCCACCCCCGCCTGGTGCAGCCCCTCGGAGAGCCCGCCGCAGCCCGCGAACACGTCCAGAGTACGCAACGGCCTCACTTTTACCTCGTCTGTCTTCTCCGCGTTACTGGTTTCGATAGGTTTACTCGACTTGCCCTTGCCCTTGCCTTTGTCTTTAGCCTTTTCCCTCCGGCCGACGTTGGTCGCGTGATTCGGCAGGTCGACGAACCGACCGGTTGACTTGTCGAAGGCCTGCCTGAAGTAGAATCTGCTCACGTCTCTCGCGAGCCAGTCCTGTATGGAGTCTTGCTCCGCAATGTTTCCTTCGTAGATGAGTTGGCATGGTCCAGTCACGACTGAAAACGGCACCTCCCTAATTTCGTCGCTCCAGTACACGACGTTGAGATCCTCGTGTTGCGGAAAACGGCTGCAAGTATTTTCCGGTCGGTAGAGTACGTTGACCTTCAGGTATATGTCTTGTGGAACTATGAGGGGGCCCTCTCCTCGCGCCGTCACCGCTGCGATGTAACCCACGCAGAACGGCTCTCCAGTGTCGACGTTTGAACCGCGTAAATTATTATCACTTTTTCTATAGTATTCAGGGTAAACGTTCTCGTCAACTTTGTCCAATTTTATTCTACCGTTCATATTGTTCACTAGACTGTTCTTTAATCTGAAAGTTCCTGGTTTTAGAAAAACGCCGCAACCCTTTTTATAATCGTAGTCCTGCCATCTGACGTAGCTCCATTCTGTTCTGTTGGCTTCCTTCACGACGTCGGATTTCTCCATCATTTTTCCAGCGACTTTGGGAATGCTCGCCGCGTCCCTCTTGGTCTTTCGTTCGCAAGACGGGCAGAATCTGTGTTTACGTAACTCATTCGGACAAACCGGATCTACCGGTAGATCTTCGAAACGTGCGGTAAATCTTTCGTAATACTTCTTATAGAAATAAGTTTTGCCGTCATCTTCGAAGATTTCGTCCTCTACCTCTTTGCCACCCAGCTTGAACCAGTCGCTAGGTACATCCCATTTCTCGACATTAGCCTTTCTCAAAATTGAGGACAGCGGTGCTCCATGGCTGCAACGGTCACCCAAAAACACCTCTCTGGCGTCCCCGACCTCCCCTAAGACGGTGTCGGAAGCCCTTATAAAGACTTCTGCATGGAAATATCCCGATTTAGGATTGATAGTTTCCATCCACATGTAAACCACCCTGGCAACTAAAGCTGGAATGTTAGCTTGTGAAGTCTCAACCATTACATAATCTCCATTACAGAGTTCAGAACCATCTATTTCCACTTTTTCATAGTAAACCTTAGAAGCGTCAGCTTTGACAGGATCACCGATCCATCTTATTTTCCTACTTCCTGACCCGGTTAATTTGACTGGTACCATATCATCTATTTTGTCATGCTCTTTTTTGTCCGCCATTTGCCTGTATTCCTCTTCGTCCTCGGGGTCGGAGTCTTCAGCTTGTTGGACGGCCATGTTGGGGCACATTCTCCGAACGCATGCCTTTTTCGTGCGTCCGTGGCCTCCGAACTTGGCCATCGCGCGACACGCGTTGCATTCGCCGCAATCGGGTAGCTGACACGCTTCACACACGCCACACCTCTTTCTCCTCAAAACGAGTTCATGATTAGTTTTGTCCAATTGATTAGAAAAGAAGTTCTCGAATGTTTTTCTAACGAGCGGCGTGGTAGTGGCCTTAGTCCAAGCTTTCTTGTCGATTTTCTTGTAATCTATTTTGGCTCGTATTTTACGTTTACCAAATTTAATGCCCATTAGTTTGATCAATTCTCTTATACATGGGAGAGTAATTAACGGTTCGTCGTCCTCATCCGTTTCTAAGCTAACTACTTGGTCACACACAAACTGAGCATGCTTATGGAGCATTTCTTCAGTCATTTTTTTATCTCCTAATTCCGGGATGGTGGCCTCCCTGATAACTTCTAACAAATCTTCATAATTAGGTAGCAAATAGTGATATTCTTCTAAATACTCAACAACAACTTTGCTTATCCAAATTTTTTCATACAAATTGTTCATAAGCGGAGTGTACTCTGCACTAGGATTCATAAGGTTGTATTCTCCAAATTCAGTTGACAATGTTATGCAGTTTTTGTTGCCGCCATCAAATCCGTGTATAAACCTAAAAATCGAAATGGACAGAAATAAAGAAATCGATAAGAATAATTTAATAATAACAATAATATCTTTGGACAATTCACACCAATTGATCTAGTCCAAACTAAGCAAAGCTTGTACTATGGGTACTAGACAACGGATAAACATACATAAATACATATAAGACATCCAAGACTCAGGTACAGATGCCAGTGTTCATCACACTGACATCTACCCCTAGCAGCATTCGAATCCGCAACCTCCGGTTTCGTAGTCAGGGGCTCTGACCACTAGACCAGCAGGCCGTCAATTATTTAACTTTAAAAGCAATAGGTAAATCATATTGTTCATTATTTTAATGTGACATACTTAGTTACTTAAATAACATACCATTCTATAATAGGACCAACATCCTTGACTGCAACAGATTCCTCATCAATATCAGGAGATTCAGAACAGATTGACTTTAAATATCCCGACATGTAAATACGGACATCACTCTCAATGAGGCCTCCGTCAATGGGGCACAAGTGTCCAGCGCGGTCAAATATGGAGAACCCTGTAATGTTAGTCTGAGGCCTCTCCATTATATCTCCTTCATCGCCTAGAACATAGAAATAAAACTTCAATATATTATGTTGTGATGCTATGTAGCATTGACAATATTCAAACCCCAGGTAAGTCTATTTCAGCTTTTCATTAATTTAAGCTCCAAATAGTAAGCTAATATTATACAGAATTAGTTATGTAGTGGATAATTTATGTATTTTTTTTTAACTGTTATAGATTGGCAAATAACCTACTTAGACATTGTAAAAAATAAAATAAATTAGAAGCCTTCTGTAATTAAATAACATATTACAACTCACCAGCTGCTAAAACCAATTTTTCATTGGTCAATGCTATGAATTCCTCTACTGAATCTTGAGGATGACCATGATAATAAATAATGTCAGAGTTATTTAAAAATTGACCACATGTGTCACATCTTTCCATATCTGGTGCCACATATGAACTCTTAACATTGGAATCCAATGTATCTTTATTGCTATGACTATTCTTCTCTTCTTTTTCACTTCCATCATAATTATGATTTTCATCACTGTCAATTTTTTTATCATCCTTTTGTTGGTCTTTTTCAGTAGTTTTCAGTTCTTCTTGAACATTCTCTGTTATGTCTTCTTTTGCATTTTGTGATTCTTTACTACTGTTTGTACTAGAGTTTTTAGTTTCATCCCTAAGTTCCTCATCACAGGTTTCAATAATACTTTCTTCTGCTGTCTCTGTTTTTGTCTTCACATTCTCAGATTCTGAAGAGATATTGCTTAGTGAAGATTCATTATGGGAATTACTTCCCTTGGTTTCATCATCAGATGCCTCAGATTTAATTTTTTTCTGAAATAAACAAAGATTTTAAATGCCAAAGCTTTAATTAAAAAATTGAATTGTATAATACTTGAACGCTCCCTATGTAGTTATGTACTAACTAAATGTAAATACTAACTTGTGCATGGTCAGAATTTTCTACCGGACTCCTACTTCTTTTCACAGGGAACATGCTAGTAATGGACAATTGCTTCCCATTTGACAATCTCGACTTAGGCCTGAAATCACAGATATAAAAAATCTATAGGTTACACCTTCAACTTGAACATCCTTTTGTGACCATTGTAATGTGCAGATTTATTATTTAACAGCTGTGACCTGCAGTATGCAATAAAATTAAGTATTAAAAAACCTTAAAAAAATGAAGATTTAGTAAACTAGATCTCATTGTGTGACAGGGAAAAAATCATTTTTATATTATATACCTAGATACCTAGATGATGTCAGTTCTCCTATATTTTAATGTGTTTTACCTAAACCAGTGGTTTTGGAAACCTCTAAAGATGTATATCTGTCAGTCTTACCTACTATATGCTACTATTACTAGAAAGTTTCTTTGTGCTCTATTGGATGAAAAATTGTGAGCATAAAATCTAGTCTTTACTATCCGAATACATAAGCTTTAGTTACCTACAATTTCGATAGAACCTGCCTTTTTTAATTACCAATTTCATTACTTGATTACTGATCAATAAAAGTGTAATACTTACTTATTAAGGCTTGATTTCGTGTTGTATAATTTGGAATGACCGTTTTGGAGGTCTCGGGTATCGATATCCGATGTTGAAGGCATTTTCACTCAAGCCAGGTGTCGGGCACATAAAAATAAATACCTACCACTGATTTTAGACGAGTTTATAACGACATTGTTTGATTACTATGGATGGGTATATAAGTAAAATTAAACATTATCTTTTATTAATTTCACGGTGTTATTTAACACCAGTGTTGCCAGGGCTCTCGGGTCATAAGTTACGTTTCGGTTCCTATAAAGTCACATTTTGAGTAACAATGTCACAATTTTTTTTTGTATTAATTTCATTCTCTCATTCTTTAAAAACAATGACATTTACACAAATTCAAAGGTACCATTTACACCGACAAGGTCGAAAAAAAAAAGGACAGTGAGTACGAGCTCGTGTAAGTGGCTACATAGTCGCGAGGGAAAAAGTGATACGCGAGTAATTTAAAATTCGTTATCTATCTCTAGCTTCTATCTTCTTTCTTCTATCTATATATCTTATTTTATCTTTTCTATTTTTATTTATATTTTCTTATTATATTATAAAAGAAAGTCTTGTTAGTTACTCCATTTATAACTCAAGAACGGCTGAACCCATTTGGCTGAAAATTGCTGGGGATGTAGTTCAAAACCAGGAAAAGGCCATAGAATACTTTTAATCACGTTCCAGTGAAAAAAAAAATGACAGCCGTCAAATCGATTCTTTGCCGGGCGGGATGAAGTCTGCCGGGACCGCTAGTTATTTCTAAAATGGCTGTTTCTTGTATTTTTTTGGAGATATAATTCAATTTACTTGCCCTAAAATACTTCCCGTACAGCTACAAGACCTAGTACTTGTACCTATGAATGTGGAATGCGTGCTATGCATATTTTTATTCATATAAAAACCGAATTTATTTTATTGAAATTAAATTCGTGTAGATACTTATTTTATTTTTAAAGGAAATAAATACATGATTTAAATCGTTATAGTTGTTTCATTTCAATGTGTAATAACCGCAGAAGCAACATACATTGTTACATTATATTATTCTCTATTATTAGCGTGTCTAACTGCACCGCCAAACCCTCACGAGGTACGCGAGGATAGTGGTGAGAGAAGTGTGCAAGGCATGCGTGTGACCAAATCATAATCGATGTCAAAGAATAAAGAGCTGATATTTAATTATATTATAACTATCTATTACATAAATTGAATGCTTAAGATGGTGAAATCGCCATTTCATTTCGAATAGAGGTAAATGTATTGATGTCGACTTAATCAAGCACTAGGTAATCATTTAGTTCGGCTACTTACACATGTAAAACTTTTGTATGGATCTGACATCATTTTTTTTATTTGATGGTGTGAATAAATTTCACGTATTGTTGACGATTTGAATTAGTGTGCGTATGTAACGATATTAATTATTTTGGCTTCTGTAGTTTTTAGTATGTGGTGCTAAACTCTTCCACCTCTAATAGTGGCTACAAAATTCGTATGACAATTATGGTCGAAAGCTTCTCCAGAAATCTTAAAAAGTCACAAAAATCGGCCTAAAATCACAAGTCACGCACATGTCACAAGCGAGGGCCAAAACTCACGAAAAACGTGAGAAATGTGACCAAACGGCAACACTGTTTAACACATAAGCAAAAAGGCGCGAAAATAATAAGTAACACAGCAAATAACGATGAGGGAAGAGCGAAGTATTGTAAATATGACAGCAGATGTCTTTTATTTTGACAGATCTCGACTTTCGTTCCGAATTCAGTAAGATAATATATTTTGATTATTTTTAACCCCCGACGAAAAAACGACGGGGTGTTATAAGTTTGACGTGTCTGTCTGTCTGTCTGTCTGTCTGTCTGTCTGCCTGTCTGTCTGTCTGTCTGTCTGTCTGTGTGTGTGTGTGTCTGTCTGTGGCATCATAGCTCCCTAACGCATGAACCGATTTTGATTCTGTTTTTTTTGTTTGATTATAAATTTTAGTGTTACATTCATAATACTATGTTATAATACATGTATAAATACCAGATAATTATCTAAACTAAGCTCATGGTACTGTGATTAAAATAATTATAGTTAACAAAAAAATCACAAAAGACATTATGAGGAAGTTGATTTCATCCTAGTTTATTTATTTCTTTATTTGCATTACATTAATTTAATACAGCCTGTGGTACAGCTAAGCCTTAGCTAAGCTCACGAACTTAAATGCAATGTAGACCAGACATTATAGATGAAAAAGTTTATTTGAACTTATATTAATCTATTAGAAAAATATAGTTCAAAAACGTCATGTCAATTCTAGTCATAGAATTGTTAATTGACAAATGTTTTATGTTATGTATGTGTGTGAAAGATACTTTTTGCCGATCCGAGATAAGAATTAAAGTACCTAATTTCTTTATAAAAGAAATTTCTAATACATAAAAATGATAATATGTAAACTGAGGACGTTATGGAAACCCAGTTATGTCCACTTTTATTCTTCATTTACCTCACCAGATATAAACGTGGAATACTACTGTAATGAAAAAAATGCAAGTGAAGTCAAACATAATATCAATGCCAGAAAAGGAATAGGTGACTTAGATAAAGTTTTACATATTTACAATAGTCTTAAAACAATACCACATGCAGATGATCATTCTTATAACACTTTAAAGGCAGAATTTTACAAGGAACTTAGTAAGTTACCTAATAAAACCCATCCTTTGGTTCAGAAATATAAAGAAGAACCATTACTAGTTCATGAGCTGAACAAGAAACGAGACTTTGGAGAACACACACCTCTTGAGTTTAGTGAAATAACAAGACGGTTGAATCTCATGAGGACTGATAAACTAGGTCAAACTTGTGGGCACAAAAGTTACTATTTTCTAGGAGAACTTGCAGAATTAGAGGAAGCCTTAATAAAATACACTGTTACATTTTTAATGAATGAGAAATTTAATTTAGTGTCTGTACCTGACATATTACCAAGGAATGTATTGGAAAGTTGTGGAATGACTATTAATAATGATCGGACACAGGTAAGTATCTATATTGTTTATGATGACTTTAAAAAGTAATTAATAGATTTTTAATACAGTTTATCATTTTTATAATCTGAATTTCAGATTTATTCCCTAGATCCTATTCACCATGGTCCAGATCTATACTTATCAGGGACAGCAGAAATGTCTTTGGCTGGTTTGTTAATGAATTCAGTTCATCAAAAACATGATTTACCTCTAAAGCTGGCAGCTGTTAGTAGATGCTACCGTGCGGAAACATCAAGTGTCATTGAGGAAAGAGGAATTTACAGGTAATCAATAATTTTGCCAGTTCTAGTATCTGTATGCTCTAAGTAGATGTATACTCAATGTGAAGGTTACCTACTATTTTATAATAATAACAATATCCCTTTGGATGTCTTGAAGAGAAACATGATCTGATAATAATATTTATACCTACCACAAGCATAGAAAAAAAATTAAGCCTCACTCGGACTGGAATCCACATCTTTACCTTGATATGCTATCTAGTACTATGCTTGACTTTGTGCAAATATAATTGTTATTTAATTACTAGTGAACCATAAATATCCAATTGAATTTCAATTGATACACAAATACTAAAAATTAAACATTTGATGACTGTTTTTAGTTTCCTTAATTAATAATTGTTTCAGAGTCCATCAATTTACCAAAGTTGAAATGTTTGCTGTTACGGCACCGGAACAATCTGAAGACATGTTGGAGTATATAAGAAATGTAGAAGAGAAGTTGTTTTTGCCTTTAGGTTTCAATATGAAGGTATTGGATATGCCTCCACATGAGTTAGGAGCACCAGCTTACAGGTAATAGTAATTGATGTTCAATTTAATAATATGATATTTGTATTCTGCCTACCTACCTACATAAGATGATACTATATTATGTATATTAATTTTCAGAAAATATGACATTGAAGCCTGGATGCCAGGTCGTAATAGTTATGGAGAAATTTCAAGTTGCAGTAACTGTACAGATTATCAATCTAGAAGACTGGGAATCAAGTATGTAGAAGGAAATAATAAAAGCTATGTCCATACATTGAATGGCACAGCTTGTGCAATACCCAGAATGCTTATTACACTGTTGGAGACACATCAAGATGCAAAAGGCAAGATATATATTCCAGAAGTATTGCAGCCTTTTATGAATGGGAAGAAATTTATCACCAAAAATACATCAGTGCCTGAATTAAAAATAATGAAATTAAAAAAATAATGCCATGAAGACTTTGTTTTATTATTTTATTATAATTATAATAATCAAACTTAAACCATCTTAACATTATTGTTGTTTACTCATTGCTGTCTTTAGCACTTTGTTTCTTCAAACCTTTATGTTGTTTGGAGAATTTTTTCATTTTGGCCTTGAACTGTTTTATATCCACTGTAGGTTCAGCCGATGTAGAAGGAGTTGTGGAGGTTTTCTCTTCTGGTGGGATGAAGTCTTTCTGCCTCTGTTCTGCCCTGGAGCGTTTGCTTTGCTCTTGTTTTTCTTCCTTTTCATGACGACGCTTGGCTCTCTTTTGTTCATCTTTGAGGAAGTATTCACCAGTAGCCAGCTCTTTGTCAATTTTACTCTCTTGCTGGGGTGGTGGGAAGGGTGTGTAAGGTTTCTTCTTAACTTTGTTTTTGGGTTGCTTCCTTGGTACATTTTTACTCTTAAATGTAGGCAGGAACCGGTCCCAACTTTCATTCTTTAGTCTTGGGTCCTTCATCAACTCTCTTTTGATCATTAAACTTTTAATATTATACATTGGGTGTACATTTTTCATTGTATCCTCTATTATGCGACGAACCTGAACTAGACCCTTGTAAGGTCCCACTGCTGAGACAGTATTTCCTTGAACAAGAACATAGCACTCAGTCAATAGCTCGATAGATTTGAGTGTCACTCCATTAGGTCCAATTAACCTCTGGCGTCTTTTTAAGAAGGTCTCCTTCTTACTTACAAATGAGTTGATTTTAATAATGTCACATCCTATCTCATCTTCTAAGACTCTCACAGCTTGTTCAAATGGCACGCTCCTAGAAAGCAGCTTCATGAGATCCCTGGCTTTAATAATGATATAAGGGTCCCATGTTTTCCTAGTTGTCTTAACTGTTATGCTACCTTCAATGAGATCCAGTTCGGCTACTATGTGATGTTCCTTTAACACTTTCTGCACCAAAGGCCAACATTCCTTTAAATACTGTTCACGATATTTAGGAAACAAGGTTGCAAATTTGCTTTCTTCCAGCAAGCCATGTGGGTTATCTTCAGGTGTGAATTTAGGAATTTTCATAGCCCATGCATTTTCAACAGGTCCTGTATCTACAACCTCACTGTCAGAGTCTTGCATTTTAATTAAGCAAACTGAAGTCGTTTAATAATAATATTCTTTTAAATATCTTGAAAATAACATACGCACACTATTTCATGCGATTTTGACAGCACACCACACACATGACATGTTGTGTGATAACTAGTGACAGTAGTTGACAAGCGTCAATGTCAATTTAGTTACAGACTATATGCAGACTATAGATGCCATATCTCACGAGATATGGCATGGTCTGAGATAATTTCAGTCGCACGCGTAATTCATCGCGACATTTTGACTAGCGGTCAATTGACTCGCGCCTAAAAACCGACAACAAACCGGCATGATGATGAGTAGAGTGCTCACACGAATGCTCGTTTCCTTTCTTACCTCTCTACGAGTATGTGGCAAGGGTATAATAAATAATATGTCTTAAATAGGTACTAATACACAAAAACGTGCTATGTTATTTATAAATACTATTTTCATACGTAATTTAAAAGGAATACACTTTTATTGCAGGGCTGTTTGAATTAGTCTTGTTATTAGCTGAATTGATTCAATATACTCATATCTGTGCAACTTTGGTCTATGCCGAGCAAAATGATACCAGTCTAAGAAAATTACCAGCTTAATGAGGAATTCATATTACTAAAACAAAGACCACAATACATTTCCACTAAAAAAAATGTTTTTTTTAACTAATCCATAGTTCAATAATTTAAAATCAATTGCTGCACGTCAACCTCGCTTATACTCTTAAACTAATTTTGATTTTTTTGTTGATTTAGATTTAGATTTAATAAAGAAGGAAAGGGCGGAGCCATTGCTTAAAAAAAAATGCACCTGCATAAAAAAGGCTGAAACTTTCAGTGTAAAATATTATATTAAACTTTAATATTATTGTTATTATTGTATATTTTATACGCATTATAATCATTAATGTAACATTTTATAGAGCAGCGTTGTACGTCCTAAATATTTTATTTTATAATACAATAAATATATGTTTAATTATGAGCGCATTGAACTACATCTTTAAAATCATAGTTAAATCATAGTCTTACTTATTATGGGAAAAATTTTTTTTTACACTGGTCATAGTAAGTGTGACTGGAAGGGGAATACCTAAGCCAGTGTACGAACTTCTCCTACCATAGAGCTTCCTACCAATCAGCGTTCTCCAACACGATATTCTTAAAAAGAAACCAATAAGATTACAGTATGTGCACCTATTTATATTCATTCATTCATCATTGTACGAATTTTATCGAATTCATTGCCTTTGCTGAAATGAAGCCACTAGTTGGAAGGGTAAATTCTTTGAAGACAGAAGGATTGGGGGCGTGATTTTTGTTTCTGTGAAATTGTGGTGGATTATTTATTGTGAATAATTATTAGAAGGTAAGTACAATAAAATTTTCTTCTTTCTTTCTATAAGTTTTAGTTATACAATATAGGTAGGTGCTCTGGTGTTGATTTGTTTTATTTGATGGAAATTATGTACTTGTCATTTTTTTCTGGTTTGCATTTCTCGTTATCTTTACCAAAAAATATGCAAAGGTATAATATAGTAGGTAAAGTGTAGCATATAATTTTCTAGATACCTAAGTGTAGTTGAAGTAAATTATGCAAATTTTCAATCTTCTATTACCTATTTAGAAGTTACTAGGTAGGTAGGTACTATTTCATCATTTGCTCTTCATACCTACCTAATATACGTAATAGGTCAAAATAACAGGTACGAGTATCTAATCTATAAACTAGATAAACAGCTAAACTTAGTAATATAATCGTTACACTTATACCTATCATTGCGTACTTACTTAACTAAGTACTTCTTCACAACAGAAAACGTAAGATGGTGGCACCTTGAGATGTCAAGATATTTAATGCCTATAGGTAGTAGTTACTACTTAGTTTTTACTTTTTACCGGCCGGTCGAATTATGTTTTGTATGGCCTGATATATAAATTAAGATAGGTACTTACCTAGTTTAGTACTTACCTATGTCCCGGTCTGATTTAAGCAAAGATTGGTTAGGTACTGCTTATTGATCGTCATTTGACTATCGTAAAACACAACTTACTTACTTTAATAAGGTTAGGTTAGGATTTAATAAATTGAATGATATAATTAAATATAGGTACTGATTTATTTAATAAAATACTTTCGTAATTAAATCTGTTAGGTACTTTGTAGTTTCATTGCAATGTGTAATTACGGTTAGAAAATCAAAATGTATTATTTAATAAGAACTTAAGTACTTATGCGTTTAAATGCCAAAAAGGTTGTAATTATAATATTCTTAAAATTATCTCTTTTCAGGAGCATTCCTCTTCTAAGATGAATGAAGATTTTGAGTACGGTGGGCCGCCAGGTAAGAATATCTACAATAAAGGTTTATTCCTATAAAAAAAACTTAGGTAGGTTTTAGGTAGGTATTACATATTATCTGCACTGCTTTACACTAGGTACCTATACCTACTTAATATTTAATACTATGCACCAATCGAAGTTCAATCGAAGTTTTTATGTTATCTAATGAAAATAACGTACTTACTTAATGATATTAATTGTATCTGGGTGGATCTTCCAGCGTTGGAGACGCCGTCATTGTCCTCTACGTCTATATTTAAGAACAGAGTCAATATAATAGGTAAGTAACAAAAAATTGAGTGATATTATCCCCAGGTACTGTTACAAATACTATTTCAATCGATACTTAATAATATTATTTGCAAACATTATAGATATAGATGTAGAGGACAATGACGGCGTCTCAAATGCTCGAAGATCCACCTACCTACCATGAAGAGTAGGTACAAGAGATTGAGATTTGAGACCTCCAGTAGGACTTGAACCCGAACCTATACATTAACGCGCGGCTCTGTGCTTCCAGGTAGGTAGGTACACTAGGACGTCATTGGTTGATTCGACGAAATTTCCACTTGTACCATATTCTATTCTGTCTGTACTTACTTTGTTTTCTTTGTCGTTACACTACACAATTCGATCGTTACAATACTTACATAGTTGCTGTTGTAGGTAGGTAGATAACTAGATGTCTATTGTACCTACTGTTATAACGAAATGTATTGTTTACAATGACTAACTATAGGTACCTAGTACCTACCTATAATATTTCCGGCCAGTACGTAGGTATGTTGTGTTAATTCTCAGAAAATATTGTTCAACATTGCACCTACCTAGTTACTTTGTAAAATTTAAAAAGTTTGTTGTTGGTTCCTTTATAGGCATTTACATAGTAAGCAGCTACTTAAATACCTATCCATTTAATACAAGCTATATTTATAATAGCATTAGGTACGGTCTATATAGACTTAGATGTAGTGTCTTATCTTACCGTTGACCTTACAGTCTAAGCTAATAACTTTAAGTGCGCTCTGTTTCAACTTGACTCAGTGATATCACATTAGTCCATACCTACCTTAATAATCACGGCTTGGAATATGATCGTTCATTTCGCCTTACACCTTATATTGTTACTGCTTGAACCCATAAAAATAACGAACTATCTTATTTGCTTGAGAGAACAAAAAGCTACTTATGTTGTACCTAAGTAGCTTTTTGTTCTCGTAGCGTTATTTAACTTTAACTCAGGTAGGCAGGTAGGTATATGTGATGCTTCATGATGCAAAATTAGTAGGTAAATAAGCGATGATTAATAAACAAATCCCAACAGACATTACGCGGGACACAATAAACAGCTTTGTTTGACTTACAAATGGAGTTTATGAAATAAAAAAAATGGGGAGTTTTCATTAACTTTTGCTTACGCACGTTGGGGGCTCCCGTGGCTCGGGGGCTTCGTATAATTGATACCGCACATATGGCGGTAGCTACGCCTCTGATATAACTATTATAACTACTATTCTTATAGGTCCGGCGCATAGACCACGCGATGGTCGTGTGCCAAGGCATCAAAGACGCGGTAGAGGACACGAGGGCGACCGAGGGGGTTACAGAAGACGCAATGGAAGTCATTCACCTCCACCCCGAGGTCGCGGCCAAGGAGCAAGTATGTTACCTAATTACTTAAATTGTCAAATTCTTATTACGGCCATTTCGAAATTGTCGAGTTGGCGAACCATTTTCACACACTAGGTACTCTACAATGTCATCTTTGATAGTGTGAGAACGTCACTACGGTGCAGGAACAACACTATTTTTCACTTTTTCCAACTCTCTCATGCGACTTTCTCATTCTATTAATGTTAATAAATTGTTACGTACAAAAGTGGTTTTCATTCATATATAGGTAATACCTATGACAGATCTCATCTCTCCATCTCTACTCATGCTGAGTTAAGTGTTTTAGGTTTTAATAAAGATTAAATAAATAACTATGTAGGTACATCATTTAAGAATGTCACACCGCTGGGCTAGTAATATATATGTATAGTCTATTTTACCGCACGCTGTTCCAGTGCGGGATGAAGGATAACATGTCAATCGCGGCTTGTAGGTAGGTACTGTATAAATAGGTTACACCATAAATATCTTACCTTTTCTTTATATAGGTTATTTATATAGGTAGAATGAAGATGATAATCCAAATCAATGCTGCGCTTGAACATACAATAATTTGAGGTATTTGCAGGTATATAATTTTACTTTACTTTTTGAGAGTTATAAGTTTCCAATTGTTAGTACGATGTTTCAATAGAAATTCGATATATGGTTTAATACCATTAATTTAAATGATAATTATATTTGTAACAAAACAAGAGTGGAAAAAGACCCACACCTATGATCATAGGTACGCGCGGCATCGTGATCTTCCAATTACACTACGCCCATAGTGTAATTGGAGTTAAAGTTCCGCTGGGATCTCGATTTTTTACTCCTTGGTACAAATAACATTACAAGTTTCAAAACTAGGTACCTGCTTATTTTCTTTTTGTTAGTCGTTTGCAAACCCAGAACAAAAATTGTTTTGATATTCGTTTTTACTTATTTCTTAGATGATGGGTTGACTTCTGATCAAAATAGTTCCAGAAACTATACGCCGCCAAAAAAAAGATTTAAAGGTAGGTTAACTAAAGTCATCTCACTTTATTTAAGCGTTATGTTATGAGCTTTTTTTTATATTTCTAGTTATGCTACAAAATTTACAACATTTTAATTTGTTAAAAGTTAGAACGATTAGCCATAGAGAAACAACGCCCATTAGCACCGTTCTAATTTGTGAGGTAACATGTTTTTATAACTCATCTATATTATATAAATGCTCATATTATAGGTACGATTATCGATGATGTATATCAAAATATTTCGGATCCAGTGATATATCTAAAAATGTTTAACGACGTTAATACGAACTTATCCATGTAGGTAGTATAATACTTCGTACTAGCTATATGCATATTACTAAATAAATTATAATTCCATATCTATATCTATAGGCACCTACTTCATATTATAAGCATGGGCGTAGCTAGGATTAATTAAGATTTCTTAAGAGAGAGAGGGGGTGGGGGCGTAAATAAAAGAATATATCTAAGGTAATTTTCGACACTCGCAAGGGAATCAAAACCAACAGGCAATTTCTAGGGGGGCTCCTGCCTAAGCACACAAGCACACACGCACGCTTTTCTACAGTACTACATTAATTTGTTTGAATATACCTAAGTAGGTAATTAAAACAACAACCACGGCTTGTGAATAGTCGTGAATCATATTACAAACCGCCACAAAATTATATATATTATATTGGTAAGTACTATAATAAGCTCTTTGTTTATTCGTGACACGGAAAAAATATTGTTTCAGACGCTCGTGGTTTTGCGATAAACGGACCTGCTGATCAATATGGCGGGCAAAATTATAACCAAAATCCGCATAGAAACTTTAATCAACAAAATGAACACAGATATATTAGGGATACCACTAGAGCAATGGGATTTAAAATGTTACAAGAGCTGGCTCAGTCAGATAGCGCAACTGTCATAGAGAAGATAAACCAGCAGAAGAATAATTTCAAAAATCTTTTGGAACAACCTATTGAAAAAAAGAAATACGACAATTTCGCCTTAATGCTGCAAATTTTGTCAAAGGTGTCCAAATCGTCTTTTCAGGCAGCGAAGAAACAGTTTCTTCTGGAGGTCTGCAATTCCAATTTTATTGGTAATTTGCGGAGCTACTTCATGGATTTACCATATTTGGAGAGTCAGCATGACAAGCAGTTTAATAGTTATTATTGGAAGGACCAAAATGAGTTTTGGTGGAATTTCATAAGTTTTTGTGAATGCATTATAAACGTGTCGCCGTCGACGGCTGTGAATAAATGCCGATCGTTGATCGAGGCCACCTCCCAGTGCTGCTTGGATGGTCTAAAAGAAAAGCATAGTTTCGTTTTGCCAGAAGATTATGCTACAAAATTGGCTAAGATACGGGAAAGTCTGATTACGTGCGATAATGAAGAAAAGGTAACTTGTTTTCAGTAAAGACGAGACAGACAGTATCATTAACAGGGTCCTCACTTTGTGGCTACTATGTAGACTGCTATATCTTTATTGGGGGCGTGATTTTTTTGTAAGAATAAAAACTATTTCTCGATTACAGGCTAAAAAGCAGGATCCTGCAAAATTAAACATCGGCGACGAGGGGGCGCCTCCGGAAAATTTTCGGGAGCTCGGTATTTTACCAACTCATGAAGAGCTATTCAATAAGAGGCCATATCTACGACCGAATATCGTGAACGGAGCATATTCTGATAAGGAGCATTATTTGGACGTACAGTTTCGCTTGCTGAGAGAGGACTGTTATGGGCCACTTCGTGAAGGAATTCGTGAGTGTTTTTTTTCACTTGGAACTTCTATTTTTGGTGTAATTTTCACAGATAATAATTACCTACTAATACCTCGGCAGTTATTACACTTTGGAATACAACAATTATAACGGATTTCACGTAAACCGTACAGTTTCCACATTCCTAGTAAATTTAAGTTATCGGAACATGAGCATAAAATTTGTTTACGCGAGTTAACACCTTTGTTTGTTTTATTCCAACTCTTTACTCATGTTTATCGTGCATTTTTTTTCGAAAAAAGGTTCAACTTTTATTTTTTTTATAGATCAATATATTAATGACCCAAAGAAAAAGAAATATGAGAACATACGGTAAGATAGATAACAATTAATTTTATTAAATTAAATATTGAAATGAATTTCCTATTTAGAATTTTGTATTAATTCATTGACAGCGTGTACCAAAATGTAAAGTTTGTGGAGCCGTACATTTCCAAGCAAAAAGTTGGATCTTTAGTCTTGATTGATGAGAAAACAATGAAAAGGTTCCAGAGAGTCAACTGGGCGCATAGCAAGAGATTCCTATTTGGTTCATTAGTATTATTTACAAAGGATAACTGCAAGACATTTATCATTGCAACCATTGTGGAGAGAGACGAGAAACTCTTAACAAAAGGGCTGGTATGACAATCAGTATTTTTAAATTGAACTTTTACTTTCAAGATCTTTTTTTTTTAACTTGATATTAAATTAGTAAGTAAAAACTCTTTATGCAATTCCAAGCCGGTGCATAGACAAGTTCCTAGTTAGTGAAGTCTGAAGTGAGGCCTAGCTCCCTGTAATTAGTGGACCCGACAGATAGACAGACCTTTTTAAAACTAGCGAAATTTACCCGAATTCCATAGGTACAGTTTTTTTTTGCATTCTATTATATTTGTTTTAATAGTGCAAACAAACTTTAAATGTCACTTGTTTTGTCTGCGGGTAAGTAATCTCATTTTTGGTAGTCGGTTAAAAAATATCTTACATGTTGAATTATGGTGTCAGCTACCTCCATACCGAATTTCATCAAAATCTGTCCAACCAAATGCTTGCAGTGGGTGCATATAGAAGTACTGCATCAGGGTAGACCTGGGGCCCTAGACAAGTGCCCAACGTTCAACGTTAACGCTAAACGTTAGGACCGAAATGTATGGGATTTGACATCCGCGAACGACTGTCACGTACGTCACAAATGTCAAAACCCATACATTTTGGTGCTAACGTTTAACGTTAACGTTGAACGTTGGGCACTTGTCTAGCCCCCCTTGTATTTATTTATTACGTTGTACCTTTATGTAATTCACGTCCATAACTCGCTTTGTTTTATTACACACTAATCATAACTTTGTAAATGGACCTTTTAATCAATAGGTAATAGACAAAAGTCTCACACACAGTGGCGGATTTACAAATTTGCCGCCAGTAGGCTACCTATTCAATTTTTGCCGCCCCTATTGACCTCATACGCTAGTTTAGTTCACAATCATAATATACGTATTTAATTTAATAAATGGGTCAAAGTTCTTTGTGTAGGTATATAATTTTATTTTATTTCTGTAAGACAAAATAAATTGTTTGGGCCAAATCTGCCGCCCCCTAAAATCTGCCGCCCTAGGCTCCAGCCTACTCAGCCTGCTGGTAAATCCGCCACTGCTCACACATATTTACAGATAGCTGTTGGAATAGTTAATGGAACGGATAACAACATATATGATAATACTATGTACACCATGATAGAAAGCGAAGTTTATTTAGAACCTTACTATCATGTGTTGAAAGCTCTAAAGGATCCCAACTTTCCGGAGCATATGGCTATGAGCAACTATATAGTTAATGTACAAGTAAGTATTTTAGTTATCTTATATAGGTAGTATTTGTATCAAGTCACCTTTCTGTAGGTATACACCGTCAATACACGATGTTTTTTGGCTGTTTATTTGTTTATGAATTATTCATATTTTTTAACTTCTGATAACCAAAATTGTGTGCTTCAATTTTTTTTCCGTTATAGCTAAATACATACTATTCACTAAAATCCAGGTTCTTGCAGACCATTTCAATACGACTACTAAAATATATCTGAAATTCTAAGATTTTTTAATGGTTAGGTACCTTCTATTTATCTATTATCTGAATTACTAAAAATTTTAGAAGTTCAGATAAATTTCATGATTGTTTTTCACGTGTAAGTACCTATTTCTTTACCTCAAGTCGCATAGTAATAAAAAACGATCATATTTAAATGAATATACTTAATTAAGAACGTATTTTTCAAACAGTAGGATTTACAAATGTATAACCAAACTAGCGGCCCGTCCCGGCTTCGCACGGGGGGACTTAAGATTTTTTTAAGGCCTCAGAAACGATACTTTTCCCCCGTTTTTGAAACATTTTCGGTTACTGCTCCGCAACTATAAGACCTAGCGTGATATTATATAGCCTATGTTACTCGGGGATAATGTAGCTTTCCAAAGGTAAAAGAATTTTTGAAATCGGTCCAGTAGTTTCGGAGCCTATTCATTACAAACATACAAAAATACAAAAATACAAATCTTTCCTCTTTATAATATTAGTATAGAAGTATAGATAGTAAGTAACTGTTCTTCTGCTTGAATTGCTTGATGCACTCATCTTTAATAAACGGTTATTTGTAGCCAGTTCCAGAACAACCGGCGTATCTAGCTCCAGACACTACATTTAAAGTAAGAACTGTCGATAATACGAAAATGCACTTTACGGTTCTCCAAAATGAGACGTGGCCATCCAGAACACAGTTGGGATTAAACGAAACTCAATACGATGCGTATAAACTCGCTCTCACACATGAGTTTGCTGTGATTCAAGGTCCACCCGGTACCGGAAAAACTTTCCTCGGAGTAAAAATAGCTAAAACACTGTTGAAAAACTTACAATTTCCAGCAAAAAAATGTCATATGCTCGTAATATGCTACACAAATCATGCTCTCGACCAGTTTTTAGAGAACTTACTACCTGTCACACAATCGATGGCTCGAATCGGAGGTCGATCGCGCAGTGAAGCGATGGAACAAATTAACATCAACAATTTAAGAAAAAATAGCGGCAACCGGAGCAGCTACTATCACGAACAGCGAATGGGACTTAACGATGTTATCCGTGAACTAGAGGAGGCACAGGCACGTGTCGATTCCTTTAACACGGGTGTCTTAAGCCTCAAAACTATCGCGTTCTACGCAGAGGAGTCGAAAATAGTAGAAAAGTTTTATAGGGAAAGCGGAATTGAAGATCCCTTGAAATACTGGCTGTTTGAAAATGTAGACAACGTGGATATTGAACCACTTTTATTAAATGAACAGCAAATGGGTCACTTTGATGAGGAAGATAATGAACAAATGGACATTGATTTAGATAATGACATATATCGCAGAGATGATGTCATACTCGATGATGATTTGGTCGAAAATGTTAATCCATTAGTTTTTGCAACAACATCGTTTTCAATCGTTGATGCTGAAAATAAAAAGGAGCAACTATTAAAGCAGTATCATAAATGTAGAAGCGACAGGTTGAGGCATGAATTAAGATTTAAAATTACGGAACTTTATTCCCAAATTGATTTATTTAGGGTAAGTTAATCTTTTTGAATTTGAATTGCAATATCTTTAAGTAGAATTTAAATTTCTTGCCAATGTTGTTTAATACTATTGTGTTATTTCTCTCTTAGAAAATGATTGCACATCGTGATCGGGCACCCCAACTGGCCCTTCATAGAGGTCATGACCTGACAACCATTCCCAGAGTTGAACGTTGGTGTTTATACTTCAAGTGGGCTAACCATACGATCACTGCAGCAAAAATGAAAATCAAGGAATTAGAGGTAATAAATATAGCACAGATAAACTGGTAGGTAGTGTGTCCGCGACTTGTATGCGTAGAATTAGTACCTGCCTACAATGACCCACATCTTATTTTATAATCGCACTTCCATAGTGAATTCCATCCCCTTTAGATGATTACCTCGTAAAAGACTGTCTTTTTTTGTGCTCAAGCTACACGTATGCGATTATTTTCACGGATGAGATGCGCTTAGAAAAGTTGTACCTACTCGTTAATTAACAGTTTATCACATCACAACAAGCCATCATTGATTAATCCTTTTCGATTTTTTTTTATATTTTACAGGAAAAAGTATATAACATCCGAGAGGCTTATGAAGAGGCTAGAATGATGGTAGACCTCGCCATATTGAAGGAGATCCAGGTAGTCGGTATGACTACCAGCGGAGCCGCTAGACTTCGGAAACTCCTCACCGAGCTAGCTCCACCAATTGGTAAATATTAAAGTTATATTAACATCGTAAAATAAAATATTATATGAAAAAAAGGTACTAAACATATGCAAAATTGTATGAAATTGATGCAAACGAAAAGGACCTTGTAAAGTTCTTCGTTCGCATATTATGTCGATCCCATACAATTTTGAATTAGTTTCTTTTGAGTGCTTATACAAGTACAAAAAAATATACAGTGTGTTTGTACACACTGTTTGTGTGTTTTTATGTACTTGCATAATCAATGGAATCTGTGGTAAATAAACAAATTTTCTTTCAATATTTCAACGTCTTTTGCAGTTGTGGTAGAAGAAGCGGCCGAGGTCTTGGAGGCGCATATCGTAACTTCACTTACGAAACACTGTCAGCACCTAATCCTTATAGGTACGTGTTTATCTATGATGCCAACAACATAATTGGCGATTTAGTCCTGTAAGTCAATTATGGTTATAATTATAATATTCTTTCGTATGTAGGCGATCACCAGCAACTACGTCCGTCGGCGGCGCACATGCGTCTCGCGCGTCACTTCGACATCGAAGTGTCGTTATTTGAACGTATGATCCGCAACAACGTGCATAGCCGCCGTCTCGGCGTCCAACACAGAATGCGACCAGAAATAGCCGCATTGATTACACCGCACATCTATGAAAATCTCCAGAATCATCCTTCTGTGGAAAACTTCCCTGATGTGCGCGGCGTGACCAAAAATCTATTCTTCCTTACACACAGTTTTCTGGAACAAGTAAGTGTGCTTAAAACGTAACTTTTTCTGTCATTAGGTCGAATGTAAGGACGAGCTAGATGACACGCTTGTACATTTAGAATATTAGAATGGATAGAATTTGAACGCAAACTAAAGTTGAATAAGTTTTAAAAACTTAAGTAAATGAAGTCTAGCGACCGTAGTCATAAGTAGATCATCCAAAATTGTGCGGGACGCGTGCTCTGGTGGTTTGAGATTGGATTTTCGTCGCAGAAGAATGACTAGTACCTAGGTACTAGGTGTCTAATGAAACTAAACTATCTCTATATTAACTACAATCTATTAATCGAAATTCGATTAATATTTTTGGTTCAATACCATTAGTTTTTAATTATAATGATATTTTTTTTGTACAAAGACAAGAGTAGAAAAAATCTTAGACCCCCAGTGGGATTCGAACCCACGCTTATGCCTTTACTAGCGGCAGCGTGCTAACCATTACACCATGGGAATCGGTTCATGGGTCTAAGATTTTTTCTACTCTTGTCTTTGTACAAAAAATATCATTATAAACTATCTCTGTAATATAGGAGGTTGAAGAGGGCTCCAGTCGTACAAACACTCAAGAAGCTGACTTGACGCTACGTCTGGCGAATTATATCATGCAACAAGGCTATCAGGACGACGAGGTCACAATCCTGTCTGCCTATTCGGGACAAATGTTTTATATGCGAAAAGTAAGTTCTACATAACGACTGATTTTTTTCTGTGTCCATCAAGTAATAAGATAAGCGCTTCAGAATTTCGGCTCGTGTCACGGCATGGTATTAATTATTGTACTGTAACGTGACGTCACGAGCCCCCATTTTTATCCATTTAGAAGCGGTTTTTGTTATTTTTAGTTCTTTAAAAAAAGAGAAAAAGACAATTTTTATAATCTAACTGACGGACTAAATAGAATTTCGTGTTCTTTACTCAAACGTCATTCCTACCTACTGGGCGCAAACTAACATTAAGTATTTAGATAAAAAACTACATAATATAATTAACGCAACATCTCACCTATACAAAGGTTAGGTTAAAGATACTAGACTTAAAATTTTGATAAATTACGATAAACTGTGTGTTTGGGGTTAGTAGTACCGAAGTTGTGTATAGATGGCGCTGTACCGGTCTGGGAGTTTTTCTGTATCGCGCTATAGAGATTTCCCTCAGTATACATATATAGGTTCTGTATATTTATTAAATGTGCTTCCAAAGTAACGAACGGGTTTTATTTTCAAGTGGGAAAGTGGGAATCAACATCAACACAGTGCCTCTTTTTGATGTAGGAAGTACATACACTATGAAGCTAGTTTGTTTTGGTTCGTTTTACATGCAAATATAAACTAACACAAACATTATACGCGAGTGCATAGTAAGTGCGTATCGGTTTATGCTAGTTATGGGAATTCGCTTTGTTTTTATGACTTTACTTGCTAAGTAAGTGATTACCGAAACAGTATTACTTAGTCGGTAATCGGTATTTCACATTGTCCCCCATATCCTCTCTGGTCTTCGTCTCCCAATGACATGACATCTATTTGTATACCTACTTAACGGTATAATATTAAATCTGTAATTGAAGTAGGTATAGCCCTTAACGAGGTCTCTTATTTCCAGCAACGTCCTAATTATGCTTACCTTAACAAAGTGAAAATTACCGTCTTGGACAATTACCAAGGAGAAGAGTCAAAGATTATTTTGCTTTCTTTGGTGAGGAACAATAATCAAAATGCTATCGGGTTTTTGAAAACGGAGAACAGAATCTGCGTAGCGCTTTCAAGAGCTAGAGAAGGTAACTTACTATTCGCTCAGTGCCATCGCACTCTTCTATATTAACCTACTAGCTTCCGCCCGCGACTTCGTCCGCGTGGAAATCCTCCTTTTTGGCAGTCGGTTAAAAAGTAGCCTATGTCCTTTCTCAGGCTCCAGACTTTCTTAGTACCAAATTTCATTTAAATCGGTCCAGTAGTTTTAGCGTGAAAGCGTAACAGACAGACAGACAGAGTTACTTTCGCATTTATAATATTAGTAAGGATTTTCGAAACACGCTTTGTAACTATAATGGAAGGTAAAACTATCTGAGCAGACTGCTTTTTGCCTTAAGACTCGTTTTGGAAAGGCTAAATAAATAAAATTTGATCATTAGGGAAACTAACCGTAGGTATATTTCACACCACCATGTAGTTATACTTAAAAAGTACAATGTTGCCACGTTCTGGCTTAATAAAATTAATGTTGCCAACTCAACACTACAGCCGGCTCGCTTCGCTACAAATAAAGGAACAGTTTCATTGGCTTATCCTGATATTTTCGGCAGATGTATGCTTTCTGATGACAATACAATAATAATGATTATGTCATAACGTAATGGCTACCTACCATGAATGCCTAACTGCAATAGCTATTGAAACTCTATTACGTAATAAGATATCTTAAGCCTATTTTTTGCATCGTATATATGTAATTGCATTAAAACGTCATTTTTGGTTTAGCTCGTTTTTTCAATATTTAGAATTACGGACTTGGTGGTTGATTTGAGGGTGAGCGCACCTCGGAGCGCTCCCCTTCATCCGGTGGAGCAGTAACGGCCCTAGGGCCAACTGCAAAGGGTCAGTTCGAAAAAAAAAAAAAAAAAAAAAAAGAAAAAAAAAGGTGGTTGATTCGCCTGCGTAAACACCCCTAATTATGTAACCCACCACAGTTTTACTTGAATAGCACAGTTGAAAATAAATCTTTTGTTCTCAACATACTTAACAGGTTTTTACATTTTTGGCAATATCAATATGCTGAAAACGGATTCGAAACTATGGACCAATATCGCTGGTACATTGGAAGAAAATGGATCTTTGGGAACGACCATAAAATTAAAATGCGTAAATCATGAACATCAAATAACGGAAGTAAGTGTCTTTTTTTTATTATTCCCTATGTTTTCCTTAATACCTGTCTGCCCTTTCGCAGTTTTACTTTTGATGATTAATATCATAGTAATTTAAGTACCTATTACAAGTACATGTGTTTATTGGCATACATACACACATGTTGTGGTAGGTAGGTAGGTATATTGGTATTTTGAAAATATTGGGAATGAATAGTCCTAAACATTAAAGCATTAGAATAATTATATTTCTAATGCTTTAATAAGGTGAGTAACATCTTTTCAATTGAAAAAAAAAAATTAAGTTGTTTTTTTCTCAATTTAAAATTTATTTGACAAAATGATAATAATATACATTTTATTAAGTGCGCATTTACGCTTATTGTAATAATCATAGCTCATGCCAGTTATATATTACTACTAGGTATTTCAGAGCGACTTAAAGATTGATTGGTAGAGCATTGACTCATGTAGGTTTACTTTTTTAACTTTTGTGCAATAAATAAATTTATGCAAATTAATATATTTCATAGATATCGAACCCGGATGATTTCGTCAAAGTTCCGGAAGGCGGTTGTCTGTTGGATTGCAAGTATAAACTGCCGTGCGACCACCCCTGCCCGCGCGTTTGCCACGCCTATGATATAACCCATGCAACCATCAAATGCATTAAGGATTGCGAAAGGTATTTTAAATATAACCTACGTTAAGGTACGTTTACACGCTTGCCAAGGCTCGACAAGTCCACAAACACAAGCGTGTAAAGAGGCCGTTTGGCTTGGCTTGCGTGAACTTGCGGACGCTTGTATCCGATCCAGACTATCAAAGGGCGTTTGCGGCAAGCGCTTGCGACACTTGGGACTTGTGAATGCTCGTCGAGCCTTGGCAAGCGTGTAAACGTACCTTTACCTAACCCTTACTCATAAAATCACTTTAGCGTTAGACTATTGTCAGCTCAGTCGTGCTACGATTATAGAAACTGCAAATACAAAAAAATGTTAAAAAGTTTGCTGAATTTTTATAAATTTTATTAATTATCCCCTACTATTTATTATTATCATTGAAGACAATACCTATTAAATTTGAATATTAATACCATATACCTATAATTTTTCGTTAACAATTTGGTGTAAATTCATTGTATCGTTGCTGGGATTTAATCCTTTGACATACCTACCTACATAGGTTCGTTATAATTATCTATTTGAAATTTTAATTATTCAAAGGAAAATCTGCGAGGTGGAAGGCCATAGGTGCCCCCTGAGATGTGCCGTGAGGTGTAAACCTTGCTCGGTAATGGTAGAAAAAACTCTCCCGTGTAATCACCAGAAACTCGTGCCTTGCTTCCGCGAACCCGACGACCCGAGCGTGTTGTGCATGGTTCAACTGACCGTCACATTGCCAAACTGTGGGCATACGGTAAATATTTTTGTATTATACCTATATACATATTACTAGCGGTCTCGGTAGACGTCGTCCCGCCCGGCAAAGCACTCAACAACATAGGGTTTGTACGTTTTGACTTTTATCTCAAGGGATAAAAATATCCTAGCTCCAAATGTCAGCAAATTTAGCTCAGGCGTTTTTTATTAGTATAAATAACACACTTTTTCATTTCATATTTGACTATCATTTCAAATTATTAGTCTACTATGAAAGTCTAAATTGAATTAATATATTTTTAATTTTGATTTGGTGCTGAAATATTTTCTATACCATATAGGTACATTATCATATTATATTTTCTAGGCAAAGAAGTCGTGTTATATGAAGTTAGAGGACGTAAAATGCCCAGTGAAGTGTGGCCAGCGACTCGGATGTGGCCACACTTGCCTTTTCAAGTGTCACGTTAAGAATGATCCAGACCACGAACGGGTGAGTTTTATATTAAACTTTAAAAAAGAAACAGCTATTAAAAGATAATGCCAATTTAAAAAAATCTGTTAAATTTGCCGAATTACATCGCGGCCGGATCATAATAAATAATTAAAATTTTAATTATTTTTATTTAATCTATTTCCCTTATTGATTATTAAAAAAAATGCTTACCTACTTTTACAACTGCACGACTATAAACAGGCGAGGAAATATTATTTGTATACCTTGATCAGTTATTTAGTAAAAAAAATGTCATCATAACTACAACGGTAAATTTATTTTATCAAAAATAAAATTATTTAATATTATCCGGCCGCGATTTTACTAGGCGACCTATTTGCACATGTCAATGTGAATATTATCAATCAAATTTATTTCTTATCGCTAATAAATAACAAATGAGGGTAGGTATAATATCTTATATGGGATCTTAGACCATTTGATATATAATAATATACAGTTAGCAGTTAAAGCACTCGTAGATTATATAATAATGTATATACCTGACGGCCTGTTGGTCTAGTGGTCAGAGGCCCTGACTACGAAACCGGAGGTTGCGGGTTCGAATCCCGCTAGGGGCTGATGTCAATGTGATGAGCAATGGCATCTGTACCTGAGTCTTGGATGTCTTATATGTATTTATGTATATTTATCCGTTGTCTAGTACCCATAACACAAGCTTTGCTTAAAATGGGACTAGATAATTGGTGTGAATTGTCCAAAGATATTTATTTATTTACCTATAACAAATATATCTATATTCTGAAAATTACAGTATATCTGCAAAAAACCATGCGCCAAGGCCAAAAATGGTTGCACGGCGAATTTGGAAGGAGATCGCAAAGAACATCAATGCCTGCTTATGTGCTACCAGACCTGCGAGAATTGTACCGTTCAGGTCTGTTTACATCTGTGAAAGTAAACCTTATCACTATGAAATAGGGTCTCCTATTACTGACTTAATTTTCGGCCGTATTCTCATCTATACTAATATTATAAAGCTGAAGAGTTTGTTTGTTTGAACGCGCTAATCTCAGGAACTACTGGTTCGAATTCAAAAATTCTACCATTTATCGAGGAAGGCTTTAGGCTATATAATATCACGCTGCGACCAATAGGAGCGAAGAAACAGTGGAAAATGTGTAAAAAACGGGGAAAATATGAAGCCTTATGAAGAATTACTATTCCACGGGGACGAAGTCGCGGGCACAGCTAGTTACATATATTGAGGGAAACCGTGGTGTCAAAGGGCAGTAATTTTTATGTCGTTAAAAGATATGAACGAAAAATCTGTTTCATATACCGAATAGTCTATAAGAAAGTAGCCAAATTACGACTTTAGCATTATTTAATTCAAATGTCATCAGGACGCCTGGAACTATAAGGCATACCGTACAAATTCAAGGGCGTGCATTCCATATAGGCATGGTGTCACTGATGAGATGGAGTGCCTACCCTGGCGCCATACTTACGCTCCCCCCACTGTAGGCGCCTGAGTCAAATATGCTACGTCATATCACGTCGATATCACCACTTTGTCGGGAGTATGTAGCTCCTGGTTTCTGGGAACATGTTAAGAGGAATGATACCATTTTCTTATATACTAACTCAAGACCGCACTAATCGTTCTATATCTAGTGCCTCTCTGGCGAACGTGTCTGTGGCGATCAGATTCAGATTCATTTATTTCTCAATATTTTATACATCATAATTACATTGTTTTATATGTACTAATAGTGAGATCGTCAATAATATATAAACAAAGAAATTCAAACAAGTCATTATTTTGGGAAATAACAAAATGTCGTTATGATAATTTTTCTCTTAGTCGTCAAGTATTTTTAAACATTGAAGTATTAATTAAAATGTTAAATGTACATAACATCAATCGATAGAAATACAAATTAATGTCATCTTAAAATACATTTTTCTGTCCTTTGGCCGGAAAGCGCCAACTTTGTGGCCGCTGCGCTAAATGAAATTTCCGCTTTCTGGCTTCGTCGAACAGAAAAATAGTATACTGACCTCGGCCAGTAAAATAAAAAGCCTCAGATCACATTTTTGTCAACCTCGGCTTCGCCTCGGACGACAATTACATGTGATCTGAGACATTTTTTATTTTACTGGCCTTGGTGCGTAATGTACTATTTCTCTTAGACGTCAAGAAAATGTGTACAATTTTAAATTATCAATTTATATAGTGGATAATACGATGCTAATAAAATGTCACAAAAAAATAATTTTATTATACTCATCCACAAAATAAAATGGATTTTCCAATAAAAAGTTTCTCAATTGACGCTTAAATGCTTCGTCAGACAGCTCATTTTTAATTTTAGTCGGGAGGTGGTTGTTTAGTGTCGGCCCGATGACACGCGGATTTTTTTCTGAAAGCGCCATGCGATCAGTGATATGTGCCCCATTGTATGCTTTAATTCATATTGTTCCCTAACAGGTGAGGAAGAAGAGATCGACTTGCACCCATTCAGAGTTAGTGGATTGTAACGTGAACATAGATGAGAGTCGATGCCGGAAAAAATGTGCCCGCATGCTACCTTGCAAACACCATTGCCAAAATCAGTGTAGCAAGCCATGCGGCGATTGTAAAGTGAAGGTTCGTACGAATATAAAATTCTAGTTTGGTCCGGGGTTTTTTTCTTCGCAATATTAGCCTATTATTACCCAGGATCCTTATGTTTTCGTAATCATTATCTGCACATCCCTAGCGTTGGGCTGTTAAACAGTAATTATAAACAACCTTGAGTATCCCCTGTGCCTAATGTTAACGAGATTAAGTCTATTCATGTCTGTTGCTTGAAACTTAAATGTTTTGAGACTATCGTCTAACCTGACATGCTGACGAGTAAAACTGGTTTTCAAGAATTTGCTTTGTCATTTAAACAAATAATTGTAAAATATAAGAATGTGTAGGTGTTAACTACTGAAGTTCAAAATATTTGCATATTATAGTTGATTCGACATTTTCTGTCGTAATGGCATAGTCAACGCCGTTTATATGGCCCCACCGAATAACCGCATACCCTATATCCAGTTATGCTGTAGGTATATAACGTACCGTGTTTCCTCTAGGTAAATAAACTTTTTTTATATAAACAGTAAGCAGACTCCTAATCTTCAGTTATCTGTTATAGGTAAAAAAAAATGTGCCCGATTGCAATCATGAAGTAGAAATCGAGTGCGGCATAGAGCCGATTCGTGAGCATTGTAAACGTAAATGCGCTCGCATTTTGCCTTGTGGGCATAACTGCCCCAGCCGCTGCGACCAACCCTGCGACCAAACCAAGTGCAGTAAGATAGTTGACCAAACTTTCGACTCGCCCTGCGGTCACAAAGTGCAGTTACCCTGCAACGTTTTTAAGCAAATGCAGACAGGTAAGTTCTAAGTGAAACGGTGTATATTTTAATGTGTAACAAAAATTGAAATTCAAATATTTTCAAAATTTTGCATTGGATTTCTTATTTCTTACTAGTCATAAAACTGTTCGACACCTATGTTACTATACGTATACGCCGTATGCTCTTTCGTATGCCAAACTATAAATGAAGAAAAAATATAATGTTTATAATTAATTCGACAATATTTACGGTTAAAAGAGGTATCGAGCTAGGTCTCATCTCCGTAAAAAAATGTTTTATGTTTTAAATTTTAATTGCTCAAATACTCAGGCGGTGGAATAAACCCGCTCTAGGTCAGGGCGGAAATAAAAAAATAACGAAACGAGACTTTAAAATATCAATTTATTTTTAAATTAAAACCACATACACTAATGAAGTATAACAGTGTAATACCTATATTATAGGTCCTATAGTATATTAGAAACTAGTTCTAAACCTGCTAATTTACATGTAATTTAAATGCATCTCATCTCGACGCTCGCCTATAGTGTAGCTTTGCGTATTGATCCTTAATAATTAATATTATAAACGCGAAAGTTTATAAGAATGTTCGTTCCTCTTCCACGCAAAAACTACTAGTTAAATGGATTTTGATGAAAACTTACAATAATATAGCCTATATATATATCAGAATAATATTTATAAGCTATATTTTATAAAGTACTCCTTAATAATTTCTACTATTACAGGAGACTTAAAGCCGGAATCGCTTCTGCAGTATTGCATGGCGCCTTGCAACATAGACTTGAAGTGCAAACACATATGCAACGGCACGTGCTCGGCATGCCACCAAGGCCGGCTGCACGCTCCTTGCAGCCAAAAGTGCAACCAAATCAATATTTGCGGCCACCAGTAAGTACCTTTAACTCAGCTCGGCTAATGGTCATTATAATGAGAAGTCACAGTGATACCATTCGAGTTTAATGATTAAACGATGTCATTATTGACTATTTAACTATCACTAACATTCTATTTATCGAATCTTACTTTCGTGTATAAGTTTAAAATACATACAATTCTTAACAATTACTATAAAATAGTAGTAATTTTAGATTTATACCTGTATCAGATAGAATAAAATAAATAGACTGGACAATTCATACTGGGTTTCAAGATAATTTTGCCACCCTCTTATTTAGGTATTTTAATTTAATCTATACTATACTATACATCACTTGCTCTAAGTAATTATATGTATATATTGTATAATATAAGTAGGTACAATATTTTTATCATCTATTGTTAAAGTTTGCCGCTCCCTAAGTAGTGTCGCTCCCGCCACGCCACTTGGAGAGATCTGACCAATCAACCAATAAATGTATATAATTATTTCTGATGCCTTCGCGGTAATTACATATTGGAATGAAACAAAATAGTTGTTTCATACCAATGAATAAATGTATATGTTGAATATAGTTAGTTTATAAGAAGTGTATCGCAGATGCGCGGAGCCGTGCAACCAGGTGTGCCCGCCGTGCGCGCGCGCGTGCGGCGTGCGCTGCCCGCACAGCGCGTGCGCGCGGCGCTGCGGCGCGCCCTGCGTGCCGTGCCAGGTGCGTACTCACTACTCACTACTCACTACTGACATCTCTATCAATACACATAATATAACCGAACCTCACACTGACCTCTCAATGTCCCTGTTCCAGGAGCCATGTGTTAATATTATTTATAGTTGGGGAAGACCGTGTAGCGACGGTCGGGTGATCAGTCCACTGGTACGGATCCATTTCACCCCGTTCCCCTTTCCCCGAGAGTCGGGTTATATCCGTGCACTTGCAAAACCAAAATTCTTCTTATTAGGGGCCCTAGACAAGTGCCCAACGTTCAACGTTAACGTTAAACGTTAGGACCGAAATGTATGGGATTTGACATCCGCGAACGACTGTCACGTACGTCACAATTGTCAAATCCACACTAGGCACTTGTCTAGCCCCCAAGGTGTCTTTACCCGTGATTTCCCGCCTTGGTTAGCTAGTAGGTGGAGGCTTGTTTCTTTCTCGTTGCGTTCTGGGCATCTTGCATCTTTTTTTACCCTCAGGATGGTCAGGTGTCTGTTGAGTGTAATGTCCTGTGATTATCTCGGTAGCCAGTATTAGATAGTTCCTGCTGTGTTTCACGGTTAGGAGTGTTTGTCCAGGAGCCATGTACGCGCGCGTGTCCTCACGGGGCCTGCACGCGGCGCTGCGGGGAGCGCTGCAGCCGCCAGCCGTGCGACCGCCGGTGTCCCAAACCGTTGCCCTGCGGCCATCCCTGCCGGGGCCTCTGCGGGGAACCCTGCCCACAAGTCTGCAAGATCTGCGCCCCGGAACAATTCCCCACCGACTTACTGGGCGACCCTTACGATGACGATGACAAGTAAGTGTTCCGAATTGATATAGTGTCAGTATAATGTCTTGCTATTTCCACCAATGAGACAAGCTTGTATATGATTGGTGGAATATTGCTCACTTAGATCTAACGGGAACTAACCCAAAACTTGAAAGTTTGAGTTATGAACACCATTGAATTCCTCACAGCAAAACTTACCTAGCAATGAAACGGATAACCTCACTTTTCTAGCTTCATATAAATTTATGAAGAAATCTTCTCGAAGCACATAAGCATATTAATCAGATTTTCACCGTACCTGAAATAAAGCAGCATCTTTTTCTAGTTTATCTTGTTTAGATCTAAGTGTGCGATATGAGAGCTGCACCTCATTATCAAGTAACGTATAAATTGGCTACTTTTGACACGCGGTAGCCTTTAGATAATGCTGCCTGTCGGAAATAGATTTTAATGCAAACGTTGCCCTGCCTCTACATAACTCATCTAGCGGTGTTAAAATAATATACTTACCAATTGTTCTCATACTTTCCAAATATTTGATGAAATTCGCTCGTCGAACTGTTTCGGTGGAATGCGCCCATAATCACCGTGACATCTTTTTTAGATTAATAACTGTTAATTATATTGAGAAAACAATGATCAATAAAAGAAGTCGCTATAATCAAATTATCTATGTATTTTCTTTGGTCGTCATAGTTCATTGGCAATTATTTTCGCGGAGCAAGTAAGTAGGTAATATTTTTTTTTAATTTACTACACACGTTTTGATATTAACATTTTTGAGTCATAATGTCACAAACCTCACAAACAAAGTGGCCGGGATAGTAAATATTTTGCTTTTATCTCTTTTTTGTAATGTAAGTGTATAGCGCTATCCTGTTAAACTTCGCATTAGTGTTAAGTATGGTGATACCTATTGATTCTGAATCTATGGAACATTATCCGAATTGGTGAACTTTTATCTCACACGCTGTACAGCTTAGATAAGTGATATTACATGCTACAAAGCATAGAATGCAATGAAAACTACCGAATTAAAATAAGCCCACAGAAAGTTGGTGAACTGATGTTTAATCATAAGCCGTTTACGAATATTACACTGTTACATTTGTCATTGACATGACTGAATTTTGGTTGATATTTCAGATTGGTTTTGTTAGAAGACTGTGGGCACTACTTGGACGTCGACAATTTAGATACGCTGATGAGAAATAAGACAGAAACAATTGCTATCAAGCCGTGCCCTTTTTGTCGAGCACCGATCATTAACACTTATAGATACAAGGACTGCATCAATAAGATGTTTAGAACAGAGATAAATCCCATAAAGGGGAAGGTATACGGAAATGAAAAACAAAGGAGAGATAAGAAAGCTGAGCTCTTGGTTAAAATATCAGGAATCATACGAACGCATAACCTTGCACTAGGTACATTGTATTTCCTTAATTTGATGAGAAAAAGAATAGTATGTACTATTTAACAATTAAGTACATACCTACATTAGTAATGACTGTCTTTGCATTGTTGTTATACTTATTATTTATAGTATTCTCGTTCTATTTTCATGTAAATACATAACTGTATATGTTTGTTATTACAGAAAATAAAGCATGGGAAAGGGCGTGTTTAAACATTTTCAAGATAATAAAAAAGTGTCAGAATGACACAAAAATATCACTACTCAATCTCAACATGTTCCATGTATATGTAGACATACTGGAAAATATTGGAACATATTATATTAAATACAAAAGGGATAACTTGACTCACTTAAAAACGGAACTTGAGTTGCATATGAATTTGCTAAGCACCTTCCTTCTGCAAAACACCTATAAGATTAGCCAGCAACAGCAATCTGATATTAGTAACGAGTTGAAGCGCATCAATTCGATAGTTCAACTTGCGGCTATATTCAGCCATGGTAGTTACGGAGCCAATAAAAGCGTACCTGACGTGGCTAACGCGGCGACAGCGGCAAAGGAGGCTGTGTTCACCTGGCGAGTATATAACGAAGATAAAGTTCTGGAAGATCTTCAGAAACTCGAGAATACCATTAACGTCTTTGGCATCGTTAGCAAAGAGGAAAGAGCGTTGATCGTAAAGGCGATGGATATGAAAGCGGGAAGTTGGTACAAGTGTCCCAATGGTCATTTCTATTGCATTGGCGAATGTGGTGGTGCAATGGAAATGAGTAAGTGCGTAGAATGTGGAGCGCCTATAGGAGGGCAGAATCACCGGCTCACTGACGGAAATCAACATGCCGGAGAAGTGGATGGGTCGAAATACGCTGCGTGGTCCCAAGAGTACAATAACATGGCTAATTTCCGCCTTGATTAGATTTTATTTCGTATTTTTCACCCAGCCCTCAAAAAAGAAATTCAGCCAAGTGCGAGTCGGGATACGAAGTCGCTCATGAACAATCATTTGAACTTGATTTAGACTTTTGACCTTGATTATTTCCTTCTTACCGCGCGTCAGGACTTTGGCCTTAATAATAATTGGAGAAAGTCTTTTTTCTGCAATTAAATAGTCAAAATAGTTTCGACTAAATTCAAAATCAATTTTGAATATTTTTTTAGAGTGTGATAGTCTGACGTAACCAGTCTGTTAGGGTTGTACTTGTTACTGTAGGATTGTGTAGAGAGTTGCATATTGCTATTTTTTAGTTAGTCTGCTACTATTTTCCTAGCAGGTACTCATTGTTAAGCAAAAAAATAACGAAGTAATTTCAAGTACCTATTAGTTATCCGGTGGATTCATTTAGTTAGCGAACTATTTGGTGCTTAAAGATGCCTTTGTGCTAGGAAAGATTAAAATAGCTTATTTGGACATCGCAAAACGGGTCCTGATTAATTTTACTAAATAGTACATTACGCACCGAGGCCAGTAAAATAAAAAATGTCTCAGATCACATGCAATTGTCGTCCGAGGCGAAGCCGAGGTTGACAAAAATGTGACCTGAGGCTTTTTTATTTTACTGGCCGAGGTCAGTATACTATTTCTCTGTTCGACGAAGCCAGAAAGCGGCAATTTCATTTAGAGCAGCGGCCAGAATGTCGGCGCTTTATGGCCAGAGGAAAAAAATACTTTACCTAAGTATTATGTTTATACACATTACAAATAGATATTCACAAAGAGGTCTTAAAATCGCATTATCGACTCCAAAGTTTAATCCAGATGTCGCTCAATTCGCGCATTATTATGTTACATTTTTAAAATAATGTATTTTCATTTTAATCTTTATTTAACGCATTTTGTTTACTATTAAAAAATACATCTAAGGCTTATGATTAATGCTGCTTACTATTTACTAATATTTAATTATGATATGATAATAAAATATATTCGTCACATACTTGTGTTTTTTTTCTGTTTTAAAAGATACCACTGATTAATCTCCCGTATTTCCAAATCATAGTAACATAATAATAATTATATATCTTGACTACAAGACGCTATTTATAGTCTGCTAATTAGTGCTAATAGAGTTGCTATAACATTAAACTGTTACGTACCTACCTACACAACACAGGACTAAAAAGGATGTCATTTCTACTAATAAGTAGATAGTAGGTACTTTCAATTAAACAGAACTAATAAGTAAAAGATGAACAAGAGTTAAATATAATAATATAGGTAGGTATACTTTTTAACCCGACTCAAGTACCAGGGTAAAAATGTATAAGTGCCTACGTATTTCCCTTGACTGGTATAAACCAATAATAGGACAGAATTCATCAGATCGGTAATGACGGTTAAATCATAATATTTTAACAATTATTATACTTTTTCAACTTAGTATAACTAGAAAGAAATATAATTATAAACTAAACCTCAAACCAAACCACCTTAGTTTTGAACTTTCGTCTGTTTCGGATATTAGAACTGTAAAACTTTCGAAACGTCAGTATCAAATTTATATACGAGTTAAATTCGTTATAATTTTTAAAATGTATCAGCGAAAGCATCAGATTATAATATTATGCATCGGATTTTTCTTTTCAGGCTCATTCAGTTACAAGACTGCACTCACATACTTGATGTCGACAATCTCGATAATTTGATGAGAAGCGAGGCAGAAACTATAACCATCAAGGTTTGCCCTTTCTGTCGACAGCCCATTGTGAATACGTATCGATACAAGGACCTTGTAAACGAATTGTTTAAAACCGATATAAACCCTATAAAGGAGAAGGTTTATGGAACCTATAAACAGCGCGATTTAATGAAGACGAAGTTGTCGACTGAAGTTATTGAAATTCAAACAAAACAAAGGAAAGCATTAGGTAACTATGAGCGAAAACATTAAAGTACTTAGGTATAAGTGTAATATACACGTCAGTCTTTTAGTAATCTAGTGATCTAAGACCTAAGACCAAGCTAATTAAAATTTTAATGACGATTTAAAATCTTTAATTGAGTAACGGCATATCGTTAATTGTAGCACTACTTACATTACTAAAAGAGCAACATGCCTAGATATAAATAATCTTAAGAGTCGATTTGATAGTTCAATCCGGACGATCTAATGGAACTAATAATATTATTTTAGCTATATTTTCAAATTAGTATTTCAATCTATTACTTAACTACCTAGATTATTCAGGGTGTAATAATTTATTTAAAAGGGCAAAATTTGCTATGACCTATTTTTTTGCCAAGCTGTAAAATATATATGCTGATTACTTCTGGATCGATTTATAACATCAATTTTAGAATCATAAGCTATAAAAGAAATAGGTATAACGACACCCACGGGTACTACATAGATTCGTAATTAAATCTCAAATTATATTACCTACTCAACTGTTTTCTTTCATTGTTTTACAGTAAACGACCACTGGGGTGGCGCTTATCGTAAAATAAAGAACGAAATTGAAAATTGTCAAAACACTTTAAAAGTATCACTACTACATTTAAGCATGTACCAGATGTATTTGGACATACTTAAAATCGTTGGTGACAACTGCATTTCTTACACGGAAGCAAATACTTCGGAACTAAAAAGTGAATTCAAATCACAAATAAAGATGATATGCAATGTCCTTCTCAAGAACCCGCAGAAGATCAGTCAACAACAGCAAAGCGACATAAACGTTGAACTCAAGCGTATTAACTCTATGGTACAGTTGGCTAGAATTCTTAGTCACGTTAGCTACACGTCTTCAAAAAATGAAGCAAATGTGGCGGAAGCGGCGACCGCTGCAAAGGAGGCAGTTTTAACCTGGCGGGTGTATAACGAAGACGCGGCTGTACAAGAGCTGAATAAGTTGCAAAAAGCTGTAAACGTCCACGGTATAGTTAGCAAGGAAGATCGCGCGCTGATAGTAAAAGCTTTAGGCATGGGAGCCGGTCACTGGTTCAAGTGTCCCAATGGCCACTTCTACAGCATTGGGAATTGTGGCGGAGCGATAACAACTGGCAGGTGTTTGGAATGTCGTGCTCCGATTGGAGGAAGAAGTTACCAGTTGGAAGCCGGTAATCAGCGCTTAGGTGGTTTACCAGATTAACGAGCTGTTAAATTATATTATAGGGTGGCAAAACGGTTGATGGCTTATGACTTATCGGCTCAATATAGTAGTTCTACGGGACACGTATTTTTTCCTTTTCTTAAACAAAAAATGACAAAGATATTATGTGCTTCAAAAGTGCGAGAGTGGGGGCTCGTGAACTAAGTAAGCTTATCTTTTATTGTTGGATTGATAAAATAAAAAATACCTACGTGTCCAGTTAATTTTGGTAATTTACTTGATGGTCCAAGAAATAAGAACTCGTCATGCCTATTGTCTAAATAGGCTGTGATCTACTTTCGCGGTACAAACTTCAGTATTTTCTTGAAAATAGCATATCTATATTTATGTGACGAAAAGTTTTATCAACCGTTTGCTTGAAACAGTAATAATTTAAGTTATTATCTGATTATAATTCTTTGTGACTTTTATATCTTACATATTATTATATAAGTTGGTTTATTTCAAGGCAAGGAAAGGTATTTTTAATTTGGTTCACTTTTTGTTAGATTTCTTATTATTATTCGAATAGATAGCTTTTTCATATTCGGTTCGTAGGACCAATGTGTTAAATGTTACGACAGAATATATTTTTATTAACAGAACTGTATTTGAAGATTGACTGTTTCATTATTATTGTTTAACAAATCATGGGTACCACGAGCGTTTCATCCTCAGTGAGCTCCCTGCACTGAATATTATAGGTACATAAGCTACAATAAAATTTAAACTATTAATTCTAACAATATTTACAAGCGCAGAATTGCATTGCATGAAACAAACTTAATTCCTGGTGTCGCTCATTTCTTCAATGTTTAGAATTAGACAGACAGCGATTGAAATTTTTAAACGCTCATGGAATCCGCCTCTTTTTGGAAGATATATAATCCTTTTAGTTTTCTTATTTTCTTCTTTAAAATGCAACATTTTGAAGCTTAAACAAATGTTATTAAAAAATAAACCATTACAAACTAGGTCTCATTTTGAATAGGTAGACATAATTAAAGAAAATTATGTTGCTATATTAATTTTTTTTTACAATTGAATTTCTTATTTTGTCTTGTAATACGTATTAGAACGTGTATCAGACTTGAAAAGGTAACAATTTGAAATAAAAACAATGGTTACAAAATAATATTTTTTATTCTTATTTATAAAAAATATAAAGTTATAGTCTACGTAATATCAATTGCACTTAAAATTTAACACATAGAATTATAATTCTTGAAAAAAATACACCTTGGTTTTGAACCTTATTATAAATAAATTATATATATTTTTTCAATTTAAAAGTATAACAGCCTACACACCGTGGAGCAGTTTCAATGGATCGCCGATTAAATTTCAACCTATCGAATTAATGCTAAATAGTTACCAACATACAAATTGTCAAAAAGCCGTTAAAAATTGGTCCTCTTAAAATTTCTACGGAATTAGCTCTGAATCTTGAATACGTTTATCTCACAATACCGCATAAGCCCAGATCAGTGTCCAACTATAGACCTCACTTTTTTAACTTCTAACTTTTCTAGCAAATAAAGAAAATCGTTTAACCTCCAGAAAGTAACTAAGTAGGCACTTGAATGATTAAATCTCATATGTGATATTGGATAATAAATACTTGTAAAGAATCCGAAACGTCAGCTAATAAAATAAAATAAAAATACGCGAGTTAAATCCGTTAATAGTTGTTTCATTCCAATGTGTAATAACCGCGAAGGCATCAGAAATTATTAAATACCTTGTAATTAAACAACTATAAAGAATTTAACCCGCGTGTATATTTAGGTGATTTTCCGAAACTACATTTGCCATATTCACAGGCAACTGAGCTGATGATAGTCTAACACTAAAGTGCAAATATATGCAAACTACTTTATTTTTGAAGTTAAATATTATATATTATGTTAATAAATAAATCCACTTTAGTTTACTATTCGGAGGTTAAACGATGTTTCAGTTTCTAGATATTTTCTTTGAAGAGGACACTAATTATGAAATAGTCTGTTTAAGGCATATTATAAATGTTTTGTCATGCAAAATCTTTAGGTACGTATAATAATAATATGCATAATAGAGTGAGATCCCATCCCAGTCACCACAGACTTTCGTAACTTTAGGAAGGATGAAATTAAAAGGAATAGACACTCGTTAAGTTAGCAGGTATCAAAGGTAAGGTTCCCCACGGGATTGGGATAAAAAGTATCCTATGTCGCTTCTCCTGTATCTAAGCACCTCCCCACCTATTTTCGGCCAATTTGATTCAGCCGTTATTGAGTTATACCTATTAGTTAGTTTAACTAAAACTTTCCTTAAATACCTATTAAAGTATCCATTCCTTTCTAAGTCTATTTTATAGTACAGTCAACACCAGAGATATCTGACCCCACCTAGTAACTGCATATCTAGTATACGGGGTCAGATAAATTATCTCTGACGATGACTGTACTAATCCTCAAAATTCCATGTTTCTTACAATCACGTAAGTCTGGGTGACTGGGTTCTTGGTAAGTACATAACGTTACTGCAAAGCGTGTATATGGATATCATTCTAATATCTATGTAGTCCGTACTTTATAAGTTCGCAGCTTTCTAAATTATCTTATTCTAGTATGAGTAAACTTATTCTAAGCGTGAAATGCAAAATCTTGATACTTTATAACAGGGTTTCTTAACCTTTTTGCAGTCACGGACCACTTTTACAATTTAAACTATACCACGGACCCCACCCATAAATATGTTTGGAAATAAAAAAAATATATGTTACGATATGTTCTGTACTAATAAATGTGCTTAGACTGACTGACCTACTGCGGACCCCTGATATACAAGCTACGGACCCCTAAGGGGTCCATGGACCCCACGTTAAGAAACCCTGCTTTATAAGATATACAAAATTATGTTTATTTTAAAAAAACGAAATATACACTCGTTTATTCCTATCTATTTATTGTCTACTTTTATAGTAAATTTGACATAGACAGCTGGCAAGTACGAAACTTTTGTAGTGATGAGATTACTTTGGCGGAGTATAGGCTAGGATTATGTATTTATCAATTTATATTTACTTATTATTTCACTGAACCATTTGGTCAGATGTATGAGAAGAATCCACTACTAAATTCAGCTTTATGTATGATATACTAAAGTCTACTTTTGAACAATATAATATTTAGGACAAAACAGTTATCAGACCATTGTGAACTTTATTAATACGTCATAAGATCTATAAAATAAAATGCATTCACAGGTCTGAGTTATATTTAAAGGAATAAGGATTTGATATAATAGAAAACGCAATAAATTCTTGACCTCCCAAGAATGTATCCCCCCCCCATAACAAATCTGCATATATATATAATATATATATATATATATATGCAGATTTGTTGTGGGGTGCAAGTTATATATATATATATATATATATATATATATATATATATATAATATATATATATATATTAAAAGAAGATGACTATAAGGGTTAGAAACTACTTGAAATTTTGCTTCCTTTTATAACGTAGGGAACACAAAGAAAGGATTTTTGAAAGTTCACCTCACCCACTTAAGGGGATAAAACGGGGTATATAAGTTACAAGTGGTCACTAGTGTTGTATATTAAGTTACTGCGGCCACACGACGCTTTCTATCCAGTCTAGGTAATGAGACAGGCGCGTGTAAACCCCCGGCACGGCCGAGCCGCAGCCGCGCCCGAATGACGTCACGCCAACCAGACGATACTGGCCGTCCTGTTTCGTAATACCTTGAAGAGGACCGCCGGAGTCGCCCTGAAAGATTACATTACGGTCACAAGGGAGTAAAATTCAGTCATTGAGAGCATAGCGAGGTGTTTATTTATAAAATAAAAAAACTATCAGTTAAGTACTTACTACATTATCAGTTTAGTATTTTAGAAAATAATCGCAATACATTTTTCAATAATTCATAAGGAAATAACAAAAGAAAAGTAGGCCAGGTTAAGACTGTCACCATCGTGAAATTCGAATTGATACCAGAAAACTAGGTTAGGTTACGATAAACCTACGACAACCGTGCTAATCGTTAAACTGCCTTATTTAAGAGTGCTCCTTTGCTCGGCGCTTCCATACAAAACGTAATTCCTCATTCTTTCAAGAATTTTGAATTAAACATTATTATTTTTTTCTGCAATTATGATCGGATATGGCATAGCTAGGTCTAACTTTCGTTATTTTTATTAGATTATGTAAGATATTACAATCAGAGATGATATTAGATTCGTAATTTTACACGAAAAATAGACACATTTTCAGAGGACTTGTTCGCATACATTTAAAGATTTTCATAAAGATTTCAAAAGATAGAAACATCGGAAATATCCTCAAGATTGAAAATAAACCATAACTACAGTATTAATATCACAATCAATAATTTACAAGGGGAATTCGTACTTTCGAAATAATTTCTAATGAAATGGCGACATTAGAAAATACTTATTTCACGCAAGTTTTGTTTTGCGTTTGTGTGCGTGCCCGAATTATTCCGGCGGCCGCCGAACGTTTTGACAAGAACAAAGGTCAAAGACGAATTGCCAGTCGGTCATAGACTGTCATTGTGCAGATTTTTTGACGTTACGTTTACTTATTAATAATTAATTCATAATAGTAACTAAAACAACCACGGCTAGATTAACGGACTTCTGAATTATTACAAAGTGAATTGGTTTTATTGCGACGATCTTATATACCTACTTATCTACCTACGACGACTGTGTGACAGCGGACTTGGAATTACATTTCATTACGATTGTTCATTATGCGTAAGTACTAATATCAATTTATATTATTATTATTTATTAACAGTTGGAATAGGTACCTATCTAGATATACTTTATACTTAATCACTCGAAGCGATCATGTCTTTTCATTACTTTTCAAATACTTTGTCTTTAAGTATCTTTCACTCGATACTCGAACGTCTACATGTACTTATATGTAATATCATATAATATATTCAGTAGAAAGTGAAAATTTAACGGCGTGGATTTTTTCACAGCAAATCCTAGAAAATCTAGTAAAACGAGGCTTTGGCTATCAGCTCGTCGTAAAAAACTAAGCGCATGGATTTACAAGAAACGAAACTGTGAGCACTCATTTTATAATTCACATAATGTGCAATCAATCAATAAGTCATAGCGAAGTTTATAATTATGTTGTAAATTAAATTTACTATGGTGAATTAAAAAAAATGATTATGTAGGTATCTCATAGTTACTGTTTGTACAAATACTATTAAGCACAGTCTAGTAGCATTAGATAAATATAATTTGTTGGAATGAAACAACTATTAACGGATTTAACTCGCGTATTTGCGTATTTTTATTTTATATTTGCTGACGTTTCGGATTCTTTACAGTTTCCATAATCATTTGTTGTTTTTTTGTAGGATCGGGATAGCGGAACAAACTTTACAAGAAGTTAAAAGTCATGAAATTGATCATGCCGCAACAGAAAGGTGATTCTGTTCTGTTCGGGTGGACTGTGAATGTGATCTCTCTTATATAATTATAGGAATATATCGTTATTCCTATTGTTTTTTTTTTAATAAAAATATTTTTTTTTGGCAAAGAAATTTTATGGGTATCTATATTCATACACGGTGCTATCTACGTTTCAAGATTGATTGTTGTTTGGTGTAGGTACTCCATTGAAATGCTACATTTTTGGGGTTAGCTTGCATTTGTCAGAGGCCTCAATTTTATTTTTTACTACCTAGCGATTCGCCCCAGCTTCTCTCGGATCCCTGTTTTTTTATTTTCTATAGCCTATTACTTGTGTCAATTAACTTTTAGTCTTAATAGATCCATAAATATAAAACTAAAAAATAATAGGTAATCGAAAATCCATGAAAATTTGAGAAATAAATACAACTCCACGATATTATATCTAACTTTCTTTCAATCATTTTACAAACCCCCACAAAAGGTAACTTATCTATGGAGCAATCACTTTTTATATACCTACGTATACTAAGCATCACCTATTGTAAATACCTAAGTGAGGTATCAGATTATTAAGTCAATACAATAATAATGTCTGTATTTTCTTTGGCGCAAGATTGATATAAATAATTATACCTATCCATTGCCAATTTATATAATTACTAGCTTCTGCCCGCGACTTCGTCCGCGTGGAACTCCTCCTTTTTTGAAGTCGGTTAAAAAGTAGCCTATGTGTTATTCTGATGTATAAGCTATATTGTGGTAAAGTTTCATTCAAATCCATTCAGTAGTTTTTGCGTGAAAGAGTAACAAACATCCATACATCCATACTTACAAACTTTCGCCTTTATAATAGTAGTAGGATTTCTTATCCCCAAATTTTTGCTGAACCCGATTATGATGATAATGTAGCTTTCGAATGGTGAAAGAATATTTAAAAACGGTCCAGTAGTTTTTGAGCCTATTCATTACAACCAAACAAACAAAGTTTTCCTCTTTATAATATTATTATATCATTATTAAGTATAGTATAGATTGGTATTATCAATATTTCCTTTTCATTTATGGCCAGCCAGGGGTGTTTCAAGATGTCTCGGTTGTATGTATATCTGTATACTAGCTTCTGCCCGCGACTTCGTCTACGCTCGATGAGTAGGTACCAACTTTACACAATATCGTTATAAAATATAGCTTAAGTATATATTTTTCTAATGTATAAGCTATATTATTGTAATGTTTCAACAAAATCCATTCAGTAGGTACCTAGTTTTTACTTGAAAGACATACCCTAAGGTACTTACCTAAAATTTTTACATACCTACATTCATCCATCTTTTTTTTTTTTTTTTTTTTTTCGAACTGAATACTGAAGCGCAGTTGGCCAGCTAATGGGCCTTCACTGCAAAACCGGACGGGTGGCGAGACTCCTGAAAGGAGACTCTTAAGCCTTTTGGGTTGGTTTAGGGTTTTTAGCCATCATCCATCTATTCATAAGATTGTTACTACGGTAGGTACTAGGTAGGTACCTACTATAATATTTTGCTTATAGGTATTCGACCTGATGCTCTAGTGGACAGTAGGTAGGTACTCCTGGTTTGAATTCATCACCTTCTGGTAGTTAGGTACCTAACGTAAATATTCCAAGTGAATACCTACCTGCCTATTTTCAATTTTTACCCGTTTTAGTTAAACCAGAGGACTCGTCGAACTTTGTGCAGTGTTCTAAGAAAGTAAATTGTCTTTATATTATTTTAAGTTAAACATTATAATAATGGTAACAAGCAGAATTCCTATATAGGTATGTACTTATATATATTTATATGTAGGTATTATGTTTACTCTAAGTAAATATTTTCTTAATCCAAAAACGTACCTATTTACTTGACTTCGACCCAACCAAAATAAGGTACGGAAGTAGGCATTTCATTTAAAGTCAAATAAATTTTGCAAAGACTCGCTGTCACACACACACTAGCATGAATATTGGTTACGACATTCCTTCTCGCTCGCGCGCCCGAAGGCGGCTGACCGATGCAAGCGAAATTGACCCTTCGTTTTCTAAACCTGAGAATCCATAGCCGACTTCGCGGTACAAAAAGGTGCACTCTTAAAGACTACTCTCCGGCCGGGACATAATTAGCATCTTTACTAGTGTGTCATATCGAAATCTGTCACTACACGCAAATTCAAATTTAAAAGCGCTGACTTAGAGTCATAAATAGAGTAACAAAACATTTGGAGATGTTACACTATTCTTGTAAAGGTAAATAATATACTAGCCTGGCAAGTGTCGCGCAATCCGTCCGGGTCGCCGGCGCAGAGTTGCTGCTCGGAGATGCCGACGGGCAGCTTGCGCCAGTTCGTGTAGGACTCGCTGCAGCGCGCGCGCGACACCACCGTCACGTTCGCCTTCAGGAGCACGTTGCTGCGGGCGTCCTCTGAGAAGCAGGAGTACTTGTTAGCAAAGGATTCTGACTACAGGATTATTTCTTATTTATTAACTATTAATTTATAATTTATTTCCCCCTTTTTTTAATAGTCTATGGTACAGTGAGTTGATCATCCGAAAAGCGGCCCGATTTGTTTGCAATTTTTTTCGTTCAATTCCTATTTGTCATTTAAATACATAAAATATGTATGCCTGAATCGATATCGGTATTTTCAATTGTTGGATCTAGAAACTTCATTACATTTTTGGATAATCATTCCCTTAGTGACACAAACAGTAAAGTGTGTGGCGTGCTGACAGGGCCATGAGTTTCTGATTTTGAAACTTGCTTGAAAAATGGGATGAAAGTCCAAATACCTATTTTATATACTTACTGGTAGTGCTGGTGGTACCCCATCCCGTAATCGTAAGTTGTATTGCGGGGTCCTCGTCGCTCGTGTACAGACAGGCTGCGTTCAGGTTACTAGAAAAATCTACCGGCTTCTCCAATCTGTTGAGATATATATACAAAATGTATTTATATTGTGCGGCCAAGTTTTGATACCTATATTTAATTCTGGGCGCCTAGTAATCTTTGTTTTAGTATAATACCAGGTGCCTTTTAGTTTTATCGCATGTCAAATTTCCGCTAGATATGCTAGTGTAGAGTGAGGACCAACTGCCATGTTCCACCAATCCAGACGAGTAGCTGGTCTCTGATTGGTGGAATATGACAAATAGACTGCGCTGGACTCTAAGAGCAAGTAGCGAAATTTTGACACACGATAGCCATTAACCTTTAACCTAACGATAAAATACGGCAGTGCACTGATAATAAAAGACAGGTTATATAAATACAACCCCACTGTCCAAATACATCTCTATCAATTATATGGATGTTATATAATTTCTGAATATATAGCTGTCGCGATTACACATTGGAGTGAAACTACTATAACTAGCGTAATTTATTTTTCAGTCCTCCGGCCGGAAAGCGCCAACTTTGTGGCCGCTGCGCTCAATGAAATTGCCGCTTTCTGGCTTCGTCGAACAGAAAAATAGTATACTGACCTCGGCCAGTAAAATAAAAAAGCCTCAGATCACATTTTTGTCAACCTCGGCTTCGCCTCGGACGACAATTACATGTGATCTGAGACATTTTTTATTTTACTGGCCTTGGTGCGTAATGTACTAATATTTGATGACGGTTCGAAAACTCCCATGTTCGCAATCTCAGTTGACGATAGTCTCACTACTACTTTAATGTAAAGTTCTCGAAACGTCAGCTAATAAAATAAAATACGCGAGTTAAATCCGTTATAGTTGTTTCATTCCAACAATGTTGAAAGGTGAGCATGTAAAGGTATATATAAGAAGGTACACTTATGCATCTAGTAGAGTGGTCCCCTGTGACCTAACTATTTCATCGCTGATTTGACGAACTTGTGCGCTAGTCGGCGCTACGCTGTTCTCAGACTTGGCACTTTAAAATTCGGCGTTCAAGACAACTACCAGCCGATTGTTACCCAGGTTAAGAACCCAGGATAACTTCTTTTATTATCAGTGGATGAGTCTTACTTCAATATAGCGAGGTCGTGGTATTTCTCCCGTCGTGTGTACTCTGGATGTTTGATGACTTGCGATATGCGTATATCAGTCTCGTCGTTCCACTGGTCACCCGACAACTCCACCACCCCAGTCCGAACCATACTCGGCTCTATCCTTAAAGAAGACAAAATTTATTAATTTACTAATTTCTGATGCCTTGGAATGAAACAAAACTTTTAAATAGTACATTACGCACCAAGGCCAGTAAAATATAAAATGTCCCAGAACACATGTAATTGTCGTCCGAGGCGAAGCCGAGGTTGACAAAAATGTGATCTGAGGCTTTTATATTTTACTGGCCGAGGTCAGTATACTATTTTTCTGTTCGACGAAGCCCGAAAGCGGAAATTTCATTTAGCGAAGCGGCCACAAAGTAGGCGCTTTCTGGCCGGAGGACGGAAAAATACTTTACAGTACTCCCATATTTATTTATTTATTTATTCTTTATTGCACAAAAAAAAACTTATTAATGTACAAAAGGCGAACTTAATGCCATACGGCATTCTCTACCAGTCAACCATATTCGTAGCACCACTGAGCTAACGATAGTCTAACCGAAAAGTTATAGCTGTTTCATTCCAATGTGTAATCATCAGAAATTATAACGAATTTTTACTACTCGTATATCGTATAATATACACGAGTTAAATTCGTTATAATTACATAGTTGTTTTATTCCACTGAGTCGCTAGGACACCATCAGACAATATTATTTATCTATTAGTTTAATCCAACTATTTTGTTTAATTGAGTTTCGCGGTTTACACTCATTTATTTAATAATTAGTTACACTGAGTTCTTTACAATACATAACTATAAAGTAATTATTCATTGCATAGAATGGTATAAAGATTTATTTTTGTTCTTTTCTTTTTCATATTATTGTTTAACCCAAATAGTGTCACATTTCAGGAAATTAATTATCATTTATAGAAATCTAGCTTCTGCCCGCGACTACGTCCGCGTGAGCTCCTCCTTTTTTGCAATCGGTTAAAAATTAGCCTATGTCATTTCTCAGGCTTCAGACTTTCTTTGTTCCAAATTTCATTTAAATCGGACCAGTAGGTTTAGCATAAAAGCGTAACAGACAGACAGAGTTACTTTCGCGTTTATAATATTAGTAGATTTTTTTTTAAATTACTTGTCCAGCGTATCGACGCAATGGGCCGCAGTTAGCACGTGTCGGTTCGATAGCAGCGAGCCGCCGCAGTCGAACTGGTACCTCTGGCTGTTGTCGCGGTCGAAACCGAGCGCAACCTGAAAATTAACATACAAATATCTTTGTGCTGAATTATTCACTTTACATATCAATTTAGATTATATATCTACATATATGTTATGTGTTAGGTATACACAGAAAATTATGTTAATATATTACACACAGTATATTAATTTCTTTACATTTCAGTGAGCAATTCTTTTATTGGAGAAAAATATTAACATTAAATCATCACGCACCAATTATGGCAGAAGATGCCTGTTATATGAAGGGGCTCAGCTTTATAACAAGCTACCAAAATGTATAAAACACTGTAAATCATTACATCTATTTAAAAAACGGCTTATACAACACGTCAGCAATATATACAACTAAGAATACAATAAGTATACCTACACCTAATGTTCTTAGCTGTATGGTCTTTACAGATAACAAACAAAACATAATGCCTGTTTAAATAAATTGATTAAATAATACACATAAGTAATAATACATAAACATAACATGATAAAAAAAAAACATTTAAATTTAATATAAGTAAGTAGGTAAATGTACAACTACGCTAAGCCACTTCCAGGCCGAGTATCTCTGTAACTCATCTTGTTTACAATGTAAGCGCATCGCATGCAGCGCACTTGTCCGAGTATTTGTACCCAACTACCCTCTAAATACTATTTTTATTTTTCTTAACGCCCGTTGTTTATTATAATTATAGTTTTAAGTTCTCATCATAAGTGAATTGTAAAATTCTTCATGAGAATAAATGATCTTTAAACCTAAACCTAAAAATATTGATTACGACATGGCGATACAAAAACTGTTTATATTATGTTAATTACCATATGAGGAAATTCTCCAAGTGATGCACTCTCTCCGCCAATAATGTGAAGATCAAGTGGTGGTATACTTGAAGCTATAATTTTTTGACATTCTGAAATGATAAGCATAGAAAAGTAATAATATGAATATGTCCACAATCATAATTAACCAACTGTAATGACATTATTTAATTCGCCTAACGACACTTATATTAATTTTATGCAAACCTTGGTATCTTGTGGTTGTCTGCTATAAACACTGTAGAAAACTCAAAACATTGACATAAATATAATATATCTACTAAATTTGGTAATGGAACAATATACCTACTAGATTTGGTAAGGGAAAAAGTATGTACATAAATATATTTTAAGCTCATTTTGTTTGTTTAAATAACTGTTAATCTTTCTTATAATAATGAAGTTTACTTGAAGTTTTACTTAGAATTATAAATAATATTGGCATAATTTTACCTGTATCTGCAATCCTGTTTGGTGTGCGGGTTTGTTCAGTGGGTTCAACAGGACCTGTAGCATTTTTTGCATTAAACACATTTAAAATTACATTTATTAAAGAAACAATAATTTTAAATCCATTTACACCCAGTCTATTTTAAAAGGTAACTTTTAAACTATTGATAAGATTCCAAAACCATGTTTATACAGACATACATACTGTGATAATCATCACATGGGGCTGTGACAATAGATATAATACACCCATTTCAATAAAATGCATTGTACAATTGAAAATAAATATAACTTAATATCTAGTGAATATGTTTCAAAACAGGTACATTACCAAATCTATCAGTGGTTTTAGGGCAACAAACAATTTCTATATATCCATTGAAACCACATCTGCTAAAATCATGACTGTTTTTGTTTCTAATCGACCTGAAACAATGTTTTTTATGAGATAATAATTACAAATGACATTATCTGACTAAAATAGCTCCAGTTTTAAATGTGAACATTATCTTTGTAAAACAAACATAATCTATACTAATATTATAAAGCTGCAGAGTTTGTTTGTTTGTTTGAACGCGCTAATCTCAGGAACTACTGGTTTGAATTGAAAAAAACTTTTTTTGTTGGATAGACCATTTATTGAAGAAGGCTTTAGGCTGTATAACATCACGCTGCGACCAATAGGAGTGAAGAGACAGTGGAAAATGTGTAAAAAACGGGGTAAATAACTATTCCATGTGGACAAGTTGTGGGCACAGCTAGTTTTTTAATATACATATTCCAAATGTTTCTACTCTATTTTACAGATAAAGGATTTTTGTTATTACTTACTTAATAGCTAGATCACATTCAGTAATCTCAGTGCAAACTCCATCAGTCACATCTTTACTGGGGCTGCACACATCTCCAACTAAAATAAAATAAACTTTAAACATTTCTGATGCCTTCGCAGTTATTACACATTGGAATGATGAAGCAACTATTAACAGATTTAACTCGCATATTTTATTTTATTGGTTTACATTTCGAAAACTTTACAGTTCCCATATTCGCAGCACAACTGAGCTAACAATAGTCTAACACTAAATTTATAAAATAAAAGATACATGAAAGTTGTTAAATCCGTGAATAGTTATTTCATTTCAAAATGACAAATTAAAAAGTATTTGTAATCATACAGACTTTTATATAATTTCATATAATATTTTGATATTAAAATCCTAAGTGATCAGAGATTTGAATAGTGTAAATTATTTATAAGAATTCTGAGGTCATAATATACCGTTAAGGTCACAAAAAGTGATGGTGTATAATAAATGAATATTTTTAAATAGTTAATATAGACGAAGATACGTTTTACATATGTACTTACCCTCTAGTGTAGAAACAGCATGAATTATGACGGCAGAAAAAAATATATAAGAGTTTACAAACATAATTGTAAAAACCGCAAGGAACACGGCGCGATGACTAATAATGTAGTGAGTTATATATCAGTGATGTTGTCTGCGCATTTCTGGAAATAACACATATAAACATATAGATTTTCCTCATCTTTTGACCCTATTCGTTATCATATCATTAAACTTCCAAACCGGTTCTTATTTAGTACCAACTAAAAACTTTTTTCATTACTTTAATTTTGAAGCTAGTTTTATTTACAGAGACATTGTTGATCTTATGTAATTTATATGTACAAAAGTAATAATTTACCAAGTAAATAAAACAATTACATTTTGTTTTTTAAACCAAACAATGCGAAACAAACTTCGACAACTTTGACAGTCTATTTATCCCAATGTTCGCAACACCAGGGCTGCCAGCAAAAAAAATTCCGATATACGGTCCGTCATCAGCAATTATACGAAATTATACTCTATTATACATATTTACGAACAGGGGGGGGGGGGGGGGGGCAAATGGAAATTGGAAATTTATTCAAAAATAAATCAAAAAAAGGTCATGAATAAATTAAAATACTACATTTTTATTTAAATCAGGTATTCCACAAATACTGAAAACAAATGATGTTGTATTTCATATTAAATCAAAATTCACGCTTGATAGGCACGCATTTGTACATCAAATTACTAGCACTGAGGCATTCCATCTCAGTGTTGCCAACTCCTACAAGTTCGAGTCGCTAAACTCAAAGTCAAAAGTCGCTAAAACTAAAATGTAACCTTAAAAAGTTCGGGGACCCCCCCCCCCCTCATAATAATATACAAATGGAACTTCAATTGAATAAAGTTTGAATTTGGTGCGCTATCGCGTTTGTCGTTTTCCATATTATACATGTATCTCTTGGCATTAAATAATTGTGTGTCGATTTGACAAAAAATGTATCTATTATTGGCTCTAGAGCTGTTTCAATTTGTACTCCAAAAGTCGCCAAATAAGTCGCGAAACTATTTATGTCGTCAAACCTTTTTTTTGGTCGCTAAGCCTTAAGCAAAAAGCAAAAGTCGCTAGTTCTAGCGACAAAATCGCTAAATTGGCAACACTGTTCCATCTTAGTATCTATGTGATGAGAAATAAAATAATAAGTTAGGTTTAGGCGCCTTACATAACACAAACAAAGAAAAACAGCAAAAACACAAGTGTGCCAACGTTGAGAAAAAAACCTACAGACTTCACATCAAAACACGTTCAACGGCAACGACAATACGTTATATATTGTCATGTTGGTAATACGTTCATTTCATACTAAAGATTCCGCTTCATACTTTCCGTGCCCCGAGTATTTTTTGTATCAAATTATACGAAATGGGTCATTATACATCTATGATACAATTTCACATCAAATTATACACGTTTTGTATCAAAAGATACAATCTGGCAGCCCTGCGCAACACACAAGTTTACAACCAAACCAATGAAATTGTCAATGCTGACAGCCAATAAGTACAGCACAGATTAATAAGGATACTACGTGTTAAATAACAGATTATAAATTATAGGAAATAGTTGAGAGCCTACTATAATAACTCATCTCTTATATATTTCTTGTTTTAAAATAAAATATAATTATAGAGCAAAGGTAGAGATTGTCACTTAATACCTTAATATACAGCTATTATTTGAAAACATTTAATCAGATTTCTATTACGAAAAGGCGAAATTTTAATTATAACAATTACAATATGCATATGAATGAAAGTTGTGTTGGTAATACTTTTTACTCTCATTGATATCATAAATCAATCTATGACACAGATAGGACCAATTTATATTACACTTTATATTCTATGTTATATTACATTGGAATGGAATCTAGTCTGGTCTGTGCAATCTATGCAAGTGAAACGGAGGGTCAAGAAGGAGTAGTACAGCAATATACTGAAAACAAGTCAAGTCGCTCACTCATGTCTCATTCCATTCGCGATTCATACTTCGTTCTTAGTTCTTGCGAGTGACAACTCATGTCTAACAGATTCATTCACTCACGGTGTTCCGTCCGATGGTAACAACATTGGGCATGGGAATCTAAACGGGACATGTTGATGAAGACGGAATGCTCCAAGCACACATAAATATTCAAAAATTGCAGATGTGCTAATAAGTGCAATTTTGAAAGTGTTGTGACTCTTAAGGACGATTATGTGAATTCTAACAAATCAGTGATCAGGAAGAACACTTCCTACTGCGTTGCGTACGTAATTTTTTTTATTATGCTATAAACAGTGCTATAGGTATATTACTTATGATGAATTCTCCGGATAGAATTGGTCCGCAACTTGGTTTGCAAGGAGCGATGACGAGTCCAATAGGCCTCGGGAGCCCTGAGTTCGGCATGGCCGTGAGCGTGCCGCCACCGCTAGGATTTGAACTGCGCGGTGCTAATTCTGGAGACTCTTCTTCGGAAACCCATTCACCAGGTTTGCCCCAAGCTAAAGCTAGTGATCGCGAATCTCGAATTATAGCTGAAAAACAACGCAGAAGTCAATACAATTCACAGATAACAATTATGATGAATTTATTGTCAGACATAGTGCATTCGCAGCGGAAATTGGATAAGACAAGTGTTTTAAGACTCGCTGCAAACAAACTACGCAACGAGCATGTATTTGGTGACAGTATCACATGTAGTCACGTTGAAACTTGGTCTCCAGCTTTTCTAAAGTTCTTTGATCTCCTCGGCGGTTTCATGATATCCATAACATGCCGTGGCCGCATTTTTAATGTATCACCAAATATTCAGGAGAAATTGGGGTATTGTCATATTGATCTGCTTGGTAACGACGTTTATAATTATATCCATCCTGAAGATAAGGATATTTTACGTCAACATATATACCCTCCAGAATTACAAACTGGACAGTGCACTAAGGCATTCACAGAACAGCGTCATAATTTTACTATTCGCATAATAAGAGCAGGTGCCAGGTCAGACCCCCCGCGCTATGAGCAATGCCGTATAGATGGTACCCTGAGGCGTGCTGACCGAGCTACAGCTAGCAGTGTGCAAGATGAGCAAATTATTAGGAGGCAGAGAGTCCGCCACAATCGCACATTTCTGTCAAGTGGTAATGACTATGTATTTATAGGTATGGTGCATGTTGTGACTAATGCCATACCTGCACGAATCTTGCCACCTACTGCTTACACAGAGTACTGGACAAGACACTTGGTTGATGGCCGCATTGTCCAATGTGACCAGAGTATATCACTAGTTGCTGGATACTTGACAGAAGAAGTAACAGGTACATCAGCATTCTTCTTTATGCATAAAGATGATGTGAGGTGGGTGATTTGTGTGCTTCGCCAAATGTATGACCAAAGCCGAGAGTTTGGAGAGTCTTATTACAGATTAATGTCCCGGTCTGGACAATTTATCTACATGAGGACAAGAGGTTTTCTCGAGATTGATCAAGAAACCAAGAGGGTGCAGAGCTTTGTATGTGTCAATAGTGTTATCGGTGACGAATATGGTCAAAGAATGATGAAGGATATGAAACACAAGTACTCTGTGATAATAGATATTGATAAAGAGCAGAGTGAGAAAGTGACTCTTGTTGATGAGGCACCAGTTGAGCACCCAAAGAAATTAGAGAGAATTGTTATGCATCTGGTGGGACCGTCATCTGAAAATGCAGATGACCTTAAGTTAATGCCACCTTCAAAAGAAAATATTATTTCAGCTATTAAAAACAGTGAGAAAGTTGTGGAGGAAACTGGTGTAAGGTTTGACTGTCGAAAAAGGAAAATAAGGGTAGATAATGACAATAGTGACCCACTAAAAAGACACAGTGGAATCTTGGAATAAATTCGTGTGGTTATATTGAACACTATTGATATAGAAGTGTCTAGTTATAGTGTGACAAGGGAAGCTGACTGACAGTTTCTGATTTTAAGGTACACAAAACATTCAACAAACTATAGTAGCTTCTGATAATATAAAATATCGTTATGCAAATTTTCAGAACTGATTGTCTACTATTAAGTGCTTATTTGTTATGCTAGAAATTGATATTTTCATTAAATTATTTTGAAGCTGGTTTTTCTAAAATAATTTAAATGTTACTTTGTAAATAAAAAAATGGGATAAGATTTAATTTAAGAAGTAGTACAAATACTAATACAAAAGTTGTTAAGTACAGGTGTTGTTTTAATAATTTAATATTAGCATACAGTCAAGGTCATAAATAAGTTTCATAAATATATACACCTTATTACTGTGACTATAAAGTTCACAATGAATATATACATAATTTTGAAACTTTTATGTTACTATAATAATAATATATTGGTGACCTTGACTGTAGTTGAGTCAAGACAGCTATTTAAGTATGTACAGTAGGTACTATTATATTTTATAAATTTATTTTAACAGGGCTACAAAAACGTATGTTTTACAGTACTATGTCTTAAAAGAAAATAAATCATACACATCTATTCATTCAAGGTTCATTTTAAAATTTGATACTTAATAATCAGTAAAATCGCTTTTATTATTATGGAGTAGTGTATGATGCAGCTATTTGTTCTAATAGTCTCTGATACTTTAGATACCTACTTATTAAAACTTCATCATTAATTTGTGACCTGACTGTGTAAGTAAGAACTCTCAATATCGTATTACTTAATGTTCTTGATTATTTAATATTAAATTGCATTGAATTGCTTATAACACATTGACAACAGGGAAGTAATCGTAAGTAGTTGATCGTATGTTGATCATAATTATATTAGTACACTGATGTGCAATTAATGCAGCGCTTGCTTGATTTCGTTGTAACGTAAAAAGCAACCGTATGACTTGATAATACATACCTAGAAAAAGTGTTATGTCATTCCTAAATCACTTGCATATAAAATGATTTTTAATGATTGTGCCAAATTTAATGATTGGATAGGTTTGGATTAATTATCTGTCGCATAGTGTAAAGGTGACTGGTAAGGTACAAATAATCGGATCCCAACACTATATTGAGTTGATCTATATTATATTTATACATTTATATATTGAGTCTCATATTCAACTGTGTGTGCTTAAAATGTTTTGCCTATCTTGGCTCTAAAGATCACACGTAGCAAACTCGATAGTACTAAAGCGGCCCCGCCGACGGGGTCTAAGATGCAAGCGTCCCATATCTGGACAAATTGAAACGCCTGCTGCTTGGGTTTCAATAATTTCCACAAAGTGGTTATAAGGCATGAGAATTTATTATCATATTATTGTGCGTAGGTATACGTTTATAACAAATAAAATTTGCCTTTAATCCTGATTTTCAGACAAAATTGTTTTTATTTTATGACTGATATATGTACACAATACTCCATATTACATTATTATAGATAAAACACCTCACTCTTCGTCTTTTGCAACCGCTTCTAAATGTTACACTAGGTACCACCGGAAAACCAGTTAGAAACCGAGCCATTAAAAAAAAACTTTTCGTTCCTTTTGGAGGTTTTGGTACAGTCTAGAAGCCCGGGGCGGACCACCCCTTATAAATTTCAACCCAGCCTTAATAGCGAGTCACTGGCAAGTGGCAATGAGCCAGAGAATGAAAGATAGGTCCCTATTCAAACCTAAAATTTGTTCGGCATTGAATAAAATTGACGACACAATACGTTTACCTAAATAGAATATTAAGGATGGAAGTAGGTACGTCGATTATTTAACAATAATCTGAACTGATAAATAAACAGACGAACTGGCGAATTTATAGGAACTGTGTCAGGGTCAAATTAATATAACGAAACAACTTGTAATTGATAACGTGAAAATTAAAAAAATAACTTTTTTATTATAGCAACTATATCAATCATATCGATTCGTATCAAATGTGAAATCGGTTTATTGGATCGTCTTGGAGCTAGGCTAGTAGGTATTTATAGGCCTATCACACGACTCGATTTAAAAGGACCCTAACTTTAAAAACGGTGTGAAAATAAATTAAAAACTTCCTAAATTTTATTACACGAGCTAAGATTAGGATGTATCGAAATCGGTTCGGTTAACAGGCCTTTTACCAAAGTTTTGGTTGAATATCTACCGTGAACTGATATTATTAACGATAAGTATTTTATTTTTCACAAGAAAATAAACGATGGGATTGTGGACACCCATACACACACAAGTGATATTATTTTGCCCGTGTATTGTTTATAGTCATTGTACTGAATTATAACGCAACGCTATAATTGATAGTATTTGATAGCGCATTCATGGAATACCTACATATTTTTTTCAGTACCAAGGAAGGCATTTCCGCATCGATAAAGTACTTGGTACGTAGTTTTACATACAAATGCATAATTATTTTGATATTTAATTTTAATACTTATATATTACAATAAAATGCATAAGACCTACACGACCATGCTTCTTGTAACTCTTTGCAGAAGGTAGTGTTTTAGTAAAAAAACAAACGCTAAGTGTGTGCTCTCTTGACTACTAAAGGCATGACTTGTATATATTATGTGTGTGAATATGTTTCATTATTCAATTCGACTTTTGTGCTTATTCTAAAATCATTGATGGCGTGTGTGAAATGTAAAAAAATCCCTTCTCAATTGATGTTTACAGAGTACTATTAATATGTACGTACCTGTCTAGGTAAAATAAATATTCATGTATGTTTAAAGTTTAACGCGTTGTGTTGGGTCACCTAATGCGTCCCATAATAAATAGGTACAAAAGTTACGCCCAATTTTGTCTTAATGTCTAAAGAGTACATTAGTTTAGTAATATGTTATATATAAGGTATCAATGTTTGTATTAAATACTGTCCAAGCATGTAATAGGCATAACTACTATATCTAAAACATTATATATGCAACTACGTATATGTAATCGATAATATATTGACTACATGTTGATAATGAAATAGGTACTAATAGTTATGTAAGATGATAACTCACCTATAATGATTATAAACAGATTTTCTGTGTTGTATAAAGGTCTTAAATATATTGTTTGTCCAATCATAATCCTGCACTATAGCTGACTCCTATTAAACATTCATTATAAATGCAATTTGCTGGTCAGGCATATTTGCTGTTTATTAACAGCAACAAACACTCGTAAAAACTACTGGAAATGTGAAAACAAATTAATGAATAGGTATGCTTAATTGTTAAAATTAAAGGCTATTTTTTGTAGTTTTACAAGGACACTAAAAGTCCGTCCATGGCTGCATCGATATAAACAGCGATAAAACTTATAACCAAAACTTACTGCGAGAGTAAAATTTTAAATACATATTTCAATTGATGACCTTTAATTAAGCTAGCAAGTAGAAGTTTGAAAGTATATGAGCTTGTAAATTTGTGTTAGTTACGCACTGACATCCGGCCCGAAGGGCCATAAAATACACATTATGGACTCTTTAATTTCGACATAAAATACACATTATGGACTCTTTAATTTTTCAATGTGACGGTAATCTAAATACTTAATATATTTTTTTTAATCAGAAACGAAGAATATAATGTACTATATACCTATGAAATGTTTAATAATAATATATGGACGTGTCAGTCAGCGTATTACTGCGTGGGTCTCAGTCTCATCCTTTATGTGTTAGCTACTAAGTAGTTTAAGTGGATGAGGACCAAAAACTTTGTTGTGTCAGCAGTCAACACACCATGTGTAATAAATAGCTCAATGATAGTCTGCTATCGAAGTAAAATGATTTAAATAAGGAGCGATTTGGTCCTTATTCTATTATCTTGTAAGAAAATTACTGGTAAGAATGTACGAATGTTATGATACCTAAACCCCCGACTCCTGTCTGCTCAAGTGTTAGATGTTGTAAATAGGTAGGTGTGATGCTAGGAATGTATGTAAGAAAGGGTTGTGACAAGTATCTTTATGAAGTCAATAACTGTTTAGTAGCAAAGTCGTAAAATTCTGAAGACAAAAAGCGGCGAATTATTGAATTGGAAGTTAGGATTGTTTGTTATTGTTGTACACCTTTATCTTTCTCTAGGAGAAATATTGTACCTATCTCAAAAGATGTTGTGGAAAAAGATTGTACATATACATTGATATTTTTAATGTAATTAAATAAATGAATAAATATAATGCGGCTTTTGATTATATCCGAGTCCAAAGATCTTTTCCAAGATCCTCAATAATGTTCGGTATCAACAGATGTGACCTGAGTACCTGACCCGTGGTTTATCTAACTATAATAGTTAATGCAGAATATAAACAGTAATATAAACTTTAATTACTGTAACTACACGTGGATGAAGGGCTTTAAAAACGACCTCTAATTCTTTCACCATAACTTCTAAGTCAACATTATAATATCGAATCCGATGCACCTTTTTTGGCCATTAAGTAGGTAATGGAGAATAGCGGGTGTTTTAGATTTTTAGTGTCATTATCTATACTAATATTATAAAGAGGAAAGATTTGTATTTTTGTATGTTTGTAATGAATAGGCTCCGAAACTACTAGACCGATTTCAAAAATTCTTTCACCTTTGGAAAGCTACATTATCCCCGAGTAACATAGGCTATATAATATCACGCTAGGTCTTATAGTTGCGGAGCAGTAACCGAAAATGTTTCAAAAACGGGGGAAAAGTATCGTTTCTGAGGCCTTAAAAAAATCTTAAGTCCCCCCGTGCGAAGCCGGGACGGGCCGCTAGTTGTATTATATTTTCCATTAATCGCGCATCTACGGCTTGTGCCAATGTCAGTATTTTAAAGCAAGTAAAAACGTATATTGAAATAATAAGTACTTACCTACATAGGTATCTCTACTCTAAAAATCCAAAAATCGGTCATGTTTCTGTAAAAACAAAAACCAACCGATATTATTTCTATTTACGAAATTTTCTTTAAAATACCCACTGACATTGGCGTAAGCCACATAATAGATAGAAATCGGTCAAATTGGTTAGTAGGTAAAGTACAACCATTTATGTCATTAGATAGGAAATTATTATAAAGATTAAAATCATGACTTTCTCGTTTGTTTAAAAAAACAACTTTGTTTACCCTTTTTGTGTGAACTGTTATATATTATAGGTAGGAAATACAATATATACCTAGGTAGGTATAACTATATATAGTTAAGTGTCGTCAGTCGTAAAAGTACTATTGAAGTCACGTGTATGACGGCGTGAAGATTACGACAAATAGAAGTTGAATCTCTCTTTATTTATTATTAGCAATTATTTATCTATTAATAGTAGGGGGTACATTTAGACAGTAGGTATTTAGCATATTGCTTAATACCTACTTATAATATAAAGAACTACCTACTTACCTACCTACTTTATAATTCTTACGAGAAATTAACAAATCCCCGACATAAAAACTAAAAGACCCTCTAAAAAGTATAACAAAAAATGGACTTCAAATATTCCAACTTTATATAACCAAATTAGTAGGTAGACATGTTACTTAAACGTAGCCTTTTAAACAATTTAACTTAAGTACCTACCTGGTCTATTAGTTTAACTAGTTATCCAGCATCGATCGGTTTTCTAGATAGTTTATTTTAATAATATTAATGTCAAATGACTTGACGGAACTGGTTATTGATTTATAAAATATATCTAATTCATGCTTACTAAACCACTCTAATTTGAATTGGTTTCCATAGAGTGGCCTTAAACTATGCATAGGTAATATTATAAGAATTTATGAGAATATTGACAAGTGGTTTCTATCTATTTTAAGAAAATCTTTACATTATCTACACTGATAAAATCAATAGGAAAGATTTGGTTGATAAAGGTAATGCTTAGCTAATCTAGATAAACAGATTAACCTAAAAATTTGCCTACTATTAAAGTAGACAGCTAGGTAGGCAATCCCTACTTAATATTATAAATGCGTTAGTAACTCTGTCTGTCTGTCTGTCTGTCTGTCTGTCTGTTGCTCTTTCACGCCTAAACGGCTGAACGGATTTTGATGAAATTTGGTACAAAGAAAGTCTGGAGCCTGGGAAAGGACATAGGCTATATTATATTCCGAAATTCTATCCCTAAGGGGTTAAAAATGGGGTGCAAAGTTTGTATGCAACAACGTGATTCCTTGGTCCGATCTATTTCAAATTTTACATAAACAGTCTTTAACAGAATTGTTGGAGTACGTGTTTCGTATTTTATTGAAATTCACCCCCTAATGGGGTTAAAAGGGAGATTTTCTTCCAAATTGATATGAATACTACTTAGTGCTTTTGATTTTGACAAATATTTAAAAATTATAATGTAGGTATGCATAGCAACGGTTGCTAATGTCATTTCTGACATTAAATAAATACCCAAACTGTTACGTGTATGATTTCTTCAGTGTTAACGAAAATGGCATTATTATGTAATATCCCGTGGATCGTGTAATGAGGACTATTTAATAATATTCCTGAGTAAGCAGACCCCGTTTAACTTGCGAGGGGAAACTGGTGTCATTACGCAGAGAAATAGAAGTGTTCTTCGCGACCAAAGCTGACATATATAAAAAAGCCGTGATAACAGAGGTGACGGAATGGGACGAGAATGAGGTGAAGCAAGCTCGCGCGAGCTCCTGACTGAGAAAATGACCCTGAACATATCCTCAAGACCGAGTGAGCTTACAAGGAGTATGCTTTGCGAGAGTATCTCATTACAGGCAATGAGGCAAACTGGGAAATGTTTTATTTCGTAACACCACTTATATTGTATGTAATCGGTATAAGGTTTTATTTTGTAGGATTGAATTGAATTGTAAAATTGTTTTGTTGTTTTGTTAGATCTTTGTAATAAGTGTGGTAATCAATCCTTAAATAAATAGCCAGCTAAACCTCACGTGTATGATTTCTTTAAAAACTTTGTCCGATTAAGAGGATTAGAACCCGTTACGGTAAAGGCATATCAGTTTTACACCAGTAAATATAGTTAGATTTTTATAATTTTTGGATATGTTGTAGATATAATGAGAAACTACGTCTGTACGTTTTGATTTTTAAGAAATATTGCTTACGCTAAAATTTATTAGCATCTAAAAATCCATATATAGATCTAAAAATCTATATTTAGATCTAGCGTAAGCAATATTTCTTAAAAATCAAAACGTACAGACGTAGTTTCTCATTATATCTACAACATACACAAAAATTATAAAAATCTAACTATATTTACTGGGTGTAAAACGTTATCGCCTTTTGTATGAAAATTAACAGGTTCACAATCCTCTTAAAAAAAAAATTTGAATTCAGTGGTAGCTGTATAAATTATGCAATTTCGAAAGTAAGATAGGTAAGTACTTATGTACTTAGTTTGCATATTGTACATGTTAAACTATTGTTAACTCCATTTATTACGAATATAAGGGAAGTGTTAGGCAGCGACCGGCGAAGCGTCAGATCCGGTACTTTTAATAAAAGTATATTTACGACATAACATTAACAAACCAGGTTTTGTCAGTATACTAATAATATACTAATTAATTGAACTGCGACCCAACAATGCACAAGCCGAGCGAGCGAAGCGAGCGTGCCGCGGCAGCGGCAAATGAAGGTCTCCTTTAGGTACGACGACGAGCGAAGCGAGGAGGAGTGTTAGGTAGAATCCTGATCGTCCAGCACGCGATCCAAGCGAGCGAAGCGAGCATGCCGCGGCAGCGGCCGGCGAAGCGTCAGAATCGGTACTTTTAACCTTTTCGCCGCCACGCAACAATACAAAACGCTGAGCCTGTGACGCCAGAACAAAAACAAGCATTCGAGATCGAGAAACCGTAGTGACTTGGAAATGGTGTATCGATATTTAAATAATTCCTCGATAATTATATCCAAAAAGTCGAAGAAATGTCAAAAGAATAATACAATAATGTTGTTACTACATGTTCATTGATTATTAACCTTATAAAACAACATTAAATAATGAAAAGATCAAAATATTTGCATTATTTACAGTACTGTTTGGTGACGAAAGTCACCACACTACTCACGCGATGACGTCACGCGTTGTCGGCACCGGCCGACCCGGGCTTTTAGGTACTGCAAATTGTTTTGATTCTAGAGATGTGAAACTGTTTTAGGTATGTGTTAACTGCATTTATCGACATTTTGGCAGGGAGTCCAAAGAAAAAATCCTACACATTCTTTAGCAACAAACCAATAATAAAATGCAGTACCTAGGTACCTAGATTTCTTACAAACAAAGTTTTTAAATAAATTCCGATATTTATTTAGGAAGTACAAATAGCATATAGTCGGCATTTTCCAGGAATTCGTTTGAAATACCGCCTGCACGTGCAGTATGCATATGTAAAGCACACCGCTTTACATATTTACTAAGAATTCCTCACAAAAATTAAGCCTATTGTTATAACTAATGAGTGTTTCAGGTAGAAAGAAACATTAATAAAAGGGTCATTTCTTTACCTGGATGTAGTCGTTTTCTATTTAACAAAGATCCTATTTGGTTGCCTGTGCTTTAGATAGAGTAACGATAGGTTTGTAAATATTTAATGTACATAATTACCTAAACTAGAACACTTGTCTCGGTTGCTCGTCGAACTACTTCATTATAATAATTGACAGAGGTATACAGGATAAAAATTAGAGTAATATAAAGTAATATACAATTTTTTCGTTTGTTATTTACTTGAACGAGCCGATCTCAGACATGACTGGTCGTGTATACTAACTTAAATAAGTGTTCAAAATATGCTGTAAAATATATTTTACTATTCCCATTTTGATTAATTAATCGCATTCAAGTAAATTAATTAGTGAACTTACAATTATAGAACTACACATTTATAAATTCACCTACATTAAAATGTACGTAACGTGTATTGCAACAAACAAAACACAGTTGGTGACAGCACTACGCCGCGGCTATCGCCGACTAGGGCTTCAGTACGAGCCGTATTTGCTGCATTTTATCAAGGCGCGCAAAAATGTTTATTTATTCAATGATATTATATAGTATCACGTTTATGTGTAAGGTTTACGGCAATTTAGGCTTTAAACAATAATAAAAGTTCATAATTTGTATACTAAACTTTTAATTTACTTATAATTTTCGCCTCTAACTTTCAGTCGGCAAGGGCCGACGAGGCGCTAGTGGTACTGCTTTCTGTAGTCGGTAAGTACCGACTGGGGCGGTGAAAAGGTTAATGAAAGTATATTTACGACATAACGTTAACAAACCAGGTTTTGTCAGTATACTTATTAATTCAACTGCGACCCTACAGCGCGAAAGCCGAGCGAGCGAAGCGAGCTTGCCGTGGCAGCGGCAAATGAAAGACTCCTTTAGGAACGACGACGAGCGAAGCGAGGAGTTTTAGGTAGAACTGAGACCGTCCAGCTTGCTATCCAAGCGAGCGGAGCGAGCATGCCGCGACAGCGGCTGGCGAAGCGTCAGAATCAGTACTTTTAATGAAAGTATATTTACGACATAACGTTAACAAACCAGGTTTTGTTAGTATACTAATTAATTGAACTGCGACCGTACAGCGCGAAAGCCGAGCGAGCGAAGCGAGCTTGCCGTGACAGCGGCCGGCGAGGCGCCAAAACCGAATAGAATTAGGATGAATAATTAATATGGTAAGTGGGAAATACGTTAAGGAAATAAAACATTATGTGGAAAAATAAACATCCATATGATGTTAGGAAAACAAAAGATAGGTCATAAGAGTGTTAGTTAATAATCATTATGACATAAAACGTTAGGGAAATCAATAATAGATTAAAAAACGTTAGAGATTCAGATATAGATCCGTATTCTAATGAAGTTCACCCCATAACGGGGTTAAAAATTACGCGGACGAAGTCGCGGGCAAAAGCTAGTTAACTATAAAAACAAAACTAAACTATACCTACCGCTATATTACTCTTGAACCATCGAAACAAAATTAGGTATAATGTTTATAATGCATCTTTAACAATATTTCGCACCTCAACTAGAAAAGTGTAGTCGAAATGTGTCACCACGCAAATTCAAATTTAACTGTGCAGACTTAGAGTCTTAAATGGAGTGACAAAATATATGGAAATGTCACGCTACTCTAGTAGAGGTGCGATTTTATGCTTAGATCATCGCAGCTTCGCAGTTTAAAAAAATGTTCCATAACCTAGGTTGATGGTAAGAACAGACAGCTGGTTTTCAATGGGTAGTCTGAGTAGTAACCAGAGAGAGAAATAATCAGGTAAACACGAATTAACTAATAAGAAAGAAATTATGCCTCATACCTACCTAATATAATTTTATTGGATTCATTAGGGTAGGTCTAGGTTTATTTATTTAGGCATACCTAGGTACTCTTGTCATAAGTATTTATGAATTGTTTCTTTACCTACTTAATTCTTAATTGAGAAGTACCTACCTACTTAGCTAAATACTGCTTGCTATTAAAGATATACTTAGTTATACTTACCTAACTAGGTATAGGTAGGTACTTCACAATTAAGAATTAAGATAACAAAAGATAATTTATGAACTACAGGACCTACTTCCTTATTACATTACTTATACCTAATAGACATTAGCTAGATAGGTAGTTGATAATAATTTCTGATGCCTTCGCGGTTATTAGAATAAAACAACTTTACTATGAACGGATTTAACTCGATAGATTTTATTTTATTTGCTGACGTTTCGGAAATCTTTGCAGTTTCCATAATCGTAGTACTGAGCTGATAATAGTCTAACGTTAAAGTGATACTTAGTACCTTGATAGTACCTAGTTGTAGTAGATAGGTAATGTTGAAAATGAGATGACCAACTAGTTACATGCAAACATACAAAACCTCAGGTTTTGATTAAGCACTCGAACATAGCTAGCGTTTATCGACGGTACTTCTTCTACAAAAAATGTGGAAGTAAACGAAACCCACGCCAAATGATTCGTAACTCGCAAGTTTTTGAGAGGTCACAGGCGGTCAGGGCCAATGCGGCCATGACCACGGGCAATGAACGACTAGCTTGAAGGTGACCTAATGCGCGTCGGCTTGATGCCCAAAAATACTTTAGTGTGCGTGCAAGCCTACATCAACACAATAAGAATGCGTCCCGGCGAGGCCGACGACACACGGTATGAGACTGAGTCGTTGTAAACAAAATGGCGGATGTATAGGTGTATTTAATTTTGAAATCAAAATTTTGCTGTTGACATTTGGCACTGTATTAATTAAGTAATTGGGTTAGGTAACGCAGGTGTCTGGAGTGCCTATAATCAACGCCAACACTAAAGAACTGAGAGGAGCTCATAACCATTTTAAAAGTTACATTGAATTTTATACCTTTTATTTAATTGCCATTATAGACCGGTCAAATTAGGAATTCACCTCGGAATTCGAGATACCCGGCTGTTATTTTGTAAATAGTTGTATATTGACATCCTTAAAGTTGTCTCAAAACCTACATATGGTAGGGTGTGAGCTACTATTAAATTTCAAGGTCAAAGTGTCAAAAAATCGTTATTTTTGTAAATTTCTCATTTCCTATGGGTTTTAGCTTTTGATCTTTGTTGGCAATATTGTAGAATACAAAATTCTCTACAAATTTTGTTTAAAAATTTTTTTTATACGGTGAACCGTTTTCGAGGTAGGGGCCATAAAGCGCGCCGTCACAGCCAACAGGTGCCACGGTCGAAATCACGACATATACAGTTGATGAACTACAGATATTATTAATTGTTGATGTTTACGCATGCTGCTGTGTAATGCTTATACTTATATAGTTATATGGAAGTTTTTCACTATATATAAAATGAGAACATAATCATACTTACGTAATATTATAAAATCAAAAGCAAATGATCAATGTGCATAAAAAATGATAATTTCTTTAATAAGGTTAATTGCACAGCACTAATTAAAGAAATAAACACAGTAGCATGCGTAAACATCAACAATTAATAATATCTGTAGTTCATCAACTGTATATGTCGTGATTTCGACCGTGGCACCTGTTGGCTGTGACGGCGCGCTTTACGGCCCCTACCTCGAAAACGGTTCACCGTATAAAAAAAATTTTAAACAAAATTTGTAGAGAATTTTGTATTCTACAATATTGCCAACAAAGATAAAAAGCTAAAACCCATAGGAAATGAGAAATTTACAAAAATAAAGATTTTTTGACACTTTGACCTTGAAATTTAATAGTAGCTCACACCCTACCATATGTAGGTTTTGAGACAACTTTAAGGATGTCAATATACAACTATTTACAAAATTACAGCCGGGTATCTCGAATTCCGAGATTCTTATCTAATATAAGCTAAAATGACCGGATTATTAGTTATTGTCCATTGTTGTAAATTGAAAGTGCAAAGTTTGGTTTTCTTTATCCTTTTACCACCACTGCATACCTACATTACCTACTCGTAAGTATACTTAGTTACCTACTTAAAATGCAGAATAGCATTTGATTTGGGACTTTTACATCTTGCACACAAGAAACGTCCAAAATATTTAAGAGAAGAAACGACGGAGTTTCTTATTCAGCTGTAAAGTATTTTGATCTGTCTTTGTTCACGGTGGACTATTTTAAATACCTAATTACCTAAATTAATGATGATATTTGGAGAGTATTGAGTAGTATTTTCCTTAATAATCCCTGCACATTTTAATGTCTCTAGACCTAAGTCACCAGCCGTCAAAAAGATGAGTTAGTGTTATATCTGTAGTTAGTAAAATCAATACTCCTGATAATTAAAATCTGTACTTCTATGCTAATATTATAAAGAGGAAAGTTTTGTTTGTGTGTTTGGATTGAAAAGGCTCCAAAATGACTGGACCGATTTGAAAAATTGTTTCACTGGGAAGCTACACTATTTCCGACTGACATCCCTACTATATAATATTATAAATGCGTTAGTAACTCTGTCTGTCTGTCTGTCTGTCTGTTGCTCTTTCACGCCTAAACGGCTGAACGGATTTTGATGAAATTTGGTACAAAGAAAGTCTGGAGCCTGGGAAAGGACATAGGCTATATTATATTCCGAAATTCTATCCCTAAGGGGTTAAAAATGGGGTGCAAAGTTTGTATGCAACAACGTGATTCCTTGGTCCGATCTATTTCAAATTTTACATAAACATTCTTTAACAGAATTGATGGAGTACGTGTTTCGTATTTTATTGAAATTCACCCTAGGGGGTGAATTTCAATAAAATACGCATTAGGATGGGGTTAATAGGGAGATTTTCTTCCAAATTGATATAAATACTACTTAGTGCTTTTGATTTTGACACATATTTAAAAAGTATAATGTAGGTATGCATAGCAACGGTTGCTAATGTCATTCCTGACATTAAATAAATACCCAAACTGTTACGTGTATGATTTCTTCAGTGTTAACGAAAATGGCATTATTATGTAATATCCCGTGGATCGTGTAATGAGGACTATTTAATAATATTCCTGAGTAAGCAGACCCCGTTTAACTTGCGAGGGGAAACTGGTGTCATTACGCAGAGAAATAGAAGTGTTCTTCGCGACCAAAGCTGACATAATATATAAATAAAAATTGGTAAAAAAACTTTTTAATTTAAACGGTTTTATATTAAACATACACTGTAATGTTTAAAATAATGTACTAAAAGCTAAAAAATAATAAAATAGCTACAGTCGTGGGCATTATAAACATATGCATAGACTAGACTAAAATAAAACCGCGGGGCATGTCAATTGTTTGATTTTTAGGGTTTCATAGTGTTGAGCGAGTGTTTACTTTAATCATAAGTTTTGTCGATTAAAGACAAACTACGAGTAGTGAAGCGAGTCCTCGCCAGCCAGCAGTGTGAACGTTCAACAAAAATTGACGTGCCCCGCGGTTTTATTTTAGTCTAGTCTATGCATATGTTTATAATGCCCACGACTGTAGCTATTTTATTATTTTTTAGCTTTTAGTACATTATTTTAAACATTACAGTGTATGTTTAATATAAAACCGTTTAAATTAAAAAGTTTTTTTACCAATTTTTATTTTCTAGTTTTTAGTTTTTATTTCGCATTCTGTTTAATTCAACTAGTGCCTCATTATTGCAAGGTTTCTTGCCCGTTAGTTAATTGCAGTCCAACTCTACGTAGTCCCTGCAAAGATCTTACTCTACTAAGAGCCACGTAGGCCTTCTTCAAGCAGTTTCGCGGGTGTGTAATGATCGATATAAAAATATTTAATATATTTTCTATCGATATATCAACATTTGATATAATTTGATATTATTACTCATTGTGTATAATAAACGTTTGGTATAATTTTAAAATATGTATATACATTTATTTCGTATATTTATCGTTCGGTATAACGCTTATTTCTTATAACGATTATATGGTATAACACTCATTTTATATACAAATCATAATATATAACAATCAAGAGGTATACTTAATAGGTATATAAATCTTTGTTACCATTTACATATTTGAAATTGTAACTCCTGTGAGTTTCATCGAAAAGAGGAATACAACGAAGGTGATTTTTTCCGAGCAATGGCTTCAAATTTAAATCTAAAGAAATGTGCCTGGGATTTATTTATGTACTTTACTGTATTTAATTAACTTTTGCACATTGTGTTTTATTTACCTAACCTAACCTACTTTTTGATAGCAGTTCGTTTTTGTTGGAGGACGCAGTTCCAACCTAACCTAACCTACTTTTTGATAGCAGTTCGTTTTTGTTGGGGGACGCAGTTCAAACCTAACCTAACCTACTTTTTGATAGCAGTTCGTTTTTGTTGGGGGACGCAGTTCAAACCTAACCTAACCTACTTTTTGATAGCAGTTCGTTTTTGTTGGGGGACGCAATTCAAACCTAACCTAACCTACTTTTTGATAGCAGTTCGTTTTTGTTGGGGGACGCAGTTCAAACCTAACCTAAGCTACTTTTGATAGCAGTTCGTTTTTGTTGGGGACGCAATTCAAACCTAACCTAACCTACTTTTTGATAGCAGTTCGTTTTTGTTGGGGACGCAGTTCAAACCTAACCTAATCTACTTTTTGATAGCAGTTCGTTTTTGTTGGGGGACGCAATTCAAACCTAACCTAACCTACTTTTGATAGCAGTTCGTTTTTGTTGGGGGACGCAGGTCAAACCTAACCTAATCTACTTTTTGATAGCAGTTCGTTTTTGTTGGGGGACGCAGTTCAAACCTAACCTAACCTACTTTTTGATAGCAGTTCGTTTTGTGATTATGTCTCTAATAAATTACATCAATAATGTTTATGCCAATTGTATTTTATATGAAAATAACGTTATACCATAAGTTCATTATAGGAAATAAGCATTATACTTAAAGAATGTTATATTAAATTATATTATATCAAATGATCATTATAAGAAAAGATAATTATGACATATGTAAATATACTAAGTGTTGTTATATGATTTAATAATTATATCAAATGAGCGTTATTGCTACTAATATTATATTATATTAATATTATGCTACCAAAAAATTATATAGCCATCGTTACGCACCCCAGTTTCGCACCTAAGTATACGACTGCGTGATCCATAGTGCTGCCCTGCATTTTATGTATTGTAGAAGACCGTGAAATACGTACCAGCTTTATTAAACTTCAACACTTTATACCTTTGTTCCGCTTTCCGAGTATTGACAAAGACTGTTTTTCTCGAGCTGTCACGCATACTCAAATGGCATAGCCTGAATACGCATTCGCAGGCTGAAACTTGACGTTCTCTTAATATGCGCATGCATATTTTAAACAGCTTACGCGAGACGTCAGTTTCTTCTCTCCCCATCTTGAATTTTGATGTTGTATAGTGCACTGTATTCTACTTGACAAGCCCTTTTAATTGATACCCATATTGATGGGATTGATAAAACCTAGGTTAGGTATTCGCCATTTTGGAGAGGCGGCCATCTTGGATTTCAATTTTGTATAGTACATTGTATTCTACTTGTTGAGCCCTTTCATTTGATACCCATATTGATAGGGTAAGTAAAACCTAGGCTATCCGCCATTTTGTAGCGGCGGCCATCTTGAATTTACGATGATATTGAATAAACATAATTGTATTGTCACCGAAATCAAAAGTGTATACAAAATTTCAGATTAATCGGTTGACAGGAAGAGGGTGAAATTTCAATTACTAAATTTGACCCAAGAATAAAGAATAAAACAAACGGGGTAAGCTAAATAAAACCGTTTAATAAAAAGCCGTGATAACAGAGGTGACGGAATGGGACGAGACGGAGGTAAAGCAAGCTCGCGTGAGCTCCTGACTGAGAAAATGACCCTGAACATATCCTCAAGACCGAGTGAGCTTATAAGGAGTATGCTTTGCGAGAGTATCTCATTACAGGCAATGAGGCAAACTGGGAAATGTTTATTTCGTAACACCACTTATATTGTATGTAATCGGTATAAGGTTTTATTTTGTAGGATTGAATTGAATTGTAAAATTGTTTTGTTGTTTTGTTAGATCTTTGTAATAAGTGTGGTAATCAATCCTTAAATAAATAGCCAGCTAAACCTCACGTGTATGATTTCTTTAAAAACTTTGTCCGATTAAAAAAAAAATGTTGAACTCAGTGGTAGCTGTATAAATTATGCAATTTCGAAAGTAAGATAGGTAAGTACTTATGTACTTAGTTTGCATATTGTACATGTTAAACTATTGTTAGCTCCATTTATTACGAATATAAGGGAAGTGTTAGGCAGCGGCCGGCGAAGCGTCAGATCCGGTACTTTTAATAAAAGTATATTTACGACATAACATTAACAAACCAGGTTTTGTCAGTATACTAATAATATACTAATTAATTGAACTGCGATTCAACAATGCACAAGCCGAGTGAGCGAAGCGAGCGTGCCGCGGCAGCGGCAAATGAAGGTCTCCTTTAGGTACGACGACGAGCGAAGCGAGGAGGAGTGTTAGGTAGAATCCTGATCGTCCAGCACGCGATCCAAGCGAGCGAAGCGAGCATGCCGCGGCAGCGGCCGGCGAAGCGTCAGAATCGGTACTTTTAATGAAAGTATATTTACGACATAACGCTAACAAACCAGGTTTTGTCAGTATACTTATTATTTCAACTGCGACCCTACAGCGCGAAAGCCGAGCGAGCGAAGCTAGAGCGCCGCGGCAGCGGCAAATGATAGACTCCTTTAGGAACGACGACGAGCGAAGCGAGGAGTGTTAGGTAGAAACGTGATCATCCAGCACGCGATCCAAGCGAGCGAAGCGAGCATGCCGCGACAGCGGCCGGCGAAGCGTCAGAATCAGTACTTTTAATGAAAGTATATTTACGACATACTTAACGTTAACAAACCAGGTTTTGTTAGTATACTAATTAATTGAACTGCGACCGTACAGCGCGAAAGCCGAGCGAGCGAAGCGAGCTTGCCGTGGCAGCGGCCGGCGAGGCGCCAAAACCGAATAGAATTAGGATGAATAATTAATATGGTAAGTGGGAAATACGTTAAGGAAATAAAACATTATGTGGAAAAAAAACATCCATATGATGTTAGGAAAACAAAAGATAGGTCATAAGAGTGTTAGTTAATAATCATTATGACATAAAACGTTAGGGAAATCAATAATAGATTAAAAAACGTTAGAGATTCAGATATAGATCCGTATTCTAATGAAGTTCACCCCATAACGGGGTTAAAAATTACGCGGACGAAGTCGCGGGCAAAAGCTAGTAGGCTATAAAAAAGGGATGCGTGCGAAGCCGGGGCGGACAGCGAGTATATTTATATAAATACCTATGTACGCACATAACTTCCGACCTTATGCTTAGATCTTCCCAGAACTTATTTACTGCCAAGACTGGTTTTGTATACTAAACTTAAAAATATGGCGGTACGAGGTTCACAGGGTCAGCTAACTAACTTGTTTTAGCCCCTTAGGAAGTGCATTTTCAAAAATCCTTTTCTTTTGTGCTCCTGAACACTATAAAAGAAAATTCTGCGCAAAATTTCAAGTTTCTAACCCTTATAGTTTAGGCCCTGCGTTGATATGTCAGTCATTAGGCCGCTTCTCCTTATATTCGTATATAAGTTTATAAGTACATATGTATAAGTAAGTAGTTTAAGTTTTGAATAAGTAAGTACTTACTTAAGAATATTGTAAAAAATCCAAAATATTATGCCTAGTAGATATAATAGTATATTGATTGCTTATCGGTCTAGTGGTTAAAACCCCAGATTATGAAACCGGAAGTTGCAGGTTCGAATCCCGCTAGTAGTCTGTGTGATGAGCATGAGCAACTATAGCTGATCTTGTATATTTTTATTATATTTATGTTTCCCTAACCTTTGTATAGTACCCATAGTAGGTACAAACATTGTTTAGTTTAGGAATAGATTAATTGGTGTCAATTGTTGTCAAAGACATCTATTTTTATTTTATTTTATAGTGTCCAAGGTTAAGGTTCATTTCAGTAGATACCTCTAAAGAAACAAAGTGAACCCTTATATGATCACTTTGTTGTCCAACTGTCTGTCTGTCAAGACCCTTTTTCTCAGGAACGCGTGGAGGTATCAAGCTGAAATTCGTATTCATTAATTAGGTCTACTATTCCTTATATTTGTGAAACAATCAAACTTCATGGAAGGATAGAGCCGTTTATGAAATTTCCGACACTCGCAATTTCTCGCAAGTCAATCAGAACCTGAAGAGTACCTGGTCTACTTCCGATAGACCTAGAATCAACGTTAAATAGCACATAATATAAAGGTAAAAATCCAAACACCATATTTTTTGTTTTTTACACCATATATATCTAGGTACACTAATAAAGAGGAAAGGTTTGTTTGTTTATTTGTTCGGATTGAATAGGCTCCAAACCGACAGGACCGATTTGAAAAATTCTTTCACTGTTGGGAAGCTACACTATTCCCGAGTGACATACTTAGGTATGTCACTCCGGAATATATATAGGTACTATAGAAAATTTGGAAAAAACACATTGTATCGAAGCTGAGTGAATGAAAATAAAAACAAAAATTATGTACTTTATACCATAACGTCAAATTCAAATCAAGTTCAAATAAAATTGATTAGGTAGTGTAAAGTAGGTACAAGGTTTTTAAAAATCCAACAGGAACAAAGTTCGAGTTAAAATACAAAGTGCAATAAATATTTAAAACCCCAGCGACAGACTCAAATTACCTTAATACTTTAAACAAATTAGCTAAGTGAATGCGGAAACATATAACTTTGTGGTTGACCATGAAAATTATTACTAAAATGATATTTATAAATTCTGAATATTCTAAAAGGTCACTTTGTTCTGCCTTGTGTCCTTAATATCAGTGGTGAAACAGATTCAGTCCTTTAGTAGATACACACATATATAGTTTGTTTCATAGCGGACGCGGCGCGTGCATTCTAGATAAACAAGCTGCATTTCCAGTACATATTCTAACTGGGCAGATAGATAAGTGGGGGAATGGTGGTGTGGGGGAGGGGTTATCTAGTTGCTGTGAGCTAAGGTGACATTGGTCGGGCGTCGACCCGCGCAGCGGCCTTGTTCACTCGGTTAATAGGCTGTCGAGAAGCTGCCGGTATCGTACTGAATGCATCGTCAGTCCAATTTGTCTGTTACGTCATTTGGCCAACGTAATGCCAAACATGATAACGTTTGTGGAAGTAGGTATTGTTAGTTACACTAAAATTCGAAGGTTGGTGCGTTATAAATAATATGCATCCACACGGTCTTAATTTATGGGAAGCGAGCTGAAAGTTTGGCAACGAACTTTTATAGTCTTTAGGATTGACTAAAAGTATGCGGTAGTTACCTACATTTCTTTTTTTATTTGTGATTTTGTTATTTTTGAATTTGTATAAGTAGGTACGTACTGTTCATATTTTAATTTTGAGTAAGTAGGTATATTTACAAGATGCTTAATTTTATAGGTAACAATATAAGTGTGACTTTAAATTCTTCCGCATAACTATTTTTATCTGATCCAATAAGAACCTTGTTAGAAATCATTTGTGACCGATACACTAGGTAACATAATAATTAACGTCAATAACAAACTAGGTACATAGGTGCTTACTTAACCTGCGTTGTGTGTGGGCGCTTTTTAATGCACTAGCTCAAACATCCCCGGGTATTGCATCATCAAAGCCTTTCAAAATAAAACCTAAATGCCCCGGGCTGACAACCAATTTTCCAAGGGCAGGAATATCAAGCCTGAAACGTGTAACTCACAACCGAAACGCAGCAACTCAATTGTATTCATACCAAATTGGACTTTGTCGGCTATAGGAATGGGTTTAAAACGGATCGAGGATGCAGGGGGGTGCAAGGTGGCTTGGGATGAAGAACTACCTCTCCTGTCGCCCTTGGCACGCGTATTCGTCGCCCGGGCAACAGGCTCCGACCTTGTATATCTAACTTCTATTAAATCTGAATTAAATATACTTATCAATATTTAGAATTGATTAAGCAGGTAAATAAGGATAATTTCTTATTAAATATCTTATATTTTTTGTTAGGTTATCCTTTAAGTAGCTTACTCGTGCCCGGTAAGTAGCTAAATATAGTACAGATTTACCGATGCCCGGCGCCTCTTTCCATTTTCACGGGCATTGGTTACCTACCTATTAACGATTGAACAATGAAGATATTACTAATTAAATTGTTTGATTAAAGATAATCAATATAACTTAAGATGAAATAATGCAGTCAGATCTTTTACTGTTTTTACTTTGCATTAGGTATATCATCTACCTGATTTATAATTAGGTTAATATATAAATTTGTAATGTAGCTGAAGATGCCATCTAAGTAAAATTACAAATATTGATACCTTGTAACTTTAGCATTAGACTCTCGTCAGCTTAGTCGTGCTACGAATATGGGAAAGTTTTCTAAACGTTGGCAAAAATAAAGTAGGCGAGTTAAATGCGTTATAATTGTTTTTATTCCAAAAAATTCCAATGTTTAATAACCGAGCGGACAGAAATTAACTTGTAATTTTTGTGAAACAAAATGTTGCGTTTTGATCATGCTATATCGGAATCATTACGTTATTCTAGAAAATACACGTTCTAAGCATTTCGTCCATTTTGTTATGTAAATAAATCGTAAAATGTAAGGAGATGCAACTAAATAACTGTACTATCAAAGTTCGTTGCCATACCAATACACCGGTAATGACGCGCAGCAAACTTAAGCACGATTAAACCAGTGAGTCACTTTTATTTTTGTGGTTACCCTTATAAGTACATAAGCTAATTTGCGAACGCAAACTGACCAACATCTGCTCACGGCTTTTTGATTGAGAAAAATATTTATAGCGCGTGTAATTACTTACCTACCTACCTAACTTGTATCTCAACGACTTTTTATACTACGAGCAGCATATTTATCTAGATATTGACAATTTGCTTTTGACTGATTTTTAACAATTTTCTCTTTCACCAAATATAAAGGGAATTACGCTTTGTGTATACACGTGCCGCAAGTTCCCGAAATAATTCAGCAGCTCGGCATTGAAACCAGGTTTTCCTTGTGTGGTTATGAAAAGTCTGCTCTTGAAAATATAATAAAAGTAAAATAAATTTGCCTAAGGAAATGGAATCCTAGCCAAAAGAAATAGAGTTTCACATAATTTGAGTATTTATTCAGACGATGACATTGACATTAAAGTCTCAAGAGTGTGTGTTTAAAGATTAATCACGAATAAACGTATCAAGATAGTACTTAAATACACACATGGCGCCATAGCCAAAGTTATACACTTACCACTATTATATATTACTAGCTTCTGCCCGCGACTTCGTCCGCGTGGAACTCCTCCTTTTTTACAGTCGGTTAAAAAGTAGCCTATGTCTTTTCTCAGGCTCCAGACTTTCTATGTACCAAATTTCATTTAAATCGGTCTAGTAGTTTTAGCATGAAAGCGTAACAGACAGACAGACAGACATAGTTACTTTCGCAATTATAATATTAGTAGGGATTGGCCGATGTAGTTTAAGTATTTTTTATTAGGTTTAACGTATAAAAATAAAAGGAAAAGAGGTCCAGTTCATCCACAAGACATGCAGATCATAATTACCTATGTACCTACGTATGTACTTTAGGTATATGTTGTAGGTATATGTTTAGGTATATGACCTGAGAAGAAAACTTCACGGCTATGTTTAATTTATAATTTACGCTAGTTTTAAAATCAAAATTCGTTCTCGTACTTATTCAATTTAGGCTACAATATTCATTGCTGAGCGGATGACAGCTATTAAATTACCTAGTAATGTCATTTAAATAATACAAGAATTAACTTACCGTAACTAAATTTCGAGATTAGATTGACAATAGGAACAAAAAAACAACAATCGTAAAAATCGCCCTTGTCTAAGTACTTAAAATTCTAAAAAATAACCATTTTTAAAACGAAGTGAAATCTTTTTTATTTAAGTAACAGCGGAGCAATCAAGTTTGTTGTATGGTAGCTCCCTTACATATTTTTTTTTTTTTGCAATTATTGTTATAAATGAATTAGATGAGATTGAGATTTAGCCTGGTGACAGATGGACGGATAGAGAAGTTTCAGTAATAGGGTCCCGTTTTACCTTTTGGGTACACCCAGAAACCCAGAACCCTAAAAAACTGCAAAAATGTTCACTAATCAAAATAAGGTCGTAAATTATTACACTCTTTTTGTGTTTCCATACTACCGTTTTTATAGTCTAATCGATACTTCTTATTAATAATAAAGTACTTACTTAAGTACCTACATACCTATTCATGAATTGTCAAAATTACTTATAAGTACCTACATGATATTAATAAGTAAACTCACTTATAACTACTTAATTCATATTTTTGTTAATGATTTATGTGCAATGGAGAATAAAAAACATATTTAAAGTATAAATCCCTTTCCGCGCAAGCTTACATAATTCTGATTGCACGCTTGTTTCCATCCGGATAGCATATAAACATAGTTCATTTCGATAGCCTGGCTGGACATATGGTTATTAGAATTACATAGTTGAACTTTGGTTGATGAAGGTCGCTGACGTGATGTGAATACAGAGAATGTTGCAGTTCAGTCTATTTTAGTGTTAGTTTTCTTGAAATTTACATCGAGAATTTTCCACTGCTTCATAATTTTATGCAACATAGTTTTGTTTTTGAGTAGGTTAAGTTCAGTAGGTAATATAATACCATCTATAATTAAAAGCGGCTGAAACGATTTTCATGATCCTTGATTTTTGTATTTATTTCCTCCCCGAATAGCAGAATACCTATTAAAATATTCAAGATGTAACCTGATACATTTACTATGTCTATTTAATTAAAATAGCTATGAGTCGCCGGGCAAGACGTCTGATGGGACACATTGTTTTTTTTTTTTACCAACAACGGTAGGTAAATACGATATCTTTCTACTTCTCTGTGTAAATACCGATACAGCATACAAATTCTATAGAAAATGTTACCTAATGAAGGGAAAATATACATATAAAATAAAAAATATCCCGGCGATTGAAAACCTCCTCCTTTTTTTAAGTCGTATAAAAGGCAATCGCTCTAATACAGCCTTTGTACGGCCTGTTTGACTTGTAGGTAGGCACATTGCGCAACGCATAGGTAACTGCGTTGATATTTAATTGCCCTCGATATATACCTACTAGGTATACCTAACTACTAGGGGCTATCTAAGTAAGTATAGAATCATCCAGACAATCTTCTCGTAAACAACTCATGAACACTCATGAAACATTAATTACGCACGATAATAAAAACTAATTGTACTTATTAATTGCAGTAATACTTACGTAAGTCTGTAACAAAACTATCCATTATTATTGTACACGTAAACCATTGTGCCTAGGAGATATTTTCATTACAAGACTGGACGCGGACTGAAAACGATGAAAGTACTGTTTATATCGATAGGAAATTAAACCTTTGAGTGTAGGTTTTTGGGGCTGCAATTGTATGACATTGCGAAAAGCTCGGCTTGTTACTTTTGTTCTTGTTTTTATGGGTTTGTTAAAAACAAAGTGCGATTATTCTAGGTCACGTTGCAGTTCACGCGGATGATGATCGCACCTAATAGGTACTATACCTACTGTCGTCGCGTTTATGCAATAGCTGCACCAATAGCGTTGTAGGTAATATAGCGAGTGCATTATGCATGCACACACACACGCGCACAGGCTTGATATAAATATGACAATTGGAAACAAATAGGCTTAGAACATAAGACGCGTTGTATCTGGAATGTATTTTAGGAATAGAACAACACAAATAGAAGACTGAAAATATAACGAAGGTCACAATTAGATAATTTATGTTACTTTTAAAGACTAGCTGTAAATATACTATAGATTTTGTAATACAAGGACGTAGAATAGACAAACAATTTTTTTGTACAAGATTGCGTATATTATTACATGAAATGTACTTATAATATAATTATTACGGGATTTATAAAACTTATTTCAATTGCAGCATTTTCGTACGCCTGATTATTGTAACGAGCGATAACAACTAAGTAAGTACTACAGTTCCTTCTACGCGTGGCTCTAGATCTACTCGTATCTACTAATCCTACAATGTTATAAATGTGAAAATGACTCAGTCGTGCCGTTTAAATCGCTGAACCAATTTAGATGAGATTTGGTATTAAGATATAGAAGTCCCGGGAAACTATTATAGGTGTTTTATCACAGAAATCATCATTTAGAGGGAGAAAAGAGAGGTAAATTTACAGTAGAAGTGCGATAAGCGATGTATGATGCTATTCCTATTTTTGCAAAAAAAATCGAAATAAAATATAAAATTTTGTATCGGATAGGTCTGAGAATCGACCAACATCTATTATTTATATCCTCAAATGTTAAGGACATGTCAAGCATGTTCTGTTTGCCTATTATTAGTTATGCATCTAGACCTAAGTTTTCTTTCCTATTTAAATAATGTATTTATTTATGTAATAGGTAACTGTTGGCCGACCTAATAAATAAATAAGTACGGTCCCCTAAAACATTTTTTTCTATTTTCGGTAGGTTTTTTTTAATGATTCGGTGGGTATTGAAACATACATACAATCCTAAATTTTCTTTCTTCTACCATCAACCCCTATTTTTTAAATAATAATCTCAAAAAACACGATACGTAGTTCGCTGGGTCAGCTTTTAATTAATAATTTAGCTAAACGAGCTCTTAATTATTTATTTTTAAAGAACACTAACATTTCAACCTGTCTGGACAAACTATCCGATATACTTGAACTGTTTATTGCAACAGAGTGATTATGCATACATGACATGGGGCACTGCGGCCGTGGCTATATATTATCATATTTTAACATTATGACTATTATGAGGGTCGCACGGATATTATAGTTTAAATCAATCTGTACCTGTTCTTGGACATTAGGTATAAGTGGACTGTGATTCTGCTAGCGAGATGCCTAGTTTTTATATATCCGAATAGGTAAAAGGAGCAGCTAACTTAATGACGTAATTATCAACGCAGGGTTTAAACTTAAAGGGTTAAAAAACTTGATATTTTGCACACGGGTTACTTTTATTATAGGTATACTTAGGGGAGGACTAAGATTAAATTTTTTGAAAATTAACCCCCTAAGAGGGTAAAAATGGGGGTGGTTGTCGTGTCGACGAGACAAAGTCGCGACATAGGGCAAGTTAGGTGGTACATACATATTATGTTATTTAAAGAATCACTGGAGCCAATATAGTTCAAGCGGCACGTAATGTTTGGGTTGAAAGGACACCCTACATTAATGAGAATTATGTCTCAGTATGAAGAGGTACGACAAAAGCCTAACAAAAGCCGGACACGCAATCAAAAGGCTTGCCTATGTCCGGTTATCCGGACGCCGCGCGCCTGGCAACGAAATGTATTATTATACTATATGTGGTAGTACCTTACTGCATGAGTAATGACATATTGTAATAGCACACTGCAAGGCAATAGGTACGTAGGGGGTTGCTATGACTTGACCAGTGCCATTTGATAAGAACGAACGCATAGGTTTTTTTTTTTTTTTTTTCGAACTGACCCTTTGCAGTTGGCCCTAGGGCCGTCACTGCTCCACCGGATGATAGGGGAGCGCTCCGAGGCGCGCTCACCCTGAACGCATAGGTACGTAACGAAATATGTATGGAATAGACATATAATAACGAATGACAGCCGACCACGTGACTTTTGCGTTATCTTGCGTTGATCCCATACATTTTCATTTGTTTCGTTTATCGTTAACGCAAAACGATATCTCCTTGTCTATACCCTTAAACAAATGTTTTTATTATGTAAGTATAAGTGGGCACGTGTAATCCTATGCTAAGGAGGTACATACCTACTCGAATTTCAATCTTTGCATAATTTTGGCTAGATGAACCGGAGTAAATGAGTAATTTTGTATACATTGGTGTCATGGCGTAAAACCAGATTTTAAATAAAAGATTAGTTATATACCTAATTATAATACCAAATTTAGTAAAACTGGTTATGCTTAATGTTTTGTATAAGTAGGTAATTTTCGTTCGCATAATATTAAATGTGTCCGACGTTAAGTTGTAAAATACCATTTTAAGGTCGATTTAGATACAAAAATTAAAACATTGTGTTGTGTTATACCTAGTCGACAGTTTTTGAACTTGCAATGTAAGTATACGGGTAAAATGTTACAACTAAATTTCGAAGTAGATATCTTTAACCCCATGTAGGTAGGTACAGTGTAAAATTATAAATGCTTGTTTATAAAAAAGTAATAATCATATATGTTCAATGAAGTAGGTAAGTACTTACTTAAATGAGTATTTATTAATTACCTACTAATGTTCTTATTTTACGCTAATGTGCCTACGATTCTCTGTTCGTAGACAACTTTCGCTACAGAGCGGAAAAACCAAGCGTAGCGCTACACGCGTAACACTACGCTGTTTTATTCCCAACAAGCAAAATCTAGGCTAGTTTATTTCCCTTATTTAACAAAGATTCGGGCGCAGTTTTAGGAACATGCGGTTTTTTCATTATTTAATCAATATATAACATACTAATAAGCTTTATAACGTACTTAAGGAAGGACTTTACCACAATGCCTTTATAACAATGATATTAGTAATTTTAGCCTTATAATTTTCTTGTATAGGACTACTTAATTAATAATGTTAAATTAGTATGTTGCCCCTCGCAGTTCATTACGTATAGGTTCCACTAAAAATCAGCGTCGTGTCACTCACGGTGACTCGACATTTGCTGAGTGGAGTCTTTTCTTGCAAAAAATCACTAATTATAAGCTACAGAGTTATAAGTGCCTTTAATGTTATTTTAATTAAGCATGTGAAAATTTGCAAAATAAAATTATTTTCTTTCTATCTTTACTTTGCTAGCACAGTTATTTGTTAGGTAGGTACATACTTATGTACATATCAGGGTTAGTCTGTAAACCGCATAGTTATTATTTATTAAGGTTTTAATACCTGTTGCCGTGTTGAAGTATTGATTTGTATTGCAGTCTCTCATGGCGTATGACGTGGTAGCTATAGTAGGTAGTGTTCCTAGGTAACCGACAGCTTACTAGGGTTGCCAACCGTCCTGTTTTTCCAACACATGCTTTTTAGGGTGGACTTTAACATTCTGGATAGTTTTTTTTAGAAAAACCCTGGGCTTTCATGTATATTAATAGCTTTGAGATTTATGCAATTTATTACTATTAAGAATATGATTACAAAAAAATATTTCTTTTTGATTGTGGTTTTAAATATATTTTTTGGGATCGCACCTTGGCTCGGGCCGTCATCAGGAGGTGTGTTAACACGATTAATATGTTGCAGGGGGACAGATGGTTCCTTCTATTAGGTCCGACACGTATCGACATTGTTGCAAAATAAATAGTTAATAGCACACCTATTTAAGTACCTACATACGTAATATGTATCGACCAACGTTGACAGGCATCGTTGTGGGTGCTATAGAAGAGCGATCTTGAAGTCGGGGTTTTCAATGCCACAAAAATGTTTCAAAATGCGTATTATTTTCTTATCATGTAGTTTTTCAGTGAAAGAAAACATCGCAATGTAAACATCCGCCGTTATTTGGCATATAATTGGCCTACCTGAATAACTTTGTTCATCTGTATATATATCTACGATTATTAGGTATAGTATTATAAGTAGTTGCTTAAATAATTCATATAAAAATAAAATACAAATTATGCATGATTTAAAATACCTACAGTTAGGAATGTATTAACATTAAGTTAAATACAAACAGATTTCTAAATAAAAAAATACTTACGGAAATGTCAGTAAATGGTCAGCATACCTGTAAGTAGGTATCTAAATCAGTTTGAAGTTATCAAAATAATTATATATGAACGAACTAAAAGTTAAATTCATTTACTTACGCACATCTCATCTCAATGCCCATAAGAAACATTGATAGGTATTCAACGAGGTTTAAAATTATAAAAGAAACGAAATACCACGTCGTGACTTGACATCGTGATAAATAATCAATTTGTTCGTAAAGAATACGGCTTTGTGGTTCATTATCTTATAATGAAGCATAACATTGTACAGTGATGTTTCTTTTATTTACTTTTAGATGTTAATTTTGTTAAATGATTCGAGTGAATACTTCGAACAGGTCACAGTGAAGAATTACTTAATATTAATAAAGCATGCATTGTTTATTACTTAATCAATTAATGATCCTATTTTACTTATTACTTTTTTTTATATAGCATTCACAGACTTGTATTAGGTTCTAGACTATAAAGGTAAGTAATTGAACCAATTAAAATATTGTGTTATTTTGGTAATAAGTACACGTTTTTATTATTATACGTACCTACAGATTACAGTTAAATGTTTCTCAATGTAGTTTTTTCATCAAACTCGGCCTTGAGTTATTATATAATCAGACTCCACCGGTGTTATCGCTGACGATTAATAAGTATACGTATCTGTTACTAATCTTATGATAACAAAATGCACAATATCAAGAAAATATTATTTGAGTAAGTAGGTGCTCATTTTCATTGCGAGTGCACCACATCGCCACTGCGCTAATCGGTGCAGGGTGTAATGTTGTACCATAGAGCAACCGATTCGATCACGACCACCAATAGTGGCCGTCATACCCCCATGCAGTCTCACCCACACCTATCAAACTCGAGTGTTACAGCGGCCCGGCCGGCGGGGTCGAAGGCGTGCACCTACACCCGTCACGGTTTAGCAGTAAAAGCCCAGCTGCTAGCCGACTTCGCTTCGACATTCAATTCGAAAAAAAATGTAGCAATACGATTGCCTGCGATCGTTTGTTCCCAAGGCTGCCCGGCTGGCGAGTAGCTCGCAGTGAAACAGTTAAGTACAGGACGGTCTACTGCCTTTCAAACACAAACATATACCTACAATACACCATACTGCTTACCACAATATGCACGTTTTTATAGATAGATAGTCTTAGCCCCAGTTTAAAATTTGTGCGTGTCGCGATCTTGGAACGTGACGTATTTCGATATCTCAGTATTTTCATGCGTAAATTGTTACGAATCTTATGATAACAATAACGATCAACAACAAGAAAACATCGCCTAAGTGGTTATATGCCCACGAATAACGATATCTATACTAATATTATAAAGAGGAAAGGTTTGTTTGTATGTTTGTTTGGATTGAATAGGCTCAAGAACGGCTGGACCGATTTCAAAAATTCTTTCAGTGTTGGGAAACTACACTATTCCCGAGTGACATAGGCTATAAAAAAAAGATGATCCGTGCGAAGCCGGGGCGGACAGCTAGTGTTAAATATACCTATTTAGAACCGGGGATTAAACATGCATTATTTTCGAACAACTTGTTATAACAAATTCTCTTACCCCTAGTTTAAAATAGAGCGTGTGGCAATTTAGATTGTGACGTATTTGATATCTCAGTATTTTTAGACTTTATCACAAATACTGATTTGATTGCTGAAGATAGAATGGAAATAGATTGCACTATATTACATTTCTTCCTATTTATCAACGAGGGCAGGATGAATAAGAAACATGAAAAGGTTGGAAATAAACTAACGCAGTAAAGGTCGAGGTATATTAATTAATAGCCTCTACCACCGAGGAGGTAGGGTAGGTCTTCTTTTGTAAACACACCAGTGTTTTTACAAATTTATAATAAACTAGCTTCTGCCCGCGACTTCGTCCGCGTGGAACTCCTCCTTTTTTGCAGTCGGTTAAAAAGTAGCCTATGTCCTTTCTCAGGCTCCAGACTATCTTTGTACCAAATTCCATTTAAATCGGTCCAGTAGTTAAGGCGTGAAAGCGTAACAGACAGACAGACAGACAGACAGAGTTACTTTCGCATTTATAATATTAGTAGGGATTATTTATTATTATTACAAGAATGATTAAAATCAAAATAACGAAGAATATGAGCCTAACTAAAGTACATTTGTACAGATTCTATTACGTTATCTGTGTATTTCTGATTATGGGTGCATGCATTATTTTATTTAGGCCGTTATTAAACTGTCGCGGTTGTCAACTGAGTTATTCTTAAGACTAAATGCAATGGTTATATCTTATATACAAGGATGATGTTGCTTTTAAGTACCTACGTCTGTATTTTATCTTAATTGTCGTTTAATGCTTGATAATACTTTTGTATTCATTTTACAGTAGTAATAATTCAATGAACGCCGCGTTTATAAAATATACGAATGTTAAAATATTTCAGTTTACCAATAATTTAGATAAATATCTAAATTATTGAGATTCTGTACAAATGTACTTACTTTAGTTAGGCTCATATTCTTATTGTTTGACAATTTTGGTTGATTTTAAAAACTTCCTATTGAGAAAATAATGAATAATTTTACATATGTACGATACGGTTTGTTATACTCGTAGACCAACTATAATGCAACGACTGATAAAACACTGCAATGTAGTAATTAGGTATACTTACTTAGTTTAAATTGGTAATAAGTATAAAATGAGTTAAAATACACTAACCGGTGTCAAAAAGCGACTAATGACCTTTGTTTAGCCCGCTTATCACAATCCACGTGGGGCATGCATGTTGAATTTAAGTTTTAATTTACTACTGCGTCGTACTACGTACCTACTGAAAATGCATTACAATCGATTACGTCTGATAACAGTAGGCGTAACGGCCTCTAGTGCGATATGACGAGGCAAGCGTACTTTAAGTTTATTTTCATGACGTAGGTAAGTACTTACTTTTGTTTGCTTCTACGTTAGAGAAACAGATATTACCTCAGTATTCGATTACGTCAAATACTGGTTTTGGGTAACTAATCACTGCATAGTATAAGACATAGTCGATGTCACTGGTTGTATATGCTTAAATCGTTAAAAGTACGCAACGGACTTTGAAGCGGTTTTTTTAAATAGATATAGTGATTCAAGAGGAAGGTCAGCACCCGTGTTAAGTTCGCTAGTATTGGTATAAAACATTTTTTTAATTAATTGGTTCTCTGAGTGTTTTATGAAGAAAAGCATTTCTAATAGGCATTTAACTAGCGATATATATAGGTATGAAAATATCCATGTTTGAATACACAGCTACAAATATATTATGGTCTCTGTCACATTTTGAACCGTATACCTACGCCTATATTTAATTACAAATGTAACTATTTTTTGTATTATCAGTGCATAAACTATTATTTAAAACAAATATACATTTTACTTAGTCAAGCGAAGCAGGAAACACGTTAAGACAAAAAATGTGTTTTTTTCTTTTTCTTGAAACACTTGCCATCCTGCTCTAGCGATAACGCGAGCACGGTCGATCTTTGTTATAAATCAATCAATAATAAATTCAATTGTTCTAAAAGCTTTTTATTTAGTTAACGGACCCATAAGTTAACACTTGGTAACAAGGTATACATAGATTCAATCCGATGCCTATTACTTGCAGAACCAATTGATTTTTTGTTCGAGCAGAGTAATTTTTTATTTCGCTTCGAATAAAAAAGTTTTTGGAAGTCATTACCCGATGGTTTTAAATATCACGCAGAAATAGCTCTAACGTTGAACTCAATTCGCAAAAAAATATCAGTTTGAATGTTTAGCAACATTTTCAATTAAGACGGGACTTTTTTTTTACTGTCTATAGTGACATCATCAACATGCCTAGTTTAGGTTACATGTCACAAATTATCAGCATTGAGTTGACGTTAAATCATGACGTATTCCTACTAATATTATAAATGCGAAAGTAACTCTGTCTGTCTGTCTGTTACGCTTTCACGCTAAAACTACTGGACCGATTTAAATAAAATTTGGTACAAAAATAGTCTGGAGCCTGAGAAAGGACATAGGCTACTTTTTGACCGACTACAAAAAAGGAGGGGTTCCACGCGGACGAAGTCGCGGGCAGAAGCTAGTAGGTTATGAACGTTGAGTAAAGTAGTTTAAGTAGGTACTCGCCATTAGTCGGTTTAGTCGTTGCAGTATATTTCTTCCTGCGTTTGAAACGTAGCCATTGCCGCCATTTCAAGTTATTCGACATTCAAGCTATATTTAATAGGATCCATAAGATAAACAAACTTGAGTGAAATTATCTATAGGAAAATACTGTTTTACTTAATAACTTCTCATGCCTTCGTGGTTATTACACATTGGAATGAAACACTAACGTTTCGAAATTTATAGTTCCCATATTCGTAACACGACTGATCACTGAGCTGATGATAGTCTACCGCTATAGTGATTTTAATTATTACTTAATGATATATTAGGTATAGCTAGGGTGAACAATGATAGCGTCTAATACTCTGACGTTTTTGTGACATTCAATTCCCACCAGATACAACGAAGGCTTTGCTTAGATACAAAGGAGATGGATGGTTTATTAAGTAGTACCAATGGTTTAGAAATAATTCTGGTAAAATATTTTCAGTCATTCTGCATAAATAGATACCTACCCAAGTTTTTCCAAAATAAGATGCATGTGGGTGCTTGTGTAAATAGGTATTAAGTTAGGTATCTAGACATTCGGCTGTCTTTACACAGTTCGTGCGTCAGCATAGCATAAGTTAGGTAAATAGGTACCTACCTAATATGTTTTATATTTTTTATAGTATACTTATATCACGAATATATTTCAGGATTCTTTATTATTAAGACGTCATACCCTCCATAAATTTTCGATTGGGTACGTACCTTCTTTTCAGGCGGCATGACAAATATCCCTCTTTTATTCATATTTTCCCAAGTTGCGTTGATCTAATATAACTTTTTCTTAGAATTCATTAACTTTCATTGATTAATGCCCACGCAATATTAGAAGGTCAGACCCCGATTGGTAATTTCAGGTACACGAGGCGAACTTTTTATGGCAATTTCTTTAAAGAATCACTAAATTAGCTCTGTATAGGTACTTAGGTACTTACTTAAGAAAAGGAACATAGTAACCAAGCCTTACCTATGTTAGTACCCAATTTGATCCCATGTTAATCTACAAGTATTTAACTAATATTATTCCACGTTAATTTATATACCTACTTAAATGGATCATATGTTAACTTTGATACGGGTAGCATTGCATCAATAATCGCACCTCTATAATAAGTTCACCCCATGATTTCTTTTATAAAAACTATGCCATGTCTTTCAAAAGCCTTTTTTACAATGTACAAGTAAGTCTAGAGTGAGTTATTTGCTTCAGCAGATGAAATCATATAGGTTCCAAATATTTTAAGTGGGTAATATGGATATATAAATTATCAATCGCATAAGGGGAAACTACTACCTAATAACTTTTTGAACATGAAGCAACAGACTCAAGACACGAGTAGGTAAAGGTTTTGTTATATTTTATGTAAAATGCTTTCAAGTAAGCATTTCTTAGTATGTTGGTATAGGTAACACCCTATTACTTTTTCAGTAAAATATAGAATAAAAAATGTACTTATAAAAAAATAATTATTTTATTTGTACACGTTAGGTATATCTCAATTATTTAGACAATTGAGAACAAATTCAACAACATTTTTTAAATATAAATTAGACTAAACAAATAAAATTCAATTTGACTGACGAGTGCAATTATACATCCCATAAAGCGGTTCAAAATACCGCGTACAAAATATTTAGTGCTTAAATCTAAATTGAACCTTTCCCTAGAGAATTTATATTATACTCTGTTGTCTCCAAAATTTTGGTTAACTTTGGTTTCGTAATTTATAAAAAAATAAATCACTACATTATAGTTATATACTTACTGTAAGAACTACACAATTTTGCCTATAATATACGTAGGTTTACAAAACACTGTTTAGTCAATTAACAATTTATGTATCGACGACTGATGACTATTGATTGAAGTTATTTTAAGCGTTATAAATAAAAAAAGACATTAGTCTTTATCTGATTCCACACAACTTCTTAAAGTGCTTTAGTGGTGCGTTTGTTCAAACAAGTAGATACTAACGCACATACTCATTAATTTTTAATGTACCTACATCAACTTAATAACGTAACTATCAAATGACTCATGATTGTTACAAGCCTGAAGAAATTAGACCACGTGACTTTTCCTTCACTCGTGAATATTAATAAGAAACATTTTTCATTTGTTTCAGTCCCGTTCACTTTTATCGAATGTCTTTTCTAGAAGAGAAGTTTTTTGCTGTTTTAGGTTATCGTTCTAAAAGACTAGCTAATAATAGGTACATATTTTGCGCAAAGGGGCTTTATAATTTATAACTTAATTCGATTTGTATAATAATAATAATCGTGACAATCGATTATTTCAAAATCATGCTACATATATCGATCGATTTGTTTAAACGTTGCAGACTTTTTTTTTGGAACTGAATACTGAAGCGCAGTTGGCCAGCTAATGGGCCTTCACTGCAAAACCGGACGGGTGGCGAGACTCCTGAAAGGAGACTCTTAAGCCTTTACGTTGCAGACCGATTTTTTTGTAAAGTAGGTAGACTTTCTCAGTCATTACTCATTGGAATAAAACAACTAGACTCTCATTTGACGCATCTGACACGATACATTTGAATATAATTTTATACCTCCTAATTTAAAATCAATTCGTTTACTTTTCTCATCCGTTTTTGGATCACAGACATACATGTGTGTGCTAGAAAATTGGTTGAAAGACGGATAGACAGAGTGATCTTATAGTACCTAAGGGTTCCGATTTTTCTACTAAAGCTTCTATAATAGAATCGTCAATATTAAATGACCGATGTTAAACTGTCGATTCATCGATATTATGAAGTAATTCGTTGACGATACATTGGCATATTATTTTACTGTCGATTTGCCGTTTCGTTTGTTCTGAAACGACGGATCGTAAAGGCAAACTGTACCGCACATGGGACCATTCACGATCGTTGTAAAGAAGAGTAAATATGGTTGTTAATATATTTATTAATTGCTATTGTAAAGCGGACTTTTATTGAAGTAAGTGTCATTAACTGCAGTAACTAAAGTTAGGCTAATTATTCAATGTTAGATACATATTAGTTTAGTTTACTTTGGTTTAACAGACGAATTCAAAGTAAGCTGTGAAGTTCTTGCTAAAAAAATCACGTCTGATATTAGCTTTTGCGCAATGTATTTTTGTTCTGTGTCCAATTCTCTCATTTGCAGTTTTAAGCTTGCACAATATGTGGAGATGTCATCCGTGTCTTCAATCTTATAGCTAAACGTGGAAGACGCGTCCTCGACTGTTTCTGATACATCTTCACTTTTAATAAATTTCCGTTTCTTCGATAAGATTTTTTTCGGTGATTTTGATGGCATGCTCTGATCAATTGGAATATCGATCTGAAACAAACAATCTCTTATAATAATTTAATCTCGGTCTGTAAATCAATAATAATATTCATTCGCGATAAATAATTTCCCTCTCTCATTGTCATGAGTCTACTATTTCCTTAAATTCCTTTCCTGTTTCTGATCAATCCATTCTATTAACTGATTATTGTCTCGTCAGTATTCTTTATGTATAATTAACAGTTCTATGAAGGCCGCTAGCCAAGGTGAAGTTTTAATATCATAAACATCTGTAGCATTGTCCATTTGAAACAAAATGGCGGAATTAAAATGGCGGGCTGTAATTAATTGTATACAAATCAACCGGACGCTTGGCGAGTCCGCATGCGACTGAAAAAATTACAATGTGGACTGCCGATGATAATATAGAGAATTTAGAATTTAAGAGTCGACCGGCTGTTCAAGTTTTTTTTATAACTACCTACATAGTTATAGTAAGTATACTAGCTTCTGCCCGCGACTTCGTCCGCGTGGAACTCCTCCTTTTTTGCACTCGGTTAAAAAGTAGCCTATGTCCTTTCTCAGGCTCCAGACTTTCTTTGTACCAAATTTCATTTAAATCAGTAGTTTTAGCGTGAAAGCGTAACAGACAGACAGACAGAGTTACTTTCGCATTTATAATATTAGTAGGGATTATATACCTATCATTAGTTTACTAGACTTTTTCTTTCATAGATTACGCACACAAATGAAATAACTAGATAAGAATATACCTAATGCGCGTGTAGTATTTTAGGAATTATCTATGACTTATTTTTTTTATTTGTACAGATTTTTCTCTCTGTGTAAGTATTAGACTAGCAAAAATGTAATAAAAATAGGTAGGTACATAACTATTGTGGAATTTATTAAAACTTTTGCTTTAAATTTTGCCAGTTTGCGTAGGTGCTCGATCACAATACGAATATGTCAATTAGATATATTATGTTAATAAAGTAAACAAGGACTGTGACGAAATGTGATGTCACAGTAAACAAAGAACCCATCTCTCAAAATACCTATGCCTGTTACGTTCGAATACAAAAAAACACCATTTTTTGCCAGTGGCCGAGCGAGGGGTTTAACCTTAACTCTTAGGCTTATTACACACGACCCAGTTTGATAAACCCTTGAAATCATGTCGTGTAATAGATTGTATAATATTATCACGTGGGTACTTACATATTCAAAAGTAGCTTCATGATCTCGTTCCGATTCACTCACCTCTTCTTCAATGTCAGAAAAACTGATTTCCTCAATCTGATCTTGGTTCTTCAATTTTATAAAACTCATACGATCAAAATACCACAACGTCGGTTTGTACATATCTTTTTGGGTTGCGCCGTCTCGTATACTTTTTTCTATCTTCCTAACTTCTCGTCTGTACCCGGTTCTCAATATGTCAATCTTTTTCTTTACTGTCTCAACCGTGGCTGTCGGATCGACTTCTTGATATTTTTGTAAAAGAACATTGTAAGCGATATTCCGGAGATCTCTTCTAACATAGATGCTGTCCTCAATGTCCCATAAACATCTGTTTTCCTTATACAAATCAATGAACTCGAACCAGAATTCATGATTGTACGCAACTAAACTTTTCATATTCATAATGAATATTTTTTATTTACAGGCGCGATCGCTAGGCTTGAGCACCACGCTTGACAGTTGTGTCAGCCACTGACAAACATGGCGGCCGGCATCGCCGGCTGGATGATGCAGTGTAGCCAGCGCATAATTTTGCAGTATACGAACTTAACTGTTTACTTGTTGAAAATGTGAAAAAAAAAACACAAACATTTAGAAATCACGTAAAATACATATTATACCATTGGATAAGAGTACGAAATGGATATTTAAGAGTAATATTTATTATGACTTTGTTTGATTTCGTCACTTTTGTATGTACAATTTAATTCTTAAAGAGGTTCCATTATAATCATTAAAAATATACATAGTTATTCAAATAAACGTAAATTATATAATATTATGCACAATACTACTATGAAACACTCGGCACTTTAATAATAATAAAATTCAAAAATATACAGTAAATTTGGCATTTAAAAGATAAACTGGCAACATAGTAGAAATTGCAATGGCGGCTGGCGCGCGCTGTGCTCGACGAGCGTGCAGGACGGATATATGTTTGTGAGACGGCGCTCGCCAGCTGTCGCATGACTCGAACCAGCAAAGTTGTTTATAAATAGAGTACCAATTTAAATTCGTAGTTTATTGTACTCAAGATTCATTTTTTTAATTAATTACTCAGAGAAGCAAAAATAAAACAACTAGAAAGGATTTGAACCGATTTATCAATGTTTACGCTGACTTTTGGAAAATTTACAGTTCCAAATCCAAATCTTATATTACAGAGTACGCATATAGTTTGGGTATTAGATATATAAAATACGTATTTAAAAAAAAGTATGATTCTGATAGGGATAGGTAAATAATTTTTGTGTTCTGAACAAAAAATATTCACTTGTGGTATCTGAGCCCAAAACCTTTCTAATCTTATAATCGGATCTTAAATCGGTATTATGTTTAACTCGCAAAACATTTAAGTACCTACAACAAAATAATTATGTACTTACCTACTTACTTAAGTAGGTAACAAAAATTTAAGGTAAGTAGATTATAATTTTCTAATGTATCTTGTGGGTAGATATACATTAAGTGCCATTTATTAAGTATTCTCTTACCAATAAGACGTTTTTTGTATTAAACTATATTGCAAAACAATAATTGTTAAAAAATGAACATTTCCACGGTCATAGGAAGTGATTTCATTAAAATAAATACTATTGAAAGAACTTTTATGGAAGTCATTCCGTATTCTCCTCCAGAAGTAAGTAAAATAAAATCGATTATAACCTATAAATTACTTCCTCATATAACTAGCTAATTACCAGATTTAATTTTAATTAGTTGTTACACATTCAGTTAACAATGTTGTGTATACATTATTGAAATAGTTTATTTATTGTCTCCACGTGTGTTGTAAATAAAAAAATATACCTAATTAGAATTATTTTAATTTATTGCAGAAAACTTTACCAGCTACATTACTTAATTTCTTAAAGCGAGGCAATGATAAAGGTAAGATTTTATGAAATATTAATGTCATACATTTTACTAAGGTACTAATAGTTTACATATACCTACATACTTTCAGAAAAATTATAATGCGAAACACCGTCCCATTCAAATTTTATGGAAAATCAAAGTTATAGGTAGGTAGTTATTTTGTAAAATCCACGTTCCTAATACATTACTTACACTTTAGTTTATATTTTATGAATTGTTTTAAACTCCATTTATTTTAATAATTTCTGATGCCTTCGCGGTTATTACACATTGGAATGAAACAACTATTAACGGATCTAACTCGCGTATTTTTATTTTATTAGCTGACGTTTCGGATTCTTTACAGTTTCCATAATCGTAGCACGACTGAGCTGACAATAGTCTAACGCTAAAGTGATTTATACAGTTATGGCATAACTGCATCACTGCGAGAATCCGAAACGTCAGCTAATAAATAAAATAAAAATACGCGAGTTAAATCCGTTAATAGTTGTTTCATTCCAATCCATTTATTTTATGAAAGCAACAAAACGAACGTATTATTACAAAAAATATTAAATCCATGATTACGTATACAGAAATTGGCGATTCCATTTGTATGGATCTCCGTTTTTAATTAATCTGTCAGAGTTTTGCATTGAATCGGAAAATGGAAATAATTATTCGTTTTGAAAGCACACAAAATACTGTATATATTATTGAATATGAAGTTATTAAGAGCCCGGAGATTTCATTTGCAGGAAGGAAACTAACACGTGTAGGTTATTTTAGTTATTATGAAAATCTTCATAATCATTAATCTCTTCAGTTGCTGTTTTGCTTACCTACTTTCTTTGACAACAAGAATCGAGGCTCGGTACATAAAGATAGGCATAAGTACATAAAGAATAGGAACATACTTAATGTAGGTACATACTTTTATACTTGCTGCTCTATAATTTCATAAAATCGGGGGTCAGTAAATAGCTTCTTCTTTTTTAACTTAAACTTCAGCGCGGCAGCGTGGTTGAAATAAAAAAATTGAAGTCGATATTTTCTTCAGAATTGGGTGGTCTTAACTAGTCTAAATGTTCTGGTATTTAGTACAAGTAAACCTTTGTTACCTACGGTTTTAGGGTGAGTGCACCTCGGAGCGCTCCCCATTCGTCCGGTGGAGCAGTAACGGCCCCAGGGCCAATTGTAAACAGGCACTTTCAGAAAAAAAAAAAATTGTTACCTACATATGTACATAAGTATCAAAGACCTATGTAAACCTATATTAATGGACGACAAAATTAAACTCGTAGTCGAATAATAGTCGTACGATATATCGAAAACTATGCGATCAGCATAGATATACTATCCAAGTGGTGACCTGCCTTTCATAGGTATAGAACATAAGCATAGTCCATAAGAACTTTTAATCATTTTTACAGATGCATTACAAGCTGTCAAGCAGGATCCAGCTGTTTTAGAAGCCCAAGTGACAGTCGACACTGCCCGAAAGGATCCTGAAACCTTAACTGCTGTACGAAATTTTGATTTGGAGTCTAAAAAGAAAGGTACTTAAACTACCTTAACTTAACTTCCTACCTAATAATCAGTTTCCATATATGTAGATACGATACGATAGTCTAACGTTAACATTCAGCGAGTTAAATCTGTTATGATTGTTTTATTAAACAACTTATCGTTAGACTATGGTCAGCTCAGAGGGCTACGAATATAGGAACTGTAAAGTCTTCGAAACGATAGCAAATTAAATAAAATACGCAAGTTAAATCCGTTATAGTTGATTCAATCCAATTAATAAATTCCTATTATTATTCGCATGAGCGTGCATTCCATACGAACACAATGCCAAAAATAGGGGGGGTATATCCTGACGCCTACATTCGCACCCCCACTGCACGTGTTTCTGTTACACGTGTTGTAAATTACTTACAAAATACATTGCGTTAAGATTTTTCCGAGTTAAGTAAATAGGCAAAGGATTTCGGCTTTGTTAATTAAATTTGCGGACCCTGAATTATATAGTTTCATCCGCAGTTATCCTTTAGGGAAGAGTTTTTAAGAGTTCATCAACTAGTTATCAGTATATGTATATTATTTGGTTACTTACGCCTTAAGGACTATAATCAAATCAACCTATGTATAGGTAGGTATTACACTAGTAGTAATTCATATCCACCCCCTAAAGGGTGATAAACACTATTTTATGACCTTTGCCGGTCTAATTATCTCCATACCAAATTTCATCTACATTGGAGCTGCGGTCTGAGCTTGAAAGGTTGACAGACAGTTACGAGTAGTATATTCGTATGTATGATTAGGGATCTACAAATCAAATAGTAACGGTAGGTAATCATTTATTTGTACCTAACCATTTCACATGTTTTGCGTAGGTAGAAATCGTAATGTAATTTCGTCCAATAATAGCTCTCGTCATTCGAAATAGTAAATGGTTATTTATTTTGGAATAATTCGAGGACCTTCAAGGAAGATGAAAGGTTCAGAAAGTTCTTGCGAGGTGCGGCGAAAATGCTGGGTTTTCTATTAAATCTATACTAATATTATAAAGCTGAAGAGTTTGTTTGTTTTTTTGTTTGTTTGTTTGAACGCGCTAATCTCAGGAACTACTGGTTCGAATTCAAAAATTATTTTTTTGTTGGATAGACCATTTATCGAGGAAGGCTTTAGGCTATATAACATCACGCTGCGACCAATAGGAGCGAAAGAACAGTGGAAAATGTGTAAAAAACGGGGAAAATATGAAGCCTTATGAAGAAGTGACAGAAGACTTTGTCAGATCTTTGACGAAACAATCGGACGGGCAGGACGACGTCCGCCGGGGCTGCTAGTTAACAATAAATACATTTGCGTTGAAGGACAAAAACGCTTACCTACGTCTTTATAAGAAACTAGCTGTCCGCCCCGGCTTCGCACGGATCATCTTTTTTTTATAACTTATGTCACTCGTGAATAGTGTAGTGTAGCTTCCCAACAGTGAAAGAATTTTTGAAATCGGTCCAGCCGTTCTGGAACCTATCCAATCCAAACAAACCTAATAATTTATGATGCCTTCGCGGTTATTACACATTGGAATGAAACAACTATTAACGGATTTAACTCGCGTATTTTTATTATTTTAAATAAAATAAAATAAAAAAAATACGCGAGTTAAATCCGTTAATAGTTGTTTCATTTCAAACAAACCTATTTATAGTATTAGTATAGATTAGTATATAGACAAAATGACATAGCACCTAAGCAAAAATAAATATTATAAAACTTTTTCATTTTTTAACGAATTTAACTTTAAGTTGGACCAATCTATAGATAGGTTGGTACTTCGTGGAAGCCTTGAGCATAAAGCTCGTATAATCCTATTAATATTATAAACGCGGAAAGTCTGTAAGTATTGATGGGTGTTAGTTACTCTTTCACGTAAAAAGTACTGAATGGATTTTAATAAAACTTTGCAGTAAAATAGCTTAGGTATAGGCTATTCAGTAAAATACTCATGGTGCGCAGACGAAGTCGCAGGCTAGAAGCTAGTAATAAACTAAAACTTACAGATACGAAGCCAAAATGTTACCCAAGCTTCGAAGAGGTGCTATCTATGCAACAAGCGGCGTTACTGGGCCTCACTCCTCAACAGTTGGACCTTCTCGTAGCGTTTGTGGACACTCTACGGCAACAGCGTGTGACCTCGCAGAAGTATTTAGTAAGTACCTACTTACTAAGGAAAATTCAGTTAACAAGGACACATGAAACAACTAAAATGGCGTTCCTTGTCTAGTGCGGTTTACAATTTCGCTACTAGTGATTCGACAGATTATTTACCCAGTAAATAGAAAAACCAAGTGTCAATTATTTACCCAGTAAATAGAAAAACCAAATAGAAAAATCATTCCTATCTATGAAACATAAAATTGTCTTTATCTACCAAATAAGTTGAAAGTAATTAAAAGTAAGTAGAGATAGAAAATTTCGTCCCTAGGAACACCTATAGTGTAACTGGAATAGATATATGGGATGGAATAGGTATAGGTATAGGCGTAAGTTCCACTGGTGTCTCTATTTTATTTAAGTACTCTTGTCTCGGTAAAAAAAATCATTAAGTACCTACCAATAAATAGGTATGCCCTATAAAATGGAAATACATCGTTGATTATTTTCCAATGATAAGTAGGTAAGTAGGTATATTGTTGTAATAATATTACATCATTGCCTATTTCTGATAAAATGAGCAATAAGAGTTTGGATTGTAAATATAACCCAAATTAATTAAAATTGTTTAATTTAGATAGTATTAGTTAAGTATACCCATCCGACCTTTATTCATTATCATAGCAGAATTTGAGTTAAAACTTTTGATTAAAATTATTTAAATACCGCTTAGGTATTTAAACACAAAGTAATTATTGAATTCGTAATTCAAACCGCGGGGGAAATTTTGTATCTGGGAAGTTTTAAGCTGTTTGCAACTTTAGAGGATCAATAATGATTAAATGGGATGTGCGAGGACTGTTTAATTCGCCTCAGCGACAACGCGCACCTGAATCAATATACACAGTTGTCAATTAATGTTGCTATGAGAAATATGAGATTTGAGCATCTGCATTTCACTATGTCGCGGTCGGCTTGTTTCGAGACCACAAGGCCGTCAATTTAATATTAAAGATCTCTCTGAATCGCGTGGTACTTGCAAATAATAACTATAGTCTAGTAACTTTGGGTAATGAGTCAAAAGTCTCATAAAAATGGAAAAGAAAATTTTTGTATTTTTAATTTTTTCAAGAGTAGTTACAATTCAATACATTATACCTAGGTACCAAGGTATACTTCTTAACATAGGTAATCACATAATATTGATTATAACTAGGTAAGTACCTATATATAAGCGCCTTTAAATGCAATCAAAATAATAATAATAATATCGTTATTTAAATTATCTTTTTTTTATAAAACTTTTGATTTAAGCTTACATAGCTATAGCGTAGGGACGGACAGACAGCTATAGCAACTTTGTTTTACACTATGTACCTACCTAATAATATTAAGGATTTACGACAGATAGCAATACCTACTGCTATCTGTCATAAACCTACCTGTAGTTTAGTTTTCACTTGTTTCTAGGAGTGTGCATTCTGCAAGAACAACGGTGAGCCAGTGTCGTGGTACTCGTCGCACGTGCTGAAGGACTGGCGCGGGCGCGTGCGCTGCCCCGTGCTGCGCGCGTTCCGCTGCCCGCGCTGCGGCGCCAGCGGCGACCGCGCGCACACCAACAAGTATTGCCCGGAGAACTTATTTTCAGGTAGGTACCATAGAGATATTAGACTAGAGAAGGTGAGCCATAGGACTGTCTATAAGTGGAAGCGTATCACGGTAAAGAGAGACGGAAACTCTAAATAGAGGCACTGTCCTTGTCTTGCCGCATGCGCAATGGCAACATGCTGCGCGCCGTCCGTTGCTATGGTACCGTTGACGACGCAATACGAAATGTTCTAACCTATTATTTCGCTTCAGTTCGTTTACGCGCGTGCAAATTTCTCACTTATGTTTATTATCGATATTATTAAAAATAAAATATGAAAAACAAAGATGGTAATTGCGTGCATTTTGTGCAAAAAGGAATCGACTACACAATATACATAACCACAAAATTTTGACAGTCGAATGCGGAAGGGTCAGTACAATACTGGAGGCGAATCGTTTACTGCGCATGCGTCATCAGACAAGGAGAGCGACCACTATTCCAATGCTCTTTCTCTTTCTACCATTATAACGCGTTTCTGGCTGGCTCACCTTCTCTAGTCTAATATCTCTATGGTAGGTACACTCATTTAGACTTTGAAATTCAAACAGGGAATGCTATATCGTTCTTGAGATCTCGGCCGAAATATGGATGAGATCTCGCGAGTTTAACCAGATTGTACTCTAGCATAAAAACGTTTTAAATTAATATTCAGACTAAAACTGGACTAGAGTAGAAATTATGTTGAATGAAATGACTTATTAGAAAATATAATTTAAAAAACTTTTACAAGTGACATGAATCGACTAGCGCTTCGGATTGTCATTTCTAAGAAGAAGCAGAAAAACTCGGCAGAAAGTTATTTTTTCAAAGTCATTTATTCTATTTGAACTTACATATAGGTAGTACCTACTGCTTACCTAAACATATATTTCTTCGATACATTTTGTGTCATATCCAATACATATAACCGAATAGGAATAGGACATAGCTGTGTAAATTTCATTTTATTTAGGTAAAAAAAATAAAAAAAAATTAAAAAAAAGATAAAAAAAATTAAGAGTAGGTACTCTTAATTTTTTTTATCTTTTGCTCTTATAACACCATAATATATAATTGTGTTTACTTTCCAGATTTCCGGAGTTGCCCTTGACGATGCCCTTATCTCAAACAGATAATAAAGAAAAATAACGTAATAAGTTGTTGTTATTACCTATGCTATGCTATTAGATAACTATTATCATCTCTAAAACAGTAAACCGGGAAAAAGCGCGAAACCTCCTTAATTTTGAGGTTAGAATTCAGGCAAATCAACACTTCTATATACGTATATATACTTATATTATTGTACTTAGGTACTTAAATACTTTTTAAAATTAGAATCGACGATTGCCTGTAGTTATACTTAGGCATAAATAGAGAAGAATGTAAGTAGGTATAGAATCTGCGTATTTATAAGATTGTGTAGGTATCCTTACCTTATACAATTCACATAAATAGCAAGAACCTTCATATTATCGTCATGGAAACTAAAATTCGACTCACCCGGACGCTCTCTAAACTACTCAATACAAAATTGGGGAAACTAGGATGGGTAGCAACTGTATTTGTAACCAAGCTTTATAATATAAGTACCTTCAGTTTATATAGGTATGTTAAATCAACGCAACAAGTTAACAAACCATAGTTTTAATGTACACAGGTCAAAAACCCCATTCCATAAGGAGAGACACGTGAAATACTGGAATAAGAAACATCGAATTTCCATATTTTCAGCTTCATGTTTTTTTAGACATCAACTGATCATCATTACGTAAATCGGTTCCTGGGAAAAAAAATATTGACGAAGCCCCGGGAGTAAGCACTTTTCCTTTGACCATTGAAATCAAGGACTAATAAAAAGTAGAACCTGTGTCAACTAAGCCTCGAGTAAATACTTCGAAAATTTCTGCGGATAAAAATGTCTTTTAATTTTCAAGTAAATTACCATTTTGATTTTATGTGTTCTCCATCGTCATTGAATAATACCTATTTACTTGCAAATAAAGCACAAATTAACCTTATTACCTACTAATGTTTTTAAGTAAACGTAGATAAACAAAAAAAAATAGTTGACGTTGCAGATATACATTATAAAACATGTCTTTTAAATAAATATAAGCCATGCACATTACTAAAATAGACAATGTTATATTTTATTACTTAGTATATTGTTAACACGTTTAAAAAGATAACCTCATACTTCCTTTGTCTTTCTAGATGAATAAATTTCTAGATAATTCAAAGATAAGTTACCATAGACTAGAATGCTTTTGTTTAAAAACTATTTGTTGTGTCGTTGAACCGTTACCTGCGTTCTAGTTTCTCAGTATACAATTATTCAGATCAACTCTCTCGATAAAATAGCCAGTGGAAAATAAATGGAACGTGCCCCAAGAACACAATATCAGGTAAATTGGACCAATCACGTATATGAAAATAGCTCCTTTGAATTCAGAACAGGGCACGCGTAAGTCAGAATTAATACAGATTTGGATCTTTTGATTCCTTATAGTAAAATAACATGCATAGGAATGAAACAACTTTAACGGATTTAACTCGCGTATTTTGTTTTTATTGGCTGACGTTTCGGAGCCTTTACAGATTCCATAATCGTAGCCGGTAGCTTTAAATATTCCATAATCGTAATCGTAGCCGCTCAGTCGTGCGAAACGTCAGCCAATAAAAATAAAATACGCGAGATAAATCCGTTGAAGTTGTTTCATTCCAATGTATAATAACCGCGAAGGCATCAGAAATTATTAAAATAACATGCATTGACATGTAGGTACGTAAGTTACGTTCTGAAATCTTACAAGGTTCATTTACATAGAAAAAAATGGGATTCAAATGACTAAGCAGGTATGACATAAAGTATATTCATTCTGTTAAAAATGTTTTCTCATTTTATAAAGACAAACAGCTATACTACCTTTGAACTCAGTTTTTAAGTGGCCCACTAGGCAAACCTAGACAGACAAATGTATTTTGCCTCCATTAAGTAAACAGCTGTAAAAGAAACCTTTTTTTGTTGCCATATCGTCGTATTTTTTTATGTTTTCAACTGTTATTTCGTGATTTTTACATATTTTATATTTTCATATTGGCTTGTTAAAAATAAAAAAAAACAGCAAAATCATTGAAAGTTTCAATAATTGTGGGCATAAATAGACCTAAAATCATTTTCATACCCTCGGGCATCATTAGGTTACTAATTAAAATTTGTTAGGTATGGCTAGTAATTATGGCGATTACAGGGTATTTGTTCCTCATATTATTATGGTTTCTTTATATTATTTTAATTTAAATACGTGTTATATAATATTATGCTTGTGACGTGAATCATATTACGTGGTCTGATAATAGTATTTTAATTGCAAATCCAATTCGATTTACGTTTAAGAAGTATTAGAAGGCATCAGAAATTATCATGTACCTACTTATTTGTGTATGTGCACCCTACCCGAGGGGGGTGCTTAAATACTGTTTTATTTTACAAAAAGAATTGGGTAACTATGATAACTACTGCATTATCAAACCTGTGCTTATGCACTTGAATCACTCACTTATTATATTTTTAGTTACACTACTTAAATAGTAATTCAGTGAAAAACTTGGAATAAAACAATTATGAGTAGGTATTATAACTGATTGGACTCGCGTATCTTCGTGTATGTGTTCAGACTGTCACTGTATGGAACCTGTAAAGTTTTCTAAACATCAGCCTAAAATATAATACCTACGCTAGGTAGGTATTGCAATTTAAAGGAAAACGTTGGAAATTATTACAAAAAAATTACCTAGGCATGAAATAGGTATGAATATAATTAATTCGCTACGAATATGGTACTCGTCTCGAAACATCAACGTGAGTTAAATCCGCTACGTAAGTTCACTATTTTTGTATAACACCGAAATCAACAGAAATTATTAAGATACAAGGAAGTTAAAGAAAAAAACATTGCATGTTTGTATTTCTGCACCTGAGTGCTATTCAAGGTCTGAAACCACTAGAAAATTAACACTTCGGTAATTGTAGGTATGCCAAATGACATAAAGAACGTAACCTACAGCCACGGCATAGGTAATTGCCTTTACAATGTTGCACTTTTAAAATGTTATAATAACGGAAAGCTTCCTTCCTATGTGGGTACCACACTAATTATACTTCATCTAAGTATACCTATGTACAACCTCTGGCTACTTAATAGGTACACTACTTTAGTGTTAGACTATCGTCAGCTCAATCGTGCCACAAATTTCAACTAACAAGGACTACTTATACAGACGAAATTCTAGCACCTTGTTAGTGGTATAAATTCCATTAAGCTCCGTTTTTATGATTCAATTATTTCTCTCGCAATGGTCAATTAGGATGTCTGAATAAAAGTACCTAGGTACCTAAGTACCTACTTACCTAATATGCTTTTTTTACACAGAAATTAATCAAAATAGGTAACATAAGAAACAAGCTTCGTTCGCTTTAAAGTTAATAAAGACTTACACCATCGCTGTAATTAAAAAAGGTAATCCGACGTCTTAAAAATATGTTTTTTTATAACACCGACCCATGCTCTAAATGAAATAAAATAAAAACACGATTTTGGAGAACTCAAATGACTGAAATGTTATAATATTTGTGCCTCTGCTTTCAAATTAAAAAAAGACTTCAATGGCGTACTATAAAAAAATGCATTTTTTTTAAACTAGAAAGATTGAAATGGGTACCACAAAGTGACATCTAGTTAAATTATTTGGAACTACCTGGCTATAAGGAACGGCAAAGGCTTCTTTACTGTCAATAGGTTGTATTCAAGTTCACTTGGTAACAGCCTCATAAGATAGATGGCGACAGTATGCACTTAAATCAATTCATACTAAACACGAATTACAAATTCTCTGTCTATGACTTCGCACTTGTAGATTTCTATTTCACACCCTTGAGAAGTGAACTTTCAAACATGTTGTAGGTACTTATTTTGAGTTATTCCAGTGTAGATATAACAACTTTGAAGACCAACTTTCACCGCCTATACACGCCTTAGGGGTTGAATTTCCGAAAACATTGAATAATGTAACCTACTATTAGTAAAGAGTTTTGAGTGAATCTATGAAAGAAGTATCTAAATAAGAGCTACCCACATACAAACTTTACTCCCTGTTCTAGTTGGATGAAGTTCAAAAAAAATCTTTTGGTGTTTAGTTTCGTCATATAAAAGAAGCCCCACCCCGGTTTTTTGTATAAATACACGCCCATATGCTTTTAATGTCTTGAGTTTGTCAGAACATACAAAAATACTTCCAATAAAAATAATTAAAAAAAAAAGTTTTGAAGTTAGTCGGTTCGGATTTTGCACCTGTAAACACTAAATAGGTATAATAATTTTGATGTAGATTTCATATAGGTAGCTAAAGTCATATTATAGCGTGATTATTCTTAAACGATATCGTTACGTACTCGTAATGGAGAACCAATGAAATTCGCCATGGTACCTACAATTTTTAAGATAACTGAACAAAAAGAAACACTAGAACTTTTAGTATACTTAGGTATACTAAGTAGTTATTTATAGACCTAGAAAATCAACAGATCGCATGTACCATTAAGGAGTTTCCAATTGACTCTTTAATGAAATTCTACAACGGAAAGGTACCTATCAGAAAAAAGTAGATTATTTAATGTAAGTAACTACTAACTACTTATAGGTGTAGGTCTGTATGTGTAACTGTTTGTTTTCCCAAAAAAAAAAAGCAAGGTAACGCTGTTCAACCTTTCGGATGCTCAAAGGCAAAAAACCTTCAAATTCGAGCTTCGGCGAAATTAATCTAGCAAGCGACATAGTGAACCTTGTATTTTTATATGACCTCTTCGTTAGCACTTTTAAACAAGTTCATCTCTATTGTACATTCCCTCATTATTCATCCCTTTTGTACTCCAACACAATAGTAACTAGAGGGGTTGTAGTGGCCCGTGATCGTGTCGTGGCCGTGCCGTTCCCGGGCCCGACGTTCTAGGTCGACGCTCGCCGCGCCTGCGCCCGCGCCGACCGAACACACGTCAGACGTCAGTTCGATGTAACAACGCGCGGTCGTGTAGTTCTGGGCTCATTGTAGTTCGCACGAAAGCCCTAAACAGTGTCTATTCAAATGTAGTCGCCTTGGTGTTATCCACATCAAGAGCCTTCAAAAGTTCGAGAGGAAAACCGATGAAAACGTAAGTAATGTTAATACTTCAAATTTTCACAAACCGAGGACGTGTTGCACAATTTTTCATAGTTTCCACGGGTTTTCTGTGATAACGCAGTTCTCAGAAGCGTGTCGAGGCGATAAATAATTCGTACTTTGGATTAGTACCTATTATATTACTGTACAGCGGCCTTAACTTTCTCTTTGGTTACTAAGAGCTTGTTAGCGTGTCTTTGTACGGTGTTCTATTCCTTATACGATTACTGAGTAAAATACTTAAAATGGAATATACTTGTTCGTGACTCTTCTATCATTTTCTTGTAGAGCGATTCGAATGAATGGTTGTCTAGACATGGGGCACTTGACCCCAATCGGCTCGGTGCCGAACTATGTCCCCACATTCGGCTAAAACACGTGGTAGTTAAATTTAGACGTCGTAGGACAAATTGCTGTCACATTTTTCAATCTCGATATCAATTGGATTGAAAAAAAAACTCTTTTTCCTGCACATCATCGTATCACAAGTATACTAGTTACCTCTATAGGAAGTTTCTTACTTGGCTACAGAACATTTAAAACATTATTTTAAACTAGTAATTCACCCCGAACGGTGATCTCGCCCGAGACTTTTATTTGTATAACTATATTTTTTTTCCTTTATATTTTATACCTCATTCAAACATTTTACTTTAACCTACCGCTATTTAACCCCGTGTATCTTCATATTTGCAATAAATATAACTTCATTTACACGCCAAGTTTCATAAAGATCTGATGAATAATAATTTTAAGTTATCGTCGAACAAACATACAATGTCGTCCCCTTAAGTCAAATCTAAAGCTCGAAAAATAATATATTAAGTTGTACTAAACCTGCTATAAAGTTAACAACCTATCAACTAATTTGCTGTTCCTTCAATTAGTTTGAGCATTGGGAATGTTAAAAAACTTAGAGGCGGGGCTCCATACGAGTTTGGGAATGAGTCGTATAAAATTATTTGTTTTTGTTTTTTTTTTATATTATAAGTTTAAATTTTTATGAACTCTTGAGCTTAGTGTTTTTATAGAAATTAGGGATACAAAGTAGTCATTGAATATACTTACCTACAAATTAAATACAAGGAAAATATAACAGGAACTTTAAAACACTAAACATTTACTTAAACACATTTTGACATATGGGGAAAACATTGTAATTAGGTACTCTTATTATATATACAAGTTCATAAAAATAATTAAAATAAAATGAAGCTGTGTAATAATAATTCGGTAGGTATCAATTTTTTTATGAATTACCTACTTACCTATGTTTACATAGGTAAGTAATACATAAAAAAAATATTATTTGTTTTTATTTAAAATATTTGCACATAATGATCAGGTCCTCAGTGACACAGGAACTAAGAGACAAATACCTACCTACTAGTGTATCATAATATGTATAAATATAGGTTTTTCTCGAGTTCTTACGTAGGTAAACATACGTACCCAATCTCTAATTCCCAATACGTCAGATCGGTACAAATGTCATCTATCCTTACACTCCTCTATTCCATTAACTAAACGAAGTCTTGTGAATCAGAACCTTTTAAAATCATAATAATACTTTCATATTGTTGAAAATAAACCTGTTCGCAACTGTTGTCTCTTTGACCAGGTAGAGAGATAGATAATAATATAAATAATAGAGTAACACAACAATGCGACGAGAACTAAGCACTGCATGGTCCGTTACACCCCATTAAAATGTCGTTAGTAAAAATATCTATGCACAAAGATCTATAAACGAATATAAGTAAGTATCTACACGGAAATGTTATCTATTATGCAATTTGTTAAATGTAAATACCTATTATGATATCGAATATAGTCGATGCGTTGATCGACGAGTCAAATAAATACAAGCGTGTTATTATAATTGGGACCAACGTTACGTTAGGATATAATATAACAGAAAGGCTTTTTAGTTTTGCATTCAAAACATCAAAGTCTAAGACTATCTATATATGTATACTAGCTGTGCCCGCGACTTCGTCTGCGTGGAATAGTTATTTCCCCGTTTTTTACACATCTTCCACTGTTTCTTCACTCCTATTGGTCGCAGCGTGATCTTATATAGCCTAAAGCCTTCCTCGGTAATGGTCTATCCAACAAAAAAAGTTTTTTTTCAATTCGAACCAGTAGTTTTTGAGATTAGCGCGTTCAAACAAACAAACTCTTCAGCTTTATAATATTAGTATAGATTTGTGTTTATGACAATGTACTGCGGTGACCTAATAATCATAGTAGTTTAACATATAGCTTTCAGTCAGTTTTAATATAAAATGGATAAAGTATCCAATGGAATTATGTAGAAACGGAAATTTATCTACCTTGGTACCTTTTACCAAACGTGATTATCAAAGGCAAACATTGTATGATAGATTAAGGATCTTCCGTGGTTACTCACTTTCTTAGAAGTTGGCTCCGATAAGATTAACTTTGAAACGATAAAACGCACGTTCAAAACATGCTTAACAAAAAATGCTAGTCCCAATTTAGGATGGATTGTCTGTTAAACCTCAAATACATTTTAAAGTGATTTATATATCTATACTAATATTATAAAGCTGAAGAGTTTGTTTGTTTGAACGCGCTAATCTCAGGAACTACTGGTTCGAATTCAAAAAATCTTTTTTTGTTGTATAGACCATTTATCGAGGAAGGCTTTAGGCTATATAACATCACGCTGCGACTAATAGGAGCGAAGAAACAGTGGAAAATGTGTAAAAAACGGGGAAAATATGAAGCCTTATTAAGAAGTGACAGTTAGAAGACTTTGACAGATCTTTGACGAAACAATCGGACGGGCAGGACGACGTCCGCCGGGGCCGCTAGTATAACCATAAAACGTTTAAAAATACAATGAGACTACTCGAATAAGATCATGTTAAGTCTGACTTTATTTGAATGTTAACAAAACCTGTTGTGGATTTTCGTCCTCTTTATTGAGGTGAGCGGCGTTTTTGACAGTTGATTTGTATTTTTTAAAGCAATAAGTGTGTATGTTTATTGGCACGTGCTAAAACCCAATGTCAGTATGAACAAATGAACAATAAGTACCTAAAGTAATAAACCATTGGAATTGTATCATAAAATCGTCGGCAATTACTTATCTATGAGGCATAGTTTATTTCAGTGTATGGAATTATACTTAGCCTTACTTAGGTACATCTTTATTCTGTGTACTTACTCAAAATAACTGTTTAATATTCAGAACTCTTATAGATGCAGCCATACCTGTAAATTATAATAATAAATATATCATTTAGAGGACGTTAATTCGGACTCTGTACCTACCTATTTTGAATTTCATGGTATTGGTAGGAAATTTTAGTTAGTAGATATACAATTATGAAAATTCAAGCTCTTATAAATAGGTACAGTACCTACTTAGGTACTTTAAAAAATGGTTTGCAAAAAAAACACATCAAAATTTCTAAATAGCCTTAAGTACAACACAATAGACGAGGAAATAAACGTTTTTGTTTCTGGTTTAACGATCGTATTCATTTCCTGCACTTGGTAGTTAGTATACTTAGGTACTGATAAATGGCTGCAAAGTTGTTTATCATTTGCTTGAATGTGAATAATTATTAAGAACATGCTCTGGGACATTTTCTTTACAAAAACTTTCATACTTAAATGTTTAAAACTACGCAATCGATTTTGAAGCGTTTCTTTAATAGATAGAGCGATTCAATAGAAAGGTGAATATTACCCTGGGCGGGTCGTTATTAACAAATAGAAAACTTTTTTTGATCTTATGAATGCAAGTAATTATTGGTCGGTCATTATTAATCTAACATTCAAGGGACATACTTTCGATTGTACCTGTGTTACCTATTTATAGTTCTAGATTTATCATAGAAACGTTCATGGTAACAACTAACACCTTTAATATTAAAGTTATTATATACCTGCTCTGTTTAATATAATACAAGCTTACCACTTAATACTACATAGAATATAGAATAGAAAATAGAGAGTAGGTAAGTAGGTACGTAGTAACTTCAGATTAAAAATGGCGTTGTTTTGGTATTTTTATTCCAATTTGATGATGACGGATATGTACAAAAATATTTTTTTACTAATTATCAGGCCTTACTCTATCTAAAGTATGAAAGCCCAGTGTCATAAATAAACTTAAATTTATGAACATAAATACATAAGCACTTAGCACGTGCACTTCTATTTATCTATCACGCGTTCATTGTAATACAGTGAAACCTGGTTAACTGGGTCTTCCAAGGGACCTGTAAATTAGTCTCACTTAAAGAGGTATTCCATTTACACAGTGTCCCAGATATCTAGGTATAAAAAAATACCTGTCTCATTTACAGAGGGTTTCATTAACAGAGGTAAGAAAAGAGGTAATCTCTGATATAGAGGTGTATTCAATAAAGCAACGTACTTATTTTGTAAACAATTCACTATTTTCCATAAAAAATATCAAAAATGTGGTTTAAAGACAGTTCTCCTGAAACTAATAATTCGTTGTTGACGTTTACAAAATTATTAAAAGTTGGAGGCAGATTATTTTACTGATTCGGGTACTGACGTTAATTTTAGTTTTTTTTCGTAATAATAAAGACTTTGTCCTCGTTTCGGTCTTTTTTAAATAAATACCCGATTAATAGAGAAACCGCATTAAAACTAAGTTATATAATGGCCGATTTAGAGAAGTTCGAGTAGGTAAAAGAGAGAGGAGACATCCGAGGTCCGAGGTAGCCTATGTGTACCTACTGACTTTATCCCAGTTACAGAGATAAATACACGCGACTTCTCAATTATAGAGGTAATTATGACAAGAAAATAGAAATAACTTATCCCAGATATAGAGGTTGCTTTTGTCTTACTAACAGAGGTAATTCATAGCCAAGGTGCCGGGACCTCAGCATGTGTTCCAGATATGGAGGTTTTTCACTTATCCAGGTCCCTCTTAAACAAGTTTCACTGTATATACCTATTATTATACATAAAGGCAGTATTTTAAGTCTACATAAAATACTATAATAATTTAATCAAGATTGCAAATCTTATTATATGCTCTGATTGTTTGATATAAACATAGATAAAATAAAGTTTACTTCCAAGAATAGTTTTACTTTTGACGTAACTAGCTACATACCTACTTAGGTAAGTATACATAATGTAATGTACCTAACTATAAAATACCCGTGACAAACAATAAACGCTTTGATTAGATTTGATTTAATAATAATATCACCTATATAAAATCAAACGACTGACTGCGATACTGGGTAGATCTCGTAACACAAGTGAGTTACTATAGTTTCGTCGTTATTTTGTACTAATTACCATGATTAGGTATTAAACTATATCTGACTAAACTACTAGACTGTGACTACAGGTGGGTCTGACATATAAATGTAAGCAAGGGCGTGCATTACATATAGGCACAATGTCACTAATGTATGAAGTGCCTAGGACTACCCTGGCGTCATACTTACGATACTGCACGCGCATACTTTACCCAGTCGTCGTCCCTATCGCAAATTAGGTACCTAGATATTAAAGATTGTAACTAAATAATCTTTAAAACAATGTCAAAAATAACATTTTTACTAGAGAGACATCTAATACAGCCATGTTAAAGTTTTACGGCGTTTCTTGTTTGTCTATTGTGCAAGAGGTGTGTTCAGCATAATAAACAGGGCAAGTGTATTCCACAAGACAGCATAATAAATAATCAAATAGCTTTGTTTGACGATACTTATTTTTGCTACGGAGGCAAAATTTTAATGTCAATAATGATTTCTAAATGTATGCATGTATTTAGTGGATAATTATTAAAATCTTCAAACGTTTATAAAATATGGATATATATAGGTAGTCAAACACTTATCTAGTCAGACGATTATGCTATTGAATAGTTTTATCATTTAAATAAGTACCTATATAATTTAATATAGGTACCTACAGCAGAATTTCGCACATGGCACACGTTAATATTTACTAAGTTTTTATGTAAAACGATTGTGCAAATATGACGTAAAGTGCCTTTAAAATTAATCGAAAGGCCATGTGGTTGATCGTATGAACAAAAGACGACTGAAATGCCTTGAATAATTTTGGGTCGACTCGAGGTCTGTTAATGCACAGTAATCGATGCATTATGAAATATATACTGTTATTTTCTTTTATAACTAAACTAGCGGCTCGCCCCGGCTTCGCCCGAATCCCTTTTTTTTATACATGGGAATAGTGTAGCTTTCCAACAGTAAAAGAATTCTCCAAATCCAGTCGTTTAGGACCCTATTCAATCCAAATAATCAAACAAACTTTTCCTCTTTTTATATTAGTATTGAGTATAGACTAGGGACCCCGCACTCGCACGGAACCCTATATATTTTTTTAAATATACCTAATATAGCCTTTGTCACTCGGGAATAGTGTAGCTTCCCAACAGTGAAAGAATTTTTCAAATCGGTCTAGTCATTTGGAGCCTATTCAATCCATGAACACAAACACTTTCCTCTTTATTATATTAGTATAGAAAAATAAACTAAATATTTAGACTTAGTAATAGAATATTCACGTTTCGAAGCGTTAATTGACGCCAAGCGAAGTTAGTTACATTAGTGAATTCTCATTTCACATTTATAATTCGGTCCTATTTTTGCTACGACTATGACGCGTTTCGCTATTTTAATATTACCTCCTGTCAGTTTTAAATGTGGCGACACATTTTAAACAAAAATACCGTTTAATTTTCTTCATTTCGGTAATCATTCAAGCCTATTATTTAATACTAGTTTCTGCCCGCGACTTCGTCACCGTGGAACTCCTCCTTTTTTGCAGTCGGTTAAAAAGTAGCCTATGTCCTTTCTCAGGCTCCATACTTTCTTTGTACCAAATTTCATTTAAATCGGTACAGTAGTTTTAGCGTGAAAGCATAACAGACAGACAGACAGAGTTACTTTCGCATTTATAAAATACTAGCGGTTCCGGCAGACGTCATCCTGCCCGTTCGAAATTCAAATTAGGTAACTTTAGTTAGACAACGTTTGTATGGGAAAAGAAAAGGGCTGTTTTTAGGGTTTTTCCGGCAATTATTCGATTTTTTCTCGTAAGAACCATTCTTGGACTTTAACGAACATTTTAAAAAAAAAATTGGCCAAATTGGTCCTGGCGTTGTCGAGTTATGCGCTTACCAACACATTTTGCGATTCATTTTTGAAGAAGATTAGTAGGGATAACGATCATTAAAATAAAAATAGTTACTTACCCATTTCGTTATGTGTTATGTGTTACCTAAACATATTATCACTTAACACGATATCTGTTAAAGTTGCAATACTTTCATACAAAACAATTTTAACAGCGTTAACAATGTAACTCGTCACGATGTTTATGAAAAATATAAAACAATTGCAAAGCATGTTTTGTAAAACATACTTTTCTTAATTGCAACTAAAGTGCTACATGGTGGTAATGCTGGGTAGGTTATTCTGTGACTAAGTAGTAACGGAATAATCAAATCCTTACTAATATTATAAGTGCGAATTAGCTCTGCCTGTCTCGCTTTCAAGCTAAAACTAGTGAACCGGTTTAAATTAATTTTGGTACACGGATAGTCCAAAGACTTGAACTTAGGCTACTTTTAATTGCGAAAAAAGGGTTGTAAGGGTTTAAAAGTGGGATGAAATTTTGTATGAAAGTATCGTCATGTTGGCGTAATAATTAATTACACGCGGATGGAGTCGCGGGCAAAAATTAGTGCTTAATAATTGATCCAATGTAATAAATTCACGAGTTTAATTTTATCGCCGTAAAATATTATCGCAGCGTCAACGTCCTCCATTTTGGTGACGTTTTGTTAAACATTTATCAGTTCATTAAATAATATTTGACTGATAATGGCCGGTTGCTAACGCTACACATATTTGGTACAATTAAATCTTACTCATTATGCCAATTGTAATATATCAATACTTATTGAATGTATACTTATATAAACTTACCCGTAGATCTACATAACACTTGTTATTTCTACACTTAATAACTACAAGGGGAAATACCGAATAAGTACCTACTAGCTATTATTATAAACATAAGAGCGTGGCAACATAAGCACCTCTCTTTCTTACTATACAAATTTAACAAGTATCTATATGTCACATAATTAGAATTAATCCATGTACTGACAATAAAATGTATCTCGTGATATAATTTAAATAGCGCATCAGACTCACTGCATTCAATTTCACCTTTCGCTGAAATCGGGTTCGGTACCAATAGCACTGCAGACATACCCAAGCAGGCGCGTGCAGTGAGGATCGCGCATGCACCACGTCAGGGTAGGCACTCCATACATTTATACCAAGGGCGTGTATTCCATATAGGCACAATGGTATAAATGTATGAAGTGCCTACCCTGACGTAGTACATGCGCGACCCATGCACGCGCCTGATTTATACCATTGCGCCTATATGAAATGCACGCCCTTGTACTCAAGCCCACCTTGGTGTCCCCGCGCCGATAATCACTCATCTTATCTCGTCTCAGAGATGTTTGTTTATGCTGGCAGGTGATCTCAGTAATTAGTGTCGAGTGACCGCCGCCCGCCGACACTGACCGTCTGCATGGCTTATTGAGTATTGTCGCCAGACTGAAGGTTGGCGAATTTAAAAAAAAGTTCAAGGATTATGGTAGCTAGTCCTGTTTAACTGGGGTTATTTCAAACACTATTAAAATACATATAATTTAAACTGGAAAATAGGAAGAGTCACCAACGCACCTTGTTAAGTAGGTACCTAACTTTTAATATATTTACTTAAAATCTATGTAATTTTGGTAGGTAGCTAGTTCTGCCGGTTTTATTAGGATTGCATCAAACATGGAAATACCTAAAGTTGGTTTTAACAGGAAAATAGGAAGAGTCACCAAGGCACTGAGTTAAGTTTCTAACTTATAGGCATATGTATATATATTATATTTACTTAATATCTAGGTATGTAAAATATTAAGACAGTTAACATAAACATGTCACCTTCTCAAGAAGGTTGATGCCTTGAAAAAATATGTACCTACCTACCTACTGGGTAGTCCGAGTGATTGAAATATTATCGAGCGATCGAAGTGAGGTTTTAAATTCGACTTGGATAGGGAAGATTGTGTTTGTTCGACAATAACTTGAATATAGTTGATTCTGTTTTTATGTTAGATGACATTAATTGTTCTTTTAAGTGAAAACTAAACATACCTAATCGACAAAAGAGTTACGAGATACTTGCGATTAAATTGGATTTGAAATAGGTAACATGGTCGATGGATATATGAAATGATAGAGGAGAAATTTGTTAGTTCAGAAATACAAATAATATACTGGACGAGGACATAGTTTGGAGCGAACTACTACTAAATATAACATTGTAGCCTGTATGAGACGTATCTATCAATTTAACTCACATTGCATATTAACATTATATTATGCGCAACGAACCTTTCACCTAAACAATCACCATTTAATTTATCTAAATGCGTAGTACAAAGTCGTCATTGATTAACCATGACGGTCATGATTCACTGTTGTCATCACGCTGTCATCATTTTACATGGACATAGGTTATGATCAACATATGATATTACCGTGTTTGCTATGCGCAATTTGCGCATTTGAGAAGGCAAGAGCATAGCAAGCATAATTTGTATTGATTCAATCGACAAATACAATTGGATTTTTATTGCACAATAAAAAACAAATGTACAAAAGGCGGACTTAATGCCATACGGCATTCTCTACCAGACAACCTTTGTTCTCGTTAAATATAGGTATTATTACACGTGTAAAATAATTTTGTTTATGAAATTCACCATAGGATATATAGGATAGATATAGATTTGTCCTATTTTTGAATATTTACACGAAAATATACTCTATAGGGGGTCCTTCAACTACGTAAGCAGATTTATTATAGGTACCTATTTACACCCACTTCCCCCATTTCAGCAAAAATAAACAAAGATCTTACCCCAACCTCCCATACTTACGTAATAATTGTACGTCCCGTAGATACTTAAAGGTAATCAAAATAAGTAGGTAGGTACTTTGTTCACTGGGGAGACTTAACAAATAGCAGTATAATTAATAATTATTTTTTTGGTTTCTTCCAGATCCACTGCGGTCTAGATCAGATTCGACCATCTCCGAGCGCCACATAGAGGTCTGTCCCGATGGGTTGAGAACGCCTACTCCTTGTGTTGTGGTCACACCACTGACGCTGTAAGTATTATTCCTTTCATTTTATTATGTTTAGGTTATCACATTAATGTTATAAAAGCGAAAGTTTGTGTGTATGTTTGTTCACGCAAAAAAAACTGGATGGATTTTGATGAAACTTTACAATATAGATTATAGTTCAGAATAACATATTTAAGCTATAGTATTTTATAACGATATTGAGTAAGATACTCAAAGTGCACAGAGGAAGTCGCGGGCAGAAACTATGTACCTACGTAAAAAATAATAACATATACACCTAATATTAAAATATTATGCACCTTTTAGACTGTAAAGAACTTTTTAAGTAATTGTTTAGCCACCCCATGGAATAGATGAAATCTTCTTATTTATTCTGTCATGAGATTATTGACTAATTGACATTGTTCATTGTTAATAAATTTATCCAGTTTCGATATTTCGTTGAGTAGGTTAGTATCTTTGCCAAGAACACGTATCGTTTTGCATATCGATTTAAATTTCAATGTGCCAATGGAGAGTTTTCTACAAAGATCAAATGACATAACGCTAACGAAGTTTAATCTTTTTGCGCATTTGAGTCTCCTTTAAATGCGTAAATTTTAAACGAGTCGTGACATTTTGCTCAAATAATAAATAGATCGTCACGAGAAAACTAACTTCGAAATTAGCTGCTAAATTTAAGTGTCAGAATTCACGGAAGTCGTTTGTCGTTTGTTTTCGTCGAGTATTCAAGAACAAGATAAATTAATATTCAAGAACAAGTTGAAGCCTTAGTGCCTTACTCACTCGTGAATGTGTTTCAAATGTGAACATCGCAAAGTACGTAATTAAATTCGTGTGATACGTATTCCAAAGTCAATTCATAACAACTGACTGACTGGTCTAGTAGTTAAATCCTCTGACTACGAAACCAGAGAACTGCGGGTTCGAGTCCTGCTGGTTTATGTGTATCAATTGGTATGAATTATCCAAGGATATTATTAAAAACTAGCTGTGCCCGCGACTTCGCCCCGTAGAATAGTAATTCTTCATAAGGCTTCATATTTTCCCCGTTTTTTTACACATTTTCCACTGTTTCTTCGCTCCTATTGGTCGCAGCGTGATGTTATATAGCCTAAAGCCTTCCTCGATAAATGGTCTATCCAACAACATTTTTTTTTTAATATGAACCAGTAGTTCCTGAGATTAGTGCGTTCAAACAAACAAACATACAAACAAACTCTTCAGCTTTATAATATTACTATAGATAAGTTATCTACGTACATAATAAAATGAAGCTATAATAACAGTCGTCAACGAAACGTCAGCAAATTAAATGAAATACGCGAGCTAAATCCATTACAGCGGTTTCATTCTAAAACCTTAATTATTAAAGCCAGACAATGTGTTCACAAAACGAGTTCAAAATATAAACCAGTTTATATATCAACAAGCCGGTATAATTTATCATCTTTAATGTGAGTCATATAAGTAGTAACCATAAAATATAAGAAGCACCTAAAAAGTGAAAGTGGAACGCAAAAGATCGTAATACTTGTAACTAGAGAGGACAACCGTCAATTATCATTCATTCATGGATCCAGGACTCAGTGTCGGTCATTGACCCGCGCCGGGAGTCCTGTACGAGTACAATGCATATGCATTATGCACCCCGTAGTGCATTCACCTTGTGAGAAGGCACAGATTAAAGGGCTCGAGTAGTAAAGGAATATGATATAGGTATATTATGTACTAGACTAGCTTCTGCCCGCGACTTCGTCTGCGCACGATGAGTACTTTACAGAATACCGTTATAAAATATAGCCTATAAGTTGTTCTGATGTAGAATGTATATTATTGTAAACTTTCATAAAAATCCATTCAGTAGTTATTTTATTTTAAATTTATTAAGTCATTTTTGTTTAAAATCCGGTGAAAAATAATATTTTACTAAACAATTTAAAATAGGTATTTGAACTCATCTGCGTTCTTTTATGCGTGCTTTTCTTTTATAGTAAGTACCTATATAATAAACAATCTTTTTTTTTTAATAAATTTGAAAAACATAGTCACATTTGTAAATAAAATAACATTTCATTCTTTTGCTTATTAATTGCATATTTTTCTCTCAAAGGATATGGAAGAGGTTTACGTTCCTACTTATCCTAAAATATTTTATACTTACAATAAATTGTGTTTCGTCTTTTTCTGTTCATTGATTTAATTCAATAGTGCGAAAAGGACAGAAGTAACTACAGACGACTATCGTTTACGGAATAGGTTCGAGCGCGCCAGACAGGAATTTCCGGTCCCGCTGAACAGGGGTCGATTCTGGTTCAAAGGAACCGGCAAAATTCCATAAACTAAAAATAGCATTGACAGCAATAGGTACCTGTAGGACCCTTCTGTAAGACTGCTTGATATTTATATTAAGATACTTAATCAGAAATGATCAGACTTGCCCAGACTTTTTTAAGCAGTGTTGCAAACTTTCAGTAACGAAATGCTATATCATATATATTCGGTTAGCTGTAGGTAGGTATTTATATAAAGTAACCAGCGCTCCCCGACTTGGTGCATGATTGCTACTAATTAATCCTATAGGTAGGTAATGCCATGTATTAGATATAATTCATAATTTATCCAAAATTGAGCACCCTAATTGTGGAAAAATTGTATATAACACGTTAGCTAAACAGTAAAGTCAAGACCTATTATTTTCTCAGAAAATTATGTAATTTGAATGCGCACTTGCAGCCACTGTTCTGTTAAAAAAATATTTAAAAGCAGCTAATTAGTATGATAACGGTAAATTTATGACGATCGTAAGAAACGTGTCCAATCACGGTGAGTTTTAGATAAAAAATCTAGTGAAATTTCAATACAAGAATATTTCAAGAAAAGAGTAATCTATATTCCTAACATTAGATAGGTAAAATAAAATAAAATAGATAATTAGTGCATAATATGTATATAGATAATGATGAATGATCTATCGCTTTTGCGAATTGTCTACATAAAAAATCAATATCGCAGATTATCGATCAAGTTTATTTATTGAAAAAAATATAAGTAGGTAGGTACCTATTATACATAAATATCTATTAGGTACAAAAATGGTTTGGTACAAAAACTTCCCTTTATTTTTTACTGAACCGGCGAGCATTGATAGTTTTCATAGTTTAATATATATAAAACAAATAACATAGGTACCAAATATATTATTACTATTTAAACATCAATTAGGTAGTTGGTCTAGTTTATGTTTGAGCTATATTCTCACGATTTTTCATTTATTTAACAGAGGTGTGCGCCATTGGAATGCATCTACCTGCGACTACGTATTATCCCATTATATGCATTATTACATATAATACGATTAAAGACTTGCGTTAGGCTACTTACTACTCGTTACATTACATTTTTTAAAGTTGAGTCCTTTTGAATCTTTTATTTGACGGCGAGCCTACGATGAATTGTCGAGTCGACTTCTTGTCATGTCGATGTCGTTTCATTCTTACGGTGATCTGTCAAAAATCGGCAACATTGTCGACAACGAGAAATATTGTCACGTCGATGTCGTCTCTTATGTCTTCATGCCGACAACGAAACAATATCGACACGAAAAGGCGACAAAGTTCACAAATAATATTATGTCGACAAAATCTCAACACGATAGTTCATCATATAGGTTCCTTTTATTCTATTTATAACTAGCAGTTATCGAGAACTAATACGAATGCTAATTTACGCAAAGTTAGCGACATATCGTCACACAGAGCTGATAAAACATTCGTCATACATCGCTTTAAATATTTGTAGGTAAAATACATCTTTAACTAGGCGTACCTATTGGAATGAAACAACTATTAACGGATTTAACTCGCGTATTTTTATTTTATTTTATTAGCTGACGTTTCATACAATTATCATATTATGCTAAGTGTAGAAGTCTTAACCTATTATGTTAATTCCTTTCCAACGAAACAATAAGTATACTTTCTCCGCAACTAATTTTCTTTATTTATAAAATACTGTTATTTCTGTGTACAATAATGATAAGCAAATTGTAAGACTTGTACGTCATTTCATAAGATGATTTGGCGCCAATGTTATGACTCTAGAGTGAATCAGAAGTACGCGACGTCAGTACGGCACTTAAAAACGTTTTGTTTTATGTAGTTCTCCCCATGAATTAGATGCACTTAGATCCATTAGGGAATGGTCAATGATATGCATGGAACAAATGATTGGTCATTGTGGTACTAGATCGTATCTTAGTAAGTTTGTTGCCAGTACTAAAGAATTGTATTCCTTGGTTGTATTATTATTAGGTATCCCGGATAGACCTTGTATCGCTCCCTATACCGGGTTGTAAGGTGTGATATCCCTTTTAGCCTCTAGAACATAATTATACATTTAAGGTTTTAAGTCTTATTAATGCCACACAAAACTTCACATTGATGTAACAAGTTTCAGATGTTCTATGATGAAAGTATTTCCAACGATTTTAATTTCAAAAGTAAACACGTGGAAATATCTGGTGGAATATATTTAAGTAAATACTCTATGCGAAACAGTTTTTAATTTAGAAGTTCCATCTGCGATGCCCCAGGCAAAGACGTCAGAAAATAGGCAATGTTTATGAATCGACAGGCCATTTCCATAAATCTTGTTCTTAAGCGAGTGGTTACTTTAAAAAACAAAGATTTTCTAGGTGAAATTTATATTGGCTTCTGTCGAGACTGTATATTATAGGTTGTCAATTATATTCCGGAGGGTGATGTATCTTCTACAAAAATATGTTTAACCGCAGAACACGAGCATCATCATAAAACTAAATGCGTATGTTCCAGCTCCTCATATTATTGATTTACTTGAGATGTATTTACGCTTCGGGCGGACGTCCATTCACAATTTTGTATCTATCATTTTTGAATAAAATCACAAAATAAATAGTGTTATTTTAAAGCAAGTGTCAGTGTTTTGCTTCCAGAATAAATTTCTCAACTCCAGCCGTTTCGATAAGTAATTTTGCGCGATACTTAGAGATAAAATTAAATTGTTATAATTTGCAAAATTATTGCATGCGTGTACTATTTGATCAACTTCCTTGACAATGAGCGTCCCGTTACGTCTTTTCACTAACGTCCCACGGATCTCGGGTAAGTACGATATCTAACGATTACAAAACTCAGTGTTAGAATACAGCGTTAATTAGAGTTGGAACACATCTATGTTTATGTAACGGAGCGATGTAAAGTGAGCCAGATGATATTGTCTGTCGTGTATAGAGGAATAGGAGACGCAGTTTGGTTGCCATGGCGCTGCGCCGGTTCCTCACCTCAGGTAGTAAAGTGCATTAAGTTTTGAAGTGCAGGTCGGCATTAGCACTGGTGCAAATGCACTTGTCTAGTGCAAACATGCGTGTCGATACGAACTTTAGCACTATGAGTGCCGACGTTAAGCGTGTACGTTGTTAGTGTCAGCGATTTTAATTTGAAGTCACGCGTGTTCAGGTGCGTAGTCACGTGTCTGTCCTTTTTTTTTACCTACTACTTTTACTACTACTATTTTTAATATAATTAAAATGCTTACGATTACTAAATAAAGGAGAGACAATGATATCTCCTAATAATATTATCATGATAAAATTTATAAACGGTATTAAAAAAAACTTATTTCCAATACATGTATATATATGTAGGTATATATATAGAATAAGTACCTACTAACGTTTAACAAATTATATTTAAAATCCTCTCTGGCTGACTTGACTTTCGTGGATTATTCTAGATTAACCTCCTTCCTTAATAGCTTACTACGTTTCTTATGGAACGTCTACCTATTTAATGTACCGCTGCTTTGCCGAGTAGGACAATGAGTTAATAAAGTAGCTACCTACCTATTAATAAATTTATTATATATTCATCAAAAGATATCAACTGTGTCTGCTTCGGAGTAGGCATCGTCATTTATGTAAAGCTGGGTAGTTAATTTAAAAGCAGAATTTTGATAAAAGTTAAATAATATTAATTATTTCAGGCTGGTGGTAGATAGTATAACGGTTAAACGATCACTTTCGCAATTAATAACTCCTCGATTGTGTTTAAACCAATTCAATTGACTTTATTTAAAGGTTATCAAGTCGTGTAGTGCTGAAGAACAGCTGAAAGCTCTCTTCAATCGCTGTAGAGAGCGTGTTGAGCCATACCAATTGGTATCCTATTAAAACCAATTGCGTTATGAGTATATTAAGGGGAAAGTACCTCATTATATTCTCCTTTTATATAGAACTAGCGGTCTGCCGTGGCTTCGCCCGGATCCTTTTTTTTAAAGCCTATGTCATTCGGAAATAGTGTAGCTTTCCAACAGTGAAAGAATTCAAATCGGCCAGTCATTTAGGAGCCTATTAAATCCAAACAAACCAACAATCAAAATTTTCCTCTTTATTATATTAGTATAGATACTTAACACCTACAATAGCAAACGTGAAAACAAAGATTGCCAATTGATAATTTTATTTGTGCCAACTTTTTAATTACGTAACGCACAAGCGTCATTGTTGCTGTTTGCAGAGGATTATTGTAACTCTGTTGTTTTGCGTTTCAAACGTATTATAAATTATTTTTTTAAAGGCTTTGTTTTAAAGTTTGGTTAATAGTTTCAGAACGTCTGCGGTCGGTGCGGTAGATAAAAAAGCGTGTCTTTTGAACAAGGTGCAAGTGTAAATATGGTGTTGCACAAATAACAAAAGTCACGTTTGTATACTTGATTTAAATGCAGTGTACAACAAGTTTTCCAACAAGATCTTTGCGTAATGTGGAGGTGTAATTGTGGGAAACCCGGTTAGCCATGTGTTGGTTTATTTCCTGTGTAAATAAAACGAAGGACTTTTAAATTTTATATTTCTGTAGAAATCCGTAACTAAAAATATGCGCTTATATATATATAATATCATTTATAGGTACAAATTCTGTTTTGTACACGAGTACCTATAAACATCGTATAAACACAACTATAACATTATATTACTACAACTGACGTTTTCGACACCGTACCTAATGTATTAATTTTATGTGTGTACCTAATACTCTAGCATGGACTAGATATTATTAGGCTATTACCCTAAGTGTTTACACGTGTTTTGTTTATGGGAATACTAGCTTTAGCCCACTTCAGGTACCTTAGGTAATGCGTCAATAGTAAAAACTATCCTACGTTCTTCCTCAGAATTCTGATACTATTTAGCATGTGAATCGGTTCAGCGGTTAAAGCTTAATTAGGTAACAATCAGTTATACTTTTACATTTATAATATTAATAGAGCCAATATATATAGGTATAGGTAACTAGCTTCTGCCCGCGACTTCGCAGTAGTCATGTCCTTTCTCAGGCAATGAAATTTGGTACAAAGAAAGTCACCAGACTTTTTCAAATTTCATTTCAATCGGTCCAGTAGTTTGCGGGACGCTCATTGACAGACTGAGTTACTTTCGTATTTATTAGAAAGGATATATAAGACTTACATATCAACGCAGGGTCTAAACTATAAGGGTTAGAAACTTGAAATTTTGCACTTGTTGTATGGGACACTTATAAAGGATTTTTATAAGTTCACCCCCTAATGGGGTAAAATGGGGGTGCTTATAGTGTGAAGACGAAGTCGTGGGCGGAAATTATGGGAAATATAGCAGGAATTTTTATGCAACCATTTTGACCTAATCACAAAACTATGAATTTACACAAATCCTAAATTAAAAAACTATAAAAAGTTTACACGTGCTAGTACAGTCTAGGTAATTATGGGTATATGATTTCAGATGCATTCGGTGCATCGTTGCACCACTCGTTGCACATGCATAGTTACTATAAGTAGGTATATTACGAGTGTCTAAAGACATTAGAATCGATTCAACAATTTATAGTTGGGAATGTCAACACTACAAGGAAAATTGATTCGATAATATAATTTATTAAAATAGGTAGGTACATACTTCACCGTATTTCCTTAAATATGAATAAGTACCTTGGTAAATTAGAATAACTTGTATTACTAGAGTAACTTAGAAAAACTACATTGAAATATCAAATCTAGTAAAATTCGTAAAAATTGCATCACACCCAATGAACTCAAATATTTCGATTTGTTGATATAACCTTTGATTGCACATTTGCTTTAGTGAGAAAGATATAGGTACCTAGTATCTATTTAAAGAAGTATTTATAATATTACTAGCTATCCCGGCGAACTTCGTACCGCTAACTTTTGAGAATACCGATTGCAGCGTCATCTGCCGGACTGATTTGTGAAACTAAACTATACAGAGTGCCACACAAACGCTTACAAAAAATTTAAATCTTTCCAGCTGTATAGACCTACTATCTACGTTTGACAGGAGCGTTTCAACTTGCCACGCAACTTATGCTTATCTGTGTAAAATCTCAGAATCACAGTGGACTTACTAAAATATTCGATCATTTAAAACAAAAACCAAAAATGCTTGCCACAATATTAATATGTAATCGAACATAACATAATATTTATAATGTTATTACCAGATTCCTGTATTAGCTACTTACTTACATTAAAAGATAACATGAGAGCGCAATCCTAAACATTACCTATCTTTTATTGACATAGTGATAACACTTGTCTACTGAACGGTGAGTAGTTCAGTTCGTTTGTCGGGTGCGATGCAAGCAAACCTCTCCTGACTCGCCTACAGGTGCAGTGATAGTGCAAAGATACCTGTGCAATTGGTGTTTATAATAGCGTCTCTATCATATTTCAGGTGCAAATTTGATATTTAAATTACTTAGTATAAGACTTACGAACAGTTTCAAAAGAATACAGTCGTAATGATCCAAAAGTTCAAATACTTTCTACCTTTAACGCTGGAAGCATAGGTACAACATGTTTAAATAGTGGAATGAAACAACTGTAACGGATTTAACTTTGCTGTAACATTACACTATTGTCAACTCTGTTGTGTTACAAATATAGGAACTGTAAAGTTTTCGAAACGTTAGCAAATAAAATAAAATACGCTAGTTAAATCCGCAATACTTGTTTTATTACAATGTGTAATAACCGCAGGCAATTAGAAATTAATTGTTTACATTTTGTACTATATAATACTGTATCTTTTGTTACAGGGTTATAGTTAAATACTTAAAGGAATCGGTGCAAAGTATCACCATTGAAATTAAACACAGAAGCGTATTCAAATGCATTCGAGCAGAGTTGTCGGAGAAACATCTGTGGAACCCTGAACAACTGGAGGCGCCATCGGAAATTCGATGGTCTCTCTTCCATTGGAGCAAATTACATACACGCGCTGTCACTTCATTGTTATTAAGTTTCTCAACATCTTCTATATATTATAGTTTTAATTTATTTATCTATCGAAGAGGAAAAGATCAACATGACGAAGATTTTAAAAGTCGTAGGCGCCTCATGGCTCCGTACGAAGATCAGTTCTTATATCCTTGGTCTGCTTGGAGTATTAGCCATTTTAGCGCTCTTTGTGGGACAAATGGAAAGGTACGTGCTCCTATTTTTTGTTGTGTATTATAAGACTAACTTTAAATTCTTATCAAATATACTTTGATGACGGAGTGTTTGAAGATTTAACTACGTTATTGGCATAGTTTCAAGTGCTGGGTTTGTGTTTACCTTGATATTGTAATTCATATTATGTTTGAGAACTTTGATCGCGTTTGTTTGAAATGATGTACTTACCATAATACCACAATATAAGTATCTACATTAACATTTATCTAAGTGTTTATTTAAAATCCGTTATACATTATAAACAAGGCTCAACTGAATTTGAAAACACAAAATTTTAACAACCATATATTTAAATTGTTTAAACTCGTAATGATTAGGTATATTTTTTAATTACAGTAAGTAAAACAAATGCTGACCGACTGAGCTATTGTAATATTTAAAAAAAAATACCGGTGCTTGGACAAAAAGTTAAACAAAGTCAGTGATAACATCTACATGAATCTAGTATTTACCCAACTGAAAAGTTCTTTTCAACTTACCTATGTACCTATTTACTAGTCATAATAGAGTTACGTACATACGTGGAAACTTATATATGTATTCATATAATATTATTATAATGAATCGGTACCTACTTATGATTTGTTTGATGATAAATTAATTTTCAAAAACTGTAGGTAGGTACCAAGAAACAAAAAGCGAGCTCTTTTTTAAAAATCATATTTTTTTTTCAGAATTCAAGAAGACGGTAACTATGCAGCCACTGTGTTCTACTCGAACAAGACTGGGTATCGCATTGAATATTGGGGGCAGAGCAATGAACTCTCTGATATACCTAAAGGAGTCGCCAGGGCACACTTCCGAATGGACGTAGAAACCACAGGGTCAGTATAATAGTTGATAATTAGGCTACGTTACATCAAACTCGAAAATGTGTTCCGAGAATACAAGGAAGTTGGTCGAGTAGGCATACAAATGTACAGGATTCTAACTTTAAATAGCAGTTTATTTAAAGTTAGAATCCCATACGTTTGTGTGAACACATACACCTACTCGACAGACTTCCTCTGTACAAATACTGCGTTCTTCTCCTCTAAGTACTTTCGAAGAAACTAATCAAATTCCCCTAACCAACAGTAGTTCAGTCGCTATTACTTTTCTTTAGATATGTAAATAAGATGAGGGAACTAAATGTGGGGCAATGTTGTAAAGGCTAAGAGGTTAAAGATTTGATAATACATGTGTTCTTATTTCGTCGATTTGTAAAAACAAAGAGCGCTATTGAACTCATTAGAGAAGATTTATAGACTTGGGTAAAAGATAATAAACCTAATGATCATATTCATACATCATAACTGAGAGTTTATTGTGCATATTTAATTACTTATAGATAAAAACAACAAGATATTAGATACACCTCTCCCTGGTCTCAATTTAAATTAAACACCTAAATCTACATTTGAAGTATCCTCATGAATAATCCCAAAATAAATAACGAGCGGATGTTTTTTTTAAACATCCACCAGACGGAAATATACATATAAATCATTTTGCCAACAAATATTAACTGTCGTTAATTTACCATCAATTAATTAAAGGGTGTAAAAGTTTAAATTTAGTTCCCGTACATTAACTTTTTAAATGTAGAATAAAAAATAGATATAATATACATTCCAAGTAAAACATTTGTACCCACAAAAACTCAAACATTTGTACCTACCCAAGTCTTGGACGTATATTAATCTATAAAGGCATCTAGTAGAAGTGGTTACAGAATTGCATAGTTTCGAACAAGACTGGTATGAATTATCCCAATTAAGTTACTAAAAATATTATTAACTATATTTATAACAGGTGGTCGCTACTGGAGATAGAAACAGATGCATCGTATCCCGACGAAATTCAAGCTTACGCGGCGGGCATCGTAGAAGGAGCTTTAACCTGGTACCTTATTCACACCCACCTAGAGAATACAATCAGAGCCAAATGCGCTGAACAACAGGCTCAGAAGCAATGTGAGAGGCTGAGAGACGCTTTAGACAGGTCTGTTAATATCTGGAAGTTGAAGGCTGACCAACGAGCAGCCATAGAACCATTCTGGCATCATGTAAGTTGAATTTTTTTAATTTATAAGAGTCCTTAACCTAAAAATTTCTTCAATTATAGTGGTCTTTTCTACAAGCCTATGATGAATTGTCAACAACTATAAATCTAGTTATCAACTTTATTTATGCTTGCTTTTTCTAAAACATGATTGAATTCTAAAGACTGACTTTTAATTTATGCTTGCTGTTCCTAAAATATGATTGAATTCTAAAGACAGATTTTTAATTTCAGGTTTCGTTACACTACACACAAATAAACGGCATATACACTGGCTGGAAGCATGGAGTGGAACGCAGCATGAATGAGTACGAGACTGACATCTCTGATCTCTACTGGTTGAACGCCGTTGCTGAAGCAAGAGAGATTGAGCGCAAATTGAATATCAATCTAGACGACCCCGCTATTGGCTCGCTGTCAGGTCTTTCAAGTGCTTTCCTGAGACTTGTAAATGAAACATCTGAAGACGGAACCACCATTAAAAAGCTGTTCGTTGCCCAAAATGGAGCTGGAAGGTAGGATTAACGAAATAGAGAAACAACCATTAATTTTGTGGTATACATTTTCAACTTTCAGATATTTCACGTGTATTTGTTTTATTTCTCAGCTATTCATCTATGACTCGAATCCTAAAGAGATATAAATTCAACTACCATATGACATCGAAGAGTCCAACCCTAGTTTCCGGTACCTCCATAAATTTCTCAGGATATCCAGGTTCAATCACAAGCCAGGACGAGTTCTACTTGATCAAAGGATCGAACCACAATATGGCTGTCACGGGCACGTCGCTCACCAATTACAATAATAACTTGTGGAAGGAAGTTAACATCACTGAGCATGTAAGTTCGGATCAAATTTACCTTAATAACTACTTCTCAATGGTATAATGACTCACAAATACCGTCCATCTTTAAGGTTCCCGTGGGTCCTCGCGTCTCGGCCGCCAACCATCTTGCTTCGGATGTCAGCACCTGGGGCCACATCCTAGCTACCAACAACTCCGGAACAGCTTGCAAGCAGTGGCTAGTAGTCGATTTCACCAAACTTGGTGGTCTTCGCGAGGTTTCTGTTATCTCAAAAGCTGCCAAAAAGGAATTGTTACCAGAAGTTATTATGAAAAAGTAAGTTACCTAACTTTTTTTTATTTTGTTCTTTCCTTGAATAACCAAGAGATTAACAAATTGGTTTTTAAACAGGCAGGGCCGACATTTATTCATCCATCGTCCTGGGTCTGGTCGCGCCAAGGGTCTGGCGTGGCTTATCGAACAAGTTCCGGGGCGCACCCACTCGGCGGACCTCTCGGAGGCATTGCTAACCCGAGGTTATTGGGCTACCCATGGATTACCATTCTTTAAGGTATAATCAGTACGATATTTAATACTGTCTTTTTTTCGAACTGAATACTGAATTGCAGGCCACCTGGCGGGTCTTTATTGAAAACCAGAATATACGAGTATATATATGGGACTCGAATCGTTCTACGTTGTCGACAAGTAGAAATAAGAGACGACATCGACATGAAAAGATTTCACGTTGTCGACAACGTTACCGATTTTTGACAGATCACCGCGAGAATAGCACGACATAGGCACGCAGATGGAATGTTTCAAAGCCTGGAAAACCTAAAACATATTATAATTTTCAGGACATAGCTGAAATCATCGACGTTAACAAAATGAAGGACTTATACGGCGACATTTTCTCCGAGTCTCAAGCTCCTCGCGCGGTTTTATTTAAGCGTGGATTTAAAAACGCCACTTCCCTGAACAGCATCATTGCGCTGATGCGGCACAACAACGTGACTGCTATGAGTAGAGCCAGTAATGAAACTGGAGATTGTCTCGGCAATGAATGTATCTTGGGCGACATCGGCTATTGGTCTCCTTTGGGAGTACGGGGGGATATCGCTCTTACACACAAACAAGCATATGGAGTCATCGATACTAAAGTTGTTGCTGGTAAGGATTACATTTTATAGATTCTGCACGTGGTTTCGTCGAATGTCCTTTTCCGGAACATAGTAGATAGATATTGTATCGCATGTATAAGCTTGATTTGCACGAAATTTAAGTGTGCAAAAGTCGAATTTAATGCTATGAGTCATTCTCTACCAGTCAACCTTTTAATAATACAAAAATACCTAGGTAAAAATTAACTCGATCGTCTACTTTTTACAAAATTAAGTGTAATTTTATTTGTTAACAGCCACAGAGAGTGAATCCCCGGAGAACACAAAATTTGTAGGAATATCGGGACCACCATATTCAAAATCTTTGAAAATGAACGCAACCAAACCCCTTTTAAACAAAGGTACTGTTGTCACCGTCTACACAGACCAGTTCGACGACGAACCAACCATCAACGGGTTAGAAATCCGAGACCTGGTCAAGAAGCAACAAGAAGAAGAAGCTCAGGAAACTCTTGAGGAACTAAATAAAGATGTCATCAAGCCTTTCCAATGGTCTAAGAGTGATTTCAAAAGTGTACCGCACAACGGGTTACCAGACGTTTGGGATTTTAGTTCCTTTACTCCAACATGGTCTTGGTGAATCTCCTATTCAAATAGCAACCATAATAATTATTTAAAAGTAATCATAATGTGAAATAAGATACAGTCGATACTGCTTTAAATGTACTTAGTAAGTTTTACCAACCCATTGTTTTCAGTGGTCTGTGTCCGTCCGATTTCAATATGGAACTTTGGAATCGTGTTAATTTACCTATAATATACAATTTAGTTCCATTATGTAATAATTTTAAATCCATGATATATCTATCTACTTATTTAGAATTATTTATTAGAGTTTTGTCTCGTCTGTTTTTTTTAGCACGAATATTTTAGCTATTATTATTTTTATGTACTTATATACCTACATACTTAGGTACTTAATGATAAAGTGAACGTTCTTGTTCAATTGATTTTGTAAATTAAATTTTTTATTTTATTTTACGGACAAATAATAATAAATAATTGAGTTGCGAAATGTGCGCCCTAATTTACAGCAAAAATATTTTTGCACTTTGATAATGTCTCTAATAATTAGTGTACTTAATATCTACGAAAACAATTTAAAAAGTGATTTTCTAATAAGAATGAAGTGACACAAAGATGAAAATCGATTTTGCTCTCGAAAATATAGTTGTTAAATCGATAATCAAGTTTTTTATTTAATATTTTCCTAACTACCTATCTTCCTATTTTTTATGGTTACCTATTCATTGTGTTGTAGCTTTTATATCATTAATTAATTACTCTTAGATTATTGCTTAATAAGGGTCCACATGATGATGATTGATTTATAGAAAAAAATAAAATGACCATAAGTAAGTAGCTGATTATAGTTAATGGGGAACTGTAAAGTTCTCGCAACGAAACAGTAGGTATGCACGAGTTAAATTCGATACAGTTGTTTGTTTCTAGTTTTTAGGTAAGTCCGGTAAGTCTTGTGTGAGCAAAAAAAAACGGCATCTGTCTGGTTAAAAAATAAGTAGGTGTATAATATGTATACAGTATAATAATATTATGTAGGTTAAAATCATTCAATTTTATAAATATATAGCGTAACTATAGTGTGTCGGTAAGTTTAAATGATGAATAAAATATTATTTAATAAATATTAATTATAATATTCGTAATCATAGTAAGATCGCACATTTGTAAGAATGATGCCATTTAACCATAGACATTTAAAACTGACAGCTGCGGGCGCTGCGGTTGTCAGTTAGCTAATTTGACAGTGACAGTTAAAAGCAAAGCAAAGTGAATCACACTTTATTATTCATTCAAAAAGTTTTTTACAGGCATTTATTCGACTGTAAAACGGAAAAAACTGCAGTTATATTAAGACATGGATTGGTTTAGAAAAGCACCCACAGTTAAAGGTAAAAACATATTGTATATTAGATATTTGTGTCTGTTTATATTAGTTTCACAACAATTGAGTCATCCTTGTTTTAATGCATGAATTATTTACAGAACAGCAAAGACAGAATGACCGGGAACTTAGAAAAGCTGGGCGGGATTTGGATAGGGATAAAGCCGCCTTAGAAAGGGAAGAAAAGAAGCTGGTAAGATATTCAATTAGAAGCTTTTTAAGTATTTTGCTTACCTAATAAACTCTTGTCGTCTCAAGGACATAGCAATAAATGTCGTCAATGCTGGATTTAATCAACTTCGCCCGTATTTTAGATGTGATTTCAAATCGACATTAGATATTTGATAATACTGAAATTAATTTAGCTTTCTATAATCATTACAATAATCACTTACTGTTAGCACATATTTTGTTTACTTGTATCACTCAATAATAAGATTTATTTGTAAGATATTTCCTCCATTCGCTTCTAGCCTAAGATATAACCTTGACCTCTAAAGGTGTAAAGTTAAATAATTGTCATCTATTCTGACCCTAATTTATATTAATGTGTTTATAGGAAATGGAAATAAAGAAAATGGCAAAAGAAGGCAACAATGAAGGTTGCAAAATATTAGCAAAACAATTGGTGCAATTGAGGAAGCAAAAGACAAGGATTTATACTGCTAACAGCAAGGTAAATATCAAACGAAGCAAATTTTTTTGTCATTAGTCATTGTTTGGTTGGAACATAGACAAAATTTAATAGATGGCTTATCTATGCATAGATTGTCTTAATTATATTATGTTGTATTTTTTATCAAATAAATATTTCCTGGGCATGGCTGATAACTTTCTAAGTAATAGGTATATTATTATGTTTATAGTTGATAACACACAAAAAATAATAGGTAGATAGTTATAAAAATAATATTGCAATATTATTATGATATTTCTATTATGAACTAGGCAGACTTCGTCCCGCCTGGCAAAGAATCAACAGCTGTCATTTTTTTTTTTCTTCACTGGAATGTAATAAAAAGTATCCTATGTCCTTTTCCTGGCTCTAAGCTACCTCCCTGCCAATTTTCGGCTAAATCAGTTCAGCCATTCTTGAGTTATAAATTAAGTAACTAACACAACTTTCTTTTATAAAGATAGAAGATATAAGATATTGCATTTGTACTTTCAGATATCCAGTGTACAAATCCAAAACAAAGCTATGGCTGCTAATATAGCTATTGCTGGCGCTATGGGAACCACGGCCAAGACTATGGGCAACATGAATAAGACAATGAATCCGCACCAAATTGCTAAGGACATGGAGGCATTCAGACAGGCCAATGCCAAGATGGACATGACTGATGAAATGAGTAAGATGATAATCCTATTAATATTATAAATGCGAAATTTGTAAGAACATATGGACTAATGATAATTTCTGATGCCACAGAAAACAACTATAAACAGATTTAACTCACATTTTTTTTTTATTGGCTTTACAATTTCCATAATAGGCAGTTATGGAAACTAGAAGAAGTTCCAAAATGTCAGCCAATAAAATAAAATATGCAAATTAAATCCATTTATAGTTGTTTCATTCCAATATATGGATGTATAGCTTTTGCCCGCGACTTCGTCCGCGTAATTTTTAACATTTATACAGCTACCACTGAGTTCAACATTTTTTTTTTAATCGGACAAAGTTTTTAAAGAAATCATACACGTGAGGTTTAGCTGGCTATTTATTTAAGGATTGTTTACCACACTTATTACAAAGATCTAACAAAACAACAAAAACAATTTTTAACCCCGTTATGGGGTGAACTTCATTAGAATACGGATCTATATCTGAATCTCTAACGTTTTTTAACCTATTATTGATTTCCCTAACGTTTTATGTCATAATGATTATTAACTAACACTCTTATGACCTATCTTTTGTTTTCCTAACATCATAATAGTTTTTTTTTTCCACATAATGTTTTATTTCCTTAACGTATTTTCCACTTACCATATTAATTATTCATCCTAATTCTATTCGGTTTTGGCGCCTCGCCGGCCGCTGCCACGGCAAGCTCGCTTCGCTCGCTCGGCTTTCGCGCTGTACGGTCGCAGTTCAATTAATTAGTATACTGACAAAACCTGGTTTGTTAACGTTATGTCGTAAATATACTTTCATTAAAAGTACTGATTCTGACGCTTCGCAGGCCGCTGTCGCGGCATGCTCGCTTCGCTCGCTTGGATAGCAAGCTGGACGGTCTCAGTTCTACCTTACACTACTCCTCGCTTCGCTCGTCGTCGTTCTTAAAGGAGTCTTTCATTTGCCGCTGCCGCGGCGCGCTAGCTTCGCTCGCTCGGCTTTCGCGCTGTAGGGTCGCAGTTGAATTAATAAGTATACTGACAAAACCTGGTTTGTTAACGTTAGTCGTAAATATACTTTAATTAAAAGTACCGATTCTGACGCTTGACCGGCCGCTGTCGCAGCATGCTCGCTTCGCTCGCTTGGATCGCGTGCTGGATGATCACGGTTCTACCTAACACTCCTCCTCGCTTCGCTCGTCGTCGTTCCTAACGGAGTCTTTCATTTGCCGCTGCCGCGGCGCGCTAGCTTCGCTCGCTCGGCTTTCGCGCTGTAGGGTCGCAGTTGAATTAATAAGTATACTGACAAAACCTGGTTTGTTAACGTTATGTCGTAAATATACTTTAATTAAAAGTACCGATTCTGACGCTTGACCGGCCGCTGCCGCAGCATGCTCGCTTCGCTCGCTTGGATCGCGTGCTGGATGATCACGGTTCTACCTAACACTCCTCCTCGCTTCGCTCGTCGTCGTACCTAAATATGCTTTGATTGAAAGTACCAATTCTGACCTTTCGCCGGCCGCTGCCGCGGCATGCTCGTTTCGCTCGCTTGGATCGCGTGCTGGACGATCAGGATTCTACCTAACACTCCTCCTCGCTTCGCTCGTCGTCGTACCTAAAGGAGACCTTCATTTGCCGCTACCGCGGCATGCTCGCTTCGCTCGCTCGGCTTGTGCATTGTTGGGTCGCAGTTCAATTAATTAGTATATTATTAGTATACTGACAAAACCTAGTTTGTTAATGTTATGTCGTAAATATACTTTTATTAAAAGTACCGGATCTGACGCTTCGCCGGCTGCTGCCTAACACTTCCCTTATATTCGTAATAAATGGAGCTAACAATAGTTTAACATGTACAATATGCAAACTAAGTACATAAGTACTTACCTATCTTACTTTCGAAATTGCATAATTTATACAGCTACCACTAAGTTCAACATTTTTTTTTAATCGGACAAAGTTTTTAAAGAAATCATACACGTGAGGTTTAGCTGGCTATTTATTTAAGGATTGTTTACCACACTTATTACAAAGATCTAACAAAACAACAAAACAATTTTACAATTCAATTCAATCCTACAAAATAAAACCTTATACCGATTACATACAATATAAGTGGTGTTACGAAATAAAACATTTCCCAGTTTGCCTCATTGCCTATAATGAGATACTCTCGCAAAGCATACTCCTTGTAAGCTCACTCGGTCTTGAGGATATGTTCAGGGTCATTTTCTCAGTCAGGAGCTCGCGCGAGCTTGCTTTACCTCCGTCTCGTCCCATTCCGTCACCTCTGTTATCACGGCTTTTTTATATATGTCAGCTTTGGTCGCGAAGAACACTTCTATTTCTCTGCGTAATGACACCAGTTTCCCCTCGCAAGTTAAACGGGGTCTGCTTACTCAGGAATATTATTAAATAGTCCTCATTACACGATCCACGGGATATTACATAATAATGCCATTTTCGTTAACACTGAAGAAATCATACACGTAACAGTTTGGGTATTTATTTAATGTCAGGAATGACATTAGCAACCGTTGCTATGCATACCTACATTATACTTTTTAAATATGTGTCAAAATCAAAAGCACTAAGTAGTATTCATATCAATTTGGAAGAAAATCTCCCTTTTAACCCCATTAGGGGGTGAATTTCAATAAAATACGAAACACGTACTCCAACAATTCTGTTAAAGAATGTTTATGTAAAATTTGAAATAGATCGGACCAAGGAATCACGTTGTTGCATACAAACTTTGCACCCCATTTTTAACCCCTTAGGGATAGAATTTCGGAATATAATATAGCCTATGTCCTTTCTCAGGCTCCAGACTTTCTTTGTACCAAATTTCATCAAAATCCGTTCAGCCGTTTAGGCGTGAAAGAGCAACAGACAGACAGACAGACAGACAGACAGACAGACAGACAGACAGACAGAGTTACTAACGCATTTATAATATTAGTAGGGATGTTTGTTACTCTTTCATGATAAAAGTATTGGATTTAGATGAAATTTTACAATAGTATCGCTTATACATTGGAAATACATACTGGCTATATTTTATAACAATATTGAGTAAAATATACATTGTGTATAGATATATACTATTAATTTTCTGTATTGTCTCTCCTTATGAAAAATAATGCTTTTAACAAATAAATTGTACAGTTTCAGATACTCTTGATGACATTATGGATGAATCTGGGGATGAGCAGGAAACTGAGGGTATTGTGAACCAGGTGCTGGATGAAATTGGCATTGAAATCAGTGGAAAGGTATGTCTTTGCTATTCCCATCATTCTACATGGTTTATAGGATCATACAATTTTTAATTTATAAACATATGTGGGAAAACTTATAGTTTTATTATTAAATAGATGTTATATAATACAGTGGGTTTACAAGATAGCACACGAGAGACGTTCACACAATAATATCGTTATACAATCCAGGTCGGTTGGTAACTGACTATAGGGGCATTCCACGCGAAGCGGACAGGCAAAAAAAGTCGATGTTTCCGATTTTGATAATATTTGAGTATGTTGTACCTATAGGTGTTCCTCATACGTATACCTAATATTTTTTTAATATAATGGGTAGATAAAGAATTAAGGGACTTTGAAATTTTAACCAACGGGTGAGTATGCAGTACTTCAAAGCCGGTTTCCGAGTCATAAAATGTTAGATTAAAATAACAAATCCACTGCATCTATTACTTCATTTAATGAGCTTTTTAACTGCATTTTTGCATTCGAATTTTTTTTTATTTTTTATAAAAAAAAATGAGATTTAATTTTTTTATCTTGACTTTGACAAACTTGGACCACTTCGATTTTTTTTATTTTTTGTTTATAAATAGCTCATATTGTAAAGAATATCCTTGCCAAGTTTTATAGTGGGCATGGAAGTGGTTTAGGAGCTAGAGCAGAAACACTGCCTTAGCGCGGAGTCTTCCACTATGGAACTGACGTCGGCTCTCCATAAACATAATTTTTTTTTTTCGAAAAGTACTTTTTTTTTTATATAAATGAGTTCCAATAATCATTCTTATGTTACTATTAAAATTTAAAAAAAAAATGTGTAAAAACTGATGAAAAAAAAGTATTTTTTGAAAATTTTGTATGGAGAGGACATGAAAAATGATTTTTTCACAGAAATTTCTTAATTAATATAAATATTCTTGCAAGCCAAAAAATTACAAACAATTTTTTTTGTAATCCCCTGCGAGGATATTTGTGATAATTAAGTATTTTTTGAGAAATATCTATTTTTCATGTCTTCTCCATACAAAATTTTCAAAAAATACTTTTTTTTCATCAGTTTTTACACATTTTTTTTTTAAATTTTAATAGTAACATAAGAATGATTATTGGAACTCATTTATATAAAAAAAAAAGTACTTTTCGAAAAAAAAAAAATATGTTTATGGAGAGCCGACGTCAGTTCCATAGTGGAAGACTCCGCGCTAAGGCAGTGTTTCTGCTCTAGCTCCTAAACCACTTCCATGCCCACTATAAAACTTGGCAAGGATATTCTTTACAATATGAGCTATTTATGAACAAAAAATAAAAAAAATCGAAGTGGTCCAAGTTTGTCAAAGTCAAGATAAAAAAATTAAATCTCATTTTTTTTTATAAAAAATAAAAAAAAATTCGAATGCAAAAATGCAGTTAAAAAGCTCATTAAATGAAGTAATAGATGCAGTGGATTTGTTATTTTAATCTAACATTTTATGACTCGGAAACCGGCTTTGAAGTACTGCATACTCACCCGTTGGTTAAAATTTCAAAGTCCCTTAATTCTTTATCTACGCATTATATTAAAAAAATATTAGGTATACGTATGAGGAACACCTATAGGTACAACATACTCAAATATTATCAAAATCGGAAACATCGACTTTTTTTGCCTGTCCGCTTCGCGTGGAATGCCCCTATAGTTTTAAAAGTATGGCGGCTCGCTGTTGCGATGCCGCGGCGCGCGAAAAGGCTTCGCGGAATTGCCGCTAGGTGCGAGCGAGCGAGAGATGTGAGGGAGCGAGTCAGAGGTAAAGGGTGCGTTCCAATTAGTTTACGCGCGTGTTACAGCCTCCCCCTCTAACACGGAAGAACGCCCTCGTCTCCGTGATAGCACAAGACAAGAAAAGAAAAAAAAAATGACAACAAACAAAAAAGAAACGCCTAAAGATAACGGCGTGGCCGTCCACGTTTCCGTTTCTCTCTGACAGCGGGTTGGACTTCACCTACAAATGGAGTGAGTTGGGAAGTGTGATACTTCCCCAGCAAGCCTCCATCACCTACACGTTCCAGCAGGTACGTGGTCGAACCGACTGCCTCGCGGACTCGGTAGGGGCCGTCCCTCCGAGGGATAAACTTAGGTGTCTGCCCTCTATCGGCATCGTTGGAGCCCTGCGTCTTCAGCAAGACGAGGCTCCCCGGATCGTAGTCTGGCGCCGGGCGGCGGCCGGCATCGGCGTACGTCTTCTGTCGCGCCTGCGCGCGCTCGTGCACGTCGCGCGCCTCCGCCAGCGCGTGCGCGAGGCGGCGCAGGTGCGGCGTGACGCTCGGCACGAAGTTGTCGCGCTCCACGATCGCTCGCATGTCGCCGGCCGCGTCCGCGGGCGCGCGCAGCTCTCTGCCGAACGTAAGGAAAGCGGGTGAGTGACCGGTACTGGCGGTGGTCGCGGAGTTCATCGCGAAGCGCACGGCGGGTAAGTGAGCGTCCCAGGTGCCGTGGTCGTTACCGACCAGGATGGCCAGCTGGGGTTTCAGGTCGCGGTTCTTCCTCTCGATAGGGTTCGCTTCCGGATGATAGAACGAGGTCAGAGACTGCTCGACGCCCATGACGTGACAGACCTGCTGCATGACCTCGCTGACGAACTGGACGCCGTTGTCGCTGATCATGCGTCAAGCGACGCCGTATCGTAAGAAAACTTCGGATGTGAGTACCTTAGCGCATTCCAGGCTCGTGGCGTTCCTCAGCGCGAGCACACGTCCTCGACGATGAGTATCCACTTGTTCCCGTCCTCGGTCTCGGGCAACGGTCCAAACAAGTCGACGGATACTACCTCGAATCGACGAGTAGTGGCGGGGGACTGCACCAGTCCGGCCGGCTTCCTGTTGTCCGCCTTGTAGCGCTGGCACGCGACGCATCGTTTCACGTAGTCCGTGACGAAGGTCCGCATGCCGGGCCAGTAGTAGCGCTGTGCGATGCGCTCGGCAGGGCAGGGTGCGCTCGGCTCCGAAGTGGCCGGCGGTGGGGGCGTCGTGGTAGTCCGCCAAAACCTGCGTTCGCTCGTGCTCTGGAATAATACGACACGGGTTATCGTCGTCTTCGCTCTCGGGAGCGTACCTGTCTAGAATACCGTCGGATATCACGTATCCGCGGTCGGCCCACGGTCTCCCCCTAGATGGAGCGTCGTCGGCCTCGAGATCTTCGATGATCTTGCGAAGTTCGGGATCCTTCAGTTGGTTGTCGCGGATGTCGCTCGGGTGGCGCGACGGAAAATCGACGACTGCGAAGCATAGGTCGCATTCCGTCGGAGTCTCCGGTGAACAGGGTGGGCGAGACAGCGTGTCGGCGATCACGTTCGATCGGCCGGGCGTGTACTCTATGCGCAGGTCGAACTCCTGAAGAGTGAGCGCCCACCTGGCGAGTCGGCCGCTAGGCGACTTCGTGTTCATCAACCACCGCAGGGGCTGATGGTCGGTCTTGACGACGACTTGACCGCCCTCTATGTATCCACGAAACTTGTTGACGGCCCACACTACCGCTAACGCCTCGCGCTCGGTGGTAGTGTAGTTCTTCTCGGCGGCGTTGAGCTGCCGGCTGGCGTATTCGATGGGTCTCTCGTCGTGTCCCTCCCCCTGCATTAGAACGGCTCCGAGGCAGTAGCCGCTACTGTCCGTGCGCAGAACGTAGGGCTGCGTCTCGTCGGCCTGCCGCAGGACTGGCGCTGTCGTCAGCAGCGTCTTGATCTGCTCGAAGGCGCGCCGCTGTGGCTCGTCCCAGCGCCACGCGCTGTCCTTCCTCAGCAAGTCGGTGAGTGGTCGGGCGACGTCGGCGTAGCCGGGGATGAATCGCCGGAACCAGCTGGAAGTTTGTAAAAAACATTTCAGATGCTTCAAATTCTGAGGAGGGGCCATGGCTGTGATAGCAGTGGTTTTCTGGGGATCCATGTGAATGCCTCCGGGGACTATAACATGACCGAGGAACTTTCCAGACTGGCATGCGAAACAACTCTTGTCTCGGTTCACCCTTAGGTTAAATTTAGCCAATCTGGTGAACACGGCGTGCAGATCTTCCATGTGTGTCTGGAAGTCCGGGGACAATAATATAATATCGTTCAGATAAGCCAGTATTGTACTATTTTTGAGACTAAGATTTGCCTTAAACCGATCGATGAGCCTTTGGAAGGTGGCTCCGGAGTTGCGGAGTCCCATAGGCATGCGGATGAATCTATAAGTCCCTATAGGTGTGATGAAACAGGTCTTGTCTCGGTCGGCTGGATTAACATTGACTTGAAAATAACCAGAACGCAAGTCAAGGGTGGTCATATAGTTACTGGTCTTGGCAGCATGAAGTATGTCTTCGATCCTCGGCAATGGGTACCGATCTGGTTCAGTGACCTCATTGAGTTTACGATAATCAATACAAAGACGCATACCTCCATCCTTCTTAGGCACCACGACCACGTTTGCAGCCCACGGAGACTCACATTCTTCTATCACCCCGGCGGAGAGCAGCTTATCCAGTTCTTCCTTCAGCGCTGTCCTTCTGTTCTGGGACACCCTGAAGGGCTGGCAGGCGATGGGCTGCTGATCCGCGCTGACTCTGATGTGGTGAGTAGCGTAATCAGTGGCCGGACCCTCGGTCGCAAACTGCTGCTCCATCGCACTGTTACAAATTAAATTGTTAAGAGTCGTCCTTTGGTCTGGTGATAGAGTGTGACCCTCATCACTCCGCAGCTCTAGGCTGTTTAAAGTACAATTTGATTCTAAACTGTATGACTCAACAAACGAAAATACCTGGTTTGGAGTATCTTGAAAACTCCAACAAGCTTGGGGAATGTTTACAATTATTCCCGCATTAATAATAAAATCGTTACCTAAAAGTGTTCTACATTGACTATTTGGAAAAACAAGAAAGTCGGTTGTGGCCGTGCGGCCTCCGATAGTAACAGGGATGTTAGCAATCAGAACGTTACGTACCTGGCGTGATCCATCTGCTAAACTCACTGTCCGCTGAACCTCCACAAACTCCACTCCAGATTCGACCAGAATCCTGTACAGCTCCGGGCTCGCTACACTCTGTGTCGCTCCGGTGTCCAGGACGGCGACTCCGTGCCGCCCCGCGATAGACACGTTGACACTTGACGTAACTGGACGTGAACCATCGACGCACTCGTACGCAAATAGCGAGTGAAAATCGGTCGACGTTGACGTAGCAGGCTTGCTGTTGCAAGTATCACACCTCGATCTCACTACTCCGGGTTTATTACAACCATAACAACGAATAGAAGAAGCGTTACTCTCGTTATTTACAATAGTAGCTTTACTTTTATTTTTATCTTGCAATTTACGACATTCGTCAGAATTATGGCCGAAAGATTTGCAGTAAGTGCAACGCGGGCGAGACGATTTGAATTTACTGTCATTCGAAACGGACGGAACGATATTCGATCGAGAACTCGTAGTAGTATTCGCGCTCGTAGTGATAACAGTGGGCGGGCCTATAGCGTCGCGCAGCTCGCGCGGTTTGACAGAAGCGGGCGGCGTCGCTTGCGCGGGAAATTTAAAACTCCTGTTATCGTTACGGGTGTTATCATCTACCTCTAAGATCGATTCCTCCACATCTCTCGCTCTTAACAATAAACTTTCGACACTATCGATAGACTTACGCGACACATGTTTACGTAACTTACGATTTAACAATCCATAAATTATATCTACTTGTAAAACACTGTCGATATTGTAAGGAAACTGCGAAATTATAGACGCGAAATAAACACATCGGCACGTTCACTTCCTTGCTCCGATGAAAAAATGTCCCGTAGTAACTTGTGAGCGGGACGCGGGGCTCCGTACATGCCACGCATGCGAGCGGTGGCTTCTTCCCATGTCTTCACTTCGCGTTTGATGCCTCTCCACCAGGTCGCGGCGGCGCCGGTGAATAGCATCTGCAGGCCTCGAACTGCGTGGTCTTCTGCCACGTTGGTACATTCCACGTACATCTCCACGGCATCGATGAATGCCTCGATCGCATCGGGGTTGGAATCCTCTCCGTCGAAACGCGCTGTACATTTTGCCAGGTTACCATAAGATCCGGAACACGTGGGCGTGGGCGCCGACGGCGTCGCTTCGCGTTCATGTTGCAGCGGACCGGACGGAGACGCGGCGTGTTGCAGCGCGCTCCGCATGACGCTGGATAGTAGGTTGGACAGTTGTGCTTCCGAAAGTGTGACCATGTGCTCGGGGCGCTCGCGCGGGCTCGCCGGTCTCGACGGGCTGTGCGGCTCCGAGATGGGGGCGGTGGCATCAGGGCTGTGTGACGTAATCGACTCGGGCGCCGGGTCGGGAACTCCCGGGGCTGCGCCAGCGGCGGCGGGCGTTACGGCGAACTCGCGCGGGGCGGCGCGGTCGCCAAGGTCACGGCGCTCGTTGTTACGCGTGGTGCTTCTTGGCCGCAAGTTGGTCGCCATTGTGGGAAAACTTATAGTTTTATTATTAAATAGATGTTATATAATACAGTGGGTTTACAAGATAGCACACGAGAGACGTTCACACAATAATATCGTTATACAATCAAGGTCGGTTGGTAACTGACTATAGTTTTAACAGTATGGCGGCTCGCTGTTGCGATGCCGCGGCGCGCGAAACGGCTTCGCGGAATTGCCGCTAGGTGCGAGCGAGCGAGAGATGTGAGGGAGCGAGTCAGAGGTAAAGGGTGCGTTCCAATTAGTTTACGCGCGTGTTACACATATAGGTTTTTGCCCGCAAATCTATCCGCATGGAATAGTTACGGCTTTGCGCGTATTTATGTTAGGGCAATGATTTTATAGAGGAATGTTATATCTTCCTCTATAAATGTGGTATCTAAGACTAAAAGAATTTTTCAAATTGTACCAGTAGTTTTTCAGATTAGTACATTTAAGCAAATAGTTAAGCTTTATATGTATACTAGCGGCCTGAACCGGCTTCGAGTTTTGATATTTGCAACTGTCCTATCATTTGCATTCAAGAAGTGTACCTACACAATTTTAGTGATGTGGAAAATAAAACACATTTTAAAATCTACTTCAATTATTATATTTTAAAAGATAAGAAAAAGTTAATTAACATAACTTCCCTTTTGCTAGGTATTTATGTTCTGGCTCTTTGGCACACTAGCACAACTTATGTGTTCGAAATAACGAAGAAAACAAATATTGGAAATATTTCAAGGTTGTTGCTGTGAGCTCCCCTTGTAGATTAGTGTTGCACTTATATAATATTCATAAGAATAAGGCTTTGAAACGACAATCGATTGAAGTCATGACGCAATTTACATTTAGAAGCATGACATGGTTAGATAAATACTATTTTTTTGTCAACTGCTATTGATATAAGTACTTACATTAATATTGAATCTTTATTACATTATATGAATTAAATAAATAAGTTCATTTTTAGAACAATAGTTAGCTTTTGTTTTTATTTTGGAATAAAACAAATGTAACATGTTTAACTCATGTAAATTAGTTTCATGTTGACGTTTCATAAACTTAACACTTTTTTGTATGATTAGCAGACAATCCCATGTGTTATAACCGCAAAAGTATCATAATATATTATTATTTATGATGATTTCGTAGTTGTTACACATTGGAATAAAATAACTACAATGGATTTAACTCAATTTACTCATTCGACTCAGTCGATACCTATGGGATATGTATAGTAGCAGAGATGGGCATTAATCGATTATTTTTTTAATCAATTAATTAATCGACTAAACAATCAATCGTCACAAAACTAATCGCGATTAATTTAATTAAGATTAACTTAATCGTCGCAGAATTCGATTAACGATTGGTCAATCGTCATTTTAATCGACTAAATTTCTCGATTAAATTTTGAAACACAGTGCATAACAAAAAAAATATATGTACATATATCATTCAATATGTTCTTAGAAATAATTCTAGAGCAGGGCAAAAAATGGTTAGGCAGTATATGAGTTAGGTAAATTTATTTATTATGGATATTTCATTTTAACAGGTATCTCCTCGTCCATCAAAAGACCCGTAATAGCCTATGTCTTATATCAGCGTACCCCGAAACTTAGACTTACAATTTTTTTTCTGATATTAATCGAAAGAAAATTAATCTAATTAATCAATCGATTATAGATTTAATCGCTCGTATTTAATCGACGATTAACTTAATCGTGATTAAGTTAGTCGAACATCTTACGATTAAGATTGATTAATCGTCACTTTTAATCGTTAATCGATTACTTTTAGGTTAATCTTAATTGTTAATCGTTAGTCGATTACATTTTGCCCATCACTGTATAGTAGTCGAAAAGTCAACCTAAAAATCATTTTACGCAATAAGGTTTAAGAAATTCACTTGGTACTGTTTATAATTTAAGAGACTTAAGTGATTTAAATACCAAGTAACAAAAGAAAGTTAAATAAATCCGTACAGTGGTTTTATTCCAATGTTGAAATATTACTATATTATATTTTATTTGCTTGCAGATGGCGAACGCGCCGTCTGTGGCCCGCAACAAGCTCGGCGAGTCCACCACAGAAGCAGATAAAGACCTCATGGCACAATTGGCTAAACTTAAATCATAGATAATGATGAAATTGTTAATCCGTCTATTTGAAAAAACTATTAATATTTTATCTGTACACTTACTTTCTTAAATTCCTCAACCGAATTAAAGGATTTGAATCCAAGCCATGAACAATAAAATAAAATCCTCAATTGTCATAATTACTATTTTATCTGTACACTTATATTGTAAAATTAAAACTGGATTTGAATCCAGACCTTAAATATTTTAAAAATATATAGTCAACCTAGTAGGTTACTGTTTAGAAATTATGACAGAAATCTTATAAGAAAGGTACTATTTTTTTTTATAGGATGGTTTTATTGTGACCAGAAATTTTCAATTTTAAAGATATCCCTTGTTTCTGTCGATATAAATTGTAATTATTTTTTTGAAGATATGTAATATTTTTTTAATTGTGGCTAAGTTAATATTATAAAGGTTACGGCATATGATAATAATCAAAATATTTCTTCCAAAGATCTGGTATTTTATTACCTGTATATAATTATTTGCGACTTTAACATTATAACGTCCATTTTCCGTTGACGTTAACTGCAATGTACTTACTTTGTTTTATCGAGTACCTTAGATCATTTATGAAATACTTTGATTCAAGTAGGTACTTAAAGTACTAGTAATACTATGATAATCCAAGATTATTTTAAAAAGGGGGGGAAGAGCGGGTTATGGGAGCCTTGACCCCCCCTAAACGGGGGTCAAAGCCAAAGTAATATAACAGTAGATTTTTTTTTAGCTTATAGAATGTATGGTAACCCCCCTCCACCCCAAGCTGGATCCGCCCTTTATGTCGAATGATAATTCAATGGTGAAGTTTACACCAGTACTAATTTATGTAATGTACGCAATCGCAACAATATCCTACGACTGTTTGTATAATAATTATAATTTTAATAATTATTGCTCTTCCACTCCATCCAACTAATTTGTATATGTTAAAGAAATGTGAAAATAAAACTGTGATATTTTTGTATTACACGGTACACGAATGTTATGCAGTTTTTTTGTTACTACCTACATAATTATTTCCTGTGCATTTTAGACTTCTATGTAAGAACGCCTGTACTAAGTGCCATCATAAGAAAAAAACGCATTGACAGTTTTTAAATCAAGATAATATGTATATTCGGAATAATTAATCTATTGTAGGTAATAAAAAGAAAAACATTCGAAAATAACGACCAAAACATACTCAGAAAGTTTTTTTACGCCACTGACCCCTCTATATTACCTACACATATAGTTTTATATCAGTGTAGCTACCATACTTATTTCAAAATCTTATAAGCTTCTTTTGTCCTTGGTCACCCTTAAGCATAAAAAAATACCTTCCACATTGAACATTATGCAAGTTTGTATGTTCTATTCTATTCTCCTTTAATGGCGCCTCGGCGACTTTGTGTAAAACAAACTTTAAAGACGAACTGCAAGCAATTTGCATAGTTTTATGGCTAATTTAACATAACTTGTCCAATGTTGAGGTGTCGCGATTCATCATTTCCAAGAACCTACTAACCAGAGAGGTACCTACTTAAGTATTAATCTATAATCTATCTTATACCTACTAGCGGTCCCGGCAGACTTCGTCCCGCCCGGCAAAGAAGCGCTGCATTAATCAATCGATTTGACACTTGTCATTGTTGCGTTTTTTTATACTATTTTTAACAAATGAGATTATTATTATTTTTTTTGTACTGGAACGTGATAAAAAGTATGCTATGTCCTTTTCCTGGCTCTAAGCTACCTCCCCGTCAATTTTCAGCCAAATCAGTTCAGCCGTTCTCGAGTTATAAGTGTTGTAACAAACCCGACTTTCTTTTATATACTTATATAGATATAGATATAAAAATGAATCGCAAAATGTGTTGGTAAGCGCATAACTCGACAACGCCTGGGCCAATTTGGCCAATTTTTTTTTTAAAAATGTTCGTGAAAGTCCAAGGATGGTTCTTACTGCGAGAAAAAATCGAATAATTGCCGGGAAAACCCTAAAAACAGCCCTTTTCTTTTCCCATACAAACGTTGTCTAACTAAAGTTACCTAATTTGAATTTCGAACGGGCAGGATGACGTCTGCCGGGACCGCTAGTTGCATATAAAATGATTTTCTAAATGACTGATGGACTGAACGATATACGCACAGCTTAACCCGCTGCGCTGATCGTAGAGAACTGAAATTTGGGGAGTGTTTGTATGACGTGGGCATCCGATAATAAAGCATTTTCCGAAATTCTACGTCTAATGGGGCAAAGTTTGTATGGGACAACGAGTTCCCTTGGTCCGATTTATTTAAATTTTTTATAAATATTCTTTAACAGAATTACTTACGAGTTACGATGATGGAAGACTTATTTCGTATTTTATTGAAATTCAGCCCCTAACAGGGTTAAAAAGGGGTAGATAGTTATTTTCAAGGTCATTTACTTGGAAGTTGATATCAATAATAATAACAAAAGCTAGTGTACATGTATTTGTTATATAGATATACGTAGTTCGTAAAAGCTCTGTTTAATTTGGGATTAGATCAATGGGTCCGAATCACTTAACCCAAATTGTTTATTTATCGTTATTTTCACCGATTATTCATTATCACTCCTAACTATCCAATGCTAATTTATGTACCTAAGTAGATTACGTCTACCTGTTTACATTTACCTCTAAACCGTCCAAATAATCGTTTAACCCGTGGCATTGAAATTCGAACAGCGGCCGCCGCTTGCTTTAAATTTTAATTAAATTTACACTTCTTGTTTGCCTACTCGATAACGTGGCCCTCATATTTCACAAAAGCCTATTAGTTACTAGTCATTCAGTCATTTAAGGCTGGAGAGTACGCAGTGAGAAAGCCATGATGATTCCAGACCACATGTTTGATGAAGGCCTAAACAGCACTCTGCTTCGAAATGACATGAAACATGTCCATAATAATAAGCCTATTTTTGAGCGGACTCAGCAAGATTATGTAAGTGACTTAAACCCTTTTTCGCTACTAATTTAGCCACTTTGATGGTCTCTTGACGCATTAAGTTAATGTTAGCTATAGCGTACCTAATTTGGTATGCAAAAGTAATAAAGATATGGAAGGTAAGCTTTTAACTTCCGTGAAATCAAATAGACTTATGCCTCCTAACACTGCTGAAACCTGGTCCACTTTTTGTAACGAAAGTCAACCATAGTCCTATAACTGCGTGGTCGAAACTGTGTTTAATATCCAAATAGCACTTATACCTACTTAATTGGGTTGTACTTAATACCTTCTTTTTCCAGGAACAAGAGCAGCGTGATCTCCTCTCGTCTCAAGATGGCGACACATGTGAGACCCACGACCAGTTCTACCGTGACCATAAACTACTGCTGGTGCTGTTCCGAGCATTAGCCGTAATGCCTATTACTAGATCGCGACCAGGTGAAGTAATTCGTATGCAATTTATCACGTTACGCATCGTTAGGAAATATAGAACGGAACATAAATATTGTATTGATTTTGTATAGCCGAAGACTTAACTTTCGTTCGTTTATCTAAGTATATGTTTTTATACCAAAGTAGAAGGGCCTATACAGTTTTATATTTTAACTACATCTGTCTAGTAATTCGAGCAGGATTAAACATCTTTAAAAAAAGCCGTCTAAAAAGTATAAAAATAATAAAAACTTGATATTAGGTAGGTACCTAAGTATTAATAGGTATTTCTACAAAGAAAACGTCACGTCGGGGGGACCGCTCTTTATTTACCTAATTGTACCTATCTATATTTACCTACTATGTATCGAAATCTAAGGAGGTCCCCCCGACATGACGTTTTCTTTGTAGAAATACCTATTAATACTTAGGTACCTACCTAATATCAAGTTTTTATTATTTTTATACTTTTTAGACGGCTTTTATGTTTCTATGTCGGGGGTTTGTTAAATTTTTTAATTTATTTTTTTTATTTCATACTTTTTGAAAGTAGGTAACTTATTATTTTTTTTAACCAATTTCCATTTTACATGGAATTCTGTAATGTACATGTGGTCCTCTTTCATTTGATACCCCACTCGGTTATATTTGTAGTCATTAGGTTAACCATTTCCACACTTTCAGTACCTATATTTTTTGAACTACTTAACCGATTTTCATTATAATATCAATTTTGTAATGTACACGTAATACTCTTTCATTTGATACCCCACTCGGTTATATTTGTAGATATTTGATTTTCCATCCCCACTTCCACTCCCTATATTTTTTGAACGGCTCAACCGATTTTCATTATAATTTCAATTTTGTAATGTACTCGCGACCCTCTTTCATTTGATACCCCACACGAGTATATTTGTGGACATTTATTTTTCCATCCCCTCTTTCACCCCCCTCTATTTATTAAACTACTGGTCCGATTTTCATCAAACATAGCTAAGAACACTCCCGACATATTCACCTTTTAAACAAAAAAAACAGAATCAAAATCGGTTCATGCGTTTGGAGCTATGATGCCACAGACAGACACACACACACACACAGACACGTCAAACTTATAACACCCCGTCGTTTTTGCGTCGGGGGTTAAAAATACATTTCATTAGTATAGCTATCAATAAACAATGTTGTTCGCCGCGATTTCACCCGCGTCAGATTCGCAAGATTTTAAAGTACACAGTGACTTAGGTGTTACAATACCTACTTATTGTGCGCAGACAAAATCGCGGGCAGAAGTCACAGTCACAATCAACGATAACTTTCGTTCATTCTTCCGAAACTTCAATCGATTAACGAAGTATAATTCATTATTTCCTGATTAACGGTGCCTAATTATTTATATACTAAAACCATCCACAGGTACGATCACATTCAGCTGGCGATCAAGTGCCACTATGTATGCAATATCTTTCTATATAGTGGCCACGATAGTGGTGTTGATGGTTGGGTATGAACGCGTCATGATATTGAGATCTATTCGCAAGTTCGACGAATACATCTACGCTGTTCTGTTCGTTGTATTTCTTGTGCCTCACTTCTGGATACCGTTTGTGGGCTGGGGCGTGGCCCATCAGGTCGCCATTTATAAAACTAATTGGGGGAAGTTTCAAGTAAGTTGTTTAATCAGCCTTTATCTTTGAAGTTTATTTGTAACTCAATAATAAACAAAATTATAAAAAAAAAATTTAGTACCTAATTCATGTTTTACTACCACTAAAAACCTAAAGAGCCGTTCCACAATTAACACGGTAGTCTTGAGTAGGCCATTTGAAAAGTAAACCTTTTTGTATTTTAAACAGTCTTCGGCTTAAGAGTCTCCTTTCAGGAGTCTCGCCACCCGTCCGGTTTTGCAGTGAAGGCCCATTAGCTGGCCAACTGCGCTTCAGTATTCAGTTCGAAAAAAAAAAAAAAAAAAAAAAAAAAAAAGTCTTTATTTTCTCGTAATTTTACAAATAGGTGCCTGACTCAAAGCTTGCTTGTATATTTTGGAATGGCCGTTAAATTTTCAGGTGAGATACTACCGAGTAACCGGCGAAAACCTACAATTTCCTAACTTAAAAACTCAAATCGTCATTATAAGCGTTGGCTGTTTGCTGTTAGCCATAGGCTTTCTACTAAGCCTTTGTGCCTTAATGGACGGCTTCCTTCTAAGACACACCACAGCCTACTACCATATAATGACAATGATCAACATGAACTGTGCCTTATGGTATATAAACTGTAAAGGCATTAAGATCGCCTCGCAAAGTCTCTCCGAATGCTTTCGGCGGGTACGTAAAATTAAATTAGTGTTTTATATCGCCGTTTTATGTACGCCCCCGTACACATGTAAATGTCCATACGTAATGTTCTTTTTAGGACGTCAACGTGGAATGTTCGGCGAAATTGATATCTCGCTACCGATATCTCTGGTTGAATCTGTCGGAACTGTTGCAGTCACTTGGAAATGCATATGCACGCACGTATTCTACTTATTGTCTGTTTATGTAAGGAAATGGTATTTTATTATATTTGTTTATTTAGTCACTATCATTTTTAAACCTAATTATAATTAATGTTTACCGCGATCATGCAACATGGTTTAGAATGTTTTAGTAAGTATAGGTACCTACTTGTAAAAAATAATTTGTGCTAAGTACCTAAAAATTAAGAAAAGCAAATTGTATTGTAAGCTTATTTAATTAGAGAAAAAAATTCAAATAAGATAATTCATACATATTAGCATATTTTAATTAGGTACCTACAGTGTAGAAAAAAACAATTTGGCATTTACCTACCCGTAGATTCACTCAAAACACCTTTAGATATAAATAACGTTCTTATATTGCATTGAATTTATTAACCAATATCGTAATTGATAAAGTTTCCTAATTAGATTTTCCGATTCTTTATTAAGTTCCGTCACTAAAAGTTTTTAAATGTAGGCCTGATTTGAGGCTATTGAAGTCAGTATGAAAAGCAACATTTATACACTTTCAATAAAATATTATAATGTTTAAAGGTGGTTTGGCACCGGTTTGGCATAGACTTAACTCGTCTCACTAAATCATGCTGACGAGGCACGGCGATCACGTATCAGGTTTATTTAGTATGCGTTACAATATGTACCTAGTTTCATGATAATATAATAGTGTATTGTAATACAAGTGTAGTTTGATAATTATATTGCGATATAATTGCAAACATGGCTGTATTATAAACGCGAGTCGCAGACGAGAGAGAGATGTGATTATAAATCCACATGAGTAGATACTTATCACAAGTTTTTGTGCACATTTGTGATTGATTTTAAAATTTGTTGGTTGTTATCTTGATCCATTGGTAATATTAGAATAAAAGTGGCCACGTAACATTTGGAAAGTATTGATTGAAATAAAACGACTATTAACGGACTGAGAGTCGTGCTACGATAATGGAAACTTTAAAGAATCGGAAACGTCAGCAAATAAAATAAAATACGCAAGTTAAATCCGTTAATAGTTGTTTCATTTCAATGTGTAATAACCACGAAAGCATCAGAAATAAATAAATACTGAATTATAATTTCTTAGGTTCTTCAACATAACTATCGCCGTTTACGGGGCGTTATCCGAAATCGTGGACCACGGCTTTGGATTCAGTTTCAAGGAGATGGGACTGTTTGTGGATACCGCATACTGCTCCACGTTGCTCTTTATCTTCGCCGATTGCTCACACAAATCTACTCTCAAGGTTTGTGATCTGGAAATTGGAAGTCATTGGTTCAAAACCAGCACGGAAACTAACACATATTTGATTATAAAGACTTGTATAATTCAGTCAGATAATAAAGTAACTATCTACCCGCAGAATTTAAATAATTGACCATACTAATTATTTTCATAACATTATAGGTACCTAATTAATTATCCGAGTATTTAATGATTTATTTAAGTACTTTAAATGTGTGTTGATTATTTTTTCAAGGTTGCTGCTGGCGTTCAAGACACCCTCCTCTCCATTGATGTTTTAGCAGTAGACAGACCAACACAAAAAGAGGTAGGGGCTTATATAACATATTCTTAATCATTAGAATATCACATCAAAATTAGTATAAAAAGATAGGAAGACTTTAAGAATGAAGAAACTATTCTCTTTTAGCGGTGCTACGAAATCAATCTCGGCGTAGCACTTGCTACGTGATAGAGAATTCAAGTGCTACGCGTATGACGTAGCATTATGTACTTACATAATACATACATATATGTACATGTATCTATCTTGAGAATCATATATATATTTCATATAGCGAGAACTAGATAAATATAAAGCTCTGGTGACTATAATCGACTAATTCAGAAGTCATCTAAAAGGTTCAAAATTTCATTGCCATTTTTTTTAAAAAATCTGAGCCTTCCCTTTCAATTTCTATGAAGGAACAACAACAAGACTTATTTCGACTCTCTTCTCTTACGTAATTAATAAACAGCCCCAATCATATTTTAGGGTAACATAAAACTTCAATCTTCAATTATTTTTTCCCGTAATAAAACGAGCGCTCTAGGGCATTTGTTTCGGTGACAAAATGTTATTGACAATTGTTTCCGAAATTTAATCTCGATTGGTTTTTATACAGATTGATCACTTCATACAAGCCATCGAGATGAACCCAGCTGTTGTAAGCTTGAAAGGGTACGCGCATGTCAACAGGGAGCTTCTTACATCGGTTAGTATTGTAGGAAGATAATAGTTTTAGGATCTGTAAATATGTATCTACGCATAGCTAAGAGATACGTATTAGGTTCTCCAAATCGAGCGAGCGTAGTGGGCATGCCGTGCTAGCGGCAGGGTGAATGCTAGCATCAACATTTTAAAAGTTATGTGAATTGAATGAACCAAACAGTTTTATTTTCTTTATTAGCCAAACTACTGACTGTTTCGTGATTTCTTGTTATAATAGTTGTGTTCTTTATTATTGCAAAAATATAATTAATTAATTAACATATAAACCGACCAAGTACGAGTCGGACTCAGGCAACCACGTAGAGTTCCGTAATATTATGTATAAAAATATGGTTCATGAGATACACCTGGTGACAGACGGACGGACGAACAGAGAGTCTCATTAATTCTTCTAATAACCAAAACTAATTTACACCATCTTATACAAGTGCAACTACAAAATAAAATTTAATACAAGCTCTACAATCATGTATAATATCAGAATCGCTATTATAAAAACAAGATAAGATAAAATCATTATTATACAAACGGTAAAAGGTCAGATTAATTAAAATTTTACACCCTCTATGTAAGAACATAACTAGAAATTATGCAGTATCAATGTAAGTAGATCAATTACAGAGTGAATAATCCAATCTGTCGAGCAACAAGTCTTTTGACTTTGATGCAGATACGATCGACCACCTACTAATTAACTACACTATACGGATTTGATTAGAAATTAGTTTAGATTGGAGCATTCACCATGTTCATATGATGTCACTTGTCTTGTATCATAGTGGGTATTTATGATACAAGTCCACTCAACACTTATTATGTCAGTGGATTGTAGCAATTTAATGAATTAACACATTTTTCATATTTTTTTTGTATTAGCTAGTACAATTAGGACCGCTAGATTTGTGCCGCTAGTGTACAAAATTGACGTAGTATAACCAAAAGTCACGTAATCAGCTTTCACTACACCTCGGGGTGTAGACAAGGTGCCAACGTTCAACGTTAATGTTATACGAAACGACCAAAATGGGATGAGATTTGACATTTGCAAACTTTTGTGACTTACCTGACATACTTGTCTAGGCCCCCTAAAAGGGATGAGTAAATAAAACTTAGTTGAAAACCTTTTTTGTAAGGCAGTAAAAATAAGAAATCATATGAAAATGTTAATTGATACCTATTAGCTGAAGTCAAAAATACCGCTTATGTTTTACGTAGCCTCTATAAAAATAATTGTAATACCGCTTATGTTTTACGTAGCCTCTATAAAAATAATTGTAATGTATGGACCTAAATCCCGTAACCCTAACATAACAAGTTCATAGCGTAGGTACGTAATTAACGCGTGCCCTTTGAACATCTAAAACAAACACTGGTTTTCGAAACAACCGGGTCGGAAACAAAATGTCCACTCGACTCTTCAGGCATGCTAATGTTACCTAGCTCTCTAATTTTGTAATTTGTGCCTTTAAGGCCTATGCGCGTGCAGTGGGTTTATGCCAGGGCAGGCACTCTCTACTTTTATGACATTGTGAATGGCTGGAATAACATCATCATAAGTTCATGTGTCAACATCGTTATTGGGTACTTGGCCAATTTAAAATATTGTTTTTAATGCTACTTATTAATTATGTTGTACATAAAAATTCAAAAAACATTTTATTTTTCTACGTAAGTACTTATTACAACATCCACATAATAATTTCTGATCCCTTCGCGGTCATTACACATTGGAATGAAACAACATAGCGGATTTAACTCGCGCACTTTAATTTATTTGCTGATGTTGCGAAAACTTTACAATTCCCATACTCATAGCACGACTGAGCTGATAAACGTCAGCAAATGTTGTTTTATTCCAAAAACATCCACATTTTTACAATCACAATTTTAACAGCTGTTTATAACGATATGACGTCAGTTTGAGTTACTAGACGTCTGTTTATTTATAGCTATTTAATTCATAAACCATTTAACCTATTGTAATATGCAATAATCTATTAAGGTAACGAACCGTTAACCTGCCTGATACACTGAATCGCATTTGACGTGCGTTATTGAGTTACGACAAGCCATGGGGAAACTTGGTTAAACCATAGAATTATGGAAGCATTAACTGTAAGTTATTGATACGTGTTAAGACTGGGATAACAAGTTTGTTTTCTTTTACTACGATGTTTCTTTTACCTGTTATCATTACTTATGTCATGAGAAATTACGCGACAGATGCTTAAATTATTCTTCAGTTGTAACTTATTATGTTTGTCTATTAATCTACTCAAACACTACAAACCATAAATGGTGTCAACAAGGCCAAATACAAAAAAAAATATTATTCGAATGTGTTACTACTTACAATCTATAACTAATATTATAAAGCTAAAGAGTTTGTTTGTTTGAACGCGCTTATCTTAGGAACTAATGGATCGAATTAAAAAATTCTTTTTTTTGTTGGATAGACCATTTATCGATGGAGGCTTTAGGCTATATAACATATAACATCACGCTGCGACCAATAGGAGCGAAGAAACAGAGGAAAATGTTTTTAAAAAGGGAAAAATATGAAGCCTATATGTAGAATAACTATTCCACGCGGACTAAGTCGCGGGCACAGCTAGTTCAAATATAAAGATGATTAAATCTTGAATAGTAATTTCTGATGCCTTCTCTGTTATTACACATTGGAATGATACAATTATTTTATCTAAGTATATACTTTTCGAAAACTTTACAGTTTCCATATTCGTTACATAAATTATGAACCTGAAGGTGGCGGGTTTGAATATTTCTAGAAGAATGTCTGTATGATGAACACATTACTTATGCAAAAATATGTATAAAAATTGAAGAACCCTAAGTCTGGTATTAATGTGAAAAAATGTGTTATAGTATTCCTTACACTGTATAATTTGAGTGGCATAAATAATTTTACCTAGTACATTTTAAGCATTTAAGTAAGTACTTATTTTTTTTATTTTCAGGCAATAAGTATGATCGCAATTTACTTGATCGTGTTGCTGCAATTCAAGATTTCACTACCCAAAGATGTGCCAGAGGTCATCAAATAAATTAATAAAATAAAAACACTTAGTAACTATTTGTAGTATTAAGTAGATTAGAAAAACCGTAAATGTTTACGGTTTCCGAATGTTTATTTGCATTTGTTGGACATAGTAATTACAATCGTAGGTAGAGGTCGTTTGGCAACTCCCACCGTAATTTTCTCGTAATCAAATTTCACCACACAAATAAAGTTTGTACCTACGTCACTCGCTTGATAACCCGGGGAAAGGACGAGGATTTTGTATTAATCATGAAATGTTGATTAAATTTTAGAGGACAATTGAATGAAGCGTTTCATTAAGATAAAATCTATCAAACAATACCCGGTCCTAGTAAACCTCCAGATAGAGAAATGTTTTCCCTTTTGGAGAGTTCAATGGACTAGTTTTATTTACAACAATTCGGAATTATTATCTGGTCAAATTATGAAATAATAAGAGCTTTATGGAACCCAATCTAAAGCGTTAAGCGTCTAAGTATAAATATCGTCTAAGTAATTTAAAAATACCTACAAATAAACTTAGTAAAGTAAGTATAAATAAACCTAGTTAAATATTTGGGCTTTCGAACTTAGTTATTGGTATCAAGGTCAGGGTATATCGGAACTTTGCTTTTAATTATTTTTCCTTGATAAACGGTTATTGGGTAGGAGGTACCTATGTAGCTATAGCGCAGTTACCTTTTTTATGAAGAAACATCGTAAGTACATCACCCCAAAATCGACCTTTAGTCAAATGTAAACATCTTGACAATAGTTGGATTTTCTCCGTTGAAATATTTGCTTTGAGGTCAAACTTAGATAGAAAAATTCCGACCCTTTGGAAGCACATTGACAAATACGTAACGGCTACTCGATATATACCCTTTATTGTTAAAACTGTAGTTACGAGTATATGTACCTATGAAATTGAAATTTTCGGGTTGGGTTTCTGTCTGTCACTTGCAATCACTTCCCTGACGCTCTGACAGTTGTAATGGGATTCCATTAATCAACTTTTCCAATTTACAACAAACCTATCCCTCCATTATCGACGAGCTTGTCGAAATTTCTAAAACCCTCCGTAAGTTTTAATTTTATGCATTTTTTATCAAAGCTCAAGTTTTTCAACCGCTGTAAGTGGGTACGTTCCTATTTGCATATACTAAGGCTATATAGGTACAGGGCGGATTTGTCCTAAAACCCAATAGGCTGGGCCTAGTGTAGCCAGAATATCTATCGTTACCCCTGGACAAACTTAAACTTAGTCCAGCATGTATTTCGACTGACATTATGATGGCTATTTAGATAAAATATTGGAAAACTCTTTTTTTGATCATGGTAACACTTGGGTTATGACTTAGATTAAACACACTGACTTACGTAATACGTACAAAGAAAGTTTAATAACCTATATTGATTCTTTAGAATATTCCTGTTTCTTTACTAAACACCTTACAATATCCGACAAAACATGTGGTAGGTATTAATCAATCTAAAATGTGACATATATATATATCTCATAATGTACAGTTTTGTTTCAAGCATATTCGCGTGTCGTACTCGTATGGAATTCTAAAATAAAGTCAGCTTGCAAGAAACTTTCTACTCGAGAACAGATAATAAAAAGTGTGATTGAGTTGAAATGCTGACGTTAAGTTGGTATCATCGGGTATCCCGTGGGACTTAAACCACCTACTCGTTACCTACCCTAGCAGTTTTACGTCGATGCGACGGAGGTTTCTAATAAGCAGTCTTTTGAAAGAAGTCTTCATTCCTATACGTAATTTTCAGTATGCGTCAGTAGCGATACAGAATAGGTAGCCGTAGACCGCCGTTGTAAAAGCTATCAGTCGCTACTTGATTAAATGTTGGTTTAAGGTAAATTGCATTGAATATATAAAATAGTAATTTCTGTTTGCATAGAAATGTAAAGAGAATAAGATTTGTTTAGGTACCTACCTAACTGACCTAACCTTTGTTCTTGTATATTTATATTGAAGATAGCGGCCCGTCCCGGCTTCGCACGGGGGGACTTAAGATTTTTTTAAGGCCTCAGAAACGATACTTTTCCCCCGTTTTTGAAACATTTTCGGTTACTGCTCCGCAACTATAACTATAAGACCTAGCGTGATATTATATAGCCTATGTTACTCGGGGATAATGTAGCTTTCCAAAGGTGAAACAATTTTTGAAATCGGTCCAGTAGTTTCGGAGCCTATTCATTACAAACATACAAAAATACAAATCATTCCTCTTTATATTATTAGTATAGATATAGATTAGTATAGATAGTATAGATTAGTATAGGTAGATAAAAATCTCTCCATGATATTCGTGATATTCATGTTTGTTTTGTAAACGACTAAACGCGTATTTTTTGAATTACCTATATTAATATCCAAAGACGTATTAATTAAATTACATTACTGCAGAAAAAGACACCAGCTAACCGCTTAAATATTTTAATGATGTGGGTAGTAAAGATGCCTAGTTTTATATAAAAATGCATTTAAATCACAATCGTGTGTGCTAAATGTTGCAAAGCATTTCACACAGATGGCGCTGAAGCGAAAAATTCGCATATAAACAAAAGTACAAAGACCGAATTGAAAGGAGTGGACAAATTCGAAGACCTGTCAGTCGATTCCCATAGTGTAATGGTTAGCACGCTGCCGCTAGTAAAGGCATAAGCGTGGGTTCGAATCCCACTGGGGGTCTAAGATTTTTTCTACTCTTGTCTTTGTACAAAAATATCATTATAATTAAAAACTAATGGTATTGAACCAAAAATATTAATCGAATTTCGATTAATAGATTGTACTTAATAATGCATTTAAAATTTACTGTTCGTACAGTACTTATCAAGAATTCCGGTAAGAAATGGAGGCAGTATTGTGACGTCATGTCTACAACCTTGATACAAACACAACTTTGCAACGCATACAGTATTATTGATTATATTAAGTGCCTGAAACGCATTCGTTTAAAAAGCTACGCAGTCAATTGTCTGTTGGTATATAGCGTGACATCATTCAGTAGCGTATCAGTGTCGGAACTTTAGATTGGTATCGAGGTTCGAGTGCGGTTATTAACAGTCGAGAGCACTTTAGATAATAGAATTGCCGCAAAACGCATCCGCGTATTGCCAGGACACCTGATGGAATGCTTCCATTGACCTTTATTTCCACCCACGTAATAAAACTTCGGTGACCGATTTTTAGGTTTAGGACAGATATTGCATTTTTTCGACTGTATTCTAAACTTTTTGGATCACTTCAAATGTAATAAGTCGTTTTTTTACTTGGTCCACAAAAGTGTGCTTGATCTTGATCTTTGTTGGAATTTATCTCTAAAGCGCGCTCATTAGGGCGAAGAACGGAAATCTACAAATTGTCAACTTCAGAGAGAAAGCTCATAAAGCTCAAGTTTTATACTTGTCATAATATCTACGTATTACTCGTACAAGTGTTATGCACCTATATACGTATGTGTATGCGTGTGTTCAAAGCAACATAAGCAGCAAAGTTTCTACTAAACTTCAACTCTCATAGAGCGAGTACATTTCTATAAACAATACCAACCTGTTGCTACTACGTTTAATCAAAATCGATCCAAACACTCGAGTATAACAAGATATATAACATTATTATTGGAACTTGGATTAGTGATAAAGTATTTAGTAACTGTTACCTACATCTACTATATTAAATGGATTACCTGCATGGAAATCTAGTTAGCGTATTCTATGCTGTTAAAATAATTGTATTGCCTGATCATCAATATGCATGGATGCAGATAATGCACTTATGCGCGACGAAGGTGCCGTTTATTAATTATGAGAATTATATATATATGTACTGTATTTTTTTACAATCTAATATCAAATGATTTAATTTAATATTTAAGGTTCAAAAAGTAATCCTAATTCACACGCACATTTTGTCAAAATGGTTTGTCGAGACAGTATTAAATTAGCAACAAGTAGGAATGAAACAACTTTAACGGATTTAACTCGCGTATTTTATTTTTAGCATAAGACTATTGTCAGCTCAGTTGTGCTACGATTATGGAATCTGTAAAGGCTCCGAAACGTCAGCCAATAAAAATAAAATACGCGAGTTAAATCCGTTAAAGTTGTTTCATTCCAATGTAACTATAATAACCGCGAAGGCATCAGAAATTATTAAGTTTCTTCAAAAGTAATAAATACTATACAGGTACGTACTTGGACATGATATATATTAACCGACTTTCTGACTGAGTTCTATTAAAAAACATATTTTCCATAATCATGTTAGAAATTTAGAATATAAGATACCTAATGTATCAAAGCTTCGATTTATCTTTTTTTTAATAATAGTACCTAACCACCTACCTATGCATGCTTTGTAGGTAGGTGAGAGTAGGAATAATAATATATCCAAAGCAATGCTAAACTCTTCAAGTCAAAGCTTAGAGAACTAAGAACTAAGATATATAGCTTCACTTAGCTTTGTACCGACGTGGATTCCAAAAGTTTTCATCATAAGATGTTATAGTTAATTTAATAACTTAGCTAAAACTTAAGCAAGCACTAGTTGCTTGACACGAACGGTTCAGTTTCAGCCACAACTTAACTACAGCTAAGAAAATTAATATTCTAATATCATTATCATATCATCCGAAAGAAGTCCAGTGGACATAGGTTTCCATAGCAACCGGTCTTGCGCCGCCCGTTTCCAGCGGATTCAAGCTTTCGTCATGGCGAAGACCCATTAGACACATGGTACCCATTACAAGGTCGGATGACATGTCTTTGGACCTTATAATGGGTCCTATACTGCCTCGTCTGATTTACTGTCACCAAACTAGCTCTTTCTGGACCCATCGGCCATTCGCTCGCTACCCTGAAAACAAAACCCAACACAGTGAACACCACTACCCTGACGAACGCAGTACATATGAGTTTCAGTCTTACTTACTGCATTTGTCGTTAGAAGGTAGGCAGAATAACGCTCAGGTTTCTTGTGTCTTACTAACTAAAGCATCTACCTACTTACTTATATTTTTTTTAGATATAAATATCTATACTAATATTATAAAGCTGAAGAGTTTGTTTGTTTGTTTGTTTGTTTGAACGCGCTAATCTCAGGAACTACTGGTTCGAATTCAAAAATTCTTTTTTTGTTGGATAGACCATTTATCGAGGAAGGCTTTAGGCTATATAACATCACGCTGCGACCAATAGGAGCGAAGAAACAGTGAAAAATGTGTATAAAACGGGGAAAATATGAAGCCTTATGACATTTAAAAAGTACGTAGTTATGCATAGCAACGGTTGCTAATGTCATTCCTGACATTAAATAAATACCCAAACTGTTACGTGTATGATTTCTTCAGTGTTGACGAAAATGGGATTATTACGTAATACCCCGTGGATGGTGTGATCAGGACCATTTAATACTGTTCCTGGGTAAGCAGACCCCGTTTAACTTGCGAGGGGAAACTGGTGTCATTACGTAGAGAAATAGAAGTGTTCTTCGCGACCAAGAGCTGACATAATAAAATTATACAATATATAAAAAAACAGTGATAATAGAAGTGGCGGACCGGGACGAGACTGAGGTGAAGCAAGCTCGCGCGAGCTCCTGTGAAAACGACCCTGAACATATCCTCAAGACCGAGTGAGCTTATAAGGAGTATGCTTTGCGCGAGTTCGTGGATGCGGAACTGGATATACTGGACGCTGGTATCTCATTATAAGCAATGAGGCAAACTGGGAAATATTTTATTACGTAAAACCACTATTATTGTATTTAATCGGTATAAGGTATTATTTTGGATTGAATTGTAAAATTGTTTTGTTGTTTTGTAAGATCTTGATAATAAGTGTGGTAATCATTCCTTTAAATAAATAGCCACCTAAACCTCACGTGTATGATTTCTTCAGAAACTTTGTCCGATTTAAATAAAAAAATGTTAAACTCAGTGGTAGCTGTATAAATTATGCAATTTCGAAAGTAAGGTACTTTTGTAAGTTTCATTTATTACGAATAAGGGAAGTGTTAGGCAGCGGCCGGCGAAGCGTCAGAACCGGTACTTTTAATAATATACTAATTAATTGAACTACCACCCAACAATGCGCAAGGCGAGCGAGCGAAGCGAGCGTGCTGCGGCAGCGGCAAATTAAGGTCTCCCTTAGGTACGACGACGAGCGAAGCGAGGTAGAACTGTGACCTTCCAGCACGCGAACCGATACTTTTAATAAAAATATATTTACGACATAACATTAACAAACCAGGTTTTGTCAGTATACTAATAATATACTAATTAATTGAACTGCGACCCAACAACGTGCAAGCCGAGAGAGCGAAGCGAGCGTGCCGCGGCAGCAGCAAATGAAGGTCTTCTTTAGATGCGACGACGAGCGAAGCGAGGAGGAGTGTTAGGTAGAACTGTGACCTTCCAGCACGCGAGCCAAGCGAGCGAAGCGAGCATGCCGCGACAGCGGCCGGCGAAGCGTCAGAACCGACACTTTTAATAAAAATATATTTACGAAATAACATTAACAAACCAGGTTTTGTCAGTATACTAATAATATACTAATTAATTGAACTGCGAGCCAACAACGTGCAAGCCGAGCGAGCGAAGCGAGCGTGCCGCGGCAGCAGCAAATGAAGGTCTTCTTTAGATGCGACGACGAGCGAGGCGAGGAGGAGTGTTAAGTAGAACTGTGACCTTCCAGCACACGAGCCAAGCGAGCGAAGCGAGCATGCCGCGACAGCGGCCGGCGAAGCGTCAGAACCGATACTTTTAATAAAAATATATTTACGACATAACATTGACAAACCAGGTTTTGTCAGTATACTAATAATATACTAATTAATTGAACTGCGACCCAACAACGTGTAAGCCGAGCGAGCGAAGCGAGCGTGCCGCGGCAGCAGCAAATGAAGGTCTTCTTTAGATGCGACGACGAGCGAAGCGAGAAGGAGTGTTAGGTAGAACAGTGACCTTCCAGCACGCGAGCCAAGTGAGCGAAGCAAGCATGCCGCGGCAGCGGCCGGTGAAGCGTCAGGATCGGTACTTTTAATAAAAGTATATTTACGACATAACGTTAACAAACTAGGTTTTGTCAGTATACTAATCAAAATCAATTAATATTGAACTGTGACCCCACAGCGCGAAAGCCGAGCGAGCTAAGCGAGCTTGCCTCGGCAGCGGCCGGCGAAGCGCCATAACCAATCAGGATTAGGATGAATAATCAATATGGCAAGTGGGAAATACGTTAGGGAAAAAAACATTATGTGGAAAAAAAAACGTTTATACGATGTTGGGAAAACGAAAATAATAGGTCATAAGAGTGTTTGGATCATTAACTACGACATAAAGCGTTAAGGGAATGCAATAATAGGTTAAAAAACGTTAGGGATTCAGATATAGATCCGTATTCTAATGAAGTTCGCCCCATAACGGGGTTAAATATCACGCGGACGAAGTCGCGGGCACAGCTAGTTAGTTATAAGACTTTGAGTGAAACAAACGCCTTTTGTTTTACCGGTATATATTAACACATAGGTAGGTAAGTATTGTTTTTATTTTCACTTCTCACGTTTTCCTGATTGATAAAATGTGTTACTCGGTATTTGACAGGCAATTGAAGGACAAATGACTGTCACATTACTTTGAAGCGATCGGAAAAATGAGATCGCTCAACGTGCCAAGTTATACACGTATACATATTTCAGTATGAATTTGTTGAAGATTTCAGCGTGTTGCCATTTCCTGTTGAATAAATATCAGAGAAAGTCATAAGTAAACATTCATGCATTATAATGAAACCTCGATAAATTTTCAGAGGCATTTCAAAGCGATAAATAACAATTCTAACTTGTAACTAAGACGTTATTTATGTAAAAAAAATGGTTATTTGTGAAGTCGGCTATGTATTTATTTGAATTATTTAATAATTTAACCACGGCTAAGCAACTAATTAAATTTGTAAAGAGTAAACTAGCTTCTTTTATAAGGATGTTGAAGCGTTGTTAATTAACGAAAAACTGAAATTTATTCCCAAAACGACAATAACTCAACTCTTGTTTCGCCTATAAATCTTTTTAGGAAAAATATGTGGACCAATGTGTTATTATATTGCCATAAATTTTATTAAGATCGGCAACCGGATCTGATATTTGCGTATCTAAACTAATTTTATTAATAACATCAATTTTCCGACATACGTCATAAATGATAATATCTGTTTTCTTTTTTTTAAGATCTTAACTAGGTACTCTAGCTTAAACAATTACACGGATATTTCAAAAACTTTTCGGTAAATCCTACAAATGCATTTTCATATAATTTATTTTTAATTCTTAAAAAACCAACTTACTACAGCAATGACTGTAATCAGTGGCGGGGCAAGAACAAAATTTTATGTGGGCAAGGTACATTCAGCGAGGCCCTCTGGTAGCGTAAGAACCAATGCCATAAAAAAAAAACATTTGAAAAATAGGTTTTTACTACCTACTTTATTATAATAAAGACAGACATTTTCTTAAAATAACGTTAAAGAAACAAAAAAATTCTGCTTTGTACTCCAAAAGTCGCCAGATAAGTCGCTAAACTATTTTTGTCGTCAAAACTTTTTTTTGGTCGCTAAGCCTTAAGCAAAAGTCGTCAGTTCTAGCGACAAAGTCGCTAAATCGGCAACACTGCGCATTGCCAACAAACAATGCTAGACTAAATATTTTGTTTTTGGAGGGGCTTCCCCGTTCTTTTTCCGCGATAGCAACACAAAACCAACAAATTTGGCTAGCCTAAAAAAACATTTCGGTGTATCAATATAATTATTTATCGTTTTATAACTTTATAACGATTAATAATTGTAATTTAATATACGGTGCGATACTTTATTTTTTGAGAAGCGGCTGAAGTTTGTGAAGTATCTTCCTTACATAGACAAACTTCAAACAGAAAACGAAATCTCCGAGTTTAACCACTAGGGGGTTGCCAGTGAATAGCAACGCAATGCCAGTAAACATTGCTAGAGTAAATAAAACCATTTTATTTCGGAGGGGCTTCCCCGTTCGTTTCCCGCGATAGCAACACAAAGTAAAAAAATGTGGCTAGCCTAAAAAAATATTTCAGTAGGTACATAAATATATTTATCGTTTTATAACGATTAACGAATTATTTTCACGTTGCGTCCGAGTAACGCGTATCTGAGGCGCGAGGCCCCCGGACCGCGAGGCCGTAGGCGATGGCCCACGTCGCCCACGCCTAGCGCCGCCTCTGACTGTAATAATTAATTTTATTGAATAACATTGTTACGGCAGCATATATAACGATATAGGAAGTATCAATTTCAGTAACAGCTATATTATGACAAAGTTATTTGTGACATGACGTCCACAGAAGCATTGTTAGCATAGTCAAGGCTCCAAGTTGATTATTCATAGCGAAACAATTAACGGGGCATCCAGCGTGTCAAGGAGAGTAGTCTGTACGTAACTCATTAAGCACACATATTTCTCATCGCCGCCAATCATTAGCGCAGCGGGCAGCGCTCATCAGGCGCCTGGCTAACAATTAACACTGATGAAACTAAAACAGGCTAGTCCTTAATAAAGATGAGGCACGTGCTTCGCATGCGAAAACACCTCAAAGACTTGCAAATGTTAGCGAAAATAACGACGAGTGACCGCGAGATGAAAGCCAGACTTAATTTTATACGTGGAAGATTAGGGATGAAACAACGGCTACCGGCAAGAATACACTTAGAGATAACAATAATGTCATGTTGTTTTTATCTCTATTTCTGCTTAACGGCGGTCACGTTGTGGTCATATTTAATTAATGGGCTGTTTCACAATGTCCGAATAAGCCCCGGGTAATTTTTTAACAGATAAAAATATTTTACAATGGAATAATCATTTGTGATGCCTTCGCGGTTATTACATATTGGAATGAAATACCTATAACGGATTTAACACTATTTTATTTACTGACCTTTCGAATACTCCGTTATAGCTGTTTAATTTCAAGGGTCTAATACTTAACTACATAGTTTTATTATATATTGTTTATCCAGTGGATTATTGATTTAATTAGTTAGCTATAGCTTAGAGAATGATTTTGTTTGGTAGAAAGCAAGTAACTTGCCCAGCAAGCTTTCCTTTTTATGAAAGTTCCGTCATAAATAGTTACAGGTAGTTAGTGTATAAAACCTCCCTTGTGAATATTTTCCTTATTTAAAATGTAAATTACTGATCACAGATAATGCACAATTAGACGTTTCTAATATCGAGCTTTTTAACTTATTATAGACTAAATTTATAGTTTTAGTAAGGTCAAGGCTTCTAATTCCGTCTACGGGGCTATTCCGTCACGTACACGTTTTTGGCGAATCTAAGCACAGTTCGCCGCTGCCGGCTCAGTTGGTAAAGCAGTAGGGTTTTCTAATTCAAACTAAAAAACACCCATGACGCTGTGCAATAAAGGAAGAAAAATATCTGCTTTCAAAGTTCAGTTGCGTTTCGAAGTCGAAGTGCGAGTATAGTACTATGCAGTTTGATCGAAGATAAATATGAAATAGTTAGACTTCTAGGCTTGTTTGTATGATCATTACAACGTCTATGATATGTATAAGCGTGTCTGCCTGTTCGTGATGCGTAAAACTCCGATAGTTTTTAGTAATTCACCATGAAAAATTAACAACTTCAAAATAGTCAAGTGGGAAATTCCGTCAACTTTTTAAGGGTCAAAGCCGTCATATGCCGGTATTTCCCGATTCCAGACATTGTCAACATTTTTTTAGTGTATTACATTTTAAAATAGGTACACTTGTCAATCTGGCAACAATAAGCTTAGCTGTGACGAAATATATGAGTAGGTAATTCAATAAAACGTAGTACGAAAATACTCCGGACTGCAAAATGCATAAATCCTTACTTTATGAAATAATATATATAAAAAATATATGTATTAGTAAATTTTTAAAAGGTTGAGCTCATCTGATTGGCAAAACATGCCGGAATAGCCCCAAAAAATTGTGTTTGCGGATAACTCCTATTGTAAATCTTATATCTAAGGTCTTATAACACATATTTGATTGAAATCGACGTGTCTTTATTTTCCGCTAGCTAAGACTTGAAAAAACTGCGTAGTTCTAGGGAAACTGCTTGCATGACGGAATAGCCCCACTCAGGCGGGAAACTCCGTCTACCTGTCTATTTCTTAAAAAAAAAATATAATAAATTAAGCAACCTAGATACAGGGAATATCATACGATTATTTGATTGCCAAGTAAATTGTTGGTCTAATACATACGCGCCATGGGTAAATAGTTAAAAATAAATGTATCAAAATTTTAACTAAAGTTGATCTAGCTCAAAAATATGCCGGAATTAGAAGCCTTGACCTTATCTTATTTTTTTTTGTTTTTGCAAATTACCTACTGTTTATTTTATATTGTTAGAAAAGAAATAATAGTGGACAAAAATAATTTACCTAGCGGAAAATATTATACCGCCTCGTTATTATCTAAATAATTTAATTAAATAATGCTGTTTCAAGAAAAATAAGATCAGAAACCTAGTCTATACTAATACTAATTACTAATTACTAATTACTAATTACTAATTACTAATATACTAATATACTAATATAATATTATAAAGAGGAAAGATTTGTATTTTTGTATTTTTGTATTTTTGTATGTTTGTAATGAATAGGCTCCGAAACTACTGGACCGATTTCAAAAATTCTTTCACCTTTGGAAAGCTACATTATCCCCGAGTAACATAGGCTATATAATATCACGCTAGGTCTTATAGTTGCGGAGCAGTAACCGAAAATGTTTCAAAAACCGGGGAAAAGTATCGTTTCTGAGGCCTTAAAAAAATCTTAAGTCCCCCCGTGCGAAGCCGGGACGGGCCGCTAGTTTACAATATTTTTATAAGCAAATAAAAGACATGCACGGTGTAAGACCAAGTTACAGGTCGTCATAACATCTAACAACCTAGTCTTGGCCAGAAGAATCTTTATATATTACCGTATGAAATTCAATAAGGTATCGTCCTTGTTCTACATAGTATTTTAGTGCCTGGAATCTCATGTTTTAAAACCTAAGTATATTTTAAAGATCGTACCTAAGTAATTTGAAACAATGTAGCATCATGAGTTATTCGTTTCGCTTTGTATGGCGTCATTGTTTGTTGGGTACGTACGTAGATAGTATATATGTAACCAAATACCTAACATAGTAATAAGCTTCAAACAAAGCTGAAAATACAATCAAATTTTTAATTCAAAATTCACCCACATATTGCTTTTGGTTTTTAAGAATATTATGTAATTAACTGGTACCTATTAATTAAATAATAAATACCTCGTTAAGAGACAGTACTCGCCTACTAAATTAAATTTTTGCTGATTATTTATATTTTTCTAATCCTAATTAAAATCATCGTGTAACTATACCTACTTACTCGTTAGAACTTTTAATTAGCGAAGCGAAGTCATATATACATAACTACCTATACGATTAATAATATCTGATTGAACTTACATATTTAAAGGGTTCTGATGACAATACGACTTCAATATGATGAATACGGAAGGTCGTAAGAACTTTCTAATTACGAAATCCATCAAAGTCAAACTCATTTCACAAGTTTTGTTTAGTCGTCATGCGAGCCCGTTGCCAGACACTTTTAACTTAACCTAGTTTAAACTCTTAATTCGATTCTCAGTTATGTTCATCGAATAACTGAAATCCAGAGTGAAGGAACTAGATTTTCTGAATACATCATGCCCGTTCAGTAAGAGGAATGAATTCTTTGAAGTTCCTCTACGCATTTTAGGTACGTAGTTATGTACTTCATAACTGGAACGCCGACGGGTCTCTCTATAAAATTTATTCACATTAAACTAAGTACCTTCTTAAGCTACTACTACTCGTTTGTTATTACATATTGACCTTAAATAGTCACTACGGAACTAGGGTGTATAACCAGTGGCTATTTCAAACAGGTGAAAGCATATGTTAATTATTAACACCGTGATTTTTAATAAAATAAAACAAAGTAATCAAAACAACTTTAAAGCATTCTTTTTGTAAGCATATAAATCTTATTCGAATATAGTTAAATATTATATATCGTATAGTTTAATTTCTATTTTTTATCTCAAAAAAATCGTATGCATTTTTCTAGCCTACTGTCATAGCCGAATTACTATACAGTCACCTGATGACGTCATTTTGACAGGTCAATTGTGTGAGGTGTACGGGATAAGATTGAGGAGGCAACAACCCGAACCATATACAAATATTTGTTAGCAATTCGGGAAAATCTTGGTGTACATCGTCGAGTTCCGTAATTTTGGTCATTTTTGCAAACATCAAGGTCGTCAAACCGTCTTATGTACTTTCCACTGTGCTACTATATTCTATATAAGTTTGCAGGTTGCTCACCTGCAAAATGTTTTGTCGTAAAACACAATAGGTTCTGATACGTCCTACTGAGTACCTAATCGGAATGAGGTATAGTATATTTATTGGAAAATTAAGTGGTTCCGAAGAGGCTATACATAATATATTGAACACATTTTAACCCGTTGTCCTTTTCGCACGCTTGGTCAGCAATAGGAGAGTAAGAAAGACAAATCGAAATATTATTAGGTTCCTTTTACCGCAAGATCTTTCCGCTTGATTGACACTAAGTAATTCGCTTGTCTTCGGATACTCCTACCCTGAGATTTGTATACAAGTATTGATTTCTTCCTGACAAAAAATGCAATTTTTATTAAATATCTTTCTGATATAAATATTATTTAATTTAACTTGTTGTTAGATTAATTAATATATTGTTATCTTTACATTGTTTGAATCATCAGACCTTTATTTGCACACAGAATTCAAAGAAAAAATTAAAATAAAGAAAAATCTAGGTTTTAATGATGCTATTTTAATATACCTAAGTAAATATGAGGATAATGAAATGAAACTAATTAGAATAATAAGATTACCAACGGACACAAACATGAAATATTTTTTGAATATACTCAAGCAGAACACACATTCTAAATAAGCTATAGGTATGGAATTAGTATAACATCGACCAATATTCATATATATCTTTGTACGGCGTATATAGATATCTACTGTCTAGCTTAAGGCACGATTAAGGACATTGTTTACGTATTTTTGTGGTTGAAAAAATAAAGCCATATTTACATATTTATAGTACAAGCTCCGATAAGGCTTTGAAGGATTGCCTACAGAACCCAAGCTTTACAAGGATGTACACATAGCAAAGACGTCTCGACGATAGTACACCGAAGTATCTCTACCTAATAGGATTTGCAACGTACAAAATTAAATAACTTTTTTCTGTCTGTATTTCTTAGAAATAAACGAAAAAACTAGTCAGCCAATACTATGAAGGTTGTTAAAATGACTTAGGCCTATTTCACAAAATTCAATCATGTTGTCTGCTAGATAACTTGATTTATTGGAGACATACCTACTTGAACATTGTAAATAAGGCGCCTGGACCCTAGATGAGTGCCAATCAATAATAGCAAAAGAACGAAAACAATGCAAAATTGTATGAAATTGACATAATTATGCGTTATTTCCTCAAGTATTATTTATATGATCGATTATTGGTATACATACATAGCTACATATTTTTATTTCCGCTATTAAAATTACGATAAAGCCAATTTATTTCATTAAGCTCTTACTTAAATAATGAAGCTGCTAAAAGTAATCCATCCTAAAATTATTAAAATATTGGAAATTTAGTATGTAATAACTGACCAACGCAGTTATAGCCAATACATCACTTTGAAGTAAAAGTTTTCACATATTTATTTTAAAAAATTTGATGTTGTTTCGATACTTCGGTATTCTAACTTGTTTATACAAAACGTCATTCCATATCCGTATGCTCTACGGCGTAGCACCTGTAGCTCTGCATCGTAGCGGTTCCGCGTAGCAGCACGTCAAAACTTTACTGAGGAATTTACAAAGAAAGTTGTGCCGTAGAATCTAAAAAGACTTTTAAATTGGGTTGTCGTAACGTGCCTCGAGTTTTCATTTACGGTTATTTGTTAAGGTTTTATTATATTATTTATGGTCAGTTTCAAAAAATATATTTTAATCTGTCACAATAATACCGGGAGTAAACTATATCTAAAAACAAACTAAACAAAGCTTGAAGTATGAGTACTAGACAACGGATAATCGTTATATATACTATAAAAGGAGAAGCTGACTTAATGACTGACATACTACGAGTATGTAGTATGTATAATACAGAAACTTGAAATTTTGCACAAGATTTCCTTTTATAACGTAAAGGAGCTCTAAGATGGATTTTTGAAAATTCACCCCTAAAGGCGTAAAAGATGGATGCTTATCGTGCGCATAAATACATATGAAACATACTAAGACTCAAGTCTAAATATTCGTGTTCATTAAGCAAACATTTGCCCCTAGTAAGATTCGAACCCGCGGCCATCGGTTTTGTAGTCTCCGACCACTAAACTTACAAGCCGTCAAATAACTAGGTTAATATTATGAAACACGTAGATATAGCTCAACAATTTAATAGCCTTGTAGGTAGAAACCTTTGTAAATTTGCTTTAAGATAGGTATTAACTGAAGACTGAAAGATTTTCATAACATAGTAAGTATTAGTAAGCTTTTTGAACTGAAGTACTACTCTGACGTTTCACACATTCTATGGATATTTTATAAGCAGGTTAGCGTTTAAGAGATCAGCCGTAATAGAGAAATTAATAACCCTTATAATTTATACTTACCTTATGAATATAACGACTATAAATCTTAAAAAAAAAATCTTACTAAGTAATCTTATCTTTTTTTACTAATATTATAAACGCGAAAGTTTGTAAGAATGTATGGATGTTAAGGTTGGATTTCTGAATGGATTTTGATAAAACTTTACAATAATATATAGCTTACACATGAGAATACCATATAGGTTATATTTTAGAATGATATTCTGTGAAGTACCTACATATTATTATAACGTGCGCAGACGAAGTCGCGGGTAAAAGCTAGTTATTTACCTATAAGAATATTTAAAATATAGAATCTTTGATACATCAGGCATAATACCTGTTAGGAGCCATATTGATACATAAATCAATACAGTAAAATGCCTATTGAATAGATAAAAGAAAATGATAATATTTTTATGCGTTTAAGCATATAATCATTACAAATATATAGTAATATATAAGTTTACAGGGTTATTACACATTGTATAATAACATAACTATAAATGCCAGTAGTATACATTATATTATGTATAGTTTGCATAATTTAAATCGTCAACTCGGTTCGAATTAAAAAAATCTTTTTTTGTTGGATAGACCATTTATCGAGGAAGGCTTTAGACTATATAACATCACGCTGCGACCAATAGGAGCGAAGAAACAGGGAAAAATGTGTAAAAAACGGGGAAAATATGAAGCCTTATGAAGAATTACTATTCCACGGGGACGAAGTCGCGGGCACAGCTAGTAATTAATATACCTACGCGAGTTAAATACGCTCTAGTAGTTCTATTCCAAACTTTTAAAAACTATATGTCAAATAACTAAAAACTTCAAATTAGGCATTCAAAATTAAATAAATGAGGGTGAACAACAAGTACAATAATTACCAATCTCATTAGAAAATAAGTGTAGTAGAAATAACAAAATCCTTAAGCAAATAAAAAACTTATAAATATTCAAAGTAGCGAACAAAATGGATCTTTTGTTTTCTACCTGTATGAAGGCAATAATGAACAGCTTCCTAATCAACAAGTGCTTTGTGAAAAAACAGAAGCTTAGGAAAATAACAAACTCTTTCATATTTACCTTTCGAGGTAAAATACGAAGCTAGTAAAAATCAGGCCACAATCACGTAATACCATGCAATCACACAGAGTATAAAATCATTTATTTTTATAAACTATACATTTCCTTAATTACTACACGTGTCAATTAATCAAGCTATGAGCTTGAACTTTTTATTCTATTCAACATATATAGAGAATGCAACAAGCTTATTCGACGAAAAAGGATATAACATATATTATATTTGGTTATCATACAGTGCAAGCCGACGTAGGAGCCGCCCGCCCTAGCATATATAAGAAGGCACGGAGGCTTCGACGGCATAACGCAACGGTATACCGGCCGCAGCCACCGCTCTCCCCGATCAACTAAACTCAAAGGTTCGTACCTTTATTTTTATTTTTTTTTAAAGTGCATTTGTTTAATATGGATTTATTGGTAGGAATTTTAAAGTTGATATTTGATGGGAGGTTATTTTAAAGTTTTTGTAATATTTAAATTTACGAAAAAAGTAATATAGGTCGTCGAATTTTTTGAAGCTAACGATAGTTTTATTATATTGTATACAACCTATCTATGCAGCCCAATATATTTATTAAAAATGATTTAATTATTATGGTTATATGACAATATTAAGTAATGTCATTTCTGAAGCCTTCGCGGTATTTACACATTGAAATGAAACAAATATAAATTATTTAACACGCGTAATTTAGTTTATTTGGTGACGTTTCGAAAACTTTACAGCTCCCATATTCGTAGCAATACTGAACTGGCGTGTCGTTAGAGTACTCGATCAAAAAAATAAAATAAAATACGCAAGTTACAGTTGTTTCATTCCAAAATTATATTATTTTGTATGGATACAAGCTGTGGATACCTGTACATAAATGAGCATTTTAAAAACGATATTTCGATGTTAAATATGTTTTTAATTTGGCATCTAGTTTTATTCCTAAGCAAATATAAAATGTACCATAAATTGAGAGATATGCCTAACCTTGTTTTTTTCGGAAATTAGTAGTTAAAAAAACATAAATAGCAAAATCTTACCTCTAAGCCAAAAATAAATGGAAATCTTTTTATTCTAAGCTTAGAAAAACCGACAAATAACCTTACGTAACTAATATTTCAATAAATACGAAAATATTTATATCAGTATCGATTGATGCCGATTTTTTTCACTTCAATTTATTTGCGAATCAGTTGAGGTACCCGATTTATCCGCAATAAATAATATACTTTATTTGCGTAAAAAAAGAAAGATATAAACAATCTATACTTCAAAATAGCATTGCAATGTAAGATAGCGCTAGTTTTCATTTGTTATTTATTTAAAAACTATTATTTTATAACTGGCCAGCAATATTTTGATAAGTGCAGTTTGACGTCATAGCCATTGTACGTAAGGTTCTTTAGCAATACTTGCTGAAAAAACCGAGCTAAGTTCGAAAACGGAAAATGAAAATAAAAAAAAAGGTTGCATATAATTTTTACAACGCAAGATAAATTAGTGCTAGCCAGTTGTAAATTATAGAAAAACAATCGGCACGGCGCCATTGCACATTGTACTAAACGACAGTTTCAAATTTTAATATATTTTGTACATAAAACCTATAGAAATTTAATCCTATTATCTATTTGTATCTATCTTAATTGAAAAAATAATGAGCATTGGATGCGTGGTTCTTGAGTTAGAATAAAGCATATAATATATTAATTTATACATGTTCTTATATATATATATATGTATATAATAGGATTTTAATTGTTATCAAACAAGGTTCGGTTTTTCAGCTAGTGAAATAACATGTTATTCGCGGCACAAGTAATTGATTATCTTTTCATCCAGCCGATCTTGTATTAAAAATAGCTATCGAAGCCAGTTGTTTATTATGGATCAACGATTTAATGATATCAGAGTAAATTGACATAATTACTTGCACGTGGAACATCTGAATGAGACTAACTCGATAACGTATATAAATGGGGAAAGATATAATGAATGTCACCGGGTCAAAGGAAGACAGAATAAGAACCACATTCCGTTAAGTACAATAGTGTTAGTAGGTAATTTCTGATGCGGTTATTACATACTAGTGGTTCGCCCCGGCTTCTCACGGATCCCTGTTTAAAAATGTAATATAGCCTAAGATGTCACTCGGGAATAGTGTAGCTTCCCAACAGTGAAAGAATTTTTCAAATCGATCCAGTTTGGAGCCTATTCAATCCAAACAAATAAACAAACTTTTCCTCTTTATTATCTATACTTCTATACTTAATATTATAAATGCGAAAGTAACTCTGTCTGTCTGTCTGTCTGTCTGTTACGCTTTCACGCTAAAACTACTGGACCGATTCAAATGAAATTTGGTACAAAGATAGTCTGGAGCCTGAGAAAGGACATAGGCTACTTTTTAACCGACTGCAAATAAAGAGGAGTTCCACGTGGACGAAGTCGCGGGCAGAAGCTAGTAGGCTATAAAAAAAAGGATGATCGGTGCGAAGCCGGGGCGGACATCTAGTATAAGTATAGATTCATGTTACCTTTATTAAAAGATCTTACAAAACCTGGAAACAAAAATTTGTATCCGAACCCCGGAATGCGTAAAATTCGTTGATGTCTAATCATGTCGCAAATAAAACCCAATGAATTTGTGTCAAATTTGTTTAATTTCACAAAGGCTATTAAAGAGACCATCCCTTTGAAGCCCTTTGATATTTAAAGCACGCAATACGTGTGTAATTGTTAAAATATAGGACTATATAAAAATATTGTGGTCAGGACTCCTGACTCAGGAGCAACTGTCGCTTACGTTTTAAAAAGAAATTCATTATATAACATAAAATAAACAAAATTGCATAGATACTCCAACAATAACAGTGATAAATAGGGATGATAACTGGGTAAAGAAAACCAAATTCTATTTAGTACATCAGTGAGATTTGCTTTTTTTGTATTTTCTTTCCTCGATCGAATAATAAACGACAAAAATAAGCGCTTTAAAAGTTCGGGAGTAAGCGCTCGTGACGTCACAATATGGTATAAATTTAAAAAATCAAGTAAGTCTAGGGACTAGGGTGACTAGGATCTAAGTCCATTATTCAACTTTAACCAATTTGTTGTTCAGTTGTTTCTCTAGTCCTAGCCCGTGTTGTGTTCACTAGCTAGTTATTTAAAATGTAAATTAAGTGTTATGAAATTGAAGCCTTTTACATTTTGCGATCCTTATTAACGTCGCTATAAATTTGTAATCCCACCGACATTACATTAAGTGCTTTTGTATATCCTACGACTTAGTATATAGGTTCCCACAAAATAAACTTTATTAGGTACTTACCTTCATATTTTTTCGGGAGGCTGTCAGAAACATTTTTAAACTCATCCCAACTTATCTCTACAGTACTAACCGTCAAAAACAATGTTTTGTTAATGTCAGAGTTTTAACGGAATCTGTATGATGTTTTAAATTGTAAAGGAAATAACACTAATTGTTAAAAGCGCTACTAATTCATGGAGGTATAATAGAAAATTGTGATAGTAGCCATTATATAGGTATATCTCTTCTGAATGTCAGTACACCAACACCTAAAAATACTCAATACTTATTTATTGCATTCGAATAATCTCCGTCGATTTTAAGTCGTTCTACCTTTTAGGATTTCATAGTTGTTTTCTCCGGAAAAACGTTTGTAGCGTAGTTTTAGCAAAAATCGGATTTAACGGCATCCGTGAACCGCTAGCTTTATTTTCCTATTAAAATCCGAAGATCCGTTAAAAAAAAATCCGCAAAGGATCTGTGGCATCACAATTTGATTGAACGATATCTACAGGTTTTGAAAAGTATTTGTTATATATACAGATGCTATAAGTAAAAGAGTGTTTCGCATCTGTGGTATATATGCTTAAGACACTGTCATTAGAGATGACGACTGAGTAAAAAAAACGAAATTCCATTTAGTCCGTCAGTTAGATTATTAAAAATATTAGACATGTTTTTTTTTATTCGAACAATAAATGATAAAGACAATCACTTCAAAAGTTCTGGAGTCGGGGTTCTCGACGTGACATGGCTATTGTTCATTAAGTCAAGCGCAGTGATTCTATGGTCTAGGTTTTATAATGTTTTGGTTAATCATTTTCTAATAGCGCTTTTGTGTACAGATCCATACAATGATGCGTGGAGTTGGCGGAGCGCTGGCGGTCGCCGTGGCAGCGCTGCTTGTGTGCTGCAGTGCCGACCCTCACCAGGTCAGTCACTTGGTACCTACCTACTTAAGTCATCAGTGTGCAATTCTAAAAAGGCACAACATAAACTTCTTTATTTGTGCGCGGTTTGGCTCCGTATAAAAAATTGTTTGGCGGCCTTTAGGAAGGGTAACCGATAACCGATGTAGGGCCAACTTCTGAACGTACACTTTACGCGGGAAAAATAAATAGTTTTTTTTTACTTTTGTCATTTGTGAAATAAAAAACAAATTGGGTAGTTTTTATTAATTCTTACATACGCACATTGGGGGCCTCGTATAATTGATTTCGACGAATACCTACGCCCCAGCCTATGTATAATGTAACTCCTGCATCTACGTCCGCAAATCACACTGCCGCCTGACATTGGCCACGGTTTATCATAAATGACTAACAATCAATAGAAGCCGGAAATACTTCTGGTATCTGGTTGTACCGCACCTTTACTAGAATATTGTGACATCTCGAAATATTTTGTTACTCCAAATAAGACTCTAAGTCTGCACATTTAAATTTTAATTCACGTGGTGACATATTTCGAGTTGTCACTTTTCTAATAAAGGTTATATAGACTGGTCAAGTCAATTGTCAATTATCTATGACGTCCGAGATTTTTCGCTATTATGAATGTATAATGTTGCACTATAAATAATACAATTCACAGCCTGCCTATTTTTACTATTCTGCATATATCGGAAAACTTAAAAAAAAACATTAAGAAAATAACATGAGAATTTAATTAATTAAGCACAAATTTTACTTAAGTAGGTACTTACCTATCTTTGATATATTATTTTGGGAGTCACTACGAGACGCAATTCAACCAAAATCCAATCCAATCAACAACTACAAGGCAGTATTGTCTTCAAACACCATGCTTCTAAACTACTCACGGTTTCTATAATGATTCGAATGATTGCAATCCTCTGGGAATTTAACTATGAATGATTTATTAGCATAGTACGAGTAAAACGCCAATCCCCAACTCCTAACTTCTCTCTGTGTAAAATGTTCTGTTAAATTAGATGTGGGACCACAGACAGTTATGCACAGGTCGGCTAAACGTTTCATTGCAATCATGAACTTTAATTTGATATTATATATTCAAAGGTGATCTAATTCCAATTCCATTTAATACTAATTAGACGTCTGCCTTTGTATGACGATTATTGTTAAATCAACATAACTAATTGTTAGAATAATGTAGTAAGTACATTCAATTGAGACGTAATTTCAGTAAAAAAAAATATAGTATAAACTTATTTTTTTAATTCATTTGTCTTAAAATTGCTTGAATAGGCATATTTGTTTCGAGTTAGGTATTTTACGAAAGTATTTTACATTTATTAAAAAGACCGTAACTCAATATTCGTTACGGATAGTACCAGTCATCGAAAGCTTTGCCCGGAATGCCCGGCAGAGCAGAAAATAATCACTATAAGCTTCCAATCAGTTATTTAATCTTCAGGCTCGACACTTAAATAACAACTCGAACTTTTGGAGGCTTATTTCGATTTCGTAACATTTTCGAAGCGAGGCCCAGGCTGCCAACAGCTACTTAGTCGGTTTTTTAACTTTATGTGCGATATTAAAATACGAATAGGTACATTTATTCTGTTTTATAAAGTTTAGTCACTGGTCCTAAATAGTTTTTATTATTTTGTTGCATAATTTAACAGGAACAAGATGTCAGCAGCGGTGAGCATAGTGCCGGAGATCGCTACGACAATTCCGGTAAGAAAATAATTATAAAAAGATAAAAACTAATTTCAACCCTATTTTTCATACAAATGGGACTCGTACCTCCGCACTGAGAATGCAAATAACTATCCCACACACTTCAGAATTAACCACTTACTTTTACCTCATTTACGTATTTTACTCCTCAACCACAAACTGTAAATACCTGACACATTCATGTTTATAAACCAATTGCCAACCGATTGGTATAATTTCTTTATCATTACTTTCTCCCCTACGTACCCTTGCACTTTAAACAACTTTTATGGTTAAATGGTACCCTTTAAATACGATGCACATATTGTAAATACACCCCCTGCCCGCTCCTTGTGATTTTTTGGTGATGGATCTTCGCACTAACCATTCACAGAATACCTGTCGCACAACAACTAAATCACAAAGCTTTTGTGCACTGTGCATCCGTTCGTAATCTATTTGGTGAGTAATATTTTCTTATAATGCACTTTTTTACAAATTTTCTTTATTTGTTTTGTTAGCAATACAGGTTTAAATAATAATGTTTGGTTACAGGATATAAACAAGCGGAGAGGCTGGAAGACTTCATGCAGCTTCTACTGCAATACGATAACAGATTCGGAGAGCGCAATCTAAACGGCATTGGAGGAACTAGTTTAATGGGAAGGAACTTAAATGGAGTGGGAGGGTCTTCTCTTCTTGGAAGGAACCTCAATGGTGTCGGGGGATCCAGCTTACTCGGCAGAAACCTTAATGGTGTCGGAGGTTCTTCTCTTCTAGGCAGAAACTTAAACGGCGTAGGAGGCTCCAGCTTACTCGGTAGGAATGTCAACGGGATCGGAGGCTCTAGCCTTCTCGGAAGGGACGTGTACGGACCCAGACACACTAGATTCGTCGACGCTCTCGGCGGCGGCAACTTTGTTCGTAACTTGGACTCTCTTGGTGGAGGCAATTTTGTAAGGAATCTGGATTCTCTTGGTGGAGGCAACTTTGTTAGGAACCTGGATTCCCTCGGTGGAGGCAATTTTGTAAGGAACTTGGATTCTCTCGGTGGCAGCAACTTCGTCAAGAAGAACCTCGACCAGCTCGGCGGACCGAACTTCGTTAAGAGGACCTTGGATTCTCTGGGCGGCGCAAACATGGTCCGAAACCTAGATTCCCTTGGCGGTAGCAATTTTGTTCGCCAACTCGACTCACTCGGTGGCGGTAACTTTGTTTAATCGGCCAAGCATCATACGCAATAGTGTTTTTAATATTTATAATCATCAGTATGCTCTCCAACACGTGCAACGCAATATGTGATACCTCGAAAGTATTTTTGTTATCCCCTCTTTAAATTAAATTACTTAGAAATAAAGTTATGCAACCGTACTGCTGTTTTATTCCCCGCACATGTCATTAATCCTAAGGTAAGAGAGTGTATGTTATTAATTTGATTGAAGGAAAGCATTTACTTAATGGATTGTAAAATAGTTTGTTGTGATATATGACTAGGTCACAAAGCTCGTAGTATGGGCGGGAGCGGGTTGTTGCGGCAGGTGCGAGAGACGCGTCACGCGGGGCTGATGCCGTACATGTTCCCGGGCGGTTCCAGGAGATACGACTATGGGTAAATATAAAGTTTGTACTTCTAAGCAACTACGTGACTTAACCTACATCTGCGGAATAGTCATTTATACAAACAGAACTAACCTTGCATTTGCATTGTCATATAATATTATGTTACTTAATTACCAGTATCATAATATATATAAGTATTATTAATTATCTATATTTTATATGATACATGTTTTTAATTTTATAAGAGCTTTCAATATATTACTTTCAGTGATTGAGTACTCCGAGTCAAAAAAAATGAGCAAACAAGTACCTAAATTAAAGTGTTCAAAATTGGTTAGTAAACAAATTGAAAATTAAAATGTTGTTAACCTAATGCGTGGTTTAACCTGTTTTCATGGTAAAGGAATTTTGTAACAGTTTTGTTGACGTCAATCAGACTTTTATTCATTTTTTTTCGAAAAATAATCATGTTTGGCTTTCAACAGATTATTTCTCTTTGTGGGGGGTGGATTATTCAGATTGAGCGGCTGGTGCCCTGCGGTGATGCATACAAAGGCTGTAAAGTGCACGATATATATGTGAAGGCATAAAGCCACGTGTAAGAAATCAAATCACGGCTGGCATATAAGGCCCGCCTTGTAGTATCTAAGCTTTTGAATTTACTGAAAGAAGAACGCTATGGTCTTACTCCTCTAGTAGCCGATAGGCTGTTTAATTATACTTACATAAATGTAATTTTATTTAATTTGACTAACAAATGAAACACGAACACAAATTAGCTTCCACGATTCGGTCTTAAATTTGAAAACCTAAACAAAGAACCTTCGAGTTAGTCACTAGGGAAACCTTTATTTTGCTATATTAAAATGCTTGTTTTCATTAGGTGATAAAGTCATATTGCTGCTCGAGCTTTATGCGTAAATTAATAAAGCTGCGTGTAATAGAGAAAGGAAATGGTGAAAAATATCAGCATGACCACAATTTAATTATTTTTGATTGTAAAGAAGCGGTTTTTTGGGTCATAACCAAATAATTTCTGATGCCTTTGCGGTTATTACACATTGTAATGAAACAACTATAACTACCATTTAGATATACCTACCTAATCAAATAGGTAATTCAAATACTTGTAACGTTGATACAATTTTCTACGTGAACTTAATTTATAGGCAAATATTTATCTAGACTTTCGTGTTAACCTTATCATTAATTTTCTAACGTCGGTAGTACTCAAGTTACATCCTTTATAATACCTAATTAATTTCGCGCCCCGGCCAATGCTTCGCGGTACAACACCATTGTTTTGCATACATTTAGATAACGAAGTACGGTTACATGGTTTAACATCCTTTGCATCTGAATGTCTCTATTTCATACATATATCCGAATAATAACTCAGTGGAATACAAGACAGAAATAAATCTATATAAGCGAACGCTGACTAAATGTCTGACTGATCTATCAACACAGGGCCTAAATTTTAAGGGTTAGAAACTTAAAATTGTTATTGAAACTGCACAGGAGCTCCGTTTAAAGCGTAGGACCAAGAAACGATTTTTGCAAATTCACCCCCTAAGGGAGTACAACGGAAGTTCAAAGTTAGAATAAAACTTTGCCGTTTTTAAAGTGACCACGCGGACGAACTGTTGGCAGAAGCCAGTAAAAGATAACGCGTGGTAGCTAGAAAACATTTTTAAAACTGAAAAACCTTACTAATTCCTTTAAAGACCTGATAAAGCTGATTTATCGAAGTCAAAGTTCGCTACCGTACCTACCTACTGCCAACATCTCCTGCCTCTTTGGATTGTTCCTAATTAGTAAGTTTGTAATATAGTGGTCTTTGTATCAGTTGAATTTCGCAAAGTTACAACAGAATCTATTCAACGACATATTATTATGAGGCTTGTTTGTATGGTCGGTGTATCAAAATAATTAATTATGGACTATGAAGGAGACTGAACATAATCGATAAAGTTATCGCTGCGTCGATTGTAAACATTTCAGTAAAATTAATCTATTCAGAATACGTACTTACTTACGCTGACCAAACTCCAATAACCTTTATACAAAGGATAAATTGTCATTTATTGTATTTTTTTTATACATTTGTGTCAATTTAATTTCGGAATAAATTTACTTGACTTCTGCCAATGCAGCCTTAGGTAATAGTTAAATCTATTATTAGGCGAAAATCATATAAGGCTGACATATAAATACATAATAATATCCACTTCATGTATTTAGTTAGGTATCGAAATATCTCGTAGAATGTATTTTTTTAATTATAAAACATAGTTTAAATAGCTGTACAATTGGCTAATTAAAACCATTTTCACTTGTTTGTAGGTGCGATACATTTTACTTCAATAAGCTGGCTTGTTTAGTTATGTTCATAACTACATAATACATAAGCTACATAAATTCAAATCTCTTATTAGATAGCACCTACCTACTTAGATCCTAATGTTAGGTATATATGGAATCCCTCAAACAACGGTTTTATAGCAAAAACCAAATGGTTTTATAATAACATACTCTGTTATTCCATTCTTGCATTAAATACACATTTTGAACACAGGGAGTTATTTTCAAAGCTTTCATGTATATTTTTAATTTATGAAAATCATCGAAGCATAAATCAATCGCAATCCGTTACGCCACGATTGACTTCAATTGACTTCATTTATCTATACTAATATTATAAAGAGGAAAGATTTGTTTGATTGTTTGTTTGGATTGAATAGGCTCCTAAACGACTGGAACGATTTGAAAAATTCTTTCACTGTTGGAAAACTACCCTATTCCCGAGTTACGTAGGCTATAAAAAAAAGGAATCCGGGCGAAGCCGGGGCGGGCCGCTAGTAGGTTATAAAGCATATAAGCATCTTGAAGAATATCGATTGGACAACGGCAGGTTAAGGTTAAAATCAAAAATATATTATTAAATTCAACAGCAACAAACAACTGTGGACTCTGGTGGCTCCGGCGGAGTACAGCGGATACTATGGCGAGGGACTTCCGAAGCGCAATTTCGACGAGATCGACCGGTAAGTGAGGATCTATTCACTGTTTAATTTATAAGATATATATTCTGCAACGAGAATTTTATATTATACACTATTTCTCTAATAGATCTCGACGAAGCATCCGTTTTAACTTATTTTCCTACTCTGCTCTTATAACATCGCACACCTCTATCCAAATGGAGCTAATCCAAAAATCACACCATCGAATTCCTTACAGCCTACCTACTAATTAAACAGATCTAAACTTACTCTTAGAAGAGTATTATAAAAAGTATAAATCTATACAGAAAATTGCTGCATGCATATGAACTTAATAATCCGTTTTTTACCTCAATTGAGTTAGCGCTAGGTGTGCGATATATTTACAAGAATGAAATTTAAACTTATTTGATTTCGGAAAGGTATTGTTCTCTAGGGAGTTATTTTAAAATTTTGTGTTATTTCGCCTTAGCATAAATACACTATAAATACTTTGATAAAGTAAGTGTGTAATGTGTGTAGTGTGTACCTACATTAAAACCTTTGCTTTAGTAGCATTCATGATATACTTGAAAAGGATCAAATTTATGCTAATTCGGCACAACCCTAACGAAAAGTACTATTACTATTTCTTACTATTGTATTTTCAAAGTACAATAACGTTTATATTACCAGTAGCCTTTATTATCCGGGTTTTTCATTTAAATATTTCTCTGCGGTTGTGTTATGGGTTTCCTTTTATTGTTTATTGAGAAAACGTGTTCGATATTACAATCGTAATGTTATCGTTATCAAGGAGTATGCAATAAAGAAGAAATTATTAAAACCACGGGCAATGTTTCCTTAACTAGGTATAATTCAATTTAGTTTTGAATGTAAGAGATACCTGCTACTAACTAATCTCATGCTAATAAATTATATGAAATAAACTTCGTAAGTAAATATTTTTGGAAAACTAGTCTAGTCACAAACTAAACAAAGCCTGTACAATGTGTACTAATCTAATCAACAGAAAAACATACCTACCTACATAGCTATTTAAGACTCAGGTGCAAGTGGTTGTAATCAATACACTGACATCTGCCCCTAGCAGGATTAATATCCGCAACCTCAGGTATTGTACTTAATCAAGAACTCTAACAGATTAATACAAGTATAAAAATCGACACCCAAGTGGGACTTGAAACTAGCTAACAATGAGGCGTCATTCATTCATTGGCGTGAGTCTAATAAATAAATAAATAAATTGGGGAGTTCGCATGTAGTCATTAGGAATTGATTTGCTAGCGATTGTACCTACCATAGTCATAGTCGTCACTGATCGAGTTGACGAAATTTTTCATTTTACGTTTCCTTTTTGTTTATTTACTAGAGCCACTACTCGGCTAAGGTAATATTAAGTTTGAAAAACTTATGGGCAGGCGCATGCGAAAGGAAATACGCATGGCATGGCAAACACCAGGCTCAGCACTTCACATAGAATACTCGACCATGATTATGGGTCTATGTATAAGAACTTTTTATACGTAGTCTGGTATTTAGGTTACCAAGGAAAGACTAGTAAATACATGACGTCAGTCAGTATGCTTTTACTGAAACACTAATTTAAGTTAGTTTCGGTTTAATATATGAACTAGTTCAAATGACTTTGTTTATTGTTAGCAATATAAACTGTGTTCATTTAAAGTACTCTAGACTTCTATGCTTAATTAAATTAGCAAACGACATCAATATTTTACTGATAACGAGTAGTCAGTGGGGTATTTAAGAAAACTTACACTTAATTTTAATTAAGGAGTACCTACAACTATACTGTGGATTTTCCATGGTAATATAACTACTTAGGTTAAGTAGTTATTTATCACATAGTCCCATATTCTGGCTAGATATATTGGACTCCTGTGGTATTTACTGATTTGAAATATTGAATAGATAACAAAAGCTCGGTATAAAAAAAGCTAGATCGGTAGTCAAAGTACCTACCGAAGTAGTTGCGAACATAGGCTACGTAGGTACCTAGTAAATAAATTGGTTATGTTAATAGGTAAGTGAATGCATAATGAAAGAGCTACAATATAGATATCACACAATGAAGTGTACAAAAAAAATATACGAAAGCATAATTCGCTAATGCTACTTGTGTGTGGTCGTTACGGAAAATGGTACTTTTGAACTTTTCATCGGGTCTCCTGACACAACATGACATACTGTCCATTATGAAGGAATACATTTAGCCCCTTTTATCCTTATGACTAGCCTATTACCCACTCTTATTTTTATGTTTTAGGGATTACACTTTACCTGAATACGGTACTTACAATTTATGTACATACTTATACTCATATTTTTTAATCTCTAGAGTAACTTATAAAAGGAAACCAAATTAAAGAAACAGACCCATTTAGCTACTTATTGTGTGCATAATTATGTTGTCAGTGCCACACATTCCGGAACGAATTTTTTACACTACCTATTGCGAATAGCGGGCAAATATTTCAATAGAATTAATTATCTTACAGCTAACATTTAATTTTATTACTGCACAGGTCTGGATTAGACAACTTCGTACGGAAGCGCAATTTCGATGAGATAGATCAAACCTCGATGCCGTTTCCATACGCTGCGAAGAGGTTCTACCACATGTATGGACCCAATTTCTTGGATGCACCCGTGTAAGTATATAAAGATTGACTCTTGCAAATCTGTTTTAAAACGGACTCCTGTCACCAACATTGATATAAAACTAGCAGATCAGCTTTTCATTCAGGAGTGGACACCCATTGGAAAATACCCTCAAAAAAGTAAAATAAGTTTATATTTTTGTATGACCCCAAACTCCCGTAGTGTCTAAGATTTTTGGAAACTTAATAAGACCATATTTCATTATTATTTTCATCAATGGTAAAAAAAAGACTTGGTACCTAAGTATATAATAAATTTCGAGTACAATTTATGAATGTGCTACGAGCTCTAAGATGATTCGTAGGCCGCTACGACGTAGCTGTTAATTCTTTGGGACACAATTGTAGTAAAGAAGCCACTAATGATTTAATTACGTGATGTCTTTCTGTTTTTGACTGGCACACCACTGGTGTATTGTTTAGTATTGTTTTGTAGACACAAATATTTGCCGACTTCTTTACTTAGGGGTCATACAATTTTCGTCTCCAAAAGTGGAATTTACAGTGTATCCGAAAAATAGATTCATGATAATAGAATTTTAATTTAATTATTGAATATTGTGTCGCAATTTAGATCGGCAACCTATATACCTAACGACCTTTTTAAATAATATACAAAACAACCACTACATAAACACTAAAAAATATTTAGTAGGTATCCTTGTTGTTCCAGGTCAGTCTACGATAAGAAATGGAGCCGGCAAGATCCATGGGGTGGAATGGACGAGATCGACCTGTCCCACTTCCCCATCGGGTCCAAGCGATCTTTGGACAACTTCCCCCTGACCCCGCGAGCTCTACGTTAAACGACCCCACGCACTTATTGGTACTCTTCAACTTTCTGTGATGCCCATATTGGTTTCATAATTTATTAATGACTGTCCTCGGATTGGTAGATATTACGAAATTATTTTAATAAACTTAAAATGTTTATGTCAGTATGCTTAGCATACCTCATTATTGTCCCGACCCCATAACTTTGTCTAAATAGTTTTAAGATGTATTAGTAATACTATCAGACGTTAGTAAAATTTAAATAAATGTAAGTAACGCAGATTATCATAAATAACATTAACTATTGTTAAGGAGAGGGAGGTTTAAATTCTCTAAATGTTAATAAAGATATTACGCAAAACGATAATTATGTATAAATTATTTTTTCCATGTTTTAAATTCTCATGTAGATTGTAGGTACATAAGATGTATGGCATGTAATTATTTAGATTAGTTTATTTTTATTATAAATATATTGATTAAAAGTCTTTTCTTGTGTTTTTTTCAAACCTACTCTAATTATGTTAGCTGTATTTATACCTGACAACTAATGACATCAAACTACATTTATTTTGACTCCTCTCTTTAAAGAGAGGTATATGATATGTATCTATTGAATAGTTCAAATCTAAGATGGAATAAATTTAGGGACCGGATTTGAATAAAGTTAATACTAATGAGGTGCACTTACCTTTTGACAACTGTGCTTACAATGAATACAATCAAATTAAAATAGTATCCACATAAAGTAGTAGATAAAGAACTACTGAAAAATATTCATCACCATGATCACATTAAGTAGGTAGTGAGGTGCACCTTTATAGCTACCATAATTTCTGAAACAAATAAGGACGTATTTTATACTAACGAATATTCAATACAACGGTGATGATATCTTTTATCTTAGTTAAAATTCCAAGAGTGAGCTCATAAACAGTTTAAAAAGAAACAATTATGTTCCTTAGATATTCTACTTATCCGTAAATCTTAATTTTACAATATTATTATGGGTACCCAGCTTTTTTAGAAACAGGTAGGTATCTAATATGCAAGTGGTTACTAAACTTAAGTTTATGAACTTCAAATGTGTTCAAATGAATTGCGTCTATTGTTTCAATTTTTAAATTAACTTTAAAGTAGGTAAATAAAACGTAAAAGTGTAACAATTTTAATAAAACAAGCTACGTATGTATTTAAAGCTCTGCAAATAAGCAATTTTGAACCCAAATTCGTCTTAGAGCCGCAGTGAGGCAAATTAAAAATGCTTTCAAGTTACATTTTGTAATTTCCAACCATCAGTAGAATTTGGTTGACCTTCCGGCCGTAATCTCGAGCTGGCGACATTTCGGTCTTAGGTCATTAGCAACCGCCCGTAGACTGCTTTATGCCCAATTTAACAAAGTAAATAGGCCCTTTGCTCAGCATAAACAACACGTTTACAAAACATTATTTATCTTATCAAAATGAAAGACGTCTGTCATTTTCGTCACAACGCTCGACGCTCATGAAGCCATGTCGGAAAATATGAAAATCTTTAAAAATAAATATTATTTCTTGTTTGAAGATACAGGACCTACTGATATTAACTGAGAATATAATAAAATGGTCTACTTGTTTACAAATTTTATATATCCGGTTGCCATTGATACATGTATGTAAATAAAAATTCAATGTGAAAAGCTATATCAACATTTATTCAATTTATTCACAATCCCTACTAATATTATAAATGCGAAAGTAACTCTGTCTGTCTGTCTGTCTGTCTGTTACACTTTCACGCTAAAACTACTGGACCGATTTAAATAAAATTTGGTACAAAGAAAGTCTTAACCGACTGAAAAAAAGGAGGAGTTTCACGCAGACGAAGTCGCGGGCAGAAGCTAGTAACATATATACATATAGGTAATATGTTAATAGCAGAACTTTGAATGTGAGTCAACTTTTCGAGTAAGTAGTTTGGGGACACTATTCCCTGATATATAGCAGATATAAATGGAGGTGTGGCAGTAGCCAGAACTAGTCGCAGTTACATTACGGTAATTAAACCTCGGAATATCGTGGCCTATTTACGTATACCTATTTTTTTTAATTCCTTTCTATCGTTCTGTTGGTCTAGTGGTCAAAGTCCCTGACTCCGAAGCCGGAGGTTGAGGGATCGATGCCTGCTAGGGGCAGATGAGATGTCAGTGTGATGAGCAATGGCCTCTGTACCTGAGTCTTGGATGCCTCATATGTATTTATGTATATTTATCTGTCGTCTTGTACCCATAGTACAAGCTTTACTTAGTTAGGGACTAGATTAATTGGTGTGAATTGTCTAAAGATATTTATTATAGCTGTCCGCCCCGGCTTCGCACGGGTCATCTTTTTTTATAGCCTATGTCACTCGGGAATAGTGTAGCTTCCCAACAGTGAAAGATTCCAGTCGTTTTGGAGCCTATTCAATACAAACAAACAAACAAACCTTTCCTCTTTATTATATTAGTATATAGATATTCTCCATTATAAATATTGAGTGCTGTCATATTGAAGTTACCTTCGTCAATTAGGTCCAATGGTGTACTCTCTCTTATTGCAGATTATAAGTTATAAGTTATGTTTAATAATCGGTTGGCAACTGGATTTAGATACATTTTTCCTTCGATTAGTAGTCCGTCATACCTACACTATGACAATGCTATGTTAAATATCTAAATAATATAATGTGTTTATTGTCATACTTGTAAATGTTTAATAAGCCCTAGTTGCAACCATGAGCTAACAATCACTGAACTTGTCATTTACAATGTACCTAGTTCGTAAGTGGAGCCTTCGCACTTCTAATTATGCGGTAAAGTCACAGTGGATAATTGGCTCTTTACCGACGCATCTAGCGAATGTGGACGCTGTGATAATATTATGATAAAGACGTATACTCGATTTAAAAGTACTTTTTGAAAAAAATGTTTGGAACAACTGTCAAATCACAAGCGACTAGTAGGTATGATATAAAACATTTTGCTCTGGAAAAATACACAGGCCAATTGAAATTTTAACAAATCTTTTAAATAGATAACTTTAATATTAATAATATCAATGGATATTATAATTTAATAATATTTATCTAAAATTTGAATGCATACATTATATACTTATAAATACTTCACCAAAATTCAAAGTGGCTAGCAAAGTAACTTTTAAAATTTTGGGACTGAGCGCGATGTCATATTATAACCAAAAAACATAATTTGGCAGTAATCTAAAGTTGTCTAAGTTTACATAATCTATGCCTTATTAAACGTCCACAAGTTCACCCAACCAAACAGCACTAGTATAGTTACTTAAACGTTAAAATAGGTATAATACATGTTCAGTTCATTTCGGTAGCGAGAACTCATAGTTGTGCCGAAGTGGCCATTACGCGCGATGACGGCAGGATCCTACACCGCAGGCTGCGATGTAGCTCATTAATTCATGGTAACATCGCCACCACTTCCTACATTGCCTTCAGCAAGATACAATGACCTTATGTAGGCACCCCCTTCAGCTGAGGTGAGAAACTAAAACTTTATTGTATACTTACCTAAAATAGGGATGACGACTGGGTAAAGAAAACGAAATTCTCTTTAGCCCGTCGGTTAGATTATTTAAAAAAAAACGACACGTATTTTTTCTTTTCTTAAACAAACAAACGATGACAAAAATATGTGCTTTTATACTGTCTAACCATTTGTGGTGATCTACTTGATATTTTGTCGTATTTTATAAAGATATACTTAGGTAATATAGACGTGGTAGATAACATACTTATAGATTTGAAATTTGAATACAATATACCTAAAAGATATCAGGATCAAGGAATCCAAAAAAAAATTATCTCGGTCTTCCAGGTAGGTACTTTAGTAAAAACGCGTCATAAATTCATTAAAATGTCACAACCGCGGTAAAGCTTAACTCTATCCGGATTAGGTAATTACGTAAAAAGCTGATAGTGTTACCATTAATAATAATCCACCCAAACTTTATACTCTTTCCAGAACTGTAACAAAAATCGTAAAATTAAAAACGAAGCATTTTCAAACTCCTTTGATCCGAGGGTCGTTTTATATTATATGAAATAAACTTATAGGTATAAATAGCAATACCTTTTGGGTTCGTCTGTACGAAATGAATTTTCCTTTCGTGCCTTTTTAATTTTCCGGGAGCATATTGTTGTTACCGGTACGTGTTTTAAATAGCGTAGGAAAGTAATTCTGAAGGTGGAGACAAGCCAATGACTTTCTTATTAAAAAAACTAATAAAATAAAAAAAAAACATAATTTATATACCTATCCGCCACGTTCAAAACTTTTATAGCAATTAGTGCGTAATTTTAACAAATTGTAGCCATAAATACATTTGACCTTATTTTTACTTCGCTAATATCAACATTCGTAACTTGAAGCCTAAAAGTTTTTTATACTCTGGTGGCGAGTCATTTTTCACTTTCATTTTATCTTATTGAAAGAAGCGAAGTTCAGGTTACGCTTGAATATTTTAAGGAATTAAATTTAGAGTACCAACTTACAAGGAAAACATAACTATAATTAAACACACGTGGCGTAAAAACTGGAATAAATCAACTATAATAATATTATTATATCTAACGTTACTGTTGTTTTAATACTTATATGACTTATTTAAAGTAGGTACATTACCGCGCCAGTTTCTAAAAAAGTACCCCCTTAAATTTGGTCTAGTAGGCAGTAGTAGGTAACCTATAATAAAAGATTAACATTACCTATGCATTTTACACAATATTTCCAAACTACTGGGGATAGCGCTAGTAGTAAGTAGTTCGAATATCATTTGTTCATTACGTTCCATGTCGATTTATCTATTTATTTTTATACCTTAGAGAAGCTAGGGTCCTTGAGATTGCCATAATGGAATTTTATTTCATTTTCCATTTCCGTAGACCTTCTTCAAAACTTATTGACAGTAATTGCACTCCGCATGTTCCTGTCCTCAAAAGATAATAAATAACCATAAACTAGATAGAATCGACAAATCCTCTTACCCTCTTATATTATTATTAGGCATTTTCGAGAAAAGTAATGCATTTCATTTCAGTATCCTGGTATACGTGGGTGGATCAAAAAGTACCCGCGTTAAGACAGAAAAAACTTTTTTTTTAAAGATTTTTTTTTTTATTTTTTAACATAATTTCCTTCGAGGTCTTTACACATAACCCCACTTTTTTACCACTTCTTTAACCCCTCGAAAAGTATGTTTTTTCAAACCCTTTAAAATACGCTTCTAATTCGGCAACCATCTCTTCGTTTGAGCTGATTTTTTTAACCCCCGAGCCAAGTTTTCATGTTGAGGCACCAAAAGACGTCGTAGGACGTCAGATCAATTAATTATGGTGGGTGTAGCAACAATTCGTAGCGAAATTCCACTAATTTGACAGCGACAAACCTGGATGAATGTACTGGTGCGTTATCGGGGCCATACAGCATTTTTTCCTAGCCAAATGGGGCCGTGTATTCTTAAGTTTTTTATCGAATCGGTCCAATAATTCACTATAATATTGCCCTGTGATTGTTCTTCCTTTCTGTAAGATGTTAATAAGGAGTATTCCCTTCGAATCCCAAAAAAATCGTGGCCATGACTTTTCCGGCAGATGGGACCGTTTTCGCCTTCTTTGGAGGAGATTCATATGGGAAAATCTATTATTTGGACTCGCTTGGTCTCTATCGTATAATAATAGACTCAGGTTTCGTTAACAGTCATAACTCGAGATAAAAACTCCATCGGGTTTCGCTTAAACAGATCCGAACATTGCTTTGACATTGACATTGAATCCGATTATTTTCATTTGTGAGTAAACGCGGCAGCCAAATGGCGGACATCATTTTCTTGTGCAATTTATTACATAATATACTGAAAAACGTTCTGTATGACACGCCTACAATGTCAGCTATTTCGCAAACTTTAGTTCATCGATCTGCGATAATCATATCATGAACTTTTTTAATGATCACTTCCGAAACCACGTCTGGCGTGCGACCTGGCCTGTCTTCATCAAAAACAGTTGTGTGCCACGTTTAAATTCATGGAACCAATATCTGACGGTTGTCACAGAAGGCGAAAGGCCCCCATAGACAGCATTCAACTTTACTTTTATTTCATCGCATGTTTCTCTATCTAAAAATAAAAACCGAATTACGAAACGATATTGATCTTTTTCCAAGTCACCGCGAAATACAACACTCTTGTGATAAAACTGGCCACTAAATAAAAAGTAATGTATTGTTTTAAAAAAATATATATTTCTTAATTTCTAAATACCTTAAGTACACGATGATAATAACAACATAGCTCAACGACATCGTCTGTTTCCGAACGCGGGTACTTTTTGATCCACCCATGTAATTCAAGTCGTCTATGGCTGGCCATATGCGCCAAACTTCTTTTTTCAATATACGAAAATATTACCAACCAGCATTATCGTAATCAGTTCGTCGTTTATAAAAAAGTTGCATATTTTTTTCTCAATTTATTTAGGACCATGGTTCGACATTTCATCCAAGAAATTGTGTTGTGATAGTTGTCCTATCTAATATAGGAACCTTATTTTATTTACAGCTGGTACTTGGAAACTAACTAGTACAAGAATTTTATATCAAAGAAGATTAAATATCGAAGCTCTTTTATGATAATCTCATGTTCTCGCTTTGAACTTAACGAGTTTTTAATTGAAAAAGCTTAGCTAATATCTAGGGCGATAGATGTCTTTTGTTTTATGCACATTGAAACTTATTTTGAGGAAAAATGAGCTTCTGCCACATTCTTAACTTAAATGTTAATAAAGTTTGATCGGCTACAGGAGAAAGAGTACACGACGTAATACATATACCATTTGGTTGCCGTTTACACATTTTTTTTATGTTTAGTAATTGGAATCCAATTCAAATACAATCTATCTAATAATATTTAGTGTTCATTACGGGATGACACTGCAATATTAGTGCACTCTAATTATCTACCTACTCATAATTACTTACTCTCGTGTGTATAACGCGCTCGCACCTGCGATTCTATGAAGGTAATAATAATTATTTATGATTTATTGCGATATTATCTAGACATACATTCCTTGACGTTTTGCAACCTTCTACAAACTTAGTCTTACACTAATTATGTACTTACCTACTGGTTCTAATAAACCAAGAACTTTTTTGTACGATTTTATCAGTGTTATTTAGTTAATTAATAGTAGTCAATAATTTGTTGTGCACAACAGAATCGACGATTGAGTACCTAGTATATGCTAATTAAATTTATACAGTTGTTGTTTAATTTCTTCCGTTATGTAGAGTCCGTAATTTTTTTTTTAAACTAACTAAAAGTGTTGGAATGAAACAACTATTAACGGATTTAACTCGCGTATTTTTATTTTATTTTATTTGCGACGATTATGGAAACTGTATAGAATCCGAAACGTCAGCAAATAAAATAAAATAAAAATACGCGAGTTAAATCCGTTAATAGTTGTTTCATTCCAATGTGTAAATAACCGGGAAGGCATCAGAAATTATTAACTAAAAGTGCTTTATAATAATATCGATACCTCTGGGCTCAAAGGGCGTTAGCGCCATTTTGGCGAAAATGAGTTTTGAATGCAGTCGTACTTAGTTTTTGTTTCTCTATCGATCTGTATATTCAAAGTTTTCAAATTCGCAAAAAAATGGTGAATACGCCCCTAAAATTTTAGCTTGATTTGCAAAGATTTTGAAATTTTATGGTCGTATCAGAAATGTTTGTTATTAATGACAAAAAAATTGGGTGTAAGCGACATTCGAAAAAACCATATGGCGTTTACGACCCTTGCCTGTTTTGTATCATGAAAATAAATGACTTTTGCACCCACAAATATTTATGTGGTATGGAATTACAAAGACTCTTACAAATAATTTCTATTTTTATAGTTAACTTTTATAGGACTTACACCCCCACAAGTTTTCTATAATTTATAGTATTACAGATAATATGATTCACTGTAATGCGCATATCTCGTTAAATTGTACATATTACTAAACGAAAATATACAAACATTGTCGTTAGTACGTCAAAGTAAAGCAAATGAAGAGAAATCGTGGAAACAAGCCAACAAATACCTCAAAATCTGGTAAATAATATTACTTAGAGAACTGGTGATTACTCCCTATTTTTTGTCAAATTAGACATTTTTAGGGGGTAAGCGCCGGACCATTTAAATTTCAGGAGTGATAGGTTGGTGCTTACGCCCCTTAAGTAATATTTTTTAACCCCCGACGCAAAAACGACGGGGTGTTATAAGTTTGACGTGTCTGTCTGTCTGTCTGTCTGTCTGTGTGTGTGTGTGTGTCTGTCTGTGGCATCATAGCTCCCTAACGCATGAACCGATTTTGATTTTGTTTTTTTTGTTTGAAAGGTGTATATGTCGGTTCTTAGCTATGTTTTATAAAAATCGGCTCAGTAGTTTAATAATTAGGGGGAGTTAAAGAGGGGATGTAAAAATAAATGTCTACAAATATACTCGAGTGGGGTATCCAATGAAAGAGGGTGACGAGTACATTACAAAATTGAAATCATAATGAAAATCGGTTGAGTCGTTCAAAAAATATTAGGAGTAAAAGTGGGGATGGAAAACCAAATGTCTACAAATAAAATTATGATCAATTCTATGCACGCAGTCGCCCATCTGTTTATGATTTAAGTAATTAGTTGTAGAATTGGATTTACTACCCTTGTAGTAAATCCAATTCTACAACTAATTACTGTAAAGTTTTCTAAAATACAGCAAATACAATAAAATACGCGAGTTTATTCCATTATAATTGTTACATCCCAAAAAATTTCATACCTAATTAACTATCTATTTCCTTAAATAGATAGTTAATTAGGTATTAGTTAATTAAAATTTCATACCTAATTAACTATCTATTTAAGGAAATAGATAGTTAATTAGGTATGAAATTTTTTGGGATGTAACAATTATAATGGAATAAACTCGCGTATTTTATTGTATTTGCTGTATTTTAGAAAACTTTACAGTTCCCGTATTCGTAGCCAACTGGGCAGACGAAAATCTAACACTAAAGTGATTTGACATTATGCAAACTACGTTATTTTACAAATTGCAATATGTAACTCCTACCCTGTTGCTGTTTGTGTCTGTTTCATTCCAATGTGTAATAACCGCGATGGCATCATAAATTATAATGAAGAGTTGTTTTCAAAATTATAATTAAGTTACTAAAGATGTTTGACAGATCATCAAGTTTGTTGTCAAAGTTTGGTTACAAATACAGATAATCCTTATAAATCAAATTTTTACAGTAATACTGTATACAATACCCGTATACCGACACGATACTGCACTTATCTTGGGAATTATTGCACATTATTTTATTATTTCATCACAAATTATGACGTATACATATAAAACAAAGAAAAATATAAGAACTTATAGAAATAAACAACAAAACACAGTAGAAACGACTATTATTTAGTTAGTGTATAGGGGTGTAACGCCCATGATTTTTCAAATCAGCCATTTTTTAGGGGTGTAAGAGTCATATATAGTCAATTTTCCGGGGCGTAACGCAAAGCTATTTTTGTTACTATACACTTTTCTTAGATTTTTATTATTTAATAAGTTGCGTCACCGAATTTTAAGTCGCCTTGTCTTGGATTCGTTAATTTATTTATAAAAACAAAAAAGATATGAATTTTATTGTTGAAAAAAAAAGTTTCTTTGCTCTCCTGTAAAGTCGTATTTTGGTGGTTACGACCTTTGAGCCCAGAGGTATCGATATTACTTAGCGAAAAAGGTTAATAAATTAAATCACCGATTTTTAATTTTTACTTATAGTATGTTTGAAATAAAGTTGTTCTTAAGCATACATTATTAATTTTCGAATAATGATTAAACTTTGTAATTATAGTCATCATGTACGATCTAATTCAATTTTAAACATATTTTTCTAAATAAGTTGGTATTACTACATATAGTATAAACATAAAAGCGCGAGAGAAAAATGTTTAAAAAATACGTCACCACTTATTATGCATCAGGCGGTTGTTCAAATTTAGATTTACTACTCTTGTTAGCTTTATATCGAGCATCAATCTTCATTACAAAGTTTTAAAACCCGACTTATGAAAAGTTTAATCTGTCGTGAAGTGCCAAACTTATGTCTTCTCCGTCTGTAAAAAAATAACACATTGATAACAACTTACAACTGCAAAAAGAATTAGTTACGTGGCAACACTATATGATGGTTATTAGAAGCTACCTATACTTAGGTACGTACCTAACGTAGGTAAACTTTGACTCTTGGTGTTGCTGCGTAATTGATGTTAATATTATAAAAATCGATGAAATATAATCATAATATTTTCTCCACACCACCTATCGTGGAATTCATAATTCGCGAAACTCATTTATCAAAATTTGACTTCGTACTTTTATAACATACTAAAATTATTTATGACATTCGTCACACAGCAGATGGATCTTGTAGGGTAAATACAATTTGCGATAAATGGACCTACTGTGACGAGTCAGGTTTCGCGCCTCGTACAGATTCACAAATTCTTCTATTTTTAGTTTAGGTTACGTATATTTATTACCTTCTTTATAAAAGAAGAAAATATTCGATATTTTCTTTTTAAAGTTCGCGTTTCGAATAGATTAGACTTTTGTTTAGAAACGTCGCGAGGACATAAATAGGCATGTTATGTCAAAATCGTGGTCATTCTTGGATTACTCATAGTTTAGATAATAGCTGAATTATTAGATCTTTTAACTTTAAAGATTATTTAAAGAAGTGTTCGCTTAGTCCACGGAAGTCGTGCGCACGTTATTTTATTACAGATATTTATAGGAACGAGCTGGATTTATTAACAAGGATACAAACAAGGATCAGGCAAAAGCAGGAGCAAGCCGAGACTGTTTGATATCGGCCCGATGGGGGCTAATTTAACGATGGTAGTTCGTTTATACGTCGCATAAAGAATCGGTGAGCTCGTTCCAATATTTAACTATGTAATCGACTTAGGATCTAAGCTCGATTTCTAGTTTTAGAGGAGGTAGCATTCGTAGAGAGAAACGAATATTTTAGGATAATAGAAGCTAGGCAGGGCTCTAAATGTTTTAGGCAGGGTATCATCACATCTTACCATTATTTGTTTTGCAATCAAGAGCATCTGCGATAGCTATCCTAATTTTAACTGAATGAAGTAGTTTGATTGGATACTTTTATTTGCTGAACATCTTCATATTTTCATACGTATTCAATCGGTGCTCCTCTTGTCATTTGCCAGGACGGTTAGGATACTTATATTGACTGACTAAGACCTTAAATTTAGTTGTCCTCGTGGATGCTAGCGTGGGAGTCTGACCTGTCTCTGGACGAAGACTACAGGTTGCCTGAGGTTGTCTTGGGCAGGGAGATAGCAATCTCTCAGAGCGGATGGCTGGGGCTCTACCTTTACGCATTAAATGTATTTCATATCCATTATTTCATTATCAGTATTCTTAGTTAGGTTAGTTTAGTTATTTATTTAAAATATGACCCTAACGTCTTCCACTAAAAGAGTCTGGGTTATCTGCGGTACACAACGGAAACGGGTTCTAAATATACTACTAGACGATTCGGCTGGCCATTAGAAATAAGTAGAAATAAGTAGGAATGAGTAGATTTAGGTAGGTAGGATAGTTTATTACATAGCTTACATAGGTAGTTTTATTAGGTAGGAGAGGTAGGGGAGTGTTACAATTTGGTGCCGTGACCAGGATTCACAGGCTATTTTAGGTATATGTTTCGTGTAGTTGAGTCTTCATTCTTGTAGGTTTTGCTAGGTCGGTTCTTCTAGGTAGGTTAGGTAGGTTCTTCGGTGACCAGTTTTCTTCGAGGTCACAATTTGCTGTCCGTGAAATGGAAAGTGGAAGATAAAGGGTCGTTAGGTTGCGTTTATTTAGGATCGTTATTCTTACTTTTTCTCTTAGGGTCTCTTTGTTTACGCATAGGTAGGCTCCTTTTCATTGTTGTTGGTGCAAGGATTCGTTTAGGTTTACTTAAATCACATCCAGGTTCTTTTTCGACTGTTGACGTAGGTTAGGGTCCAAGATATTCCAGTTACTAGGTTCGTTTGTTCGATTCATTTCGAGTTATGTTATATTTTATAAACTAAGAAAAAATAATTTAACGTAATTATACATTTTGGCAGGAAAATTTTGCTTTTGTCAAGATTTCGATTGTTATTCCATTACGTCAAATTTAATTTCTTGTTCTTTTTAATAGGCAGGTCGAAAAGTATAAATCCTCTTTTTAAATTTTATGGAAAGGTCGTAACGTATAGTTAATAAATCATAAAATAAATATAATTATAAATTATTTTATTCTCGCGTAATTCGGTTATAGAAATAGGAATATTTTTTTTATAAAAATAAAAATAAATTATAATTAATGTAAAATAGGTAAGGAGGATTTTAATTAGTAGGTAGTAAATAAATAGGTAGGTAACATATAAATAGATAGGTAGATAAACAAATACGTAGGTAACATATAAATAAATACGTAGGTAACAAATACGTAGCTAACAAATACGTAGGTAACAAATACGTAGATAACAAATAAGTAGGTAGGGTAATTATATAAGTAGGCAGAGCAGAATACAATAGGGTTTGTTGTTTAAATATTCTTAATTATTTAATACGGTTATTTATTTAAAACACGTCGTAGATTTATAAAGGTTTATTCGTGTACAATTCATCTCAAATTAATTTTTGTCAGGTTCCAGGAAATCTTAATTTCTTAGGTATTCCATAATACAGGTAGAATAGGCTGAAAAGAAATATGTATTTATTATATAACGTAGGATTAACATATACTTACACAATTTTAAAATAGGTTTTGCAAATAGTATTAATTTTACTATATAACTATAAAATACGGGTATATTATTTTGTCATTATCATAAGCTAAGTGAGATAAGTAACATAATGGAGATATAATAAAATAACTGAATACTTACAAATGCATTTCTTATAGGTAATTCGCTAGATTTCTTGTTGTATTTTCAGAAAACAGTTGCGTCTGTTTTGCTCACAATTAGTCTCGTGCTTAGGTAAACGGATTTATTCGTATACGTTATAGTTTAGAATTTCTGTTTTAAAACACTATTTTATTAATTCACAAAATCAATAATTACGACAACCAGGAAAATTGGTCTTCATAGATTTGACAGTCGAATGTCTAATTTTTATTCTTAATTTTAAAAGAGTTAATGGCGTGTATTTTAAAAGTGGCCAGTAGTAAAAGTGTAGATAAGGCGGGTTATGCATTAATATTTTCATAAATAATATTAATATTTTAGGTTTATTATGGTGATTACACATTTGTATAAAATAATTATATAAGGCTTCCTATTCATTAACATCGAGTTATATTTAAAATTTAATAATTATAATTGTAATGTTTTTAAATTTGATAATTTAATGCGATTTTGGTATATTTTAGGTTATATTATTTATTTTCAAAGGAATATTATTTAATGGAATGTGTTTAATTTTAATTAATGATTAAAATTTATTTAAGGGTTTTAGGATTATATTATATTAATTCTCAATAATTCATTTTAATTATATTTAATTTTTGTTGGTTTATAACATATAACTTAATATTAGAATTTGTTTATCGTTAGGTTAGTCGGGATGGGAACTGTAAAGGTTACGAAATGCTAGTAAGTGAAATATAATTTTTGAATTAGGTTTGTTTTGTTAGTTTCATATCAATATTTTAGAACATAAATATACCTATCTAATTATTATAATAATATATTTAAAAAATCATTAGGAAAAATAAATTAGGTTAAATTTATTAAGAAAATGGGGGTTGTAGGGAAAATATTAAAATTTAACATATTAATAAACGGAAAATAAATTTTAAATTTAAATGTTAAATAATTTCGTGAATACCTAGCTTTATATTATTGATAAGGTGTGAACGCGGTATTTGGATTTCGATCAGGTTCGATCGTGCATAGCTTTCTTTAAATTTCGAATTAAGAAGAGACAATCGGTTGTTTGTTATGGTTGTTTGTGAATATTTGGTTTTGTTTTGTCAGATCGTGTATGGTCGTCATAAATGATTATGATAGATTATTTTGGTCTCTATGGTTTTGTCAGTTAGAGTTGACAGTTGTTAGTTGTGTGAATTAGGGAAGTGCTGAAATTTAGTTTGTGTGGTTTTTAATTACAATGTAATTATTACGTGAAGTTAAAGGGAAGTCGAATTTAGTTTTTGTTTTGGAAAGTTTGTCATCGGAAGTATGTTGTTTTGAGTTTGGTTATTTTCTTTACGTGTTTATTTATTTGGCGGGTTGAGTTTGTTTACATTTTGTGGTTTGGTTTTCGGATTTATTTCTTTAATTAATTATGATAGTAAATAGTAAGTGAATTATTTCTTTAATTTTAGTAATTATTTTATTTTGCATTTTTAAATTATCTGGGATAAGGAATTCTTTTCCGTTGTGGTTTAGTTTAATATTAATTTTAAGTAGGCTATTGGCGTAAATTATATTGCGTAAATTTTATAAGATTTTGGCGAATTGCAATTTAGCGGGCTATAAGCTGGCGTAGAGTCATAGTGTAAGGCATGGTGAAGTTTAAGTTATTTCATTTTTGTTGACTTTGAAGTGACTTTGATAGTTGAAGTGACTTTGACTTTGCAGGCGATGTGTTTTATTTTAGATTAAGAATTAGAATAAGTTATATTTATAAGTTTTTGGGTAATTTTGGTAGTGAGGTATAAGTTATTTTATTTAATTTGAGAATTCAATTGAAATTTATTTGAATAAGGTAACTTTTACTTTGCGAGTTGGTGTGTTTTATTTAGATTTAATTCATTCATTATTTTTGGGTAAATTTATTAGAAAGTTAGGTTTGTCTAAGTCATTTCTAAGAAGTTAGTGGGATGTCTTGACAGCGTGCTTCAGAGTTTGAGGAAGTATGAGGATTATGTTTGGGTTGGTTTGATCGTGTGATTTAGAATAAAGGGTCTTGACTTTTCAATGACAATCGAGGAAATGAAACAAGTTGTTGGCTTTCTACCTTAAACATTTACACTTTTGCACACTAATGGCTGTGGACGTTGGTGTTAGGTAAAGTTTTTGTTTAATTGATAAATTAAACGAAACATGAACAGTTTAAGCTGATGCGCTCACAGTGATTAGATACTCTACCGGCAATGAAGACTAATTGGAGCACACTGCACATTCTCCATGAGTTTATTGGTTATGATTTTGGATCAGGCTTCGGGATGGGTTGATGACCAGGTTGATTTCTATTGTTTTAGCTATTAAAGTGGTTTGATTTTTGCAAAGAGTGTATTGTAGTTGGTTAGAGGAATATACAAGAGGCATTCCTACTTCAAGGACAATACTCGGCCATTAGGGACGGCATGACTCACAACCATGTTTCCTTGCATTTTTCAAAGCGACCTTGCGACTGATAATGGTAAGTCAAGGTTAGCAACCGTTAGTTTCGGAATTTGGTTCGGGTGATGATTGATAAACGATTGGTTTAAATATACACTACTACAAATATTCATTTAAGGGGAAAAGTCAACAACTTTATAGGTTCATCGGTATAGGTCATTTAATTCATTATTATTTTAGTTCATTAATTTGAAAATTTACTTCGAGGCCTTTTATGTCTGCGTACTCTGCGTAAATTTTGGGGGTTGGAGCTGTGTCGAGTTAAGTTTACTTGCTCGCACAGACTTAACTTAGTAAATTTAGTGAATGGTTTAGTTTTTTTTTCGGTTACTTCGAATTTGTGAATGTGAGATAGGAAAAATTACTTCGGAATCGTGTTAATCTGCGTAATTTTTGAGGGTTGGCTGTGACGAGTCAGGTTTCGCGCCTCGTACAGATTCACAAATTCTTCTATTTTTAGTTTAGGTTACGTATATTTATTACCTTCTTTATAAAAGAAGAAAATATTCGATATTTTCTTTTTAAAGTTCGCGTTTCGAATAGATTAGACTTTTGTTTAGAAACGTCGCGAGGACATAAATAGGCATGTTATGTCAAAATCGTGGTCATTCTTGGATTACTCATAGTTTAGATAATAGCTGAATTATTAGATCTTTTAACTTTAAAGATTATTTAAAGAAGTGTTCGCTTAGTCCACGGAAGTCGTGCGCACGTTATTTTATTACAGATATTTATAGGAACGAGCTGGATTTATTAACAAGGATACAAACAAGGATCAGGCAAAAGCAGGAGCAAGCCGAGACTGTTTGATATCGGCCCGATGGGGGCTAATTTAACGATGGTAGTTCGTTTATACGTCGCATAAAGAATCGGTGAGCTCGTTCCAATATTTAACTATGTAATCGACTTAGGATCTAAGCTCGATTTCTAGTTTTAGAGGAGGTAGCATTCGTAGAGAGAAACGAATATTTTAGGATAATAGAAGCTAGGCAGGGCTCTAAATGTTTTAGGCAGGGTATCATCACATCTTACCATTATTTGTTTTGCAATCAAGAGCATCTGCGATAGCTATCCTAATTTTAACTGAATGAAGTAGTTTGATTGGATACTTTTATTTGCTGAACATCTTCATATTTTCATACGTATTCAATCGGTGCTCCTCTTGTCATTTGCCAGGACGGTTAGGATACTTATATTGACTGACTAAGACCTTAAATTTAGTTGTCCTCGTGGATGCTAGCGTGGGAGTCTGACCTGTCTCTGGACGAAGACTACAGGTTGCCTGAGGTTGTCTTGGGCAGGGAGATAGCAATCTCTCAGAGCGGATGGCTGGGGCTCTACCTTTACGCATTAAATGTATTTCATATCCATTATTTCATTATCAGTATTCTTAGTTAGGTTAGTTTAGTTATTTATTTAAAATATGACCCTAACGTCTTCCACTAAAAGAGTCTGGGTTATCTGCGGTACACAACGGAAACGGGTTCTAAATATACTACTAGACGATTCGGCTGGCCATTAGAAATAAGTAGAAATAAGTAGGAATGAGTAGATTTAGGTAGGTAGGATAGTTTATTACATAGCTTACATAGGTAGTTTTATTAGGTAGGAGAGGTAGGGGAGTGTTACACTACTCTCGTAATAACTTTGGTCGCGCCAAATTACCTGTCACGGAGTTATCAAACTTTTATAAATGTTCTGTAAACGAGAGACGGCTCAGCCGATAAACTAATCTCGCAGAACATACTTTTTATCCCTGGGAGACATGGGATGACACGCAGGAACTGAATATACAAGCAAGACCTATGACTTAAATAACTTTACAACCATAGACATCTCACACTGTAGGTACCGTGACAATAATGCAAATAGTTAAGGGTGATTTTACGCCCTTTTTAACCATGCATGCATGAGTATGCTGCAATAAGATTAAAACTTGATTAATTCCGACATCATGTACGAGCACAATGCATCGTTGCATCAAAACAAAATTCTTATAGCTCATTTGTTTTGAATATTAATGCCCTAAAGATAGCATCTAATGTTATAAGAAGTAATCTTTAGATTACATGTTCGTCGATGATTTCCGAATATACCTGAAAAAATTACTAAGGCCTTTAGGCATCAAAACTCAAGGATATGTTTGATACTTTTGCAACTAGAGTAACTATTGGTTAGTTTTACCTGTTCAGGCAAGGTCCCTGGCAGACTATTAATTAAGAACTTCTATGCCAGATAAAACAAACAACTCGATAGTTAGTTATGTTTCTTGTTTGTTTAGAAATATTCGTCCGTGAATATTTTTTCCACTAGTTTTCTATTGTTGCATTTGTTCGATGATAGATCTATGTTCGAGTGACAGTTGAAGCTGTACCTTTTGTTTCTATTATTACTGGATCTCTTTGTTTCACAACAGTTTTTCAAGTATCCAAATAATTGGAGTGAAATTTGAATGAAAACGCGAATATTCGCGAAGGTATTAGAATTTGTCAAAATAATAGCAGAGTATGGGTTACATATTGGTAAACATTGACATGAATTTTGTTTTAAAATTAAGTATCTAATGTCTTGAAATGGTACCTACTACATATTATTAAAATAGTGCACAGAGTAGATATAACGACTATTTTTTTCTTTGTCTGTCAAGTAGATTACCTACTAAAAATGTTTGTATTTATTTAAGTGATTTCAATAATCTAACTGACAGCCTAAACAGAATTTTGTTTTCGTCATCCCTAGTCAAAATATGCAAAAGTACCTACCTAAAAACTCTTTTAAAATCAAATAGGTAACTAATAAGAATGTTAAAAAAATATAAAGCTGCAATTTCTGTGTGTACCGAACAGATTAACAATCAAATAAAATGAGCAACGTTGGATTTGTTATTTTTACTTCTGCAAATTTCAGCTTGTAGAATGTAGGTACAGAATCTAATAGCTGTCTTGTAAGAAACAAGGGTTGTTAGTTAAAGCAGTTTGATGTGTTTTAGCGAAGGTAAAAAAACTTACCTTGGGTAAGTTTGTAAAGTTGCGATAGCATGAAACGAAGTAACAGTTGGAACGACCACTTTATACCTATATAAATACTTAAATAAATAAATCTTTATTGTGCAACACTTTTACAGTGTAAATACTTAATTTGGAACTGTCGCATGTATTTAACTCTCAACACAATGATATTTTATACTTCAAAAAAAAGATACAAAAAAATTTAACGGTTATCTCCATGCTTGTGCGTGTGTGTGTATAAATAAGTGTACATCTTGATATTATGTCAAACGTCAGTCTATTTAGCCAATCAACTGTTAAGTACCTATATATATATATATTAACATCAGACTCATTCAAAAGTATATCAGTATTATAGTCATCGCCACTATTAGGTATACCATGTATGTTCAAAAATATATGTACCTATAGAAACAAACTTTATGTGTAATTAGGTCTGTGTTTAACATTTTGAAACTGTGCTAAAGAGATTCGTAAATTAACGAATAAGAACTACTTAAACTATTATGAAAACAATATTAGAAATACATTAATATAGGTTGACTGAAAGAAGATTAACTAATAATTTTAATAACTCATGCAAAAGATTGACTACGATGCAATTAAAGCAAATACTTAAGTAAAACTTTTGTCAAAGGAAAATTAATAACGATCCGCCCGGGGCTACACTCGACATTTTCCACTTGAACTAAGTAAATTGAATAAAAACACTAAATTGCAGTAACAAAATTGTTATTTACCGTCATTAAAAAGCGCTTTGAGCTGCTAATTATCAACAAATAAGTTTTGAGCAAATAGTTACGATATGGGAAAACAAATTTCATAACGAACTACCTACAATTTAATTACTTAATATATATCCAGGTATCTATTTACTACACGTGACCATTTTGTTTTCAACGCCGGCGCTAACTTAGCCCTTGCGCTTGTAAAAGGATTCTATCTGAGCCCGGGTGGAGCTATACCTATTATTGGTTCAGCGCCTTCGGTCTCTCGCTTCAATTGAAGTTCGATTATAATATGTTAGGAATTATTGTTTTTCGCTTTTCGCGCCCTATCGCCTAGAGCGACCTCTTCTTTCGCTCTGCCTTGGGCCTACGTAAAATACTGTACCTACTTTCCTTATAAATTACACCCACTATAGGAATGACAATGTTCTATTTAATCCGTCAGTTAAATTATTAAAACGTATCGAACAGGTAGGTTTTTTTTTCTGTCTAACAATAAATGACAAAGATAAACGTATTAAAAGTTCAATCCATCAAGTAGATTAGTATTTGATGGACAAAGATAATAAAACAGTCCATTCTATTGAAAGTCCTCGTATTAACGACAAATGACCATTGATAGTCAAAAAATAGACAAACAAATGTAAATTGCTACAACTAAGTACCTAAACAAAATTAGCGTGCTATGAAAACTGCAAAAAATATGAATAAACAAGAATTAAATACAATTAAATAAATAAGAATAAGAATTAAATACCTATATCAATAAGATAAATACAAATGTATTGAGTAGGTACTCTATTAGTATTATTTGCATTCAGAAAATTTACTAGTGTGAATTAGGTAGATTGAGTTACCCAACGATACAGTAAGAATATTAATATTCATGTGGGTACATAAATGTTGCTACTAAAGTCGTAAAGTACATACATATCTACGGTATATAATAAGTAATAAGGATTCTACATTACTTTCCTCTTTTTAAGACCAAGAGAACCTAACTAAATCAATTGATGACATTACGTTAGACGATTTTTTACTTTTATACCGATCCTTTCAGTACTTTTTTGAGTGCTTCCCTAATATGATTAAATTCCAAGTAACTAAATCAATTTGCAAGAAAAAAATTGGCCTGTCTTACAATGTCTAAATAATTTCCGGATGAGCTACTGACAACTTGTCTAGCAGATTGAAATCATAAACGTAATAATAACTAACTAATATTATAAATGCGAAAGTAACTCTGACTAACTCTTTGTCTGTCTATCTCTTTCGCTTTAACGCTAAAACTACTGAAACGATTTAAATGAAATTTGGTACACATATAGTTTAGCCTGAGAAAGGAAATAGGCTACTTTTAATTGCGGAAAAATGCCTGTAACGGGTTGAAAGGGGGATGAAATGTGCAATTACTAATTCCACGCGGACGGTGTCGCGGGCAAAAGCTAGTCTAGTATGTAATAAATGCTAAAAGCATCAGATATTTTTAGACAAAAGCATAGTTTAATCTCCAAATAGGTAAAACTATAAACACCTAGGTACTTACTGTTTAGGTCGATATTAAGAAATTAAACGACGATTCTATGTGTTAGAAACGAATATAATAACATACCTACTCGGAAATCGTGAAACGCACCCTCTGTAAATGAATTTACGTACAAATTGATGCAATAGACAGCTGTTGAAAATCTGGCAAAGTCAAAGAGCTTCTGTTAATTGAGTTTTCTGGTTCGTTGTTTAAATTACATCTTCCGATGGGAAGTTTTGTTTGCTGGTTGCATACAGAGAAGACAAAAGCGATTCAAAAAGTTTTAAGACGTGTTCACACTTTTGAAATCGTGAAACCTTCTTTAATTATGTTTTAGTCAAATGCAATATATTTCGTGTTCCGGTTAATAACAATCCATTTACCGATAAGAAAAATCAGACAGATACTTATTTTTTTTTAAATGCAATTAAGTAGTAGGTACCTATATTATTTACTTTACTTATATCCTATTAACTTTTAAAAACTTAGACTTAGCAGATTACAGCATCTACCTTAGACTTAGGTATTAAAAAATATACAAAAGTTGTTTGTTATAAATTCAATGTAGTTTAACTCACAGATTTACCTGAAGCAATGCATACACCGACAATGCAAAAAGATGCATTTTTAAACGTGTCATTTGCAGACTGTACTGTTCCGACGTTGAGTTATAAAACAAAAAGTGAAAATAATATGTTTAAACTGTCTTTTGGGATAAATATGTTTAAATGATATTGTTCTTTTATAAACACTACTCAAATTAACATTTATTAAACAATATAAAAATTCATCATCTACCTGGTTATGAAGAAGAACATTTAGGTATGTACCTACTTACATAAAATTTTATAATAATGACTATTTTCGTTAGTTAGCGTTAGACTATTTTCAGCTCGGTCGTGCTGCGATTACGGAAACTGTAAACAATCCAAAACATCAGCAAATAAAAGAAAATATAAATACGCGAGTAAAATCCGTTAATAGTTGTTTCATGCCAACATTCAATTTTATGTTTTAATTACTTATCTATCTGTTTTCTAAGAAATCATTCTTAGAAGTACAACACGGATAAGTAGTTTGATACGGTCATTCTTTTGCAATAGGTGCTAAAGGAGTGCCTAGCTCCATATCTACGAACGTAAAAAAATATTTCTTATTGAAAATAAAACTGTCTCTTCCATTATATATGTTATTTTTATTAAACTAACCACTAGTTATACTCACGGTGCATCGGACAAGTGCAAGGAAGCGAGAGAACGCTGCATGACAAGGGGTTTCTTCAATATTCTCACGCGAAATTCACATAACATGCAAATATTGGCAATTATAACGGTCAAAGAAAAAGATAAGTTATTGAATTGATAATATGTAAATAAAATAAAATTGTTATTTTAAGCTGGCGTTTTGTGTTTGGTACACTCTCTAACACAGTCTTCTACGATTATAGGTACTGTAAAGTTTTCGAAACCCCGGTATAATACTAATATCCTTACGCTAGTTAAATATACCGACGGTATTGTGGGTAGTTACGGGAAAGAACTCTATATACAATGTAGGTTCTTTCTCGTAACTACATAGAGTCACCTGTCAAGACACTAAACTTAAATTATATTTATATATAATATCCGATGTGTTATAGACATCTAAACAAATCTACCTAGGTATTTACCTAATGAGATGCTAATAAAAACTATTCAATACGATTTCGTACTTAGACGTCTGTAAACAACAAGTACCTACATACTCACGCAGTCAATTAAATTCGTACTAGTTGAATTTGAAAACAACAATTACCTATTATAACATGACAATCGAATTCCTTTATTTCCTTCAAAGGGCTTGACGGGACGTGTGATGTTTCAAAGAGTGATCCGTAATTCGATTCGTTATCGTTTCGTTTTACTTAAAGGTCCGATCCTTTTGCAAACTCGTGACTAAGGAACGGAGAACATACATTGAATATGTAAAGAAAATTAGAATGCGTACAAACGGTTAACGCCAACCCTACCTATCCAGGTACCCTACATCTTAAAATACTTACATGATGCCGTAAACCATATAAAACCTGCAACAAATAGGTAACGCCATTGACGGGTAGGTACTTTGTCAAATAAAGCGTACCAGCTTACTAACAGTCATAAGAAAATGAGCCTTTACTTTGCTTTCATTGGTCATACATAATTATCAAACTAGATACCTATAATAATATAATGTATCTGCAATCACCGATAAAAATGCCAAATAAATCAACACGTGCAACAAAATGTAATAACGAAAAAAAGACATTACACGACAAATAAAGTTCATGAATGGAATCTGAAACGATTCCATCGTCGCCGCTTGCGCGTTTAAAATGCTCAATAAAACCTCTATAATAAGGGCTTCATGACAAACGTACCTAAATAATAAAAGTGTAAGAAACGACTTGATACTGACTTCAATAAGATACGAACAGATTCTCTTAAAATGTGCCCGTATCTAGTATTCTTCTTCTTATTTCTATAAACTTTTAATGAAGGTGAAATTATGTAAAAAAATATTTATTTTATCTTCTATCCAATGGCAGAAAAAAATAAACCTGTGCCTTCTTCTAGTAATTTGAAGTTTTAAATTAATTAAATGGAATCATTGTTCCTGAGTCTCGGTTTTCTTATAAGTAAAACATTTAAAAGTATGTCTACTCTTACCCATCGTAGAAGTAGATATAAACTTTATTATGCACGATAAGTAAGTAGGTACCTAACCTTCGTCACTGAGTAGGAAAACTTGGTATTTTATTGAATGGTTGAAACTAAAGTTGCTTATTAGCTAATACTTACTCCGCCAATTAAAACTTATTCGCTAGGTACCTAATTGACATGCAATGCTAAAGTTGCAGAAACAAAGCTTTGTTATCCTGGTCAGAACTTTGTCACAAATACAATAGCACATGTTCTAGAGGTCGCACCTTTGTATGAAGCACTAGAAAGGTTATGTAGAACGCGCAAGTAAGTATAAATAATAGTGGCTTAGTATAAAGGATGACCTAGTGCACATATTCATTATTAGTTGGGTTTGTTAATTATACACAAAGTTTTCCAGACAAGTACCTACCCTAGGTGGGTAGCAATTTATTTCATAAGCATTAACTTTAACATTATTGTGCTCTATATATCCAGAGGCGGCGCTAGGCGTGGGCGACGTGGGCCATCGCCTACGGCCTCGCGGTCCGGGGGCCTCGCGCCTCAGATACGCGTTACTCGGACGCAACGTGAAAATAATTCGTTAATCGTTATAAAACGATAAATATATTTATGTACCTACTGAAATATTTTTTTAGGCTAGCCACATTTTTTTACTTTGTGTTGCTATCGCGGGAAACGAACGGGGAAGCCCCTCCGAAATAAAATGGTTTTATTTACTCTAGCAATGTTTACTGGCATTGCGTTGCTATTCACTGGCAACCCCCTAGTGGTTAAACTCGGAGATTTCGTTTTCTGTTTGAAGTTTGTCTATGTAAGGAAGATACTTCACAAACTTCAGCCGCTTCTCAAAAAATAAAGTATCGCACCGTATATTAAATTACAATTATTAATCGTTATAAAGTTATAAAACGATAAATAATTATATTGATACACCGAAATGTTTTTTTAGGCTAGCCAAATTTGTTGGTTTTGTGTTGCTATCGCGGAAAAAGAACGGGGAAGCCCCTCCAAAAACAAAATATTTAGTCTAGCATTGTTTGTTGGCAATGCGCAGTGTTGCCGATTTAGCGACTTTGTCGCTAGAACTGACGACTTTTGCTTAAGGCTTAGCGACCAAAAAAAAGTTTTGACGACAAAAATAGTTTAGCGACTTATCTGGCGACTTTTGGAGTACAAAGCAGAATTTTTTTGTTTCTTTAACGTTATTTTAAGAAAATGTCTGTCTTTATTATAATAAAGTAGGTAGTAAAAACCTATTTTTCAAATGTTTTTTTTTTATGGCATTGGTTCTTACGCTACCAGAGGGCCTCGCTGAATGTACCTTGCCCACATAAAATTTTGTTCTTGCCCCGCCACTGTATATATCACGTGAGTAGGTAAATAAACTATATAAGTAATTCCATTTTACAGATTCCTACTTAGTCTAATAAAATAATTTCAGATTTATGTACATACATAGGTACTTTAACTAAAAAAGAGCTTTTAGTTTTTAATATAGGTAGTTCGACACTTACTGATCTTATACCCGTGTAAGTAATTACTTATTATGACTATTGTAAATGACAAATAAAATATTTTAATTTTGAACTATTTACAGTTAAAAAAACCGCATTGGTATAGCATTATAGCATTATAGCATTATAATATAATGCTATAATGCTAAACTAATTCGATACCTACTTTATTATATATTATATAATAAAGTAGGTATCGAATTAGTTCAAAGTTCGAACTTGCCACCATTCTTCAGTCTTGCCAGGGGTTCTGAATATCTGTCATAAATATAGCAAATGCAAATCACTTGCGTGGTTAAACTTTAAAAATTCTCCCATGCGACGAACAAGAGAAATACGCCTTTAAGCAAAAATAAAATAAATTTTGCAATACGATATACATTTAACTAAAATATCTCTTTCTCGCTTACTCCTACCAATATTTTGCTTATACACTAGCGCCAGGCGACGGTTCGGTGGCGTGACAAAGCTTTTAAACTTATCCGCATAATAGCAAATGGCATCGCGTGAAAATGACAGACAACTTGCTCAAGTGAAAACTATTTATAAATTAACAAAATGTAATAGAAATGCGTGTTGCAGTGTGTAGATATATTCCAGAAGTGTTAACTTCATTCATTATCAAATGTGGAGAACAATGTGTATAGCTTAGTTACAAATAATAACCAAAACAACCCACATATCAGATGTTCCATTGTATGTCATCAGTGTTGTTATCAACGGCAAATTCATTATATTTTTGTTTATTTGCGAGATAAAACATATTATTAAAATGACGGACACTAAGCCGCAAATAATGGTACCCGTAAATGGGCTAGTTGATAAGTCTAAAGAACTCCAAAAGGAGATTCTAATGGAGAAATTGAGGTCTAAAACATCTCAATACAAAAACTTGTCTGAGACTTCGAAAGCCGTAAGAATGGCTTTGTTGGTAAGTTATTACATTGTAGAATATGCATATTTCACAAGTGTATACTGTAAACTTTATATGACATTATGTTCCATACATTTTTGTAGGACAAGCGATGGGCTGTGGACAGCCAAGACCGCATGATACTACAGAAGTGCCTGGATAGTTTGCAACATTGCATCAAAATCAGCTCTCTGCAAAGCCTTAATGAAAGACTGGACTGCCTCTCAAGACAACTTGGGTTTGTATACACTTGTATTCAGACTTTTAATGTATACTATGGTAAACTCAAAATTCTACATTAATTGGACATTTTTCTTTCTTATATTAAAGTGATTAAAAGTTGGTAAAAGATCACATGTACTTATTAAGTATTGTAGATTATTTTTCTCAATTATAATAGGTATATGTATGATTGTGTGTTAAACAATATTGTAAATCGTGAAAGATCTGCGCAGACATGGGATGGTCAATCATTAGTTGAAATCAATGTGATCTGTTTTATGTAATTGAAAAGTAACAACATATATTATACAAGTACATTGCTAATTTTGCTTCGCAGGCTGAAGTTTGTTGTGGGAACATCGGGGGTGAACCTGTTTATATCTTCTGATATGTTTTACTTAGAAATACTTGTAGAATCCTCTGGATCTGTCAAAGATGTCAAAATACACCATGAAGGGAAGGTTGGTAATCAGATTGGATTTTGCTCTTTCAGAAACATGGTCATTATTTACAGATCAGCTTTAAAAATACTGGCATTATGTTCTCATGTCAGATGTTTTTTATTGTACTGAAAAAATATTGCAGTACAGAAGAGTCACTTGAGTAAGACAAATATAAAAGGGCATGAAATAATAAGCTGGCACAAAGTGCACATTTTGAGATTCTAATTGCTTACTTTCCATGTGAATTTGTGCCCAATTCAATGTAATTTTTTATGTATTTTTTTACAGATTGAACAACAGAGTTGTGAAGAGTTAGTATCATGCATATCTCGAGGTGACTTTGCAGACTTTACTGCACAGCTAGAGGGCCTCACTGCTGTCTATCAATTAAATGCGGAAAAGAAAGTAAGTAGCCCAGTAAATGAGTTTCATTTTTTATGCAATCATGAATATGGTGTTAATCCATGGCATTTGAACATTTAAGGGATATATGCAAGATTGTACATAAGTTAATAAGCTTTAATTTAGTAGTCTACACCATTCAAGTTAACACATCCCAAGTGTTATAATTATGCACTTAGTTTAAAACTTTGGATATATTATTATTAGCTTAAAATTTGGTAGTCTATATTATATAATGATTCAAGTTACACTATTAACACAGTTAATTGTTTAACAGGTGAAGTGTAAAGCTTTTAGTGCTCTTCAGAGTTTAGAAGAGGATCTGTGCACCTTGAGACAATTGCAGAGTTTCATCAAGGACCCATGGACGCAGGTTCACAAGAGCCCTATTGGCTTCCTGCAGAAACGGAGAGGAGGTACTCTTTCTAAAACTATTGACAGAATTGCATGTTGATTTGATAAGGACAAAGCAGTGTCCTAATTCTTCATAAATAACTATCCTGCATAATCAGAGCTTGGAACCTATTTACCTGAACTTTTAGGGCGGAGGGAACTAAGAGTGGTTACAACACAACCACCAAAAATATTCTTTTCTACTGAGCCCTAGATTTCCTGGGATTAAAAATCCGCTAATTCACACATGAGGAAAAAAATATTAATGAATTACAATTGTTTAATGCAACAATTTTTAATAGATACGTTGAGAGGTCAAAAGGCAACTCATAATATATTTTCACATATAAGTACATGGATGCTGTTAAACTATAGTGCTTTATTTCAAATTGTTTTAATAAAACTATAACTCAAGTAACTTAATTTTCAGGTCATGCTATGCGCCTAACGTACTTCGTATCTCCATACGAATTATTAGACAAAGATAAAGGACTTCAACCATTGACTGTAGAGCTGCTTACTCTAGGGAAACCCGCTGCAACCAGCGGCCTCGCGTCACTGGTCGCCCCTTCCCATACACCTATAGGGCATTCAGCAACAGTGTTGTTGGAAGGGTCCACTGCTAACAAACTGCAGTTGTCACCTATTATATCTGGAGGGCAGAGGGTTGGCAAAGGGTGAGTAAAAGAAAAATTTACTATGAGTTGTCTCGTAGGGATTTGATAAAATTGGTAAGATATCTGAATTACTCTTATGGATCACGAAAATTATGTATAACTTAAATGTTTACTACAATGTATCAATCAAAATTCGATCAATATCTATGGTTTAATACTATAATTAAGGCACAAAAGATTCCACTGGGTCGAAGTGCATCCGAAAGGACCCTATTAATAAGATAAGATAAGACGGTGATGGTTTAATACCATTAGGCGAAGACAAGGAAGAAAGAAATTGATGAATCTTTTCTTTTTTTTTAACTTGGAATAGAAAATAATCACGTTCAAATAGTTATGAAACTAAGTATACCTATTATCTAAATATTTTTTTGTCCAGGAATGGGCCTGTATACGCTCAGTTGGTGCCTCAGAACAGTGCTATGCTGCCAGCTTGCTTCACTCTCAAGCTGTCTCAGCCAATGCCGCTGTGCTCCGGCTTGGCTAAGCTAATACACGCTACCACAGAGGTGAGATTTGGTATTGGTATTGGTGGTGGGCTCTTTTTCCGCACTTGATCCGCAGGTCGGGCCTTTGTGCGTCGAGATGCCGGCTAGTCCGTCAGCCAGCCTAGCTCCGTCCAGAAGCGCAGGATCTTCCTGGTGTCTCCGCAGGCTTCCCGGAGCGACCTCGGGGTTCCGAGGATTTCTGCCCGTTGAGCGGCTACACCCGTGCATTCCAGGACTACATGGGTAGCTGTTTCGTCAGCCGACAGACATCCTCTACATAGAGGGCTATCGGTTGTACCTAGAACATATAAGTGTTTGTTAAGTGGACAGTGACCGGTTAAGATCCCTACGATAATGCGTAGTGATTGCCTGTCTAGGTTCAGCAGTTTCCTTGACAACCTCGCATCGAGGTGCAAGAGATTGTCGCGGGATTGTCTGCAGGTGCCTAGGTGTGTCCATTGATTGTTGTGTTGTGCTTGTGTTCTTTGACGTAGCCAGGATCTGAGTTGGTTGTAGGGGAGTGGTAGGCAAGGTGCAGGACCTATCGGCACTGTGTGGGAACCCCTGTTCGCCAACTGATCGGCAGTGTCGTTGCCGAGAGAGTTGCTGTGCCCTTTTATCCATTGGAGTTTGATCTTATTCCGTGCTGGTTTGGAGATCAACTCCAGTGTCTTGTGGCATTCGTGTATGAGTCCTGAGGTCGTGGTGTTGCTACTCAGTGCTTGTAAAACGGCGGCACTGTCAGAGATTATCTTTATGTTGGAGTCTGTGATATTTCTGTTTGCCACCGCTGTTGCAGCCTTGGTGATAGCTATGCATTCACATTGGAAGATTGAGCTATGTTCACCTAGTGGTATGGATATGTTGATGTTTAGTTCGGGTGAGTAGACTCCGGCTCCTGTTCCCGATTGTGTTTTTGATCCGTCAGTGTATATGCGTAGTTCGCTGATGCCTGATCGGTCGGAGTTTTCTTCGATAAGGTCTATCTCATAGGATCTGTCGAAGATGTGTGTTTTATGGATCCGGTCCACTGGGGCTTCCATGAGTGGCTGGTCTGCGACCGCCTTTTGGAGTGCCATTGTGTGCGGTCCATTGCAAATCCCCCATAGGTTTAGTGTCTTTAGCCTAGTTGCGGCAGACGCAGCTTCTTGTTGTATAAACAAGAGGTGAGATATTTATAGAGCTATTTCTTACATAAATATGAATGATAAGTTTAAATAGAATAGTTAAGATTATTATTGACATACATTGATCAATTTATAAGGTTTAATTTTCTTTGGAATTAAACATCTATAAACGGATTTTACTCGCGTGTTTTATGTTATTGACTGACGTTTCGGAAAACTTTACAGTTTCCATAATCGTAGCACGTTTGCATTTAAAAAATTGAACTTAAAACTCATGAAAACATGTAATATTCCTTATACAGGTTGAAGTGGCCGGTGATTGGGCCAACTGTAAACCGATGCTGGGCCTAGTCGCACAACAAGCGTACAACAAACTCGCGCCTGGGAAGAATATAGAGCTTAATCTCACCAAAGGACTCTTTGTGGTAACAGCTCAATTACGAAAATATTTAATGATATTTGTACCAAGACAAGATTACAGAAAATCCTATTCATTATTGTGTGGTATAGTCTTTTTATTGAGTCGACGAAATCTTGTACTGTCCTGTCTTTGTACTATTTTACAAGCAAAATGTGTAAAGGACATATTCAATATAGTAATAATAATTCAAGTCTATAACACAAGTACTCAACAAGAAATATTTAAGAACGCGACCTTAGGCATGGTCGCGTTCTTACTGCTCTGTGGCAACTGCAAGTTGGTACAATGCGGGTTGGCGGATTACACACCAAGCAGTCCGTGCCGTCGTTTTTTTCTTCACCGGAGACTTAAATACTTTTGAATATCAACAGAGTCTACCAGAGCAGACGCAGTGCTACTTCGTGTGCGAGTCCCGCGGGCTGGAGGGGCGCGTGATCAGCAGCGTGCCCTTCACGCATCCCTCGCACGTGCCCGCGCTGCTGGCCTGCCTGCGCCAGCAGGCGCTCTTCAACGCGCTCATCTCCAGCTGCGTGCGAGCACAGACTAGACAAGGTACATGTCAATACTGCCACAGATGCAAAAATGTAAATAGGCTAGGAGTTAGAATATAGTGTAGAGCTTGTTGTACGTGCCAATACATACGCAGCTACCTATTAAGCCACTATTAGGAATGTAGGTACATCTGAATCACAAATGGCAATATGTTCTATGTCGCAATCACATCTTTTGACTCCAATATTTTAGAATCAAGCATAGTTTCAACGGAAAAAAAAGAAAATGATAAAATTAGCAATATGCCGCTATTGTCTTTTGCCTAGTATTAATAATTATGTACTCGAGTTTCATTTTTGAATAGGTAGAAAGGCTTGTTTATTTCTGAGAAGAGAATTCTTCAGCTTCAGCGATAGGAAAAGTCATTGGAAAGCAGACATTAATTTACTTGAGATCTGAGACCTCGCATCGCTCTTTCGATGAAATAGGTTTTAATATTTTCTCCGTGACACTTTACTCCTAAAACTACAGCTATAAAGCCACGTGCATAATATAAAATATATTTTATTTTTAGTTTTATAACGTACTTTTATTTCCCAGCGATGGACGTAGAGAACGTGTTAATGTTCGAAGTGAGCGCGTTGACCTGGCAACACATCTCAATATCGCTCGAGCACTCCGCAGACGAGAGCATGGCGACTGTCGAGCTCGACCTGTCCGACCCGGCCACGCCCAAGGCCACCGTCTACACACTGAACTCACCCTCGAGGGAACATATCGATGATTATATCAGCAGAGTATTGCAGAAGAGCCACTCTATACCTATCACTTTGAGGTGAGATTTGCTTTTAAGGAACCTTTAGATCACGTGTCTAGCAGTTTATCATAGATAATTTGATTATGTTTATATTTGGTACGTATGCCTATGACCTAAAGATTTATAGAACTTCGATATTATGTCGACAGATTTGTCAAAAAAAATCTATTTTGAAGAGAAAACCGAAAAATTAAGCCATAGTTAAGTAACTTAGGAAGATTTATTTAATTTATTATTTATCTAACCCAATGCAATTAATCACAATGCATCCAATTGAACGTTTATAAGTCACCCGATTCATAATCCTTACACATAAAAGTTTGAATTCAAGAATTATAAAATAAAACACGATCTTTTACTGCCTGTTCAAACTTACTTCATATAAGAAGCCACCTGGTAAAATTTCACGTGTAGCCTTTTATACAAATGTATCAGGCGCTTCAAACGTATGCGTTTAGCCTTGAAATGTTAACATTAAGCACGTCAAACGGGGGCAGCGCATGTCGGTGCCGGTGTAGACATAACACACATAATTAAAACATACTTATTTGTTCATGTACAGATCGCTAGTTAAAATCTGGAACCGCGAGGCGTCCACGAAGAGCGTGAACGGCGGTTACTCGGCGTTGGATTCGAATTTTAGCTGCGGCCTGGGGGGCATCGACCCCGGCGGCGACCACGTCAAGCTGGAGCCCGCCGCGATGCACGGCCGCGCGCTATTCCCCTCCAACGTCAGCCACCCGCACCAGGGAGGTGAGCGAGACAGCTAGATACCACTAGATAGTAGATATAATACAATACGAGTGAATAGGGATGACGACTGGATAAAGTTCTCAAATAAAATGGTATAAACTGTACCATAAAGTGACGTCATGATCTTCCACTCCAGAACTTTTGAAACAATTATGTTTTTCTTAACTACGATTTCAATTGATAGGAAATTCGATCGATATTTTTAGTTCAATACCATTAGTTTTAAATATAATGATATTTGTACCAAGACAAGAGTAGAAAAATTGAGACCTCCAGTGGGATTCGAACCCACGCCCATTCCTTTGCTAGCGGCAGCGTGCTAAAGAAAACCACTGATGAGTCGTTGAATTTCACTACTTCTTCATTTCGGCTTTTTTTGTACTTTATTGTTAACATGCGAATTATTTCGCTTCAGCGCCATTTGTGTGAAATGCTTTATAGCAATTGTGTATGCTAAATGCTGCCAAGCATTTCACACAGATGGCGCTGAAGCGACGCTAGTAAACAAGTACAAAGCAAAGTGGAAGGTTTCGTCGACTCCATCAATGACCCATCACCAATGGAGCAACTAGATAGCACTATATAAAGTATGGATATACTATAGCGAGGTATAAAGTATGGATGGGGGTTCAATTCCCACTAGGGTGTCGATTTTTTCTGCGCTTGGTAAAAGACTTACAGCTTTCATAAACACTCACTTTTTCTAGGTGCATACCTATCAGACCAACAACACCAACACCTGTCTATGATGTGTCAGGACTCTGTTGAAAAGAGATCCGACGACAGAAAAGCAAAAAAGCGTAAATCCGATACGGACCTGTGGACGGGGCCTAAGAAAGGTAAACCGGGCAATATGGGAGAGTTGCAAGATTCAGACAGCGAAAGTGAAAATTCTGAAGGTTATGTCAATGAGGACGATAATACTATGAACAGTAATTCAACTAACGATGAACAGTCCTCGGTCTCCCAGAACGAGTTTGCTTCCGACGTGGAAATGTCTGGTATAGACGCGACCGACGCGCATGTCGGCCAAGACATCAGGCCCTCGTCCGATTTGGACAACTCGAATGACGGCGATGTTGAGGATATACTCAGGTTTGTATGTTTTTTGTTATTAGGAACAAAATAAATAAAAAAGTGACGATTGCTTAGTTGGATCTGAACTTGGTTTTATTAACTTTTTAAAAAGTTTTAGTTTTATGGAAATCTATGGAATTCTATAATACTGCTGAAATATTTACGTAAAATGTATACTGTTATATTGTTTCAGATATTAATTTATATTTTTTTTCTATAACTTACACATATATAATGACATATAACTTGTGGAAAAGTAATTTTATTATTTTTCTCTCCAGGAATTCTTTTCACAAGTCTGAGCACAAACGCCAAAAGCTGAAAAACAAAGAAGAAAGTAGAAGTCGGAGCGCATCTTCACTACTCCTGGATCTGACTGAAGGCAAGTCCTATATGCCTTCATCAGTCAGCATCACCCCTATAGGAACGGCTCCCGCCAACCCGGCCGGGTCCACTCCCGGCTCCAGCTTGTCTTCTATGCTGTGCCTGGACCGACGGCCAGGTATAGAAATCATACCTATTACCGCAGCGGCCCCGGCCGCTCTACCCAGCTCCATCACCATCACGCCGATAACAACTTCGCAGTTGAAATCCTTGGACATACGATCCGAGAAGAAATCCAGTAGATCCGAAGAACGCAGCAAGGAGAAGAAGAAGAAACGACGCCGGGACGACTCCATGGGTCCGCCCGAGAAAGTGCCGCCGAAACAAGATCCTCTCACGAAGCCCGTGTCTGTCAGTATCAAACCTACCGACGGTTCGCCCATGCGACCCACCTCCCCGAACTCGCTACTAAGGAAATTCAGCCCCAGCCCCACTCATGGGAGGTCGGTATCGATCACGAAATCACCCAGTCCCAGCACCGTCAAAAGCATGGGGAAACCTTCCGGCACGTCGAGCCACCATAGCAGTCCCCGACATTCGCCGGTGCAGAACAGCCCCAAACACTTATCCGGATACTCGAGTCCAAAAAACCACAGCATCTCCTCGCCCAAACACAGCTCCTCGGGGTCCGGCAAACCGAGCATGTCCGCCCTGAAGTCCGCCACGAGCGGCTCCCCGTCGGGAAAGTCCGGGACCACCGGGTACGATCTCTCGAAAAAGATCTCCAAAGATAGCTACTCCGGCTCCTCCAACTCCAGGGACAAGGAGAAGAAACATTCCAATCTATCGTTCTCGAGCTCGGACCGCAGCAGCCCGAAGCTGAAGAACCCGATGAAGCTGAAAGCGCTCGAAATAACTCCGATCTCGTGCGACACGCCCGTGAGCGAGCCGCTGATATCCCCGCCCAACGTGGAGGTGAACAAGTCCAACGCGCCGAGCCAGGCGCGCAACCGGAAGGGCTCGCTCAGCGCCGTCATCGACAAGCTCAAGTCCGCGCAGCACTGCGGCGCCGAGCCAGACCCCGCCGCCAAGCCCGCCTCCTCCTCCGGCTCCTCCGGGAGCTCCAGTAAATTCTCCGACTCAAAAAACAGCTCTGGCAGCAGCAAGATCAGTGATACTAAGAATCAGGAGTACATGGTGAAGCCCAGCCTCGACGGGATGAAGATCACCATCAACAAGACGAGGACGAAGGACTCCTCGAGCAGCTCCAAACTGAACTACGGCAGTTCGAGCTCCTCCGGCAAGCAGTCGTCGCCGCAGCTGACGCCGCCGAGCCAGGGCTCACCCAAGACACACACGGGGCTGAAGCCCGGCGTGCTGAGCGGGCCGGCATCCAAGAAGACGCAAGTGCTGCAGTCCTCCAAATCGGGCGCCCCGGCTACTGGCTCCACGCCGCCCAAGAACGCCAGCCCCTCGGACTCCGCGGGCTCCGGTGGGGCCCCTAAAGTGCCTTACAAATCGTCGAGCTCCGGCGCCGGCATCAACCTCTCGAAGTCCGCCTCCAAATCTAGCTCCGGCTCGCCCAAGAGCGGCAGCACCGACATCGCCAAGATAATGAGGGACCGGGAGCGCGAAAAGGCGCGGACCAAGTTGATGAGCTCGTCGGAGAAATCAATATTCTCCTCCAAATCGGAGCGGCATTCGAGCCCCGGCGGCTCGAGGGACGACGTCGATGGCGATCGATTCAAGACCGCCGCGAAAGAATCCAATTTCCTCGTGGAGGGCCTGATCAAGCCTCTCGACACTAGCAAATTTCAAATCCCAAAACTGAAGAATCAGGGCACCCCCGACAAGAGCGGTTCCGGGCCGCAGTACGACAGTCGGTCCCTGGTCAACGATTTCGCTCGAACTCTAGACCAGACCAAGTATCCCTTCCCGCATTTCGACAATCCGAGCTCGAGAACAGCCGACGCGGTGCCAAAGTCCGCTTACCCCCTGAACGTCCCCAAACCGCTACTAAACGTGGGGTCCGGGAGCCCGAAAACCGTCCCCTCCGGCAAACCGGAGCCCGATAGACCTCTAGAATTTTCTAAAGCCATTTCGGAGAGTATATCTAAGGGCGAGAGCCCGCAGCGCGCCAAGGACGACACGAAAGACTACGCCGGGTCGTTTCCGCTGCTTCCCCTGGATTTCAAGACGGACATCGCGAAGGGTTTTGCCGCGCCGAAGGGCAGTTCGGAGGATCGGAAGGGAGCGGACTCGTGTATGAAGCCGCCCGCTAGTGGAGCGATCGCTCGGAGCGGGGCGACGACTCCGCAGGAAGCCGCGGAGATGTTGTTGGACTTCTCGTCCTCCTCGGGGAGCAAAGTGTCGGGAATGGTAGCGGTGCGGCCCGTGTACCCGGCGTCGCCGGCGCTGGCGCTGCAACTGGCTAAGAGCCCGGCTCCCTCGCCTCTAGTAGCCGCGTCCCCACATTCCAACTCGCCAGGAATCACGGATGATGAACTCATGGATGAGGCCGTGGTCGGCCCCGGCAAGTGAACTCGTGTCACAATTCACAAAGCCTTACCTTATACGACATCAATACCTGCTACTGGATAGTTTTCACGCAGTTTGGCTTGTCAAATGGCCTATTATTTTATACCGTGACGTAGGTACCATAAGAATCACCACCAAACTGATGTTACTCAATCATTTTAGACATTGTATTTAATAATTCTTTCATTTTCTAATTTATAAATTTATATTTATTTAAGTGAGCGTTTGATGAGATCTATATCTTTCTCGTTTTAGATGTAGGCTAACTTATGTGTTACGTGTTTTATGGTCCATGAATCTTCTATACCAAGACATATTTTGTGATTCGTGTATTTAAGCATAGAATGTTTTATCAAATTATTTGTTGTGTCATACTTACGATTCAAAACACGAAATATAAATATTGTTGTCAAAAGAACCACTTAATATTAACTGCCATGATTTAAATATATTAGAATAGGTACAAAGTTCCCTGGCGTAAGAGAATCGTAATAGCGAGCAAATTAAATCTACAAAATGTGTAAATACGTTAAAAAAACAATTATAATAATATAATAAATAATAATAATGATAATTTAATGGTACCGGATGCTTAATAATTTGAAAAAGATTTTTTAGGAATAAACGCAATGAATTTAACAAGTTATTTTATTTAAATACATACCTTTATTTAAATAAGCTTGAATCACTATTAAGATATAAAATAACTTAGGTACATTATTTAATATGGCAAGAATAACATAAAACTACATAGTTTAGTAAAATCTTACAGACTTAGGGCGGTAAAATGCATAGTATGGGTAAAAATAGAAGTTCCTATATGGATACCTCACAAAGTGCCGTCGGTTGGCAAAACGTCTTCGAGCCTTCTGCTTTTGCCTTCTTAATATTGGTAATGGAACAAAACTGGCCGCCGTGTCCATTATTTCATCGCGAACAGAGTTTCTATAGAAATTATTATCTGTGATAGAAAAATCGGGAATGTCATTGCTGTAAAAATCGCTAGGTGGGGCAAACTCATTTGGAGAATTTTCGTAATTTTCTTCAATGACTATATCGATGTCTGCATCACCGAATTTCGGTTCTATGTCACCAGTGGAGTCAACAATGTCCTTTTGTTCTGTCACATTGTTTGGAGTTTTTATATCTTTGTATTCCAACCCTGACTCACTTTCAACAGGTATTTTCTTATCACTTGAATCATTTTGTTTTGTATTTGCGTATGCACCGACGAGCCCCAACGAAAACAGCACGATCACAATTTTCATTTTTTCTGCAAAATACAACAGCACTTTATGAAAGAGGCTCACACGTTGGAATATAGAAATTTGTTTGGCGTTTAAACTTTTATTGTCTAACATTTAGGTCGAAGAAAGGTATTTGTTAGAGTCTACTGAGTTACTGACACGAATTTAATATTTGACTAAACAATTAGGAGTTATTTTAAAGGAAAGTGTTATTTTGCTATTGAGTTTTGTTTGGCGTTTTCATAAATATCGTATCTATACACTAAATAATATAGTTACCATATGGTATATGAGTACTGATAACAACAGTGACTTTGTATGAGTAGTTAATTAATTATCAAGTAATGTCAACAACCAATCAATAATTATTACTAACTATAAATTATAAACAAAAGTAATAGGTACCTAGACCTTACCTAGTTATCTATTGGGAGTAATTGACTGGGGCTATAGTATAAGCTTTGTTTTTGAGACTGCTCCCAAAGTTCATAGTAGGTAACTAGTTTACCTACAGTGGATAAATACATACAAATACTTGTGTTCATCACACTATCACAATATGTGGTACCATTGTACGCCGACTAACGTTAATTTCTTATCTGCAATCTGTAGGTACTTTGTGTCAATATGGGATAGGTCTTTTATCAAGTCGTAACTAGGTACTCATTAGATTAAATTTGCATAAATATACAACTTACGCCATAATACCGGTACTGGGGACATTTAGCCGGGTTCGGATGACTCCTCTGTGGCTGGTTATTCCTTCTTTGTGCCCTCGCTTGCTCCCGTCGCTCCTTTAGCTTCTTCATAGCAAACCTCGGCAGGAAAGGATTCTGAGCTTCTGCTGTCTCCATCATCTCATCATCCTGGTTTACTTCAGCATCCAAAGGTTTACATAGCACTGTCGCCACAATTACGAACAAAAGAAAAGCGATTACTTTGAAATTCATCTTGGATGTATTGCTGAATAAAAGTAGCTGAAAGTAAAGTTAGCAATGAACTGATGTGTCGAGTTCGGAGGTTAATCCCTGTTTAATCCATACGAAGAGAGTTACCATGTTTTATAGGAGGTGTTTGAGTGGTCGGGTGACACACATCGGGTGCATTTGTTTACCGTACGGATGTGTTTTAGGAAGCGTAACGGGTCATACGCCGCTTCCAATTAACACGTTATCGTCGTAAATTCATAGTCGGAAACGCGGTTTCACTCGTATGTCACGCTGGTGCACCTTTCTCACTTTAAGATGATTTTACTTCTCTCATACCTACATAAAAATTGTAGAAATTGTCGAATAAACTTTGTAATATACAGTGTTTAGGGACGTATTGTTTGTTTGTGTTGATTTATACTAGTTATTTATATCCCGATAGTTTTACCCGCGTTGAAAGCAAGACTCACTTTCAATTTTCTCGCGCAACATATTTTTTGTGAACTGAAAAGATGTTCTCTCTACTCAGAAAAGGCCCGAACTGTCTAGTTATAAAACGGCAGAGGTCGGTTCACAAATTTTACCGTCAAAAAATAGATTTATAATCTGTTAAAACCACTAGACCTTGGTTACCAGATTAAGAATTCTCCCTGTTCTTAACCTAGAGCTGAGGGTAATTATCCCCGCGGGGGTAACCATCAGCTGGTAGTTGTCTCAAATGCCGAATTTCAAAGTGACAAGCGACTGCAAGTTCCGTCGTTGGCAGGAGGGGTAAAATCACTGACCCTAGTTAGATCATAAGGGTAACGGATCTAAAAAGATTATGAATCACTGATCTAGACCGACTGATATGGAGTACCAGGGCCGGGTTTAGTAGAGTTTGAATTATATACTAAAAGTATGGTAGCTTGTTAGAATATATTCTAGTATGAATACGGCTCAACCATATGGAACACATATTTCCTCCAGTGTCAAGGCACCAATAGATGAGTCATGTAACATTAATGTCAGTGTAAAAATAATAAAATTGAACCTAAATAAACTTTGCATTCAGGGAATTGTTGATATCTCACCTTGTTTACTGATTGGTGAATGTTCAGTTACAATACTACGTACGATGCCAGCTATAATTAAACGTTAGCTAATAAATAATTAGAATCCTGTTATTAATATCATCATATAAAGTTACCTACCTACGTGTTTTCATTTTACGTTTTTAGCATTTAGTCTGCGAGTGGCTAAAGGGCCACCTCCATTTTTATTTTAAATACCTATAGAAGGTAGTCAGACACAGGGTAGAAGTTTTTTTTTGTTTGAAAGTTAGGTACCTCATAGCTTTTTCACCTGAACTACAAATGAATCCAAATACATGAAGAAAAACTTAAGACTTTTAACCACTTCATAACATCTATATAAATTAGGTACCAATTACTACCTATATATATATTTAACCTCTATATATATATACTAGCTGACCCAGCGAACTTCGTACCGCGTATACAATTTTTTTTTTCTTTTTTTTCCAAGTTTTCTCACCTTTTAAACCTTCCCTGGAGTTCTACAAACATTTCAAAACTAAAATCAGCCAAATCGGTTCAGCCGTTCTCGAGTTTTAGCCAGACTAACGAACATCAATTCATTTTTATTTATATAGATATATATATATATATATCTTTTTTCATATAAATTACTACAATATTTAAACCAAAAAACCGTCTCGCTTCACTGCCGTTTGTTAAAAGGACACTGCTAAATGCACATCAGTCAACCGTGTCATTCTGTACAAAATTGACAAGTACATTAATGCATCACCGTTATCATTTGTCAAGTGCACCTTTATGTTCTTATTTTGCTTCGTCTGAATGTCAAGGTTATTTTTTTGTTATTTTTTAGATCCGTACCAAAATGCAATCAATTACCCATTGGTGTAGGTATGTTATATAAAATTACAAGTCACAATTTAAGTTAAAAATGGCAACATTTATGCAATGCAGTTGTTTAGCTGCAAACAGAAAAGATGCCAACAGTTCAAATCAGATGTAAAGAAATATATTATGTCAAGGGCCTAACCATTCGCATTAATTAATTTAAAAAGAATAAGGTCGTTGTTATTTTCACGGTTAACGAATAAATTAACGACACTGTGTCTAATATCATTCATAGGTACATAATAGGTATTTATTTTCAGGTGACACATTTACGAAGAAATGGTTAATATTTTCTATGAATTATTATAATTAACCTTTTTTTAAGTGGGGAAATCCTCATGGATACCTTTCGCCCTGGGGAAGGCAAAAGGTTACGCCAGACTGTTACTGGCTAAAACCCCACTGTGTTCCTCTTCGACGCCATAGGCCACGGGACACGGGAGCGCTTGCGCAGTCGTCCACATCCTGGCGGCTATTATAATTAACCTAACCTTACCTAACCTAACAGTGGCCGCTCCAGGCCTAGGCCATGTGCAGCCTGGTTATCAGGGATATTTTTTGATACGATTTGCCGCCCTTAATATCTGGCCACACTAGGCTCGGGCCTACTGGGCCTTAGGGCAAATCCGCCACTTGTTTCATGCGAACGTTAGTTGAAAACGGTGAAAGGTGTTGTTTTGGAGGGTATTAAAGTATTATTAAGAACCATATTGCTTTTCCTTTCCACTTATTTCAGTTAGAACAACTTACATTTAACCGTTCTCTCTCCCCAGGTTTTGAAGCATTCCATATCTGGAAGCTTGCCTATAATCCGTTTTGCTGAAAAAATATCTCTGCTACTTAAAAACCAAGTAAGTAGGTATACTTACTCGGTACTATATATAACTTGTTACTTGGTTATTTGTAGTATTCTTACTGTGTCTTTACCTGCCTCAATTACATGGCTTCACCGGTATAAGTATAATAATAGCATCCGGCCATACAACTTGTAAAAACTTTTTGTACCAGTACCTACCTATCGCTTAGTTCACGCACTGTGTCTTCTGAGAAAAACAAGATTAGCTCCCGTCAGACTCTATGTATATGTACCCTCCACTCGACCTCACGTCATAGTTAACAATAATGTTGAAAATAAATGTCAAACGCTAGGGTTGTGAACTAATTTAAATACATGTAAGTACCTACTTACGTGCCTACATAAATACAAAATACCTTTTTGTATTTCAAATATTTTTCGGAAACTATTTTTAAATGCTTTTATTTAACCTACAATGTAAGTATGTTTGTAAGAGTAGAATATTTGAACTCAAATTTGAAACCGGTTAGATACTTAAACCGATTTTGCATGCATGTAGTTAGGTACCTATAATTGTCTTTGATTAAAAACACAAAAATACACGTCACGTACACATACGTATTGGAATGAAACAACTATAAACGGGTTTAAACCGAGTAAGTATTTCGAGACGTCACCAAATAAAATATTATTTGGTGACGTTTCGAAAACTTTACATTTTCCATAATCGTAGCACGACTGAGCTGACGATGGTCTAACGCTAAAATAAACTATCGTCATCTCAGTTACTTTTTCATGTTTTTCTTGAAACATTTTATTATAATAAAAGTATTTTTATAATATTAGTTACGACTTACATAGGTACCTACATTACCTATTTAAGTGCATTTTGTATTCAAAAACACCTTTAAGTGGATAAAACAATTTTCTATTGAATTTGAAATAGAAGAATATTCGCTGGGTGCGCGATGACAACGCCATCTGACAGTTACAATAACAGCGGACTTTGAAATGTCAAATGGCTGCCTGTCATCAAAAAGAGTAAGTAAACAAACAAATAATTTAATGAAATGTCGCAATTTACGTATGTTTTTTTTCGATTATGTTAATCTATAGTGTCGATAATAACGTTGACTTTTTCTGTTTCCCGTCTAAAATGGCCAAATTAATAATTTTCAGATAAATCACACGGACCTTTTCATGGCTGTCTTCACGAGAAGTAGGTTACAAAATATACAAATTCAACCGAATAACGCATTTCATGCTTAATGCAGGCGATCATTTATGACTCGTGGGTCGTAATAATGCAGACTTTTTTGTATTTTCAGTTACACATGGCGCAATCAATAATTAAAACCGGATTTTGCGCGATCCAACACAACATCAGTTTCCAACCCCAAACTTTGATGAAAGGCAAACAATTAGTTTTAGCTGGACATGTTCAGGACTCTGATCTCAAACATATATTTTGTTCTGAATATTTAATTAGTAATAATAAATCTTTTTATTTACTTAATTATTGTTCTCATCTCAAATAAAAGATAACTGTGCTATGGAATTGTTTTATTTAAATTTACTATAATATATAATTATTTTAAACCATTTACAGATTCTTTAGAAAATATTGAGGGCTGTAAGTAAATTTACTAAAATACAGCAAATATGTACAATATCATCAATACCTATGGCAAAACAAAATCCATTGTTCTTGCAATTCACGACGCAGCAGGTTTTGTGTCGCATATTTATTTATTTTATAATGTCTCAATTTCGCAGATTTCCCTACTAAAAAGTGACAGTTGGTCCGCCGAAAGTTTCTTTTATTGGCCACTGCGGGCGCCGCGATCGATTCGTGGTTCTCCCACCACCTACTTTGCACCTAGCGAATAGTTAAGACTACTTATTTGTTTTTGTATTTAAATAGTTTCCTATCTTTCACAGCTCTGCAAACGAGAGTAAAAATCCATAATATATATGCATAGGTAGGTACGCACAATGGATGATAAATAGATACCTACTCTTGAGTGTGTCTTATCAAGACGTGAGTGTACTATGATTGATTTGGCATGTCTAAAGGTTTTAGCAAACGTGATGTGATTTTGCATATTTCAGCGTACCTAAGTACCAATTACAGATCATAGGTATCAATTACAGATCATCTGTTATCCTACAATAAATACCTAATCTTTTCCGTCCTCCGGCCAGAAAGCGCCAACTTTGTGGCCGCTTCGCTAAATGAAATTTCCGCTTTCTGGCTTCGTCGAACAGAAAAATAGTATACTGACCTCGGCCAGTAAAATATAAAAGCCTCAGATCACATTTTTGTCAACCTCGGCTTCGCCTCGGACGACAATTACATGTGATCTGAGACATTTTTATTTTACTTATTGAAGGTGTATAACGTACTTAGGTATATCTAACTAAGAAATGAATCACTTTGTGTACGTTCCTGACATCTTAAGAAGATATTATTATTTGTTTAGTTAAGTATTCATTTAAAACAAAGTATAAATTAAATATTATTATGTATTCATTTTAAAATTTATTTACACAGCAGTTTATATGGCAACCGTAAACTTCTTACATATAATAAAACAGTAGAAACCGCGTGTCTGTACAATTGAAATTTTTAACAAAAAATGGGTGTGGGCAATAATAAAAGAGTAACAGAACACAAAAATGATTTTTTAGATTTTCTTTTCTGTCTGTCTGTCTGTCTGTCTGTCTGTCTGTATGTATTCGCTAATCTTGAAAACTACTGAACAGATTTTGACGCGGCTTTCACTAATAGATTAAGCTCTTCCCTGAGCAACATATAGGCTTTGTTTCATCGAAATCGGATGTCAAATAAAAAAGCTATCGTCTTTTAAAGTTTAAAGGTAATTTTTCTATAGGAGATTTTATAGTTACATAATATAGTACTAGATGGCGCCTCAAGGCAATTAAAACACGCTATAGCTTTTTCTCTGAAAAGTATAAATACAAACTGGTTGTCTCTCTACGTTTAAAACTATTTAATTTTGTTTGTCTTGCGATTCGGTTAGTTGATGATTTTGATGTTATACTTGGATATGAAAATACGGACTCTGAACTTGCTTTGTGAATTGGTTGAAAAATATCGGATATAATCTAAAAAAATATTGCCTACGTAGATTTATTGAAATAAATATATGTATTATTGTATGTATTTGCTTTGATTTTAAAAATGCCCAGACGAAACGCTTACAACGCATCGCTATTGAGAAATCTTACTCCGCCTAAATTGTGCAATGGAACCCGACTTAGAGTAACTTCTTTACAAAGAAACTTAATCGAAGCTGAGATTCTTACTGGATGTAGTGCAGGTGAAACTGTATACATACCACGAATACCAATCATCCCCAACAATTTCCCATTCCAATTCAAACGGACACAATTTCCAGTGTCCGTTTGCTTTGCTATGACAATTAACAAGTCTCAGGCTGTTGGAGTTGATCTCAGGTCGAATTGTTTTTCACACGGCCAACTATACGTGGCTTGCTCGCGGGTTAGTAATGCGGATAACCTTTTCATATTAGCCCCAGAAGGAAAAACTATTAATTTGGTTTATAAAGACATTTTATAATTTACATTTGAAATATTAAATACATACCTATATTATATTTTTTATATTATTTGTCTGTCTATCTGTGTGTTCCGGCTAATCTATAGAACAGCTGGACTGATTTGGACGGGACTTTCACTGGCAGATAGCTTATGTAATAAAGAGTAACTCATTTTAGAAAAAAATCTTTAATTATCCATACTTATGTCCCAGTACTTAAATTCCACGCGGACGAAGTCGCGGGCACAGCTAGTTTATTAATATTTATTGTTTTTATAGTTTTACCTACTAAGTGGGAGTCTGCTTCGCTTATTAAGTAGATCTCAGATCGATTTTTTAAAATACTTACTTACTTAAAATAGAAAATTTATTTCGGTTTGTTATGACAATGAACAATTAAACCCTTTTTAAATACCACCTAGTTATTTACGATTATCTATATTGAAGTACAGACAGATCTATCTTTGATTTATTATGAACTATCACGTACGGTTTATAAATTCCTTAGTAATCTTTTCTTTTTATTTAACAAACAAAAGATTTGTTAAGTCTTGCGTTATCCGGAATTGTTATCTTAAAGTGAACGGACTAGGCTCTCTCTTCGTCCTCTAATTATATTGTGACAGGTAGGTACCTACAACCTGTACTCGAATCATTCGTCATTGTAAACTTGGTAGGCAGGTATAATAATTGTATACCTACTTTGAAAACTTACTTACCTAAGTACCTATCTTCTAAATAAATAAAAATCAATCTTCGAAATGTATGTGCGTGTACAACTTTCGATCGACTGCACCAAATTGGATATTTTTTGTTTGTTATAGTCAGATCAAATCATTTTAATACCAATACTTACCTACCCAAGCAAATTTATTTCACCTAATAACTACAGACCTACCCATAAATCGCAACAAAAGTTAAACTAACGCAGAAACGGTTCTAAACAAGTCTCTGTTCAGACGTCATAAAGCTCATATCACCTAGATGCCAATACGTAGACCATTCAAGGCCATCAAATTCTGCAAGAGAACCATTGATTGCCAATGACAGCGTGACGTCACGTGCGTAGCGCTCGCCGGCCGCTCAGTCCGCACCTAAGCACCATACAGCCAGTTGGCTTCCCCTACTGGATGCCACTCGCCGCGTTCCACTCGCCGAAACTCTTTTATCGATCGCAATAACCTTTACATTGAACTTACTAAAACAGTAAGAATATTGGAATACGCGCAATACGTGTTTTATTTTCAGCAAGAGTGAAACGTGACGCGTGAATTGGATCTGTTCCTAGTTTAGTTTTTCATAGACGTTTTTTTTTATAAAGTTTTTGACTGAGGACCGTCGGAATGAAAGAAAGGCTTGGGTATGTATTTAAGACGCATCTATTTATAGACTAGTAGCTAGTGCAAGTCTAGGTGATTTAGAAACTTTTTAGTCAAATATTTAAAAGCGACGGCAGAACGCACGCATAAATGTGTGTGTTTAGTTTATCATTGCCAGCGATTCCGATTACACATTTGAACTTGACCGGTACCCATGTAGTTGCTATAAATCATAACTTTATTATGTTGACATGTGATGTGATTCGATATAATATACATAGGTACATTACTTATGTACCATAAGAATAAGTTACGTTATTAAGTAGGTAGTTACTTAGCTGAAAAATGATTCGATAATTTCACTAGTCATTGATCTAACAATGCTAAAAGTAGGTAACTGATTTCAAAAATGTCTAATAAATTCCCTAGTTAAAATTAAAGCACAGGCTATTTATAAGTACTTACTTATCTACTTACTTAGGTGTATAGTATTAAGTATATAACGTCACCCAAATTTCTAAAACAGCATAGATATTTACTCACAAGGAAAATTATATAAGTCCTGCCTCACTAACAGTCTTAGTTACCTAATTGCGACATGTGCTTAGTGGTTTAGAAAGTTAATAAATAAAAAGGTTATCATGTAGATACGTTACCTAGCTACGTTGCTAAAAAATATCTACTTAATACATTTTAGAAACAAAACACAATCACATTTACTTTATCTATATAGATAGATACGCTAGGTAGGTACTAGTCTGTAATTCAAGTAGTACAATTTCGTCATTCTATTCAAAATTTAATCTAAGCTTGTTGTAGCAACTTTTGTCATAACAGTTGATAGGCATGTAACTATCTTTGTGTCTTAATACGTCATTCTATTATGATATATAGAAAAACGGGCTTGTGTACAATTTTCATTTTAAACTTCCATGTTACATTATCAAAAAAGATTGGACACATTTTTGTTCTCATTGAACAAAAAAATATGATTATTATATTAAAAAACCGGGTAAATTCAGCCGCACTTTTCAACAAAAAGTGACGTCACGAGCTAGTCCCCATTCCCGAACTTCGACGTACTTTTTCTTTGTTATTTACAACTGCAATAATACCTATGCATTTTATTACGCTTATTAATATGATATAAAAATACAATAAACTGCAATACCTAACTGAATTCTTTAGTTACATAGGTATTTTTAAATTTGATAACAAAGAACTGCTCAACAGGTAGAAACCGTGACAGGAAACTCAGGTAGACCCATAAAGGTCAAACCAGGCTAAGTGCGTTGGATTATACCCAACTCTGGTTTCAATATAATGTTTCTAATTTCTGATGCCATCGCGGTTTTCATAATCGGAGCACGACTGAACTAACAATTTACCTTACCATAAGACTATCGTCGGCTCAGTCGTGCTATGATTATGGAAACTGTAAAGGTTCCCAAAAGTCAGCCAATAAAATAAAATGCTCGTGTTTAATTTTGTTGCATTTTGCAAAAAAAAATAGACAACACGAGTTAAATCCGTTTATAGTTGTTTCATTGCATTTTTATTTTGCTAATAATATAAGTACCTACATAATATTTTATTTGTATTTTGTACTAACGGATAATGGAAAGTTATTCTTTACTCAATGTTTTTTTTTATATTCGGTAAATCAACTAATTTCTCGATTCTAAAACAAAAGACATCAAAATATTGAAAACAGAAATATAAAACCCTAGTTATATATTTTTTACCTATTTATTTTACAAGTTTTAATTTGTAGGTAACAAACTTAGAAAAACCCGTTAGCATTTTTTATTGACCGTCTGGTATTCAAATCAAATATCCAGTTAAAATTGGAAACATAGGTATAATATATGATAGATAACGACATAAACACAGATTGAATTTATCTTTAGGTACCAACATAGAGATTACTTCAATTTGTCTATGTCATGCTAAGTAGATACCTGAATAATCTTTGAGCTGTTGATTTTACCTCCTTCACTGTTTTGCTGAATCACTTCATACCTACCATATGCGTTTTATCAGTCTCGTGCTAATATTATGATATGAATGCCCTGTCAGAAAAGCAAGGATAAACGTTGAGGCCACGTGTTTTTTTATTTCTACACGGCAATAACTATTTTAAACAGCAGAGGCGGCGCTAGGCGTGGGCGACGTGGGCCATCGCCTACGGCCTCGCGGTCCGGGGGCCTCGCGCCTCAGATACGCGTTACTCGGACGCAACGTGAAAATTATTCGTTAATCGTTATAAAACGATAAATATATTGATATACTGAAATATTTTTTTAGGCTAGCCACATTCTTTTACTTTGTGTTGCTATCGCGGGAAACGAACGGGGAAGCCCCTCCGAAATAAAATTGTTTTATTTACTCTAGCAATGTTTCCTGGCATTGCGTTGCTATTCACAGGCAACCCCCTAGTGGTTAAACTCGGAGATTTCGTTTTCTGTTTGAAGTTTGTCTATGTAAGGAAGATACTTCACAAACTTCAGCCGATTCTCAAAAAATAAAGTATCGCAACGGTATATTAAATTACAATTATTAATCGTTATAAAGTTATAAAATGATAAATAATTATATTGATACACCGAAATGTTTTTTTAGGCTAGCCAAATTTGTTGGTTTTGTGTTGCTATCGCGGAAAAAGAACGGGGAAGCCCCTCCAAAAACGAAATATTTAGTCTAGCATTGTTTGTTGGCAATGCGCAGTGTTGCCAATTTAGCGACTTTGTCGCTAGAACTGACGACTTTTGCTTAAGGCATAGCGACCAAAAAAAAGTTTTGACGACAAAAATAGTTTAGCGACTTATCTGGCGACTTTTGGAGTACAAAACAGAAAATTTTTGTTTCTTTAACGTTATTTTAAGAAAATGTCTGTCTTTATTATAATAAAGTAGTAAAAACCTATTTTTCAAATGTTTTTTATTTATGGCATTGGTTCTTACGCTACCAGAGGGCCTCGCTGAATGTACCTTGCCCACATAAAATTTTGTTCTTGCCCCGCCACTGTTAAACAGTTTCAAAAAGAGCGTGTTAGTCGTTTGAGCTAGTACCTACTTACTTAATTTTGACGTTTCGAAAGCAGTCCGTTATTTTTTTGAATTAAAAACAAATGTTTAAAAACGCCTCAGTATTAGTAGAAACTAAACAACAATACCTACGTCTATACGAGGATTTCTAATGATGTCGAAACATAAAGAAAAACAGGAAAAAGCTGTTTGGCGTCAGTAAATCTAAGAACAGGCACCAACTTATTGACCTAGAATACCTATTTCCTTCTATACTTACTTACATACTTAGGTATAACCCGTATAACCTATGTATTGTATATTTAATAAGTTAGGTACGATTTGCATTTAGATGTTTTATTCCTGACAAACCGACGCGGCGACGTAACTAATCACGGTATACGTATATGGTACGATATACAGTTACAGCTTATCAATCTCTGTAGGTACATACCTACCTAACTAATACATATTTGGTAAGAGCATATATATGAGTAGGCGATAAATATATTATAAACATTTTATTTCAGTTATAAATAATATTGATAAATAAGTACCTAAGCACATTAGTGTCATGAACCTATATGCATATGCCTTTTGTTATAACCTACCTGTACAAAAAATATTTTTGACCTTATTTACATACCTACCTTTTCCTTATCGACAATAAATAAAAAGATTTACCTAAACCATTCGACGATTTTTGATTTTTATAAAACAAAAGCATGGTTATTTATTAATACACCTAAAGGTAGGTACTTACTTAGTTAAGTAATCCAGATTTATCCATTCACTTAGCCACCGTAGGAATTAACATATAGGCCCCTTCCCTACCTACAACCTATTTTTTTCTAAGTAGATGCACTTATACCTATATATACTTACTTATTATAAGTAAGATAATTATATAAAAGTTATTGAGAAACCTACTCTGCTGAAAGCCGTGCTCTCCGTTTAGGCAAGGCGCCTACTTATATTCAGTTTATTTATTAATTTCAAAATATTCTAAACTAAAACAACAACAAATTGGCAAACATTATCGAAGCGTTTTAAATAATCTAGCAATTTATTTGTAAAAATATAAACTTTGACGACGCTCTTAACATGACCTTGGGTCTACAATGACTGTGTAGGTTTAGTCTATTTTGGCGAACTTATACATGTGAGCTGTACGCATCGCACTGATAATATTTTTGGCAGATCTCCATATGTATAACATATAATAATATATATGTATTTGTAAACAAATCCTAAGAACGATGAGCCCCTCATTATATTATACCTAAGTACCTACCTACCGAGTAGCTATAGAGAAATGTATGAACTAAGTATACACTTTTTTTTTAACTAGCGGCCCGCCCCGGCTTCGCCCGGATCCCTTTTTTTTATAGCCTACTAGCTTCTGCCCGCGACTTCGTCCGCATGGAACTCCTTCTTTTTTGCAGTCGGTTAAAAAGTAGCCTATGTCCTTTCTCAGGTTCCAGACTTTCTTTGTACCAAATTTCATTTAAATCGGTCCAGTAGTTTTAGCGTGAAAGCGTAACAGACAGACAGACAGAGAGACAGAGTTACTTTCGCATTTATAATATTAGTAGGGATGTCACTCGGGAATAGTGTAGCTTTCGAACAGTAAAAGAATTTTTCAAATCGTCCAGTCGTTTAGGAGCCTATTCAACCCAAACAAACAAACCTTTCATCTTTATAATATTAAGTACTTACCTACAGATCGCACATTTTTTATTTTAAATGGTTGCTTGAATCTATAAGGAAAAAAGAGGGCTCACTTGTCCCGTATATTTTAATTTAATATAAGTACTTAATTTAAATATAATGCAATTGATCTAGGACTCTAGGTGTTACCTATTTCTTTATATGCATCCATGGTATTTCAAGTAAGTACATAGGTAAGTTTTAAATAGTTTCACATGGACCTGGATCGGGTGTCGCAACTGATAACTAATTAGGTAAAACATTCTTAAACATTATAATTATATGAACAATTTATTTATTTGTAAGTAGGTATACATTTTTAGCCATAAGAAAAAAAAATACTACCTACTTTAATAATTTACCAGAAATAATAGCAACCAAACTTTACAAGTACCTAATAATAGAAACTGGAAACCGGATTTTCTACACATTCGGCAAGTATTTTATTTTTAAAACTTGATAAGATAATAAAATAACTATTTTTAGAAAAAGGATTTAATTATTTAGAAGATCAAGATTAGAAGGTCCTAAGATAGTTTTTATTCCGCAACAGATTTCTATTATACACTAGCGGTCCCGGCAGACGTCGTCCTGCCCGTTCGAAATTCAAATTAGGTAACTTTAGTTAGACAACGTTTGTATGGGAAAAGAAAAGGGCTGTTTTTAGGGGTTTCCCGGCAATTATTCGATTTTTTCTCACCGTAAGAACCATCCTTGGAATTCAACGAACATTTAAAAAAAAAATTGGCCAAATTGGTCCAAGCGTTGTCGAGTTATGCGCTTACCAACACATTTTGCGATTCATTTTTATATATAAAAAGAAGATGTGTAAAGAGAGGGTGGAATTTACTATAGATAGAAGTAGTACCTACAGTAATAACTTCACTCAGACGAACTCGTGGATAAAAGCTAGTAGGCACATAAGATTAAATCACGTGCCTATATTATACAAGTAAACTGAGACATACCTACCTACAATTAATTACATTATAGATAGTGGGGTCAGAAACGATACCAAAGGACTAACAACATATTTCCCTTCTCAGTTTACACGCGATATCCCAAGTTGTCGAAAGTCCTCAGTGGTCTAAATATTATCAAATTGAAGTTTAATAATGATTACAAAATAAAATAACAAAATGGTGGTGTCAATTTTTGGATTTACAATATATTTCAGAAAATTTAGGATAGTGAGAGAGCAGAGGTATGTTCTTGAGTGTAGTAAAATTAAAATAACTTACCTAGTGTCAATATTTAACTAAAATAGTTCTTACATTATCAGTACCAACTGGCGTCAATATACTTATTTATATATATGAAAGTTATTTGCTGCTTTTGTTTATACATCACATTAACGATCCATTATAATTGGGATGGAAATCAGTCGCAAAATGAACGCCAAATAATCTCAGACTTTTCTACTTACCATAGCATGACTTTTTCCTTTTCATTTGTGCTTTTTCTACCTCGTAGTACTCTCTTTCAAATTAGTCTCCTTTTTAAAATAGGGATCAGCCTAGGCACCCAGCATAATTGTACACAGACATGTTTGCTGAGAGAAATCTTTGCTGCAATTTACGTAACGGAACATAAATTCAAATTACTCGTATTTTCATATCAATAAATATGAAATTTCATCCAACATGAAGGATGAAATTTCATATAACTTATAAGGTACCGTCAATTCCCCCGTATATATTATGTAGTAGGTACCTACTAACGTATATTACTAAAGCAAATTAAATTTTCTGCCTTTAAAGATACGACAACTACGACCCAAATATGAATACCTATTTTTTAGACTAATGCCACACAAATAATAAAGCTACAAAAAGTAAGCCACACGTAGAATTCGTCAAACAGGTTGATCGAGACAGTATTAAATGAGCAACCAGCTTCGTCTGTATTAATATAGAAAAACATATCCGTAACACGCTTAGTCAAGATGATTATATTCGTTCGTCCATTCTTACATCTCACCGGTTTATAATTCTTAATTCTAATTATTTCTTCTGTCTTGCAGCGATGGCGCCCACGAGGCGATGCTCGCTGACGGCAAGAAGCCAGAGCCGACAATAAAGGAAACGGCAAGACAAGAAGAATACGAGGCTCTCCAAAGTTTCCTCCGCAGCATCAGCTCGACAGCCACTTTACCTCCATACATAAAGGGGGACACATATTCATCAGTTCGAGGAGTATTGAATCAAGTAAGTAGGTATCTATGAATTCACAAGGGCCTCAATAATCTGAACATCAAAACACCAACCCCTTCGGATTCATAAAATATTGAACACCATACTTTTGAGAAAATTCAGTTCTTTACAAACAATCCATCTTATAAACTTTCTAATATGGCACGCTTTGACGCTTCTCGACAATGGTCAAACAGCCTACCCCCAAAATGCTCTATGGCCTACCCCAGGGTTAGACTATTCATTCAGATCTAGGCCAAACGTTCAAAAATTTCACAAACAAACTCTAGGTCTCTCTGGAACGAAGTAGATACCTACCTAAGCATTTTCTTCGAAAATAAAATATATTGCTGTGCACAATGCAGAATGCAGATAAGTATTACAAATGTTATAAACCTAAGGTGGCATACATATTTCACCGTCCACATAGCCAATTTAGTAGAGGTTCCGGAATGCAATGAAAAATCTACCAATTATGAAATTTGTTAATTAACTCTGGACTCTTTAATGTCATGAGTATCATAGGCTATCAAAAATGAGATAATATTATCGAGGGCCGCAATCAGTTAAAGAACGGGTAGGAAGTTTGATTTATTCTTTAAATTAGGTAATTAGTTTATTTATTACGTAAGTAATGCAGCATGATCAGCATATTATCGTCAGACTTTTAGATAAGTACCTAGGTACTTATTAAGTATTTTCATCAATAATAAACATGAAAGAAAAAACAATGTATTTAAACAGAACTGATTTCCTTTCGTAAACTTGGGTACAGGACTTTGGGCTCTTTGTGAAATCAACAAAATTATTTACTCGTTTAGGTAGGACAAGAGATATCAAGTTCTACATAAAAATAAATACTTACTGTATGACAACAAGACACTTAAGTACCATTTGTCTCAATCGCAATGTGTCAGGAAGTGTTAAAGCAATTCAGACATATCTATTTACAAACAATATAATTGTCGCACCGAGTCAATGTCACTGCAATTGCGATGATCAGGTATAAACTTTATCACATTCAAGTCTTGATGTATAATTTATATAACCTAGAATACCTACCATACCTTTTAAGTATATGTTATATCCATTATATACTTGTCTTTTTTTACTTTTAAGTACCTAGGTATGTTTTAAAAGTGCTCATTGTTAAAGTACCGCTACGAATGTTTGAACGGATTAAATCGCTTAGTTTTTAAATCATTAGTAGTTACATAGAACCTATTTACTTTTCGAAATATTCCTAAAACAAATTCAACAGACTTATTTAATGCCGTATATAACGACAACTTTGCAAGACATTTGACAATGTTCAAAGTGAGCGTACCTAAGGTCTACCAGGATCTGATCTGACGCTAGCAATACTGGGGAAATTGGAGTAAACTTTTTAAACTTTTTTTTTAACTATCAGATCTGTACGATCCATACATAAATATCTGACAACACTGCTAGTCTGTTCCGACTAATATCCGATGAAGCTACTCATCCGCCATTTAAAACAAAATAATTTAAATACAGTCTACAATTTATATGTAGGCGTTTTATTTACAAAATACCAGCGACCAGGAAGCCTACAAGATCCTAGTAGACCTTTAAAAACTTTACTCCAATGTCCCGAGTACTTCTAGCGCCGATTTATTTTTTCCCTTTTTGCTATCAGCTCCTGGTACTTACCTTAAGAAATCTACTAAGTACTTTAATAAACTAATGGCAACCCAGTTTACCTCCGTCTAACCATGAGATTAAGTCCATTAAGCAACATAGGTATAGTGGAAAATGACAGCAATTTAGATATGCTATAGCTTCCACTCTTGGATATTAACCGAACATTGCAAACATCACATGATCCCAATTAAATAAATTGGTCGTGGTTTGGCTAACAAAGAATTATCCGTGCCCGTGCCATAATAAAATGAATATAGCAGCAACATTGTTATTACAATAGGCACTTACCTATTATGTTAGGTATCTACGTGCCTACTTAGTTATCGGCATCTAAAGTCATAGTACTTAGGTACGTCCAATTTTTGACAGATTCAAATCTGGAGTCTTATTGAAAAATGGTACCTACAATCAGGCGCATGCAAGGGGGGAGGTGCATAATTAAGGTTGTCTGGTAGAGAATGCCGTATGGCATTAAGTCCGCCTTTTGTACATTTGTTTTTGATTGTGCAATAAAGTGTAAATAAATAAATAATTATGTATAGCTTTAGGGTAGGTAGGCACTCCATACATTTATGACATTGTGCCTATATGGAATGCACGCGCTTGCTTATAATAAGTGTAGTTCGTTAATGACTTACTATGTCCATCTGTCCCCTAGGTGTAAAAAAAAAATATAAAAAAACATTAGACGTATTTTTTCCCTATCAAACAAAAAAATACAATGATAAGCGCGTCAAAAAAGTTTTTTTTTTCCACCTTTGTGAACATCGGCCCCGCTTTCAACTTAGCGAGTAGGTACCTATCTCTTCTACCAATCCTAGAAAATTCATCTTTCTTAAAACTACCTAAGTATGGTATGGGATTATTCAATGAGATTTTAATTTGTGTCGCAGTGTATCATCACATGCGCAGTGCTGGTGCTATCAGCTGGCGCCGGACATCCCATCGGCTTCTCAGCGATTGCACTCCCTCAGCTCCGAAACGAGTCCTCCACCATGAGGATAGATGAAGAAATGGGATCCTGGATCGGTGAGATCACGTATACTTAACGTACGCCTCGGCGACACTATATGCTATGTGACTGATCGTGGTGGCTACACTCTACTCGCGTACTTAAGTCATCGCAACATTCGCCTTGCCTTTAAATCGCGCCAAAAACCAACTATATCAACTTACCTGATCATTTCTGATGGCTTCGCGATTATTACACATTGGAATGAAAAACATAACTTTAGCGTTAGACTATAGTCACCTCAGTTGTGCTACGAATATGGTAAAACTTCGAAACGTCGGCAAATAGAAAAAAAAAAGTACGCAAGTTAAATCCGTTATACCTAGTTGTTTCAACTTGTTTCATTCCAATGATATATTGAAACCGTAAAATTATCGGAATGTGCGATCTGAATACCTTGACTTTGGTTTCGGCAAAAAGATAAGATAAACATATCAGCAAATACAGATGCTGTAAGACTACCGGATTAGGAGGATTAGGTAAAGACATATTAAATAGTACTTACTTGTATGTAAACAGTTGTTAAAATAATCCTGTGTATTCAGACTCGTATTAACAGGTAGGTACGATAGATTAGAAAAAAAATACCTCGTACTTAATGAGAAAAATAATTTTGTTTTAATTTTTGGTCTCATTATTTTCAGTCTTTTATTTTGAACTTCTCGAAAAGACTGCTCAAATGTAGGTGTGATAAGTATACCTATGTGAGTAAAAGCCGTTTTATTCCATTTATATACAATATTGTAGGAATACAATAAATAGTAATTGAGGTACTTAATTCATAATATGTACCCATTGTTTTATTTTCTCAAATATGTGAATTAGGTTGCTTACCTATTTACCTAACAAAAGAAATGCTATTTGAACGTAATAAACGAATCTTATCATACAAATTTTATAGGTCAGTGGTCCCTATTAACATATTGGACTATTAAGTAGAAGACTTTGAATGACAAAATATGTCGTAATAGTAGCAGAAATGGTGTCATCCAATCTTGTTATAAAATTATTTTTAAACAAACTACAGACTAGATATATGTAATCATCAATAAAAAACGCTCATCGCATCGCGTGTGCGGTAACAATGACTTAGCAAAAATTATCGTCGCGTCGCTTCGTTGTGGATAAATACACTGAATTATTAAATAGAGGCTCTTGGCTCGGCGAAAAAGAATCCCTATTACATAAGTAACAGGGTTCAAGTTTCGAAAGTATCACTACCATCTCCCTACTCACTTGTACTTGTGTTTATTATTATTTATTGTGTTTTATTGCTGAGTTGGTGATCGATTTATGATACAATTGACTTGACCTTATTATATTTTAATCGACTTGCGTAATACTACAAACATAAAGAAAGTGCGAACTCTACGTTTAGTCAAAAACCAATAGTCAATTCAAAAAATCAAGTAGGCAAATCATCTATAGATACCTACTTTATATATTTTATTTAGGTATCTTTTGGCATTAGAAATGGTCTGACACTATTTTTTCAACAAATGAGCGACACAATAGATACCAGTAAGGAAAACATAGATTAGTATATACTTACTTACCTACCTGCATATGCGCAATATTTTGCACATTCATATTCACAAATAGGATGGTCAGTATTCACATAGAGTTACGACAATAACATAAAATCACCACATCATAATATTCACATGGTTATGAAATTATGAATGCTAGAACAAAGTCCATAGAATTGTAACCGGGTAAATATATGTCCATACACGATGATACAAGGTCGGTAGACAAGACATTTTGCATAACAGGTAATAGTTATCTTACTTTTTGCTTTTGCACATTATAAGGTAAAATGAGCTTGTAAACCGTGTTAACGGCTTCAGTAGGTACCTTGGTAATTTATGTAAACCATAACATGTCACTTGTATGCTACTAAACGCATAATTAGGTATTATAAATTATACTGAGTACCTTTATCATTTATTAGGTATTTCTTTTTACAGCTAGTATCCACTCAGCCGCCACACCGATAGGCTCGTTGGTATCCGGTCCGATCATGGAAGCTATAGGCCGGAAGCGGACTCTTCAAGCCTCTACACTACCTCTTCTGTTAGGCTGGATCATCATCGCAACAGCTTCCCAACACGCCTTGATGCTATTAGGCAGAGTAGTCTGCGGATTCTCTGTTGGCATCATGGCGGCTCCCTCTCAGGTAACTTAAGAATCATACTTTCATTTAACTCTACGGTACTTGCATTTGTTTTGGTAATAGAAGGTTGGGCCGATTCTCTAACGACCGCAATGGGGCAAACATGAGTTAAAAATCTGGTAGATGTCGTTAGAGTAGGTCTAGTCTGGTTCCTCTAATCACAGACAAGTGACTTGTGTCTTATCTATGGAACCTGACAGCTAAAGCTTACTTACAACATTAACGCATTTCAACGAACTTAAAATTTTAAATTCACTTAAGTACCTACACTTTACAAAATATTATATAGGTACCCAGACAAGAGATACTGTAGAACTACCTATGTAAACAAAGTATTTAGCTTATGACAGTTAAAAGTAAAATCAGCTAAACATTTCGCAGCGGTCAGGATGTTCAAGTATAGCTACACGTCTTTGTTGTCAGGGCACTGTACAAACAATACCCATGTTTATAAAAAAAAACTTTGTCCCCAGGTGTACTTAGGCGAAATATCAGAGCCTAGACTGCGTGGGCTTCTAATAGGAACGCCATTCGTGGCCTACTCTCTAGGAGTGTTGTACGTGTACGCTCTAGGAGGTTTCCTGCCGTGGCGGACCGTGGCGTACCTCTCCATGGTACTCCCAGTGCTGGCGTTCATAGCACTTTGCTTTTCACCCGAGAGCCCGACGTGGCTGGCGCGCCACGGGAAATTCCACGACGCCATGGCAGCCATATCTCGTCTACGGGGAGATCCTGACATTGTAAGTACCAAAAAGCGGACAAGTAGGTTTATTTAGGCCGGACACGCAATCATAAATCCTACTTACGTCCGAATTCCTTCCTAATAGGTCCATAGTAAAACTAAAATCCTTTTACGTTTCATAGTAAGCATAAATAGAATGATCTTAATTGAAATACGACCCATTATTTCCCTCATATTATTATTATATTATGATCAATTGCACTAAATGAATAGCACGAGTGGATACAATTGATCCTACCCTACACATGTACATGTACCTACCTACTCTAATGTATTGTACTCATATACCTAATACGAAGAGTTGTTGCAATCAAATAGATGAAAACATAGCTTTGTATTTATAAAGTTTAATTGATACTGCGGGTGCGCTATTTAGGGTTGCCACTTGCCAAGTGTTATAAAGTTGCAGACAAATGTCTATTAAAACCTATATAGGTATTACGCTTTGTAACACAGTGAAAAGATATTATTTTACTAACTTCTCTCATAAAACATAATATACCTACTCAAATTTGATATGCTAAACTTACAAATATAATATGCGGAAATGTACATGTAAATTCATAATTTTTATAAAGATTAATTGCTATGGTTCGTCTAGATATTACTAGGAATAGGCAGGTAAATAATGGCCAGGCACATGGACAATATATACCTAATATATGTTTGCAACCCTAGCGCTAGTTAATAACAGACAAGCTCTTGTTATAAGAACAGTGGCCTATGTTTTAGAGTAGGTAGTTAAATATCTACACGTGATTTATCTACACGACGTAGATAATTCTTATATATAATATAATAAGATAAGCCTTTATTGAAAAAAATAATAGTAAGCATGTGTACTAAAGAACTGTAAGTAAGTATATCAAATTATTTAAATCTAAACATGACGATTTTATCAAAAGTTTCAAGATCAATTTCTCCGATACAATATGACGTAAAATCTAGATTTATTCAGATATCACTATCAGCCGATCTTGTAATGTTATGAACGTAATAATTTTAATATTATAAAGTTTAATGTTATAGATAGTATATATAAAAACATTGGCGCTGCACCCGCCAAGGCTATCTTGGATTGCACCTACCAAAATGTTATACCTAATTATATTAATTTTTACTTACTTACTTACGAGTATAGTCGGCATCGATATTTTCTGGCAACTAAAGTTATTATCACCTGTATTAAATTTTAAATATAATTATATTAAATATATAAATAATGATTCACCAATTCTCTTTCAGGCTCAACGCGAACTCCACGAGCTCATAAACGCAAGGGAGAAAGAGAAGGCACGAGGCGAAATCAAATTAAATTTCATCAGCACCGTGTTCCGGGCGCCGGTACTGAAGCCCCTCCTACTCATCAACGCCTTCAACATGCTGCAGATACTTTCCGGCAGCTACATAGTTATATTCTACGCCGTGGACATTCTCAAGGACTCGGGCGGTTCATTGGATCCCAATGTAAGTGTAATAAAAAAAACAACGACAATAGCGGCCGCCTCGTGTCATCAAAGAGTGGCTCTTAATCTTTTTAGGTCCGTTAACCTAGCTAGGGTCACTGATCTTACCCCTCCTCAGTCGACGCTACGCTGTGCTCAGACTTGGCAACTAGGTACCAGCTGATTGTGACCTCCGCGAAATACAAGTTTTATCCCCGCGGGGTTAATTACCTCCAGGTTAGAAGCCTAGGCGCACTAGTTTAGAATGGTCTTAATGTTTTACCAATCACAGCTTAGTAGCTTGTCTCCAATTGGTTGAACATGACAGATAGGCTTCATTCTACGGTAGCGCTTCGAGCGAATTTTTGACACGTGACATCCCATGTTGATTTTGTTCTAAACAATGTACTTCTATCTATAAAAATGCAATGTAGAAAATTAGGTACCTACTTCTCAGGCTAATTAATCGTCTTTTTAGTATTCCGTATTTTCCCATTGTTAGTCTACCAACACACAAGGAATACTTGTTGTTTCGGTCCGTCTGTCCGCGGCTTTGCTCTGAAACAATTGGTACTTCAATGCTGTAATTTTGCACGGTGCCATTCAAACAATATTGTAAAACGTATTCGTCTATAACCATGCCAAATTATAGCTTTGCGTAGCTTACTGCATAATATGCATTGTCTTGGGATCCTCTAGTTTTCTAGATTAAATTTTAATAATTCTACAGAACATCTCTACAATAACAATATTTTCTTTGACAGACAACAGCGAACATCAGCGCAGTGGTGCGTCTAGCAGTGACAGTGCTGGCGTGCATCCTGCTACTTCGCATCACGCGGCGCTCTCTCGTACTCATCTCTGGCGGCGGCACTGCAATATGCACTTTCGCACTAACTTACCTTCTATCCCAAGAAAACAACACTGGCCTAGCGATCCCAGTCTTAGTCCTAGGCTACGTAGCCTTCAACACCTTAGGCTTCTTCCTCCTACCAGGTCTAATGATAGGAGAACTCCTACCGACCAAAGTTCGCGGACTATGCGGGGGCTACATCTTCTGCCTCTTCAACGCTGTTCTATTCGGTTTCACAAAATTATACCCACTCATGAAAACTAATGTAGGTATGACCGGAATGTTCTGTTTATTTGGAGCTTCCTCGACCTTAGCCACTGTAGTTTTGTTCCTTTTACTGCCAGAGACAAAAGACAAGTCCCTCATACAAATAGAAGAGTATTACCAAAAATCAAATATACTTTGGGTCACGCGGAAGAAAAATGACAGCCGAGAAGTGTAGTGCTTGTTAAAATGTACTTAATATTATTAAAATTGTTACATAAAGATTATGGAGGACCAGTGAATTGTGACAATGTGTAGGAAATGTAGCGAAATATTTACCTGTAGGTATATAAAAATATTACCTTGCCGCGACTATTTATAGAAATGCATTTTTAAGAGACAATAAATTAGAACTGCATTTTTTGAACTCAAACTATTTTGATAAAAAGCACAAATTATGTGAACATTTTTACAATAAGTAGGTACAAAGCTTGGCATTTTGATACTTTAAGATTTTTACAGGAACTAACAAGGTATTAATGCTGCCTTATATGAAACTAGTTTTGTTGCATAAATGTATATATATTCAATTTATATAGGAGGAACTGAACAGTTGACGGTTTGAATAATGAATACCTTGTAAATGTACGAATGCCTATTGTAATGTATACATTCGTATATAACTGGGTCTAGACAAAGTTAAATATAGTGTAAAAAATTGTATGGAATTGAATAATGCCTTAACGAGATTGCGTAAGCAAAGGTACTAATTAGAATATAACTTTAAAATGAAATGAAAAACGTTTCCAGAATAGATCATAAATGAATAACTGATTCTAATAAATAATGTAACGTTACAAATATGTACTTCTATCCACATGTAGCAAGATTTAATTCCTTAACCGATTTCGAAATGAGGGAGGTTCATAATAATTCAAACAGGTCTTAAATTATTACTTTGTCTAGACCTAGAATTACAAGCATTAAAGCTATTTATATAATTATTTTAGTACAATGCAGACACATCCAGCGGTAATACGTCACCGCACTGCGAGATTTTTATCTGTGATTTAATATCAATACTATAATGTTTAAAGATGCTTCTCGATCGATGTTACTTAAGACGTTTCATTTTGAGGGGAATACAAATGTGATATAAATAAATGACGCAATAAAGTTATTTCTTTTTTTATTTACACGACTATACATAATACATATTAATAATAAAGATACAAAAAAGGTTTCACCTCTTTTTAATCAAAATACTTAAACAAAATGTGACTACTTACTACAAAAATTCATATGACTACTGTTACTACAAAAATTCATATGACTACTGTTACGACGTGTAGAATGAGGTCCAGATTCCATGTTCAACCAATGATAGACCAGTAGCTTGTCTCTCATTGGTGGAACATGACAGCTAGACCTCATTATACACGACGTTCATACAAATATTTTTTGACACCCGGCGACTGCCATTACGTATGCAAATTGCTTACTATATACTTATAAAGTACGTCACAATATACGTTCATATTCATATCATTACAAATTGTAATTTCGCTTATTTATTCTATGAAGCAATCGAACACAAACCAAAGTCCAAAATATCTTGAAGAGGTTCTAAGCATAAGAAACATGATTAGATGTATTTAGGGGCTACGATCGGATACGATGACACACGAAACACATCTCTAATAAAAACACAACAGGGTCTATTTTCGAAAGTCACGGAATAAATAATTATACAAAAACCAACGCGAAAATGATCATGTTTATTCATGAGGTAAAGAGATGAATGACTCAACTAAAATTATTTATAAGCAAACAGTTTATTTGACTTAATTCATTAGACGAAACGTCACATTTAAAAAAGTATCTCGAAAACGGAGAACTTACTTTTTATCTCAATACATTTTATACATTAGATTAACGGATTTAACTCGCGTATTTTATTTTATTGGCTGAAGTTCCGAAAACTTTACAGTTCCCATATTCGTAGAACGACTGAGATGACGATAGTCTAAAATAAAATACGTGAGTTAAATCCGTTTATACTTGTTGCATTCCACTAGATTAGATTTATTTATTTCGAAATAATCATAATTATGTAAATATCATGGGATACTGGAATACTACGTGCGCTTTCTTTTACTATTAACCAAAAGATAGTCTCAATATATTTGCCGACCCCATGTCTATATCTTTTTAAATGTAACGTTTAACAGCTGCGAACAAAAAAGACCATCTCGGTAAAGGAGAGGCTACATCTTATCCCAATAGATTAGATTAGACTTATTCATTTCGAAATAACCATACGTAGTTACATGTATTATGTAATTATTATAATATAATACTACATGCGCTATCATCTACCATTAACCAAAAGACACTGTCTCAATATATTTACCGACGCCAGGTCTGTACCTTATAATTTCCCGTTGTCACGAGGTCTCCGGCAGTCGCTGGTAGAGGTGCGGCCGGGAGGCGCAGCCGGGGCACACGTGTAGTGTAGCGGAGACCACGCTCTCGCACTCCCAGCAGTAATGCTCGCGACAGCGCGGACAGCGGTGCACCTGATAGATTAGATTAGATATATGACTTTAGATTAGACCTATTACATAGGTGAATTACTTTGACTTATGTTCATATGTCCCTTTGATGGGGTAGAGGGCTTCTTCTTTATATGACATAGGATGGGTTGTAATCAATTTGGCACGATAGTTCCGTTTGCTTAGATTAGATTTATTACATGCTGAAGAAAATCTAAATGTTTAAAACCTTTTAATTTTGGCTCAAATGACACATAAGTTGATCTAACTAAATACTGAGCGAATCTTATATCACACACAATAAATAAACTCCCATAATTATAATATTGTAATATATACCTTTTTTAAATATGTATTAAAAATATTGCTTTGGTATATAATACTAACTTGTTTATCTAATTCTGTGAAATTTCTAAGGCAGCCGAAGCAATACTGAGCTTGGCCTTCGTTGGGAACCTCTTCATAAGCTTCTACAGGGAACAGGTGATGGTATGATCTGGAAAAATAAATAAATATTGAATGCTTAAATTATTATGCACAATATTTATAATACACTAGCTGTCCGCCCCGGCTTCGCACGGATCATCTTTTTTTTATAGCCTGTGTCACTTGGGAATAGTAAAAGAATTTTTGAAATCGGTCCAGCCGTTCTGAAGCCTATTCAATCCAAACAAACCTTTCCTCTTTATAATATTAAGTATAGATTACATTTTATACGGTGTTATATAATTATGTATCACACCTATGTTCTATGGAATACAAAACTTATTTTGCTCAAGGCAATTTTGTAAAAACTTTAATGAGATTTTTCTTTTGTTCATTCGATAATTAGGTGAGACATTATAGCTATCTTTTAAATCCGATCTAGTTGTTTCATTACAATGAGTAATAACCGCGGAGGCATCAGAAATTATTATGCAATCGAGGGCAAAAATATTTTTCTTGCAATTTCGAATTTTGGGATTAAAACGAATGAAACGGATTTAATTCTAATATTTTATTTTATTGGCTGACGTTTTGGAAACTTTACAGTTTCCATAATCGTAGCACGATTACATTCATCATTCCAGTGAGTTATATAAACGCGAAGGCATCAGAAATTACCATTTTAAATTTTCTTCAACATTTCAAAACTAAAATGATTAAAACTACTTATAATACACTTAGAAGCTGTCAGTATGATTTTTTACCTTGCCAAATGCGGTGCAGAGGCGAGTGTGAGCCCGCAGGTGCGGCACTGCGCCGGCAGCGAGCAGTACTTGCTGCGGCACTGCGGGCACAGGTGGCCCTCCGTGCCCACGCCCTCGCCCTCCTCCAGGTGACTGCAAAAAAAAACCGAACATATAAATATGAATGATTGGATTAGATTCATTTATTTATCAAAAGTATATTAATACTAGCTTCTGCCCGCGACTTCGTCCGCATGAAACTCCTCCATTTTTGCAGTCGGTTAAAAAGTAGCCTATGTCCTTTCTTAGGCTCCAGACTTTCTTTGTACCAAATTTCATTAAAATCGGTCCAGTAGTTTTAGCGTGAAAGCGTAACAGACAGACAGACAGACAGACAGACAGAGTTACTTTCGCATTTATAATATTAGTAGGGATTATAACCGCGAAAGTTTGTAAGGATGTATGGAAGAATAAAGAACCGTAATTTATCACGCATCTTGAGATGGACATCGAGGCAGGGTTCATAAAGTAATGAGCCTATTAAGTACCTAAATATTTTAAAAAGTCCTTCAGTTAGATTATAATAAAATATTGGACACTTATTTTTTCTATCGCCAAGACGCAAACTGTGTAATTTTTGTTTAATTATATTGATAAAAGAAAACGGGATTTTAATTTTTGATAAATACTATGGGCCTAATTCAAATATTTTCTTGGAATGAAACAACTACTGACGAATGAGACTATTAACGGAATTTACTTTTACAGAGTAATCCACAACGCAGGTTTCGTCAACGTGCCGAACTAAGTATTACAAATGTCGTGATATCCACCGAAGTTTCGTCAAAACTTATAATTAAAGTTAACTGACCACATGCACACAGTGACGGGCGGATCGGCGCTGTTGTCAGGCTGGGCGGTGAGCGGCGCGGAGTGCGGGAAGCCCATCTTGATCAGCCCGGCGTCCAGGGCGCGCGCCCGCGGCGGCGGCGACGTGCACTCCAGCAGGAGAGACCGGTAGTGCACGTCGTCTAACACAACCTGGAGAGGAAGAAATTATTAATGTCGATCGAATTTCGATTGATAGATCGTATTTAATCTATACTAATATTATAAAGAGAAAAATATTGTTTGGATTGAATAGGTTCCTAAATGACTGGAACGATTTGAAAAATTCTTTCACTGTTGGAAAGCTACACTATTCCTAAGTAACATAGAATATAAAAAAATGGGTTCCGGGCGGACCCGGGGCGGGCCGCTAGTATTGATTAATATCATTAAGTAATTGTAAAATTACCTAACAACTGGAAGTAGTGTGTAGTAAAGAGTTCGCAAAGCAACATGTTGGAGAACATTGACAATGAACCCAATAAACATTCTCTCTCTTATTGTATTATAATATATTCAAAAACTGGCTGAATATGTATGTTTCAAAACTACCACAGCTATAGAAGTATTGAATCACCAATCACACACAAAAAAACATCATCTATCAATCTAATATATAAATAGGTCTGAGAATCGGCCAACATCTATTTTTCATACCCATGTTTTCAAAAATCACAGGTAATTTAAAGAATATACATAAAAGCCAAGTGATACTTAAATATTACACTGGCTAGTGAGTGAATGCCAGATGATTAGATTGCATGTCATGAGCTTCCATCTTAAACACAGTTATCAGTCAAATACTAAAAATAAAAACAAAAAATAAATAAATACAATACCCCATATTCTCCTCCAGTGTCTTGACATAACTTTTTGCAAATCCTTATTTCAGCTGCTAACCCAATGACACTACACCTTATCCCGTCTGTTTTTAGTGTCTGCAATGATAAAATAAATCTTTATTATGATAATAAGACCCCTGGGTCATTTATACATATTATATAATTAATAAGAAAAGCTAAAAATCTAAAAATAATAATAATGATGTTGTATAACATCATTATTATTATTTTTAGCTTTTCTTCAACTTTGGACAATTAATGACAATATTATTGTATAATACAATAAAGTAGCCTATTGGTAATCAGAATATAATTATGACATAATGTTAGATTAGGTTGAATATTGAAAACAAAGAATGAAGTAAAAAATATCTCAATTAAAATAATAATATCTTGAAATAAATGTACTTATGTACATTTTGTCTTTTACGTAGTTATTTATATCAAGTGTGTTACAAATAAAGCGTAATGAAATAATCATTTTAAATATATTAAAATGATTTTTCTTATAAATTGCAAATATATTGTAAAGATCTTTTATAGAGATAAAAGTACATAATTGAGATCCCAGTGAGAACCTTATCATAATATTTTATATAAATAAGTACCTATAAACTATAATTACCTGAATAGTAGTGGTTATGTCTCCAGGATCACAAGTAGTTAATGAAGCAAACAGTATCAGCAGTTCCCGAGAAGAATGTCCTGGAAGTGGTCTAAGTACTCGACCGGCAAACTCAAGAGTGTTTTGTATTGAGGGTTCTCCCGTCAAAACCATGTTTGTTAATCTATAAACAAGAGGGACTACACTTAATAATCTGTAGCAAAGTAATTGGCAATATATTATATTACAATTTGTAATTGTAGCAATGTTACATTACACATACACATAGTATGGAACACTTACCCCTGTACTGCTTTGATGTGTTTTCTGACATTTCCAGACAGATCTGTGAGTCTCTCGGCTCGCTTGTTCTTCATAAGAACTATGCCAAGTTGACTCAAAGGATTTTGGTCAAAAAATTCTTCAATGAATCTCTCTAACAACTGTAAGAACATTTATGTGAATGGTTCATCATTTAAGTAACATTTGTATATGCATTAGAAACTATCATTATATTTCGAACATCCAAATATTATTGTGACCAAACAAGACAAACCTTTAGTGTGCAAAGAAAACGTGAAGGTTTGAGATCCGGGCAGTTCATAGCTTCAGAACAATCGATGGCTACCAGCAAATGCCGCATCATTCCAAGCCGCACGGGCCCCCGGCGCGGCACGACAGCCTTCCGTGCCGCTTTCTGTGCGAACTCCGCCACCAGCCCTGCCACCAAGCCATCCTTATCTTCCTTTATAGCTTCCCTTGAGGACAAAAAAACAGGTTACTTTTTCGTCTTTTCATATTCAACCGGCTATTTGTAAATAAACTTACCAAGTCTTTTCATAACCCGTCTCCCAACGATACTCTTTTGGATCTACTTCGTCGTCTGCCATTGCGTGCGATACGAAGATAAAATTAACTTAATTTACAGATTATACATGTAATGAAATCAAAGAGTATTAAGTTATAATTTTAATGCAGCGTTGAATTAGAAACAATAAAGTGTTGAAGACTGAAGTGACATGAATAACTGACATTGACGTATACCTTGATTGACAGTACTGGTAAGACTTGCCAGTTCAGAAACATTTTCGAAATCTGATGATTTTTGATGTCAAAATAGAAATACAAAGTAAAGATAATAAAATACTCCAAGAATTATAAATTTAGTAAGGGTGTACTATTAAATTATTAATCGTTATCTCAAAAAATAATTCAGATCACTGTAAATGACATTATCCCGTAAAATTGTCGATACCACAAAAAATGCAGTAATTTCAAATGTAGTACTGGTAGCACTCAAGTTTTTTTTTTTAATTTGGTCCTATCTAATGCGAAGAGAGATTAATCTATCTATACTAATACTAATACTAATACTAATACTAATACTAATTATAATATTATAAAGAGGAAAGATTTGTATTTTTGTATGTTTGTAATGAATAGGCTCCGAAACTACTGGACCGATTTCAAAAATTCTTTCACCTTTGGAAAGCTACATTATCCCCGAGTAACATAGGCTATATAATATCACGCTAGGTCTTATAGTTGCGGAGCAGTAACCGAAAATGTTTCAAAAACGGGGGAAAAGTATCGTTTCTGAGGCCTTCCGTGGCGTGCGCTGAGCATATAGTTAAAGTTATACAAAAATGCTTTATGGGTAAATTGTTCATCTTAACATTATCTTTAAAAAAGTCCGCGAGAGCATATGTCTATCTTTTATAGTTTACCCATAACAATCGTAAAACTATGAAAAAAATCTTAAGTCCACCCGTGCGAAGCCGGGACGGGCCGCTAGTTTTATATGAAATTTTATTGTAACAATAAAACAAAGCCATTTTAGATGAAAATACTATTCTTTGAATATTTTGTCTCTCATAACTTCAATATCAGTCATTACAATCATCATTGTCTTGTAATCTTCGTTTACTTTTAAAAAAAATTGTACATAAAATATAATTAAGCTGCAGGTTGCAAGTAGTAGGGTAGTTTATATAAGTTATAAAATATCAAATTAATAGACTTGGTGGACGATTTTAATATTTTTTATTGTTCGATAAGACGGACATAAGATACAAAAATAGTTCAAAGAATGATGCAGATTCTTATAGCAACTTATACTTCACAAATGTCTACAAGGTGTTACCTAATAGCAAAATAAATTTTGGGGACGTACTGCCACTAAATGAAAGCAGACAGTTATCAATAAATAAAAGAATACCTTACAAGTTATTATTACTTCTAACATGAACAGTAAATGTCGATCTGATGTCTGATTGTATTTGATGAAGTTTCAGCAATTAATTTACATGTTTACTTATTAATTTAATACACATACTACAGTAGGAGTTGCTGATTCGTAACCCCAAGCTAAATATCAGCACGATTCATTAATGCCTTTTATAACTACTTTTAGACGAAATTGAGAAGAGCCCTGCTGTTCACTTTAAAACTATAGTTACATTTATAGCTATTTAAGTAAAATACAAAATATTTCTTTGAGGAAAGCTTAACATTAAGTTTCATCTTAAAAGTAAACAATACTTATGACAAGTGTGTATGTAGTTAACATGTAATTAACATGGTGTACTCGATATTATACTCTCCTCAAAAAAATTGGTTGAACATCTATCAAAGTTGAGTTCAGCACAATTTTGTTAGTGACTGGTTCGGTCTCCAGATCATGTTGTTATAACTAATTGATAAGTGTTCCTTTTTAGATTTCATTTTGTGGAATGTGCATTTTGCCACAACAGACAAGCAGGACATAGTGGCAACTGCAAAATGTTTAAAATCTTTATTGTGTGTGCCTTTGTAACAAATTCATGATATGTTCTATAATTTAATGCGTTCATAACCACATTGTGCAGTGACCACTATGTTAATGAGGTTGGAGCTTTAGGAACATTCCCAGTTGTTGCATTGTATTCACTCGGTGGCAGCCATAGCGCGGGCCTGTGCTCGTACTCTCTTGTCATATTCTAGTCGATTTTGACTGTAAGAAAAATAAACATTGTTAACAGATTAAGGATCTATATTATATATAACAAATATCTATTAGAAACTGATTTTAATACTTAGCATATTTTCTACATTCTCAAACTCAGTTTTATATATAGGTATTGCAATTTAAATTCAAATGAATATAAATACTTTAAGAGATTTACCAGTAGATTGTGTATGCTTCAGCTTGAGCAGGATCTTTAACATTGGGCTCATTCAGCAAGTCCTGGATGCCGAGTAGGATCTGCTTGATCGTGATTGCGGGACGCCAGTCTTTCTCCTCATCTAAGAGTGACAGGCACACCGTGCCAGACGGGTACACATTGGGATGGAACAGTGGAGGCTCAAACTTGCACTTTGGAGGACTTGACGGATAATCATCTTTGAAAATCATACGCAGTTTGTATAAACCTCCTTCCCATGGTGTCTAAAGAATTTGAAAAAGAAATTAAGCTTAATAACAAATACGATCATGTTTTAAAATCCTGCTACTATAAATCACCAGTAACTCATTTCGATCTCCGCAATATCATTTGAGATTGAAACAATACCCTCGAGTATTAAAAATATGAATTGAAATAACAATACAGCAAACGTCTAAAGTGAAAAGTCTAGACAATCGTACTAACCCCCTTTTTTCCGGGAATCGCACACTCCCATGTCATCAGATTTAGTGATCCATCTGGATTTTTCATAGGTCGAGCGACGAACCCCTAAAACATAAAATATTGTTGAAAAACATAACCAACTAAGTGACAAGTGAAACTGAGTTTAAACTGAGACTTACGAAAGGATGATCCCTGCGCCAAGCTTTTCTCTCTTCGGCTAAACGTGCACTCGCTATGCCCGACATCTGGAATACTAATCAACATTATAAATTTATAATATCAGTAATATCAATCACTAAGACACAATGTTTATTACGATATCGAAATACTCACTTTATAATCTAAATTAAATAAAAATTACTCGGCGCGAATAAAAAGCGTCCCACGATGCGTCAAGCAGACAATTGAAAATTAAAATATATATTTTTTTTATATCCGTCCAAATAAATAGTATTTACCAATGATAATTTATGAATTATTTCGTTATTGGTCGATTCCACAGCTGAAATTAAATTTAACCAATCAGAAGAGAGTGACGGCATACAAACGATAGTAGGCGTAAGATAAAACAGAGAGAACAAACAAAATGTTGAGAGAGTTAGGGATGCGACGTATTTGTATTAGTGATGTACACTGTGGCAGATTCGACTAAAAGTCGAAATAAATTTAAATAAAATCCTATTTCATATTACATTTACATGTTAAAAAGATCAGCTCATGTAAAAGCGTGATGTATTGAAAAATATAGAGGCCTAACGAACGTGTGAAGTATAGGGCTAATGAACTAGAAATTTAGTTTAAAATATATATTATAATAGTAAAAATTTCATAATTATTATGTTGAATATAAATAACATCAATAACATCATGTCGTACAATATGCTGAACTTAAGTTACTTAAGTACAGTATTTATAATGAGTATAACTGTATACTTAACATATTTAAATGAGAGAGGTATTACTATTACTTCAAAAAACTAGAAACAATTAACATTTGTTCTAATTAATTATATCTGTAGAAACGACTAAAAACGGTGTCGAAATTAATAATAACTTAACTTAATAATTATAGAAACATTGCTTTTAAACAAAGATTTCTTAAATTTCCTAACGAAGTTTAGGATATTATGCAAATCATCCAAATATAGGATAAGTATAATTGGATGATTTGAAAACCAACCTTTTTTAATATTTTACAAAAAAGTAGGTAGGTACAAATGTTTAGCACGCCTTATTTACACGTTCTCATACAGATTATGCTTATTTATACTAGGTAATTCATATATAGTTTAAAGTTGATTATTAATCTAAATGAATACAAATTGTTAATAATTTCTGTACTTATTTATTTTATACCTCATTCCTTCAAAGCTACAATTGTAACAGATTTCAACTAATTCTTTTTATTAAATCAATCAAAGAAAAGAATGTCACACCTGAGGATATAACAAATAAACTGTATTTAACATTTACGATGTATTAAGTAAATTTTACTTACATTTGTACAGAAATTGAATAGTTTCGGCAAATAGTGACGGTAAAAGTTAATGTCGGCATAATATAACGCTGACAGAATGACAGCAAGTCTGTTACGATATGCCAATCATTTACTTACTTGTGATTGGTTACTCTGGTAAAAATGCTAAAAGATTATTGGTCCGTAACAGTTTACTGTTAATTGAAAACGATAATTGTCGGCATACGCGAGAGGGCGCGCCTGGTGCGTCGTCAATGCTGTTTTTTTTCCTCATAAAATATTTGATTCTCACTGTAATTTGTTCCGTTTTGCGCGAGTCTTGTGAAAGGTTTCATATTTAGAAAAAAATAATTAATTTGACATTGTTTTGGTAAGTGTTTTCAATTTAAATGTTATTGAAAAATATAATTTAAGTGGATAGATTAGTAAACGTGGTAAATATCTAAATTTATCTCAACGTAATCGACGCCGCCAAGCGTCGATATGCTATCGTGCGGTGCTTTAAATTTTAATTTTAGGAATTTATCGTTGAAATAAATGAAATCTCTTATATTATACAAAAGAAACTTTGTCGCATAAGATTTATGATATTTAACTTTAATAAATAACAAATATCTCGGAGCAGTAATTGTTGTTGACATAATTAAATTCATGTTGAGTGAGTTGGCGGGAAGCCGCCGGCCTAGTTATGGAAGGTTATGAAACATAACATTTATTTATGAAATCAATTTTATCTTTTATTAACAATGTTAAAATGAGTTATATGTGACTATTGTAGACTTCCAAAGCAAAATGACATCTGTAGAAGAAGGTGAAGCGCCACCCGCTGAAGAAGTGCCGGCGGGAAATCCTGAAGACCTGGCAAAAAACCCCGCAGCTTTAAAAGGTACGGTCATTTACTTAGTCTATTTCGTGTATTGTATTCGATAGACAATAGGTACATAATATCTGAACATGATTAATACAATTTCAGAGGCTAATGAGCAAATGGCAACGCTTGATGTCCTTGTGTGTGGCCAGTGCCACTCTGCTTTCCACTTTTTGGAGGAGTTCAATGATCATAAGTCTGCCAACAATTGTACTACTAAATCTCCAGTAAGAGATAGCGTGAGTATAATACTTTTTTGTTAAGTTTGCTTTAAACATTCAAATTGCCACTCACCCGATATAATAATATTGTATTTAGAATGAGAGCAAAGCCCAAGTGTGGGCATTCCTTCTATGGAAATGTTCCTCGGCACGTGATGGGACGAACATCAGTGCGGACAACAGTTGGAAGCTGTACCAGCAGTGGTGCCGCATGCCGGAGGTTCAACGGACAGCTTGGATCACCGCTGGCTCAAATGTGCAGGCTTTGTCCAAGTTTGCTCATGCTAAAGTAGTAAGTCTATACACATTAAGCTCAGACAGTAAATTGCCCTGAAAAAATTCAGGGCAATTTACTGTCTGGTAATTCTTGAATCATCAATACTTACAAATAAAGTTTGAAATGTATCACTATATGTCATGGCCCTATACATTTGGCAAAATAAAGATTAGTTTTGATCCATATGAGCCAGAAAGGTGGATATGCTTTTTCGTAATGTGTCAGGCCGAAATAAGCATGTCCACCTCTGTTAGACTTTTTACAAAAATTGTAAAAATGCTTGATTTCACATATATTTTTATTGTCCTAACTATTAATACAAAAGAAACAAAATCCTCAATAATGTAGGGTGCCAGGTCTTTCTACCCAAATGCCGTCCAAACTAGCTGGTCTGTTTGGCTATTAGGTACTTTACAACCATATAAGCAATCAACCATTTACCACTTGCTGTGTCACTCAGAGACCTCTAGTTAAATTTTCATGAGGTTTCATATACAAATACATGTTATAGAAAGTATGCTTGACCTGACCTTTTTCATGGCTGCATGTATTGTATTGAATTTGTGATCTTCAAAAGTATGGGCAGTCTCTCCTAATGTTACCTATTTAAAGACAAATTCCTTATTAGATCATAATTTTTTAGATGGAAGTGAAGCCAGATGATCAGCTTGTGCCAGTTCAAACAGTTGTACATGAAGTTAGAAAACGTGGCCGGCCTCGGAAGGTGATTAAGGTATGTACTTTATCACATCACAGCTTTTTATATTACTAACCTATCATTCACTTCTTTCATGTCATTATCTAGTTTGAAATCCTACATTTTGATTGTAGGAGGACTCTGAAACACAGCCTTCGGGTGAAGAAAGTGATGGTCTTATTAAAGCCAGTCCAGCTCAGAAGGCTATATTCAATAAAACACAGTCTGCTATTAAAGCTAAGGTACATTTCCTATTCAGTTTCAGAATTTTATGTCCATAAATGTACTCTAACATTATTTTGCTATAAGAAGAGTTGTTCCTGTTTACTTTTTGGTTTTATAAAATATTATCATTTTCATGTCAGTTTTTTTTTTAAATAAGAATAAAATAGTTTTTTATTCTTTGCAAGATTTTTATTACAATTATATTGCATACAAATTTAAAGTTTTGTTAATATTTTCATCTTTGTACTATATAATACACCCTTTAGCTTCATTTCCATCTATATTAATTTAGGATATTATTAACAAAAAAAATAATTACTTATTTCGTAATAGCTAAGTCCCAATAAAACTATTTGCAACTTGAAAAAAAAGTAAATTAAAATTAATTTACCATTAAACTGTTGGTAATGATTTATTTATTTATTTGGCGATTATATAATAACAAACTACTAAAAAAGTTGTAAATTGCTTTCTCGGGCTTGAACATTGTGGATGAGGTTTTTATTTAAATATCATATGACTAGGAAATAATGGACAAGGAGTCTGTCCGCAACGCTCAAGAGCGCGTGCCGCCGGAAGATCGTATCGCGCGGCGCACGGAGCGCGAGGGCGACCCCGCCGACGCTGGAGAATACGTCGTCGAGAAGATCCTTGCCAAGAGATTTAACCCGAGACGAAAGCAGTACGAGTACCTGCTCAAATGGGAGGGTTATCCGCAGTAAGTGTTTGTTGTTTTTTTTTTCGAACTGAGTACTGAAGCGCAGTTTGCCAGCAGTTGGGCCTTTACTGCAAAAACGGGTGAGTGGCGAGCCTCCGGATGACAGGCTTCAAAACCTATGCTTTCAAGCCTCTTTGCTTTGGTTTTGCAGTAAAGGCCCACTTGCCGGCAAAACAGATAGCTGTTTGAAGACTATTGCCTGTTTTGTTTGTGTATTAGAATTCAAATGTGATGTCTCACATTTTTAATGGAGTAGCATAATAAATTTTGATTTGTAAACAACTATAACGATATATTTTTTTATAGTGAACAGAACACATGGGAGCCGATAGAGAATATGGAAACTTGCAAGCATCTTCTAGAAGCGTTTGAGAAGCAACTCGCGCGGCAGAAGGAGCTCAAGGCGCTAAGGGCGCAGCAACAACAGCAACACCCAGTTCAAGTTAGTATTGCATTATAATTTATTGTATACTTATAAACCTTAAATATATAAAAGAAAGTCGTATTAGTTACACTATTTATAACTCACGGCTGAATTTTACTGAAAATTGGTGTGGTAGCTTAGAACCAGGAGAAGTTACAAGTAGCTCCTGCTACCTTGGACTTTTCTATAGTGAAACAGATCTTCACAACCATTACTTTGCAAAATTATACATGGTTAAAGATATTTTTTATTTAGTTTTCATAAAGTGATCTAAGTTAAGTACTAATAATCGAATTTTTATTTTCAGGTGAAACAAATTAGCACGCCAATCCCGCAAATTGTGAAGCAAGTTGTTAAAAAGAACGAAAGTCCAGCTTTGACCCCTACTGGGTAAGAATTGTTACTTGTAATAGATTCAGGTAAAAATGCTAGCTCACTGCTCACTACACTAACAGACAATATTATGACTACATAAGTGTAAGCTTTTTATTTAATTGACTATATTATTTTTATTTAAACTTGGTACACGTCTTTCTTCTTTCACCTCTACCTTCTTATTGTCATGTAGTCACACACTGTTGATTTAGTTTTTGGTCTTCATAGTCTTTAATTGCATGATAAATTCCAGACGATTACAACGTTCGAGCAAGGTGCGTGCCCTCGACCAAGTGAAGGCGTGGTGCGGCGCCGAGGACGAGCCGGCCTCCAAGCGCGTCAAGAAGGAAATGTCCAGCGAAGACGACGACTATTCCGACGGAGATAATAAACGTGAGTACATATAATCATACCCAAGAAAATGCTCAATGTGTTTGGGGTTAAAAAATACAAATAACGTCCAAATCTGTTTGGAATGGTAAGATATGAGAATCAGGCAGATGTGACAACTTTTTTTTGTGCGAAATGTTGCTTTTAAATGTGTTTTGATTCACGAATTAATACTACCTAGCACGCGATTGGGCATCTATGGATTATATTACGTTTTCAATATTACATAGCTGATAATATTCATTTATATAAACATAGTAAATATGTAAACATTAATGTGTAGACAATATGTCTTATAACGTGCTAGTAGTATATTTTTATTACCCAAATCTGTAAGGTAATAAAAATTTCAGTGGAAAAGAAAATACTTAACGGACAGTCATCTCCAAAAGGTAACGTGGACCCAGAACTAGTGAAGTCGCTCGGTCTCGGTGGGAAGGGCATGCCGAATATCAAGGGCGTGATCAAAGTCGATCCTAAACACATGCCTAATCTCAGCACTGGTGAGTGTTCTTTACCCGCTTTTAACAGTGCTGAAGACTTGCCTTTAATTAGCTGTTAGCTTTTCCGTTGCCACACTATGCTGTAGTCACTGAGTGGGTTAGATTGCATGATAGGTTATCCTTTTGTTGATATTGTAATTTGGTGCTTTAGCAGTTATTACGTATTGGAATAAAATCTGTATTTGTTGATAATAACCCGAAATCACATGTTGATAATAGTACTGTACTGCCGTCATTTCTAAAAAGGCGACCTACTAAAAAAATTTCTTTTAAGAAAATCGCAAAAAAAATTACCAATTTTTTTTTTTCATTGGTAGGTACATATTTTTTTCTTAGTATACCTACTAAGGAAAAAAAATGTTTCATTTGTTTACTAATGAAAAAGAAATTAGGACACTTTTTTGCAATTTTCTCGAAAGTAAGTTTTGTCAGAAGGTCGCCTTTTTAGAAATGACGGCAGTGTAGTTGTAGAAATGGGCATTTAATTAAATACAAAAACATTAGTTACAATCTTAAGTATATGCAGAGTTGGCAACGAAAGGTTCACTAGTGTTTGTGTGTTCCAACATGCTTTAGCTATTCATTAATCATGGCTGTTTTCCCCCCGCCCTTGATATTCACTGTAGCGTACATTTCCTATATGTGGTGTGTTTGTCTGCAGGTGTGTACATAATGTCCAAGAGTTCTGGAATAATGAAGATTGACTCGCCCGGAAAGTTGGGTCCGGGTCTGAATATTGACCAAGACGTTATCAGGAAACAGATCTTAGCCGCCAAACAGGTATGTATAAATTATTTAGTAATATATTTAATTGATTTTATGGTCTGGAGATTCTTACCCTTTACTATGAATCCTACTAGGGGTAGATATCAGTGTGATGAACACAAACATTAATTTTTACCAGAGTGTTGATGTTATCTATATAATTTTTATTTACGATTTTTTTGTTGTCTCATAGTACCATAGTAATTCTGCTTAATTAGGGACAGTAGCAGTTTGAATTGTCAAAAGTACATCTATTTATATGTAGTATGTTATAACAATATACTGTTTCGTTACAGAAAAAGCAGGACGAAAAGAAGGGTACGCCGGTTTCTTCACAGGTAATAATATTTATATATAATATAAGAATATGTCTTTTTACATGTTTTTTCGTGTGATTCTGTAGATCATCTCAATGAAATGAATGTAATCCATTCTAAAGTTTCTAGACGGTATTAAACGCTAATTTACTTTTCAGATAAAGAAAACCATTAACGCTGGTGGTCAACAAGTGACTGAGAAGACGATAATAACGCCGTCCGGTCAGAAGATCATACAGCGCACCATACACCGCTCCGTGCCGCAGACGCCGGAAACCAAGTCGCCCGTCACCATACTCAACAAGAAACTAGCACAGGTTTATATACTTACTATACTTATATTATTATTATCATTAAAGTTTATAAGAATTTATGCTTGTTCTTCTTTTACGCAAAAACTACTGAATAGATTGTAATGAAAGTTGAAATTTTACAATATTAATATAGCTTTTACATCAGAGTAACATATAGGCTATATGACTTAGATGTGATGTGAAATTTGCTATAGATTTGTATGTAATGTAGTATTAAAATCTAAGAAACTAAGTGTCTTATTTATCTGTGTCAGGGTGACAGTTTGCTGCGGCGCGGTGGCTCGGCGCGCGGGCGCGGTCGCGGCGGCATGCAGGTGGCCACGGCCGCCGGGAACATCGTGCGCATCCGGGACAAGCTCGCCGCATCCTTCGACTTCGATCAGGTACCTCATACACACACACACACACTATTGTATCTTTTACTATCTTTCATCAAATAATCAAAGTATAGAACAGGTCGTTATAACGCTATTCTATTAACTCGAACAGTCTGACGCGTCGTCGGACACGTCGGACGGCATCACGGACCCGTTCCCGGCGGAGCTGGGCCCGCTGCCGGCGCCGAGCCCGGACCGCGAGCTGACGCTGTGCCCCGAGACCGGCCGCCGCCTCGCGCGCGCCGAGGGCGAGCCCACGCCGCCGCCCACGCCCAGCCCGCCGCCCACGCCGCCCACGCCCCCGCCGCAGCCCACGCAGCATATGCTTATGAAGGTACGTAATACGTATGCGTGAGGCGTAACGTCGATCGTCCGTGAGCAAGGAAGCAAAAGTGAAAGTAGAATGCTTACTTAAATTATTGTTTGGCAAAAAACCATGCTCTTAAAAAACTCAGGGTTAGAGTTGTATGACACAGTGCTAGCCTTTATCGTGTAAGTAACCGAGACGTAATAAATCGTACGGTTTTATGACTTGTAGTTAACAATAGTTCATAACACAGTACAGTTGTTCATGTATTTTAACCAAACTATTAAATTTCGCAGGTGGAAATGTCTCCCGGCGGCACGACAGGCATGTTGGTGCAAGGCGACGGAGCACAACCATCATTGCCAGTATTGACGGACGAGGATGGCGTGAGTATACTTTTAGTTCTCATATTAACTTTAAACATGGCTCGTCTGGTTTCGATACATTAGTGAACCCTTGTTGAAGTACTTTAAAAATGCTAACAAAGCTGTTTATTTATAGACGGAAGTGAAGGTAGAAGCGAGTGCCGTGAAGCAGCTGTTAGAAGAAGGCGTGGGAGTTGATGATGGGGAGGGAGTGAGTTTGCTGCACGCCGGGCACCCGCCCATCATGATCCGGGGAGAGGACGGCGTCTTGTATCAGGTAACTGATCGTTTCTACATGATTATGCATTTGAGTTTCATTAGACGAATTTGATACACACGTAGAATAGTTGTAGTGGACTTTAGTTAAGCCTTGGCGTTGATGTTGCTCATCAGGTTCCCAATTTTAAAGTCTATTTATTGTTAAAGAAGTTATACCAATTTTGCAAATTACTCACTAGTACAATAAAACACTTATAATTCTGGCTTAAGCTGACATAAAAATTTGGATTTGACATATGAGTGTGCGTTATCAGGTGGCCGGTGAGAATGAGGACGGTCAGACGCTGCTGGTGGCGGCGGAGGGCGTGGAGGGTGTGGAGGGAGTGGAGGGCGCGGTCGAGGGCGCCGCCGATGGAGACGGAGTCATGTACGTCACCAGGGAGGATGGACAGGTAAACACTAGCTAGCAGTACTATACCAGTGTTACAAGATTTTTTATTATAAACAAAATGTTCTATGTGACGCTTAAGAGGGAATCTCGGAGATTAAAAACCGTAATGAATAACATATCTTATTGTGTGTGTGATTTTCCATTACACATACAAAACCACTACGTCGGTCAAGACTCTGTTTAACTGTAAATTGTGTCCACAGGACGTGCTGGCGATAGACCCGTCGCAGCTGGCGCAGCTGATGCCGGGCGGCGCGGCGCCGGCGCTGCAGCAGGTGGCGGTGCAGGTGGAGGGCGAGCCCGGCGAGGACGCCACGCAGGTCATCGCGCAGCTGGTGCAGGCGGATCTGCCCTCGCCAGGTCAGTCTTTGCACACATGTTACAATATCTCTATTTTGTTTTAAGATCCCGCAATTGGTATTTCCCAATAGGTCAATTAGTGTGAATTGCTCAAAGGTTTTTAATTATTTTGTTATTGCAGGCGGCACTCGGCGCGTAGTACTCCTGTTACCTGACGGTAGCTTCACAATGACGGAATTAGATAAGGAACAATATGAATCTATCACAGAAGCCAGCAAGGCGCAAGAGTGAAGCGAAGACTAACAGAGCTAGTCTTTATATTAATTGACATCGAGACTGATCACTATGCATCATCGGTCCCAACAACCGATTCGCTTAGCTTATAGCTACATTAGGTAGGCTAAATGAAGAAAATGCCAAATATCTGAAAGTAATGTGTAGGAAATGATCGTACTCGTAAGATGATTTGTGCAAATATGTGATGTCTTGTGTATATAAAAAGTTATGCGCGATTATTTGTACAGATAGTGAAAGAATAATGTTCATGGTTGGTTTACAATAGATTTCCTAGATATAGAGACTTGACCACGATTTAATGAAATATTGAAATTAATGTGTTGTATTACCCTGTCATTTATTTTCTCAATGACAGATCTAGAATTAGTATCAAAATGACGCTTGTACTGAAAATATTGATGCAAAAATGGATGCAGTGCCCCAGTCAGATTTATTTTTTGGATCGTCTTAGTAAATCGAAATGTGCATCTTTTGTGAACAAAAGACAATATAAAATTTTACCTTCCAATAAAATTGTTATTATGTTTCCAATATGTCCGAAGTCTTATAGGAGTCACGTCACCTCGTTCGGCCACAAGGCCCTAGATGTCGCTAGTTCCGTGTCGTTTCCCGCGCATATTTCCCACCTATTTCACAAACCTGCTTCCGTTAGGAGCTGTCGTCGAACAAGCCGCCATATTATTTAGCCATTATTGCAAGCAAGGTGCGAATTGTATCACCAGGAAGGCATTGCCGAGACTTCGGACATATTGGAAACATAATAACAATTTTATTGGAAGGTAAAATTTTATATTATGTGTTCCGTTATATGTCCGAAGTCTTATAGGAGACTTGTTTATTATCTCCTGGTGGCTTGATCGATGTAAGGACGCAATAATGTTGTTATTGAAGGAAAGAAAAACGGTAAAATACTGAAAACATTAGATTTTTCATAAATTGGACAGCAGAGCAAGTATGTTACCTACTTGTAAAAAGTACATAAGATGAACTGAGGGCAGTGCTCAGTTCTCAGAGATGTGTATTTATTAGATAACCAGCATTGAATCGGCATATTATAGGTCTATCAACAAACTTTAATACATGAGAGAGAAAAAACATTCTCAACATAATCATAGTTGCATTAATTTCTTAATTACATATTGTATTTAGTAACAATACGAGCCGCTTTACAATAGAGGTAAAATGCGATACCAAAAAGCTAACTTGCGTTAACGGATTACATGACGTATTATGTTGAATCGTTAGTATTATCAGCATGAGCAGAATTAGAGGATATGATATACCGCAATAAAATCATAAACAATATAGACAGACCCAGAGCGGTGGGAGTAATATAAATTACAGACTCTGTAGAAAACGGTTATTAGTAACAGTACCTACTGTTGGCTCTGAAATATAAGCGCAATAAGGATTTGATCTTACCGGCTCTTGCGATAGGTAGACTCGTAATGCCAATCGCAGTTCTCAAAAATATAATTAATAAATTAATTAATAAATATCTTCCATACCAGTTTAAGAACTTCACGGCCGACCGGAATGTACCTGAGATAGCACGAACACCAGCCTCGGCAAGGAGCCGTTTCATTCAGCCTCCGATCATGGTCGGATTAGCAGACTGCGAAGGCATTCTAGGACATAAAAATAGATTAGTAGTAGAGCCCTTAATTTCTTTAGGAATGTGGGCTAACCTCCGAAGTCAATAAACTAGAGCTGCGATCTAGAGCTACTAACTCGATTAACGGTAGGTACGTACCAGAGTCAGTTATAGAACCGAATTCCGGATACAAGGTTACCTATAGAATGGTCGTTGTCAACGAACCGATCGAGATAAGAGTTTAACAGAGTTGTGGACTCATGTTCCGATGACAGCAAAAGAAAATCCGCTGTCCTTCTGGAAACATCGTACAAGATACTGCCATCAAAGGTTTCTTTTTAGAATTCAATCAGCATTCTCGCATATAAAACTAGCTGTTTTGGAGGTTAAGGTATCGTTACCGTTGTAGCATAACATGTCTGGCGGTACTGTTACATAAACTTTTTACATTTTAGAAGAACTCACAAATTGAAGCAAAAGTGAAATAATCGTTTTGTGAACAAGATCTATTCTATAAGCTAATTTATTACCGCACCTGCGATTTGCGTAGGTATCATCTTGGCCTGTTCAGGTTTAGGTATTTGCTAAGAAATATCGTTCTGAGAGCACTAACCTGATCATTTTCTACAAATGGGTAGACAATTATTGTAGAAGGTCGCCACCAGAGCTCTAGGAGGGCCTTCTTATTTGGAGAGCAATCGCTCGTGAGAGTCTCTTCCGACATGAGATAAGCCCTTACCTTCAGGTCCTGAACTCGTTGCAGCGGCAGTGGCCTGTGGTCAAGAAATGCGGGCCGTCGCGGCGCCGCCAGCGAGGCCCGCAGGACCGTCGCGGCGACCACGTCAGCGAGGTCCGCAGGACCATCGCGGTGACTCCGTCAGTGAGGTCTCAGGACCGTCGCGGTGACTCAGTCAGCGAGGTCAGTAGGACCGTCGAGGTGACTCCGTCAGCGAGGACTCAGGACCGTCGTGGCAACTCCGTCAGCGAGGTCCTCAGGACCGTCGCGGTTACTACGCCAGCGAGGTCAGCAGGACCGTCGTGGTTACTCCGCCAGCGAGGTCAGCAGGACCGTCGCGGTTACTCCGCCAGCGAGGTCAGCAGGACCGTCGCGGTTACTACGCCAGCGAGGTCAGCAGGACCGTCGTGGTTACTCCGCCAGCGAGGTCAGCAGGACCGTCGCGGTTACTCCGCCAGCGAGGTCAGCAGGACCGTCGCGGCGACTCCGTCAGCGAGGTCCGCAGGACCGTCGCGGTTACTCCGCCAGCGAGGTCAGCAGGACCGTTGGGGTGACTCCATCAGCGAGGTCCGCAGGACCGTCGCGGCGACTCCGTCAGCGAGGTCCGCAGGCCTATTGCGGTGTCCACCAACTTAGTCTGCGGGCCCGTCGCGATGTCCACCTATAGATACAGACCGAAGGTTCCGAGCGGGCGCGTCACTGCTCGGGCTCTCAGGTCCGGCTACCAGCGGGGTCGCTCCCACTCCGGCACAACGATGATGAACAGGCCGGAGGCAGTGTTCAGGTGCCGAAGGAGACACGGTATGAGACCTGGGGGTGAAAACGCCGGAACTAGGCCCTACAGTCAGCGGTTGCCGAACGCATCTTGAGATGGCGTTCGAGACTAGCGAATCTCATGAGACATACTCCGGTACAACGTAAGCGGTCTGCTATAGCGACGACGTATAGGTTGGTCGCAGAAGAGCCCCAGTGCCGAAACAGGTAGCTGCAATCGGCAGGCGGCATGCGGCAGGTGGCAGACAGCAGGCGACAAGCGACAAGCGACAGGCAGCAAGAGGCAGGAGGCAAGCGGGTGTAGCAAAGGGGATGCAGACACTTAGAAAAAATCTTTTATGGAGCTGGGATTTCTGTATCTGTCGACCGGGTACCCGTTAGGTATGACGGCGAGCGAGGAGAGGGATGTTAGGTTAGGTTAGAACTGCGACCCTACAGCGAAACCCACCAGGAAGAAAAAAAAAAAAAAAATTTAAAATTTACGATCAGCTCTGATCGGAGGCATCGGTCACGATGTGGGTTGGCTCTTTTACCTCGAGGTGTATCGGGATCGCTCGCTTGACTACAACAGTTTGCAGTGCCTTTGCAGTGCGGGACAGTGCAATCTATTTCGAAGAACGGTGAAAGAAGCAAAATTATGATACTAATGACGCACAGTGCAAACCTGAAATAAAGCTTAAAACTAGAGTTAATTCTTAAAACTAAGTACACTATGTGTCTTTCGATCGAGTCTCTCACGCAAACAAAGATGACCTGGAAGTCATTAAGTCTTGTCTAGGGACAACAATATACAATTTGGAGAATTTCGAAGCAGCAGTCGATGTTTGGGGTTAGTAGTATGTAGTCAAGTCAAGATTTCTCTTGATGTACGTATATACGCTTTTTAGATTTATTAAATGCTTCCAAAGTAACGAACGGGTTTTATTTCAAGTAACAATCAACATCAACACTGTGCCTCTTTTTGATGTAGGAAGTACATACAGTCGAATCGGCTTAAAATACGTTTCAGATAAATTTTGGTTTTGCACCAAGGTCGAAGTTTATGTTCCACTCGAGATCGATTAAGAGCTTCGATGCAGACTACGTGCTAGGCTAGGCCAACATTAATTTAGACTGATGTATTAACAAAAAGGAATAAGGTTTGTCTTGTCTTGATTTGTTGTGCGTCGAAAATCTACCACAAAAAGATGTAGGCGGTATAAAAAAGACTTTTTGTAAGGAAACGGACAAACCCGATGGGTTGAATAAATATTCTGCGGACTATAGAACTTCTATATCTTACGAATACTTTATCATTAATTGGTTACACAAAGAAGATGCGAAAGATCAACATCAGGTTTATCGATCCAATCTTAATGCCTATATTGTAAGAATTACTCTTATAGCTTTAGAGCAAGCAGGCAATACACAAAGAAACAATACGTTCAATGCGATAATAGGCCGGAAACGCCTTCTTTTAAGAAACCAACCCGGTGGGTTCCATTTAATTATCATTTCATTTAAGGGGTTGATAGATACTAATTTTAGTAACGCATTAGGTTACGAAACTGAAATCCGGCAGTAACCTTCACAGAGACTATATTCGTCCATAACATGTTATATAGAATGCAATAAATGAATTGAATTGAAGTGAGACTACAGAGGCAGCGATATCATCCCGGACACATTTCATTAACGGGGACACGTGGTCCAAAGTCGGGAAAACAACTTGAAGAACGCGTGGCGTTGACGTCGACGCGCGACAGCCCTCGGGCACATAGCCGTGACCAACGTGGTTGACGTCGACACGAGGCACGGACAGGCTAACCGCAAGCGTTAACATAGTGGGAACGACACGTGGTGCGGACACGAACGCGGCCTGAAGGGCACATATACGCGACCAGACGTGGTTCGACACCGACACGAGCCACGGACAACACATGGCACGGACAAGGGAACGCGGGCACATAACCACGACAACACGCGGGCACATAACCACGACAACACGCGGGCGCATAGCCACGACGACACGCGGACACGGCCATAACGACACGCGGCTCGGACGGCGCACGCGGTCCAGACACGGACACATAACCGTGTCGACACGTGGTTCGATGGGGCGCGCGGCGGACGCGGCGGTGCCCCGCGAAACCCGCCCGGTATGCCGTCACTCAAAATATTGTATAGCTGACTTACCAGCTGCCGTTGGTGAAACTCAACCTCTGCTCGATGTTGCTCGTGGACCCGGAGCGGCGCGGCGCGAGGCGGTGCGACCGGTGCGGTTGACGCCACGACAGCCACGTGGCTCGTGGCGCAATCTACGCGGCCATTACGCCGCTCGTGGCGCAATCCGCGCAGCCCACGCCGCATCTGCCACGTGGCTCGTGGCGCAATTTACGCGGCCGCCACGTGGCTCGTGGCGCATTCCACACGGCCGCCACGCGGCGGCGGCGCCGAAGACGCGGTGCGCCTGACGCCGCCCGCCGCGGCTCCGGCTGCGAGAGCGGGAGCAGCGGCGGCGGCGGCGGCGCCAACACCGGTTGTGAGAGCGTTCCTCGTCAGAGAAACTAAAGGAGAGACTGCGCGCTTTGCGCAAGTCCCCCGTTGTCGCACTACCTCCGCCGGCGCGGGAAAACACGTGTTATTCATGAAACAAATTAAATAACCACACGGAACACTTTAAATAAAAAACCAACTTTCTACTTACCATCTCAAAGATCGGAAAAAAAAAATACAATATTTTTTATTTAACTATTGAAGGTACTTAAAGAGAAATCTTTTTTGAAAAGATTCTAAGTACGGTGCTTTAAAACGTTATTAAAGTTAAGAACACAACGTTCAGCGATAAATTCTACTTACCAGAATTTAAATTATAAAAATTTCATATTGAAATTTTTAGCGACTTACGAACCTTGCGCACAGCTCAGAGAGCGACGCAATAATGGCTAAATAATATGGCGGCTTGTTCGACGACAGCTCCTAACGGAAGCAGGTTTGTGAAATAGGTGGGAAATATGCGCGGGAAACGACACGGAACTAGCGACATCTAGGGCCTTGTGGCCGAACGAGGTGACGTGACTCCTATAAGACTTCGGACATATAACGGAACACATAATAAAGGTTAAGTTTTAAAGTAATTATTTTATGTGCGTAGTTCAAACATTTATCCCGGTAGTGTAACCTGACATTCATTTGGTGCTGATAGTGGCAAAATGATATTATTAAATATTTTATATAAGTGGATTTGTCACTGAGAAAAAAAATGGGCAAATTAAAAAAATATGGAATAATGAGAGACAGTTACTGTTTTATTGTGCGAGTTGTGTTTGCCGCCGCGCGGTAATGTAAGATAAGATGTATTGAATAATGCGAAAACAGATAATTATGCCTCCAATCACTTGGCTCTATACTAAATGTTCGTTACTGGTATGTTCACATGGCGCTAAATTGAACATTTCGTATTTCATATCGTATATATTATATGAAAAGTGTAATTTTAAATTGTACTGGCCCAAATTTATTTTGCTCATGTGGTCTACATTACAATTTTCAATTTTACGATGTCGACAATACCAGACTGCTATGTTTTTTTTTAATAAATAAGTAGTTTTAATTTGAATATTATTATCATTAGATGTGTAAGTTTTTGCTAGCGGATATCTAGCCAGGCGGTAGGTAGCATGTTAGGCCAAGTTTAAGCTAACAAAACTGGCGAGCAGCGCCGTGTGTAATATATATAATTATTACAGCACTATGCTGTCAGATAAAACATAATGTAAAAGCTATATTATTTTTATTTCGCCGTTAAATCCCATCTACTGTTTCAAAAATAAATCTGCAAATTTTCAAATTAATTCCGGGAACACATTCTTGCTTCCGCCATGCTTAATAATTGTATTCGAGTATTTTTTCTATCTGTCTTTACACTTTTTAATTTCTAAATACATGTTAATATCTATAATACGTATGGATGAAAATGGGCAAATATAACCTCACGAAATGAAATAATTCCAATGAAGAAATATTTACTTGTTTTCATTTATTCCAACTATTTTAACATCAAATATGATATTCTAAATGCCAGATGAAATTGTCTCGGGAGGTATTTTTCTGGTTTCAATTTAGGTCAATTAATTTGATTGGTATGGACTTATGTAAAGTATTTTATGGTGTTGTAGTATACCTGTAATTATTTTGATTAAAGCAATATTTACTACAAAAGAGAAGTTTTATTCTGCTCAAAAATATTTACTTTCTCATTCATAATTCCTTTCCTATACTGTTCCTAACCCTGGACTCACTGATAGACCGGTCAAATTAGGAATTCACCTCGGAATTCGAGATACCCGGCTGTAATTTTGTAAATAGTTGTATATTGACATCCTTAAAGTTGTCTCAAAACCTACATATGGTAGGGTGTGAGCTACTATTAAATTTCAAGGTCAAAGTGTCAAAAAATCGTTATTTTTGTAAATTTCTCATTTCCTATGGGTTTTAGCTTTTTATCTTTGTTGGCAATATTGTAGAATACAAAATTCTCTACAAATTTTGTTTAATTTTTTTTTTTATACGGTGAACCGTTTTCGAGGTAGGGGCCATAAAGCGCGCCGTCACAGCCAACAGGTGCCACGGTCGAAATCACGACATATACAGTTGATGAACTACAGATATTATTAATTGTTGATGTTTACGCATGCTACTGTGTAATGCTTATACTTATATAGTTATATGGAAGTTTTTCACTATATATAAAATGAGAACATAATCATACTTACGTAATATTATAAAATCAAAAGCAAATGATCAATGTGCATAAAAAATGTTAATTTCTTTAATTAGTGCTGTGCAATTAACCTTATTAAAGAAATTAACATTTTTTTATTCTACAATATTGCCAACAAAGACAAAAAGCTAAAACCCATAGGAAATGAGAAATTTACAAAAATAACGATTTTTTGACACTTTGACCTTGAAATTTAATAGTAGCTCACACCCTACCATATGTAGGTTTTGAGACAACTTTAAGGATGTCAATATACAACTATTTACAAAATTACAACCGGGTATCTCGAATTCCGAGATTCTTATCTAATATAAGCTAAAATGACCGGATTATGACGCCTACTGCGTCAGTGGATCTTCTTAGGGCCACCCCATATCTAGCGTCTCCCGAACGTCGACGCCGCGTAAACGTCGCTGAGACGTCGACGTTCGAGAGACGCCGCAGCGCCGACGTCGACGCGGCGCGGGCATTGGTGAGGCGTCGACGTTCGGGAGACGCTAGATGTGGGGTGGCCCTAATGTAGATGTATTCTGACCTTTATATAAGTAATTTCCGAACGGACTGATTATGTCAAACAAGTTGACAGACAGACTACGCACTACGCAGTGTCAAATATGAAGAATACACATAGCATAGGTACACGGAATTATGAACTTTTGAAAGTGAACTTCGTCGTTCTGCCGGATTTGAGATATATGAAGTAAATATAAGTTGTATTTTTAGGTAAAGAGTGCAGGTACGTTATGGTGTTCCTATAATTTAGTATTCACAACATGTATAAATTGATTAAAAGCTGGAAATAACTTGCCTCATTTCAAATATTGAGTAAGTGGATGAGTAAATTTGCTATAAGTAAGTATGCCTAATGTACAAATTAAAAATGTTTTTTTTTTGTTTGTTACTAAGTACTATATTTCTACAGGTGTGTTTAATAATTTGTACCTACCATTATTGGTAAACCATGGAAAGGAAACATGAAGAATGCAGTTTTGTTTTTGGAGAATGTATGATGAATCGTAAGAAACTCTTTGAGGAAGCTGTATCTTCTTCTAGATGTGGAAAAGTGCTTTATATAATGAAAGAAGAATTGAATGAGCTTCCAGAACTGTCTCAAGATTTGAACTCGGTAGACTGCCATTATATGAAAATGATAAGCTTTTTGTATGCAAAAAGTCTGGAATCTCTAATTGAAAGTATCTCATCATTGCCTATGTGGCAAAATGTCCCATCTACCATAATATTAGAGGATTTAGGGTTATTTTGTGGGAAAGAGAAGATACAGAATGCCTGTGGCATAATTGCATTGCTTATTGATACAGTGCGAAGTTGTGAAAAGACTTTAAATATACCCTGTAGATTACTCATATCAGTTACAATGGACTATGTAGGTGAAGACTATTGCAATATACTTCAAGAACTGTATACTTAGGTTTTTCACAATTAGGATCTATGCTTTTGTTTCTAACCTTGCCAAAATTTGTTCATATTTAGTAAATAGTTAAGAAAATATTGTAAACACCACTTACAATAAGTTCTTTTTGTAAATTTTAACAATATTGTAGAATATAACTGAATAAAAACATGAATACTTTTAAAAACCATAATTTATTTACATTATACTTTCATCATATAATCATCTTACCAATAAACACATAGGAATAATAGGGTCGCACAAAGTCAATGTCAGTTAGATTTATCTGATCACCTAAATTTCAGTACAATATATAGCAAGAAGAAAACGAAAATGGAAAAGAGAAAAAGATAGAAAATATAGTAATTGTGATTGCCTTTGCCTAGCCTCAATACTCTGCCCATTGTCTTTCCAAGGAATCCTGAACTCCTGTCAACATCATCATCAATTCCTCGTAACATCTTTTCCTGGGATCGAACTTCATTTCCTATCTCTATGGTCATATGTTTCAAAGTGCTAATTTTACCACTGAGCTCTTCTGCCATTTGATCATTTTCGTACGCCACGGCATCTTCTGAAGTCTTAGGAATTGGTTGGTATTGGTAACTGTCTCGAGCTCTCCTCATACTGCTCCGACCCGCCGTCTTGCTGGATTTAGTTGCACAATATACTTAAAATATGCGTTTGCTGTGTTTACCACAGTAACGCTACTTTGTTCGATTTAGTAAAGTTCTGTGCCAAGCTATAACAGTGCAATCGCAAGTATATACACAATTCCACGTAATTTCGTCAAATGTTTGGAATACTAGTCAGTTGAATATTTTGTGATCAAATTAAGAATTGCGAAAGCGAAAAGAAGAAACAACAATTTACTTGATTTGACAGTTCCTTGACAAATCATCATTGCGTTTTGTTTCAACTTTTTGGTTAAACTAACAATGATTGTACTATAATTTTAGTATAAATTATAAACTATTTTGTTTACTCAATATGATAGTTATTTTGCTGATAATCATTACGAAATGACATACGTCTAGGAGATGAACTACTCTCATATTAATAGGTATATCATTTTATACTTACTCATTCCAACGCAAAAATTAAACGTAGTATGGTTTTATCAGGTTTTATTTAATCGTGGTTTATCGTTCAGAAATTGGGAGCTGTTAACCAATCAACCATTCACGTGGGAATTTTAGACTACAATACTACAAATTCGGAGTAAATAATGACGAATAATGTAAGTACGTAGGTACTTACATTATATAGTTGCATCTATTCTACCGATATTAAAATTTGAATGAAACAAAACGTATACCATTTACTTTTCAGCATTCGTGTAGATTTCTTTGCTATGCCAGAAAAGGGATAAAATAAATACACTTTATATGGATTGGACTGTTTTATTGCTTAGGTATTTAACATTTAAAGTCAATTACATTTGGTTACATTACTTCGTGAACAGTTAATCTGGTGATGTGTGTATTAAAATAATTATGATAAACGTTTATTGAAATGTGGTTCAAATAAAAATATCTATAACTATAAAGAGTTGCGTACATCCCGCCTAATTAAATGAGACAGACAATTCTGATGAAACAAAGGGTTACTATCTATACGACCTGTTTGATATCAATTTTCAGGACTAACTTTTTGCACAGCACAGAAATGGATATTATTCTTTCAACTTCGCTAGCTAAGTACAAAAAATGTTTCCATCAGAAATTCGTACCACAACTTAGCAGTTATTGTATATTAAATATACCACAATGACAATATAATCGAACGATAGCTTTCAACAAATATTTTATTCATTCATAAAACACTAAAATTAAACTTTTACTATTTATTTTGGGGAATGTATTGCACCATAGTTCTTAGTCGTTCTCAGCTGGACCGAATGGATAGATACGATGTTTTATCACTGTCACTCTATTGACAAGGTGAGACAAAATGCTTGACATTGCACATATCCATTTGTACCCAGTGCTAGAAGATTTGATTTATTTAACTAACATTTAACTACCAGCGACAGTGACCACCTTATAAGTGCAAAGTACGCTTTAGTGTAAGCACTTACGTCGATAACAATGGCGTGGTTTGGCGGTTTCAGGGTTAAAATATTAAACAATGCAGTATCGAACTTCCGCCAACACATTATGGCACAAGTCAACATACACCTTTACATTATTATCATTTAGGTCTATATCACAAAAAAGCAAATATAAACTGTTAAAGAACCCCAAAACATACAGTATTTGTACTAAACAAAGAAAACTCTAGTCACAAACTCTAATTACACGCTTATATACATTTTAAACTAATCGATAAATCAGTCCATTAATAAAATACAACAATACAATCAAAATAACATCTGAAGTCTTACAGTAGTAGGCGACAGCGTTACATACAGACTCGCATAATGATCATTCAATGTCAAGATAAGAAATGTCCTATTATTTAACAGCCCCAGGCGGGATCTGTTCCTGAAAAAATCTAATTACGTGTTACTGCGTGCTAAAGTTAAGATATGCATTAAAAAATATTAAAATGATAAATCAATATCTAATATGTATATTTAAAAAAATACAATATTTAAAACGGTAGCGTAATTAATAACTGTATATTCGCATATATAGTTAAGTTGACCGGAATATTGTTTACTATAATAGCACTCAGTAACAAATAATCAGTTTTTTTTTCTAAATAATAATTAAATCTAGCCTCAAATTTAGTTTGCTGCACTATTTTATGTATGAAAAAATATTTACAAGAATTGACATCAGTTTTATTGTACACATTTATATGGAAAATATTACATAAAGTGCCTATTTTATTTGTAATTCACGTGCGCGGTTAATACGAAGGCTTATGGTAGAATATTGACAATAATTATAGTTAGCTATGTACCACTTAGGTATACGCGTAATAAACAATGTAAAGAATACATACCAACAAATACTTGGTAAGAACTAACAATCATAAAAACGGCTTGAACCTTGCACACAATGATCCACATTTTCACAACATTTACCTTAATACATAATATATTAGTCAATAGTATAGTGTTAGGAGTTTCCTAAATCACATCACAATATTTAACATCCCCATCGCCTGTCAAAAATTCATACATCCACGATTGTTAGTCTTTGTTTCTATTTAAACGTTTTCTATAGCATAAGAGCAGTCAGCTTTAAGGAATATTCACTAAGATTAAAATGACCTCTACAGCGGAGATTCAAGTAAATAATGTCTGACGTGAACGTTAACAAATACCAAAATTATCTCATAACATAACAATAAGTAGTTTCCATTTTAACCATAACAAGTTCCGATTTCAAACAATGATATTTTAGCAAAAAAAAAAAACTGAAATCATAACCATAATAAGTAGCAGCGTATTCTTTAAATTACAACATCTAAACTAACAGAATACCATAAGATAACAAGACGCGACAGATATCGTCTCTATGTACATTTAGAATTCCATAGTCGAAGGCATGACGTCACGCGTCGTCGGCGCGCGCGCACTAGTTCAGTCTTTGACCGTCGGCTTGATCCGAGACGACCGGCGCTTGCGTCATATATGCACGGGAACGTGGAGTAACAGCGCATCGCGCCGCGGGAACTCCAGCGAGCACATTTCACACTTGAAGGGCCCCCCCTCGTGTGTGGGGGAGCTCGGCGTTGGGGATGAAGGGGGGGACTGTTTGATGGTGGGAGGGGGTGAAACGGGTGGAGAGGGCGTGGGAAGGGGGGATCGCGGTCGGATGGCGCGCAGATCATCTGCCGGATGGCGAGGGGGGCGGCGCGGGCGGCCCTGCTAAAGATAAGATAATGAAAAAATAATATGACTAGTTTAAAAAATATATATAACCTTATACCTAGGCCGAGGCAGTCCACGCGCTGGCTAAACAAGCATAGAATATCGCTAGTCTTATTGGGGTGTCAGAAGAGTACAGTTATCTGTGTTCCCTCGGGCAGCCTATTCATAAGTGCTTATAAGAGCCTAGCCTGAATAAATGATTATTTGAGTTTGAGTTTATGAGTATTAAACCTAGGCCCACGCGTCGGCTAAACTAGCATAGAATATCAATAGTCCTCAACATACAAGGGTATCAGAATATACTAGGTACCTGTTTCCCCTTGGGCCGCGCGGTGTGTGTCTCGGTGTGGATCATCTTGGGGCGCGGCTGCGGCGCGGGCGCGGCGCGGCGGCGGCGGCGGCGCGGCGGCGAGGGCGGGGTGGCGGGGGACGCCGGGGACGCCGGGGACGCGGGGGACGGCGGCGGCGAGGGCGAGGGGGACGCGGCGCGGCGCGGGGACGCCGCCGGGCTCGAGGACCCGCGTCCCCACTCCCGCCGCGGTGACACCTCCGATTTTATTTTCCGCCGTCGCTTGTACTTTCGCGGACCGGTCTGCGAGATATTCAATAAATTCATAGTAATTATAATAGCCACTGGATGGAATACCGAATCATGCTCGAAAGCAAACAGACCATGTAATTGCTAAAAAACGGAACATGTTGGTGAAGAAAACCTGCAGGCGGAGTTTTAGTGCAATAAGTTGTAAGCACTATATATATTGATTTCTGTACCTAAATAAATGTTAACGAGGCTCTAAAGAATTGAAAAAACATTGATCTGTGTGATTTCACGGGCGTTTCAACCGCCCTCATTATCTTGTTCTCACAACATGTATGACCGCAGTATGTCGTTACATAAAGACGTAATTCTTGTTGTAGCTCATTTCCCCAATATTTAGACCTAGGAACTGACAGTTGAAGCGACCGTGGTTCCACTCGTAAGGTATTATACTACCACAGCTGTAACATATCATCAGTCATACACCTACGTTTATAAATAAATTACTTTCACTTTCGCAGTAGTTCAATAAGCGTATCTCCACTCAACGATCTCCTTTCAATTATAACCAAAGAATTCTTTGACTTTGTATTAATAATGTAGTACTGTTTACCTGCGGCTGTCTCTTGAGCGCCGTGTTGGCGTCGCAGTGCTGTATGAGATGCTGCACGAGCTCCGCGCTCGAGTGCAGCGTGCGCCCGCAGACCACGCAGCAGTACGCGGGACCACCTGACAATACACACATACAATATAATAGTTTACATTGGATAAATTCACGTCTCTTTCCTTTAGTTCATAGCCTTTTTAGGTCAGTTACCCTTATGACTTAAATAGGGCCACTAATTTTACCCCTCCTTAATTCATACAGACTAGTCACTTTGAAATTCGGCGGTCCAGAAAACTATCAGCTGCACTTATTGAACTCTATTTTATAATCACCGGTGAATTTTTGCACAAATAAAATTTAATAAGTTCTACCAGCGACTTGTAAGTGTACAATGGAGTAAATTAAATAACGAAACAAATGATTTTATTGGTAAGACACCTTGCAAGTGTCGGTTTAGATATTTGCAACTTTTCAATCGATATTTCTTCACTATCCATAGCATTACTTGTGGCCTATGTAGTGGATACTTTTAATGAATTATTTGAAGCATAAAATGATTTTATCAGATGGAATATTGGCATTATTGGCAAATGACTAACTTAGAGATTGCGGAGCACCTGGGGGGCTAGACAAGTGCCCAAACTTCAACGTTAACGTTAAACATTAGCACCAAAATGTATGGGATTTGACATCCGCGAACGTTTGTGACGTACGTGACAGTCGTTCGCGGATGTCAAATCCCATACATTTTGGTCCTAACGTTTAACGTTAACGTTGAACGTTGGGCACTTGTCTAGGGCCCCTGGTGAGTACATAAAGGAAGTATATTAGGTATATATATTATAGTTTACCGTTGGCCCGCCTGTCCGGCGCGGAGTGGTGCGAGCGCACGTGCTCGCGCAGCACGACGCGCTGGTTGAACGCGCGCGGACACACCGCGCACGCGTACGGCTTCTCACCTAGTCAAGCACACGACACAGCACACAATTATTACTAGTTGGAAAACGCGAGTCATGCTCGAAAGGAAGTAAGCATTATCGAAGTAAGCTTAGTTGATGATAGTCTAACACGTGTGCATAAAATGCAGACTTTGCATATGAGAGTTTAGTCCTAACAATTGTTTAATTCCAATGTATTATGTTAAAATTTGACACCGAATCGAATATAAATGTTCATAATATCATATAATTAACATAAAGTTTCATATAATCCAGTTTATGCAGGCCAATTATATTAGTTTTATTTATAAATCATATTTTAATTTCAACTTCAAATTTCATAAGGTATATCGACTTATTGCTTCATTAATGTTTTTAGCTCAATTTGGAAACAGCAGTAGTTGTATTATTATAACAATACATATATTTATTTTTTGTCCATTTAATAAGCTAAACAAAACATAGAACTTGACATTAAGTTTTTGAACTTTATATCATTCCTATTACGTTATATTTTTCACTAACCTGTATGTATTCTCTCGTGTTTCCTCAAAGTGCCGCCGTCGGCGAAGGCCTTCCAGCAAAACCGACACGCGTAGGGCCTCTCGCCAGTGTGAATCCTTATATGGATCTGCTGAGAGCTTCGCGAACCGAATACTTTCCCTGTTTCACAGATAATATTTAATCAGTAAGCGTACGTAAATTACAGTCACACGAATTTCATGTTTTATGGACTATCGTGAGGTGCCGTCAGCATCAGCTATGTATACGAAATATACATGGACGGGTAACGATACTTTTAATGTCTCTGTATGTAAGGTTTCGCGATATGTAAAATATTTACGTGTTGGCTGTATGGGTTTAAAAAATTAAAATAGAATTCTACTACAAGTTAAACCCAAACTAATCAAAATAAGTAAATCACTATTATATTGTCGAATTATTTGTTAGGAACAATTTATCCTTACCACACTCTCTGCAGGGGAATTGTCGTGAACCACTCGACGAAGTGTTATTTCTTCCTCGTGTCATCTTCTTATATCTGTTACAAAGGTAACAAATCGCAATATATAATAAAGTAATGAACATACGCAAATTCTCAAATCTAATATGAATAATTCAAAATAAAATCGCCTTCAAAAGTTGGGGGATAAATAGCGTGTGTTCTTTACAAGGACAATGTGATTAATGTTCTGTTCAAGTACATATTACGTAAGCAGAATTTACACAATTACTTCTGTAATACTTGAACGGCCCAGGTACGTATGCCTAGCCTGGCGTGGTATACGCGCACCAACCGCTTCACGAGGATGGGAGGGGGATAATAAGCCTCCCCCTCGTCTGGCGGCGTGTGGTCTGCCGAGAGGGGGATCATAACCCCCTCGGCGAGTGTGGTGCGTGTACAGTAGTAGGGTACCTGGTGGCTGGCTGCGGCGGCGAGTCCCGCGAGCGGTCTGCGTGGCGCTCGGCGTGCGCCAGCAGCTGCAGCGCGTCCGTGCACGTCTCGCCGCACACGTCGCACGTGTGCTCCGGCCACGTGCTGCTGCCGCTGTCGTGCCGCTTGTAGCTACACACACAACCAACATGATCACCATCACATGCGAGCTCGGATTTTGTTAAGGCAGGCGTAGACAAACTAAAAATTGTAATATTTGACACTCGCAAGGCAATCAAAACCTACAGGGAACTTCTATGGGGCTCGTACCTCGCTACGCCCTTGTTACTAGTTAATATAATCACCTGTGCGCGGCCGCCTGGTGCCGCCGCAGCAGGTCGGCCCGCTGGAAGGCGACGCCGCAGTCCTGGCAGAACAGCTCCGGCCCGCGCTGCGTGTCGTACACGGCGCGCTCGCTGCCGCTGTCGGCCAACGGCGACAGCTGGTATTCCATATCGTCGTCGCCTGGAATTAATTAATAGTTTATTTGTGTTTTTTCAACGTGTGGATCACGAATCCCTCGGGTCTAGTAGAATTATCTCAGTATAAAAATTAATAGAGTTTAAAAAGATCGATTTAATAAATAAAAAAGCGAAGGCGATCGCACACTGAAAAGACGAAATAGAAAATGATGTTTCGTCAGATCGCTACTGGTCAACAGTTCCCCAAGACAAATCCCTACTAATATTATAAATGCGAAAGTAACTCTGTCTGTCTGTCTGTTACACTTTCACGCTAAAACTACTTAACCGATTTAAATGAAATTTGGTACAAAGATAGTCTGAAGCCTGAGAAAGGACATAGGCTACTTTTTAACCGACTGCAAAAAAGGAGGAGTTCCACGCGGACGAAGTCGCGGGCAGAAGCTAGTAACTATTATAAAATCAAATGAGACATATGTAATTCAAATATGACAAGCTTAGAATCTTAAACGGAGTAACACCATAATAATATACGTATGTGTATTATTGTGTGCGAGTCTCACCGGAGTTGGAGTCGTCGTAGGGCTCGCGGGGCTCGTGGTGCGGCGGCGGCGGCTGGTGCGGGTGCCGCAGCCGCGTGTGCGCCGCCAGCGCCTCGCGCGACCAGCACAGCTCGCCGCACGCGCCGCACTCCACCGGCGAGTCCCCGCCGTGCACCTGCGCACCACACGACCGCATCCAAATATAATATACGTCGAATACATCTAAGGTAAATTCCGATACTCGCAAGGGAATCAAAACCTACAGGAAACTTCTAGTCTGGGGGAAGACTCGTATTAGCTCATAAACTCACCCTGGCATGTGACTGCAGCGCCTTCTCCCTGGCGAACCCGACGCCGCAGTGCCGGCAGACGAACGGGCGTGTGGGGTCCGCGGGGGGCGGCGGCGAGGGCGGCGTGGGCGGCTGGCGCGGCGGCGAGGGCGGGGATGCCGGGGAGGGGGGCGAGGGCGGAGGGGAGGGGGCGCGAGCCGCCGGGGACCGCGCCCGGCGAGACCACTGCTGCGTGCGCGCTGACGTCATGTTCTCCCACATCTCGCTGTTCTAAGGATTGAGGCAATCGAAAATATTAGAGTGTGCTGTTATGTCACCTTAGCAAAATAATTCTATTAAGTGCGCTCTCCAAATCTCTAGAGCGGCAATTTTTTATAAAAAATCCCACTGATTTAAGCTTCATAATAATAACCAAACATCAAACAATAATGGAGGAATGACCTTAAACATATGTTTTTTTAAAGACATATCCATAGGTACAGATTGTTCATCATTCTAAATGTTTGTAATAAATTAGTTCCTCTTTAATACCTCCTCAACGGGCGGCGGGTTTTTTTTTCGACGCCCTCTCTTCTTCTTTGGTTTCAGAACTTGACTGTTATCTAATACATCTTCTGCAAAAAAAACATATAATTAAACATCTGCAACCGAACTTTCCAATTATCATATTCATAGCAAACAACTACTATGACAAATACTGAGACACTAAGACTTTACAATTCTCAAGACATAGGCATAATATAATTAATATAATAAGCAAGTTCGAATGGACTTATAGTATCAGTTCAAGAGATCAATATAAATGTATATTCATAATTTCATTTATCTCCAATTACCCTATATTATATTCACAATAATAAATATATACTGTGTTCATATTTTATCTAATGCCATTTACGTACCAAAGTCCATAGGGTCAGCGTTATCCGGCACCATAGCATGCACTTTAAGATGATTCATTAAATCACACTTGCGCACGTAACGTACGCCGCATAGATTACACGCGTGCGGGCGGTCGTTCTGGTGTGCCACCATATGGTTCATAAGCGCTGCCTTCTTACGGAACCGACGGGAGCAAAAGTCACATGGAAACGGTCGCATCGCTGTATATTGGTCCTGAGAGAAGAACATTAATATTAATAATATGTTGGACTTTCTCGAAATAGAGTAATAACATAATTATTTTGTTTGTGTCACTAATCTACTAAGGAGAAACAAGTGGACAGCAATATGCATGATTTTTACAGCTAGTAAAAATAAAACATGTCCTAAGACAAACCTGACAAAATAATATCCATTTATGTATTTTGGGTAATGCCATTAACTGAACAAGTAAATAATGTACTTCAAAAGTTTGTTATAGAATTGGTAATATTTTCAATGACTAGAAAATTGTTTGTTGTAATTTACAGTAATCACAAAGTTTGATTCTACATGACATTATAAAATACAAAAAAAATGTTTGTGTATAAATTTTCTACTTACTTGGTCCGTTGGTAAAGGTACATCAATGTCATTTTCCTCCTTCAAATCTAAAATTGGATTTCCAAAGTGTTCCAGAGGCACCTCCACTCTGAAATTATAAGAACTAACAATAAGATATTAGTTTTAATAAGTACAGGAAGAATAGTGGATATGCAAGTCCATTTATAATATGCTATTAGCTATTACATTAATGATATTACATTTAGTAATACTTCTATTATTAACACCTGTTTTAATTTACAGGTGCATCTTTGATTTACTTTATAATATAAAAAACTTACCAAAGTAGCTACATATAAATAATATTTAATAGTAATTGGTTTCACTTGATAGCAAACATTTTATTGTAATCTATGAAACTCTATACTCTTATTTCAGGCTTCTATATATCTACTGAAATCCAAGGTTTGTTAACAAAGAAGACATTTCGAGTATTGTATCAAAAAGTAACTCATCCTTGATTGAACAATTAAAACAAAATGCCATGTCATTCCCTGCATACATAATTACCACAAATAAAATACGTAGTCACATAGTCCCATTATAATAACTGTAATAATAGCAATAACTTATTACAAAAAATCCAACAAATGCATTTATTTAAAACAAGTATTAGAAAAAATTAGAAATGAAAAGCATGATGATATTAATACATGAATAATAAAAGTAGCATTGTACTGACCTATCCTGCCCTCCTGTCCAGTCATCGGTGATCACTTCTTCCGTAACACACTCTACATTGGGGTCTACAGCTAACTCTGCAGCATCCGTGTAACTCACTACATCTTGTGACAGGAACATCAAGTTCTCCGCTGCCATTTGGTCCGTGTCCGGTATAACTACTTCTGATGTCTACAAATATTTGAGACATGTTATACTGTCTATCTGATTTTTTATTCTTATTAATATGTTGATAAACATTATATAAAAATATTGTACATATTTTCCTCATAAATTACAAATGTAAAATATAATAATTACCATATTAGAATTGTATTCTATATGTGATTGCACATTATCAAGGCCACATATTACTTCCTCTGAAGCCGCCACACCAGGAATGTGCTAAAATATAAAGTTTGTTTAAATATGATATAATAAAACATAAGATTTTTATTTATTTTTGTCTTGCTTCTGTTTACCTTGGCCTCAACCTCCTCCTCCCAATGGAGGGCAAAATCCTCCCCATCACCATCCATATTGATAATTAATTATACACAATCCATATCTGAAAAGCATAAATAATGTTAAGTAAATAATAACGCACTATAATCAAATTACAACGTACATTATCTTCACAAATACCTGTACCGTGAGCCATGATTGTGTCAACAATTTTCTATACACCCTATATAATTCCTAAATCAAAACATCAACATAACCTTAACTAACAAATTATTTTTATGTCTCAACATCAAACATCAACTCACGTTCAGCTATTGAGTGAAAATTCGGACAAAAGAAATCTCGCTTCGCTTACGATTCATGGCTTTATCGAACAGAAAAGCGGAACAAAAATGGTGTCAACAGCTATAGACATAAAACGCTTAGGTTATCCTTGTCAAACTAATAGGTTAACAAACATTGATTTTCTTACCAATTTACACCAAAACTTTTGTAAATAATGCTTCTTTATCGCGAATCGTAATGATTTTGGAGATAATCGAAGCTACATCATATAACTATACGTTTACATGACGCAATCAAGGAAAGCTATCGTTACTTTAGTATTGGTTATAGCAAAGTTGAGATAGTAAAAGTAAATATACAAACCAAAATTTTAACGCAATACTTTATTTTTATGAACAAATTCGTTAGTTTTACGGTTCTAATCTAGAGAATTTGGTTATTAAAAGAATGGCAATCTCTTCCATTTCCTTAATCCATCCAACTAGAGTTTCGTTTCTGCGTTTACACAATAATTAAATAAAAATTTATTGTTACAAAATATAATCTAATTGTTACAATTGTAATTTTTTTAAAAAGATATTTTGATAGAATATAAACACCGATACAATTAGATTGTTTAATTTATTTTAATAATTTTAACAATGATATATTATTTACAAATACCTTTTGGCTTTGCGTGGAATGAACCGCAAAATCATATAGACGTATTTTCATAATTTCTGAACTCGGATAAAATATGCTTGTCATATTGTTTGAATATACATTTATAATCTTTAAAAATAAATTTTATGTAAAAACAAATACAATATTATTTGATTCAAATAGAACTAAACAGCTTAGTTCTACACTAAGTAGTACTATTTTTCTTATATTTTCAAAACGTATTTTTTTGTTATATAGTCTGTGGGAGAGGAATATAACGTGTTAACCCAATTCATGACTAATTACAATGGAAAAAAAGCTGAAATTGATCTATGCTTCAAAATTATAATCGTGTCGCTGTTAGGAGACGTCATTCACGTCATCCATCACCAGTGTCCAGACGTCACTGTCAATTCTGCTGGGCCTGGTAGTAGATTGCAGTTGTGTATAGTATTGTGCTTGTTGAAACGGTGTATTGTTTATATTATTTGTTTTTAATTAACATATGTGTCACGTTAGGAATTTTTAGATAATAGTGCCCATACAAATAAAATTTAAGATGGCACAAGAACTTAATGAACTATGCCGCTTACTATTTCCTAATTCCACTACTGGTAAGATATTACGAATTTCATGAGATTATTCCTTATCATCTCTTTTAGTTGGAACTATTTTTGTTACTGTTATGTTATGCGGTCCTCAACGGCATTAGGCGATCACATCTGCTTATACTCTCAAATAATCTGTTTCAGAAAATCCAGAGTACTTCAATGAAATTACAGACTATATCAAGAAGCTCGGATCACAGAATTGGGAACATATTCGTAAAGAACCAGATAGATTAACAGATGAAATGAATCAGTTGACAGAACAAACCCAGGACCTAGCATTTACTAACTATAAGACATTTGTGGAGACAGCAGAGATTTCTAAGACTATCATGAAAGACCTGGGCAATTCCAAAGAGTCTTTATCTAAGTTTCTTGAAGCTACTCCCAGTTTTATACAGGAGTGTGAGAATTTTTCTCAGGTGGCTGGAAATATTGTAAAAGAGAAAAGGTATGACTAATTGAAAACCTCATCTCTTTTACTTTAAAGTGGAAGTTAAAAATGACCAACATCATCTATGTAAATCCTATGTGTATGTAATTTCTTTAAACTCTCATTTCAGCCGTTATAGCTCTATTCGCAATCAAAGTGAGAAGTTACTCGAGCTCTTGGAGTTGCCAGCTCTGATGCGAGAGGCTCTTTCAGCTGAAGACTATGAGAGTGCTTTAGATATATTCACATTCATCCGAAATTTATCTAAAAGATATTCTGAGATACCTTTAGTTCAGGTTTGTTTGCAATTTGTATTGTTAAAGTTATAAGTGAAATATAATTATCATACTCTTTACATTCCTTCAAAAAAAACATTCTATATTTAATAATTGCATAAACAACAAATACAAATGCAGCAAGTTGGGTGATCAGGATCTACCAAGCTGAGTAACTGTTTTTTTTTTAGAATACTACATCAGAAATCATGACACTCTGGTTTGAGACACTTTATCATCTCTTCAACCAACTCCGTTATGACTTACCACTGCCACAATGTTTACAGGTAAAATATCAATTCTTTACTCTTTCTAGGATCAGATTAGTTATCAATTTTAGCATCTCTTTTTGATATTGTTTTATGTTAGTAATTTTTTTTTCTCGCATTTTGGCTTTATGAAAGGTTAAGTGGGAACACCATGATATTATTATGAAAATTGTTTTACAAATATGTAAATGTATTTTTTTAGATCTTGGGCTATTTAAGAAGAGCTAACACAGTGTACAAATCCACTGACGATGAACAGGGCATTCTATCATATACAGGAAGTAAATCAACAAGTTCTGATGGTCTTCATTTGCATTTCTTGAAAGCGAGAAATGCTTGGTTCGAAAAAGCTTTGGAAGATGCCAAAAACACTGAGTGTGAGTAACAATAAATTACAATGTGCTTATTGATAATACAATATGTACCATGATAAAGGCTACATTTTTTTAAAAAACATATCTTAATTAGGAAACATTACACAAGTTTTCTGCATTAATAGTTAATTATAAATATGAAACAATATATTTTTTACAGCCAGTGAAAGACTACTGAGAAGAATAGTGGATTTGCACAGAATTCATCTTTTTAATGTCCTCACACAGCACAAGTCAATATTTTTATCTGACGTTCAAGAATCAAGGGCTAGAGATGATGAGTTGAATGGAAACAGTGCATTGTCTTGTTGGTTAAAACAAAAGGTAATAAGGTTGAACTAATTTAGATCATACATGAATATTTGATGTTTTACTATAATTTGTCTATTCTTTTCCTGTGCAGGTTGAAGTTTTAGCTGAAATACTAAACCAAGACTTACAAGGTGAAGATGAGACAAACTTTGAATCCTTATTTAACCAGTGTATGTATCTGTGTCTATCCTTCGGGAGAGTTGGCGCAGACATGAGATGCGCCCTGACGCCATTGTTCCGAAAAAACCTTGTCACACAGTTTCACAAGGGGCTTGAGAAAGCTGACAACCATTTCGAGAACCAAATGCGTTCGTACAAAGTGCCTACTATAAAAAATGTCGCGCGACCTATAAATGAAAATACAGTGACGGGACCTCCAGAAAATCTCCTGGACTACTATCCACTAGCAGAGTATTGCAATGGAATGTTGATTGTTCTTAACATGTTGCGAGTAACAGCGCCTTTGAATATAGTGAAGGAGGTGTATAATGCTTACAGGAAGTCATTCAATAAAGCAGTCCAAGTATTAATGGCGTTTTACCATAGAGAACAGCAAGCATTCACAGATATAGAAAGGCAGAATTTTGTTTCTCTATGCGTTTGTTTCACGGAGGATTTTGTACCTTATATAGCGAAATGTTTGTCCCAATCGTTCCCTTCAACACAAATTGCAGAATTGCTAGGTGTCACGTTGACAGTGTTGCAAGAAAGTAAAATTTTACATATAGACCAGGTGACAATATGTGAACCTTTAAATAGTATTACAGGTTTAGTAATGAATTAAGCCCTAATAATTTTTATATGAAGCCTTGCGCAATGTTAATATTTTATGTTATTATTATGAAATAAAATTATTTATAATACAAAAAAAAATGTTTAATTTGTTCTTATATGGGGTATCTTAGAGATAAACAGTTTATAAGGCACAGCCTTCTTAACAACTAACAATAATAAAACTTAATATAATATCACGTTTTCTGTTCTCACGTTAACACATTTACGTTTATTTCTTAATTTTGAATTAAGTTGTTGATGGAATGAGACAGAAAACATGGATTTTGTTAAAAAACAATAAAAAAGAAACAAAATGGAATGGCAGTTGCAATACATAATGTAAAACGATTTTAGGTAAACCTGATTTTTTTAACTCTCGACTTTCCCTCGTCATTCCGAGATACCTCGTAGTAGTGTGTGACCTTATCCACGTGGCCTAGAGACTCGATAAACTCCTTATCGTGAGTAATTATAATGAACATAAAGTTCTTTTGTTTCATTCGCTCTTGGACTATTTCACCGAGCGCGGCGCAGAGGCTTCTAATATTATCTTGATCTAAATTAGTTGTGGGTTCATCTAAAGCCAAGATTCCAAATCTGGAAAAAAAAAACAACTAGTTTTGTTTTGACTAGCTTTATACTGGTCTATAGCTTTAATAAAAATGTGACCAAATTTATTTGACCGATTAAGCACATATAAAATAAGGACATTCCAAGAAATCTAGGGCTTCATAAAAGTAAATAATTAATTTTGGTGGTTTTATCCAATCTTAGTTACGTCCACCAGCGTTCGTTTAGGTATTTAGGCTCTCACCCGAGCTCTCGCTAAGGTGGTAAGTGTAACGCATTTTCCAGCGATAAAAAAAAGGTATTCAGGCTCTACCTACTCCAAGCTCCGGTTAAGACTTTAATAAGCCCCCTGTGTTGTTAAAAAAACAGAGATTTATTATATTAACTTATTTTACCTGGAACTGAATGTTTCTGCTAAAGCCAACCGAATAATCAGACAAGCTAATACTTTCTGGCCCGCACTGCACCGTCCTCTCATATCAATTTCAACTCGGTTCTTACATTGAACAACTCTGAAACGAAAGCGCTATGTGAATATCGCTCTTAATCTGCAGTTATTAAAGTTCAGTCTTTATTAAAATATATAGTTTAGATTACCTGTAGTCATATTTACGTCGTTCAGAATCGGCACTCATGCTACCTTCAGTCTTAATTTCGATATAATCGATATCATTTCCTCTATAAATCTTTCTCCACATTTCTCTGAAATTATAAGAATGTTAGATCCTAAGTTATTATTTGTTACTAGCTTCTGCCCGCGACTTCGTCCGCGTAGAACTCCTCCTTTTTTGCAGTCGGTTAAAAAGTAGCCTATGTTCTTTCTCAGGCTCTAGACTATCTGTGTACCAAATTTCATTTAAATCGGTCCAGTAGTTTTAGCGTGAAAGCGTAACAGACAGACAGACAGACAGACAGAGTTACTTTCGCATTTATAATATTAGTTAGGATGGAACTATGTACCTACGTGAATTGTATTATTTTACATAGATGTCAAAACCTACAGTAAAATACCTACCTTATAATGAGATTAATATTCTCCATTTTCTCTCTATGAAATTCCATAAGGCATTTTTCTAAAGCTACAGAGTATTCTTTGACATCCTTGTCCAACGCTTTAGTCACATGCAAGTCATAGAGTTTCTCCCTGTATTTCTTTTCAATATCTTTATTTTGGGTTTTCTTTAGTTCTAATTTATTTTGCTGCAGTCTTTTCTGTGAACAAAATGTGTCTTAAATTTTTGGAAATCAATTTAGGCTATGACTACTTGTAGCCTAAAGGACGGTCGCGGAGCACAGCGAAAAACGGACGTTACCCTTTTCTGTTTCGTGGTCTAAGCGAAGTCTAGCTGTTTCACGCCTGACTAGCACAAGCCGCGTATTAAAAATCCACTACCATGTTCCACCGATGAGTGACAAGCTACTGGCCCTTGATTGTTGGAACATGACAGCTGGACCTCATTCTTCACTAGCACATTCTAGTAGGTTTCTGACACGCGGCGGCCATCTTACACGCCATTGACCGACAATAGAATAATATAGAATTAAACGTCGCGATAATTGGAGATTTTCGGAAACTCATCGATATTCGTCAGTTCTTGGCCCTATAGGAATGTACATTTCATTCAATCATATGCAGTTATCTTTACCTTAAGTTCATCTAACAACCCCTCAGTCTTTGCTTTCTCTCTAAACAGCTGCGTTTGTTTGGTTATCAGAGGACCCTTCTCTGACATCATATTCATATCAACACCACTCATTTTATCACTCAATTCCGCCATTTCTTTATCGGAATTTGTTATTTCTTCTTGTGCTTTTCTTAATTTGAGATTATCATCTAAATCTCGTTTGTAAATCTGTAATAGTATAAGAAACACATTTATGTTGGGTAATTTACTGCGACATAAAAATATCAAACCATGCGTGCTGGGTTGTTCATCCTTAGCGCCGATGCAGTGTAAGAGTATCTATAATTTTGTAATATAGTATGTAAAACAAAATTTTAATCACATTGACAGGAAACTGCTTAAAACCAGGCTACTGGCCAGAAAAGTTTAAACACTAGTTCTAAATACTTAACAGACAAAAAAGTACATCGTCTTTGTTTTTTACCATATTTACTTAATACAATACCTCTTGTTTGGAAAGTTCATCCCTCAAACTATCAATTCTTTTGGTAAGAGCATTTCTATCGGTCATGATCTGTTTTTGTTTTTCCATCAGCTGATCGTTGGCTTCCTTTATACTGTCCATTTCACGCTGAACGTTCTTCTCTTCGTGCTGCTTAATCTCTGTTATTACCGTTTTAACTTTATCAAATGAGTTGATTATTTTTGTTATAAAGTTCCTCTTTGTGTCTATAGCAGTCCTAAAAAAAGAACATTGTTATTTAAGTCTATTTATATTTTTTTTTATCTGTGAAACGGTAAAAGTATATGGGAAGATCACTAATAATATTTTATGCCAGTTTTTATGCTTTAAAATGACGTGTGGATTAGACCATGTATCTATATAAATAAAAATTAATCACCGAAATGTATGTATGCGCATAACTTCACATCGATTGTACCAAATCGGATAATTCTTTTTGTTATGTTTTTGGTATTGTCAGGACAAAATTTGTATAGAACTAATATATTTTTTCGGAATAAAACAAAAAATATTAAGGCGGTACGAAATTCGCCGGTTCAGTTAGTTTATTAAGTATACAATATTAAACAGCATTCGTAATAACGACGACGTATCTAAAATACTATACCTGTTCTTTTTAACAGTTGCAGTTTTTTCATTTTCTTTTTCCTGTAATTCCACTTCAAGTGCTCCCGTCGAATCTTGCAATTGTTTCAGTTCCAAAATAAACTTTTCTCTGTTAGATTCCAACTGCTTCATTGTTTCTTGTAAATTGAATATTTCTTGGACCTATCAACAAATCGCTCTATATTACGTATATCTCATTTCGACCGAGCGAAAGCAACGTTTTGCATTTGACTTTAACAGAAAAAATACGAGACAAGTTCAGTGAGCTATCAAATGCAAGGAAATTTCAAAAATAAAAAATAAAGTAAGAATTCGGTGAGATTTCGGGGTGAACATCTGTTAATCGTATTGAGAGAGGTTTTCGTTACTTACTACAAGCTTTTATTAAATTATGTCACTAAAACCAGAGCACTATCTCTATATCTTATTTTCTCGAATAGTCCTGGCCACAAAGTTGTTCTAGATCAAGTCGATGACGCCTAATATTAATACATTAGACGTTCTCAGCTTGAAACAATATTTTTATGTAACACACTTAACAGTGTTAAATTCATTAACATTACCTTTTTCTGTATATTCAAAAGTTCCTCCTTCAACTTGTTTTTATTCTCGGCCAATGTTTGTAGTTTCTTCGTGTAGGCGTTTAGTTTGTTTTGTGCAGCCTTAACTCGCGCTCGTAGGGTACTGATCTTCTGCCTTAGATCTGTCTGCTTCGCCATTGCTTCGTCCAACGTTAGATCAGTATCGACATCAGAACATTGAGATTTTATGGTTTCTAGCTGCAAAATAACTAAATTTAAAATATAATCTATTTACTGCATATTGTACTTACGTACGTACTTACTACATATTGTAGCTCTAATTGATTTTGATTGGCGTGGGATAGTTAATTCCTTAAATACGTATAGAACTATACTGCAATATATATTTAAAACAATGGGTCAATCTAATACTCACATAGGTCAATGTAGCCCAAACTTTACGGTAAAATATGCCTTTACATATAAATTGCATTGTGCCTACATATAATAAATTTAAAAATACTTTGGAAAAGTAAAATACAAAAAAATAAAATATTCGGATACTTTACGTTTCTGGTGGTGGTATTAATTTCTTGAATAATGCGGTCCATCAGGGGCATTTCACCTTGAATCTTACTCGCAGTTTGTAATTTTTGTTCTGGCTCCATCAGCGACATAGACATCTCTTCCACAGATTCATTTAGAGACGAAATTTGCTAAAATAAAATTGGAAATTTAAATAAAACAATAACAAAACTATAAATAACTAGCTTCTGCCCGCGACTTCGTCCGCGTGGAACTCCTCCTTTTTTGCAGTCGGTTAAAAAGTAGCCTATGCCCTTTCTCAGGCTCCAGACTTTCTTTGCACCAAATTTCATTCAAATCGGTCCAGTAGTTTTAGCGTGAAAGCGTAACAGACAGACAGACAGACAGACAGAGTTACTTTCGCATTTATAATATTAGTAGGATAACAAATGACAAAATAAATAAAAACTTCATACCGTGTCAACGTCACTCATTCGCTTCTCCAGCTGTGGTATATCTGTCTCTTTCAGCGTTTTAATTTTATCATTCAAAGACCGCATACTCAGCAGTTCATCTTTCTTCGCCGAAGCCCTTTGTAATTCTTCCGTCACCTTTTCTAATTTAGCCGGGACGTTCATTACTTGTGTTGCCAGTTGAGATATTAAATCTGTCACCTAAAATATAATAACAGTCAAAAACAATCCCTATTACATTACATATAGAATTCATATTAAATTATGTACTTACTTCAGACTCTGAATCGAACCCACGATTACATAACGGACAGCAGCTATTGTCTTTGATTTGCCCTTTGTATTTAGTAATTATAAACATTGAGGAATTCAACATGTTATGGTCATCCTGTGGGAAAAAAAAGTTAAGTTGTTATATAAATTAAAAAATTACATATAACACCGGCCACTAGATATCCAACAATTATGTTATACTAGCTTCTGCCCGCGACTTCGTCCGCGTGGAACTCCTCCTTTTTTGCAGTCGGTTAAAAAGTAGCCTATGTCCTTTCTCAGGCTCCAGACTTTCTTTGTACCAAATTTCATTTAAATCGGTCCAGTAGTTTTAGCGTGAAAGCGTAACAGACAGACAGACAGACAGACAGTTACTTTCGCATTTATAATATTAGTAGGGATAGTAGGGAAGTAGGGATATGGGCTTTAGATTTTTTTTTTTATCCAATTCGATTCAATCTGGCCAGTATCACACATTCAAATTTTGATAGCACTATAATTATGTCGCTTCTGCTGGGGTTATATAATAAAAAATAGATATACAACAGTCTTCCCTCTTTGTTATCTAGTTTATGGTCTATGGTTACTTACCTGAAGTTTCTCCACATTGGCGTTAAGTTTGGCGAGGGTCGCTTCGTAGGTTTGTGTGCCGCATTCCTTATACATCTGGTCTTCGGCTTTAGTCAATTCAGCGCGTTTGTCGTTGAGCATCTCCCGTACATGCTTACGCTCTGCTTCTTGGCTGGTTATCTACAATAAATATTATAAAGCTGAAGAGTTTGTTTGTTTGTTTCTTTGTACGTATGTTTGTTTGTTTGTTTGAACGCGCTAATATCAAGAACTTCTGGTTCGAATTCAAAAAATATTTTTTTGTTGGATAGACCATTTATCGAGGAAGGCTTTAGGCTATATAACATCACGCTGCGACCAATAGGAGCGAAGAAACAGTGGAAAATGTGTAAAAAACGGGGAAAATATGAAGCCTTATGAAGAAGTGACAGAAGACTTTGACAGATCTTTGACGAAACAATCGGACGGGCAGGACGACGTCTGCCGGGGCCGCTAGTCTACAATAAATGTTGAATTTAATAATTTCTGATGCCTTCGCGGTTATTACACATTGGAATGAAACAACTATTAACGGATTTAACTCGCGTATTTTTATTTTATTTTATTAGCTGACGCTAAAGTGAGTCACTTTAGCGTTAGACTATTGTCAGCTCAGTCGTGCTACGATTATGGAAACTGTACAGAATCCGAAACGTCAGCTAATAAAATAAAATAAAAATACGCGAGTTAAATCCGTTAATAGTTGTTTCATTCCAAAATGTTGAATTATCACTACAGCAGAGTTACTATAGTCCGGTTGGGTGAATTGTCTGGGGCCTCCGAGCTGAGACGGGGAGGCGAGAGTCCGAACTATGTTGTTAAGAATGATTAGCAGATTGGCTATGTTTCACCTTTATTTATATGTGGCCACTAGTAGTCGCCATATTTTTTTTTTGTGACGCTCAGCATAAACGAACACAAAATATACAAAGATTTGTTAGCTTTCGATATTAGTGCATCGAACGCGTTGAACCACTGTATGTAGCTCCATTGTGTTATTACTGAATTAAAAACAGTAAAATTTAATAGTTGCTGTATCATATTAATATTATAAACGCTTAAGTGATTTCGTTCATTGCACTTTCACAAGACAGTAGATTTAAAAAAAAATGAATTCTACGAATCCAGTCTAGAATAAATCTTACTTCAGTATGTTTTTCCTTCAGTTTTTGCTTCATAGTCTCCACCTCAGATTTCATTTCACAATCAAATTTGCTTATTGACAAAGCAAAGTCCTTCTCGGGCATACGGCCAAGTAATTCCATTATCGCCGACCTATGCTTGTTCTTCAGCACCATTAATTGTTTTTCCTTTTGTTTAAGAGATTCTTCTATTAAATCCCTCTCTTTCAATTTCGCGCTTTGCTTTTGTAACTTCGTTACCTGTAAACGAAGTCGGTGCTATAGAAATTCCAACCTTAATACACTTACCTTAAGTATCATTTTGAAAATTAGCATTACCTTCTCATCAAGTTGTTTAAGTTCATTTTCATGCTGATCGATAACTTTTTCGTCATCATTAATTTCTTTTTGACAGTCTTCTGTATTTAATTCTTTTGCTGCATCCTCGTACTCCCTAATAAAGTCATCAAATATATATAAAAAGAAATAAGCAAATTTAACAATGAAATAGATAATTATATACTCGGCACTTACTCCTCAGCACTTTTCACCTGTTTCTCCAAATCATCCAAACGCGTTTTTGAGGTATTGGCGTCAGTTATGTCTCCATCTATTTTCGTAATATCGAGTTTAACTTTTTTTATTTCACCTTCTTTATTCGATATTTTTTGTTTATGGCGAGACTGAAATCAGGACAAAATCTTTACTTGATTAACTAGTAATATTCACTCAATTTGACATCACACAAGGTACAAAGTAGAAATAGAAAAATTATTAACAAGGGTGGAGGCGAAGAGTAAAATCCGCCCAAGGAGACTTCGAAAAGAGTAGGTGAGCTTTTTTCGAGCACACTCTGCAATTAGTTATAGCCAGTTGCATGTTTCTTGGAGGCCTTATTTACTACTGCCTTCTGCCACTTAGCTTCTGATAGGCTTAGTTTCCCCTGTTGATTTAATATTATCTGTGATTTTACTTATAGGTTAATATCAACATGGCAAATGTTAAATACTCACAAGGGCATCTCTGCAGGAATTGACGAGAGTTTGCAGCTTGTTCTCCTCAGCATCAGCCAATGTCTTTTGCTCCTCTAAATCTTTTTGAAGATTTTTTATCCTTTGAGTTATCAAATTAATAGGTTTTTCAGCATCTTCGTTTTCTAATTCAGCATCAATTTCTAAAATACATGCATACATGTCACATTTATAGTTCTGTCAGATAACGATAAATGTAGTAATTATGTATAAAGCTCATATGTACTTACTGCATTTATCATTAGCAGCAGGGCTGTCCAATATGATTACTCAAAATACGTAAGCACAGCACATTATAATTCATCACAGTTCATTTCTTCAAAAATGGTCATTACGAGACTTAGAAAGAACTTAGGATAAGTTTTTTAATAAATAATAATTTTAAAATTTAAATAGTTGACATAGTGTAATAAAATACCTGCTAATTTTGCTGTATCAATCAGCATTTTGTTTCTCTTGTCTATACGATCTTGATTTTGACTCTCCAGCAATATTAACTTGTTGAATTTGACTTCATTGGCAGTCTTTGCATTAGCAATCTTTTCCTCTTCCTTATTGAATGAGAAGTTTTTCTGATATGAGTCTTCCAGTTCTTTCTTTTTCTCTTTTGCTGTTATTCCATAATTATCTGTGAAGAACATAATATATTATATCATACTTTAGTTTATTTCACAATTATTGTTATATTGCTAAGCATTTATCCCTAATTGGGAATCAAAAAAAAATACATTATTGGAAAAATATCCCAGCACAAAAACCTACTTATACTCAATTGTAGTTCAGCTGTAGTGCCTTGAAATATGTTTTTGATGGCTTTCGTCAACTCCTGCTCTTGTGATTTACAATGCTCTAATCTAAAACAACAATGAATTTTGATATAAGCATAAATTCACAATTTATTTTTATTGGTCAATAAATTAAACATTGGAAAGGGATTTAAATACCCCTCAATATTTATTTACAGTTTACAGTGGATACAATAAAATCTACTATGTAATTTCTACCTGGCCTTAATCTTCTCCTTTTTTGATTCAAACATAACCAAATTTTTCTGCAGAGTTTCTATGGCCTTTAATTTTTCCGAAACGGGATTCAGTTCTTGGGTTAACTCTGCCATTTTTATTTCAGACTCCGATATACGGGTTTCATCATTGACTACATTTAGCTTTTTCTTATCTAATTCCTCTTTTTGCTCTGATAAGTGCGCCACTGCCTGTTCTAAAACCACAAAATTTAAATAGATAAGTTGAGTGTTCAGATAATTATATTTTATACACCTACACATACTTAAATAGAGCAGCATGATAAAATGTAAGTGTTGTGGAAATCAATTATATGTTAAGTTTCAAGAACTTGTCCATTATGAATATGGGAGCTTTAAAATTTACAAAATTCAATAAGTGCTAGTTAAATCTTTTGTTGTAGATATTTACAAAAGTAAACTATGTGTAATTATTACATACCTAACAGTTTAATAGATGTAGCATATTCTTTCCTGATTTTTCTTAAACGATCAAAGCACAAGCTGTACTTATCTGCATCAAATATTTCATCAAACCTTTCTTTAACTTTCTTTCCTTCGTCAAGTGGCCAACTTGCATCTTCTTGGTGACAAAATATAACAGAATTCAGGATGGCTTTAGAAACACCTATAAATAAATATTAAACAACAACAAAATCCAATAAGGTATTGCAAGTGAATTTATATCCATGAGTTGTCAATTGTAACGCATTACAAGTTCATACCTAGTTCTTCATGCATCACAAAATCCAAGTCAGCACATCTTGAAGATATATCTTTAGTCCTTCCATTTGCATCTATTACAGACAGGAATGAGTCTAATGTCTGGAACTTTGTTTTTTTTTGTAAGACTGTCACTCTCATAGATCTTGATACTTCTAGTTGCTTATCCTGAGCATTTACTATCTAAAATTTACACAAATAACATATTCATTAATTTGGAAAATGGAATACTCTAACAAAGGAAAAGTTTGGATCTTTGAAATATTGTGGTTACTTTCAACACAATTTCTTAGTAGACATTAACTAAGCAAATGTGTTGAAAGTAGCTATTATGAGTTGACTATTTATAACTATTTATTTTTAATACTTTATAAATTTGAATTAGATTCATATACCGGTAGCGTAATCTTACTTTAAGTTTTACTTGTCCCAAAACTTCGGTAGTTCTATTAACTTTTGCATCGTGAACAAAGCATTCGTTACGGCTGCCTGGAGGCATTTGTCCCGTGATGGCATAGCGAATACACTCAATGATTGTAGTTTTACCACAACCATTTTGACCAAGAATTAGTGTCAGCGGTTTATCAAACGTTATTCGTTGTTCATCGTTTTCCTCCGGCCCAAAACTTCTAACGCCTCTAATGGCCAGAGATTTAATGCCTGCCATGTGTTACGAGGTACAATATATAAACTCGACTTTGTATTGAGCCAATGAAAACTAATTCAAATTACTGACTAACAATGCTCAACAAAGTTTTCGCGAATTCACCGATGCTTTCGGTAGTCGGCTGTCAAGTCAAGTAAATTCAAATGTCAACTTGTCAAGAACACACACAGATTAAAAAATAGTTATAAAAATCGAGAGTAAGAAATATTCAAATTAGTAAAACTATTTTACTATCTGTGCCTTATTGCCTTGATGTTGCCAGTGAATACGTTTTTCTTTTGTGTTAAATATTTTAAAATAATACAAAACCCAGTTTCTTTTAAATATTCATTAAAAATGTTAAATACGAATCTCAAAATAAATTAAAAGCTTTTATTCAAATATACAATAATTTAGTTAAACAGCCTTTGTATATTTCAACTGATTGACTCAACCTTGGTAACATTCTTGACAGCTAATAGTACCGCAGTGTATTCATAGTTTATCTGGGAATTGTAAGATCTGGTAGGATGCTGTGTAGTGTTTTTTGATTTAGACTTTATGCATTTTGTGTTTTCTTTGTGATATTTCATGAATAATTGATAGTGCGTTGGAGTAAATTATTTATATGTAAGTAATTTTAAGTGATCCTTTATAATAACTGTACATATTATTAAATGTTATTGTCGCACTTATCACAAATGCATCTTATGATTATGATGCACGAGCATATCATATTTCATTTCATGTATGATCTATATTATTATAATTTATTGTACTGACGTGCTAAATTGCAAATGATATGAGATAGTTCGAAAAAACAATCCTTTGTTACTTTGTATTTATATGCCTCAGTAAATATCGATGTAACGCATGAATCATTACGTACTTGATGTCAGTAGGTGCATTATGCAAAATAAAAACTTTGTAAGGTTAAATATGATCGAGTAATAGTGACTGTGATTCTTGTTTAATACTGGGTGTGTTATGTGTTGCTGATAAAATCAATACAGTGTACAATAGCAGGAAATTTGTTTACTCTCTGTACAAAGTGATCCATGCTAACTTAAAAATAACAATAAAGATATGATTCTATGATTGTATCCTAAAATAAAATGTTTTCAAATTCATAAATAGAAGTTTACTTTTGTGTCTCAATTAATGGTAGCTGAGGTTTATTTTTTACTCTTTCCAAAATTGAAAATACTTATCTGAAACAGCTTATACACTACACTGCAGACTCATTTCACTAATCTTTCTGAATTATATTCTCACCTATATAATAATATGTCATAGACAAAATGATAATATATAATTTCATGACATCCAGACTTTTTTAATCTTTAGTATACTTAAGGTCAGAGCTGCGAGAGATGGTATGCTTGACTAAGCGGAGCACACCATAGCAGCACAGCAGAGCTTACACTAAACTTCTAGGTATTATTTAATTATTTTTTTTATTACGCAGGAAGAAAAAATGGCGTCAACTACTATGATAGAAACTGTAACCATCACTCGACCACTTAAGGTTAGTATTTAGTTACTATAAAAATATTATGTATCACGCAAATATATTAAAACTAATAAGTAACTTAAACAACAGGGTAAACAATATGAAAAATCTTAACATGCTAGGCTTATTTTAAAATCCCTCTTACAATTACTAAGTAACCATGATTTTAAACAGTTATTCTTATTTCTAAGGTATTCTAATACCTTAAGCTTAAAACTATTACCTATGTAGGTAGGTGTTGCACTAGACTTTTTAAGTTACAAGCGTATGGGTAATCCAATTCTATTAAAATTATGTTGTTTGTCAAACACATTTTAAGAAACTCAAATCAAGAGCCATTTTCTATAAGTTTCTGTTGTAATGGTACCTACTTAAAAGTTATTCTATTGATACAGTATCAGTTTTAAAGGAACATAGCCTCTGAGCTTCCAAAATTTAACACTAGCAGTAGCTACTTTATTGTCATCTCACCTAGCTATCAGAATAATTTTCGAAGACCATATCTACAAAATAAATAATTTTCATTATCCTAAACTAATTCACTAATGAGTTTTTGAGTGCAGAGAACATACAGTTTTTAAATTAAATACTTAAATTAAACTCGAAATTTTAACCACATTTTTTACGACCCTGTTTTTTTAAACAAAAATATTTAAAACAAACAAACATAATATTATATGATATAATTTATATCATGCACTCACATTGCTATGTGTGGTGGTAATATACTTTTAAATGACAAATGGATTAGTTACGAGGGCAACTTATTTATTTAATATTGCCTTGATCCAATTTAAAAAGCCCTTTACGTGTGCAATCTGCGAGAATACCTTCAAGTGCTAGAAGCCACTTGGAGTATTGGATTAGCGGAGTTGGCGTTCCGTTAGTAAAGCTACGTATCGTGATGCAAACGCACGGGAACCTGACTGCTAGCTATCTATGGCAGCCCGGCGAGTTCGCTCGACGGATGCTGGGCGAGCGTCCCTCGCCAGTGCCCCCTACAAGAGACCTCTGGCCGCCGCCACAACAGCCTCTCAGTATCAGTACATTACACGTCGCATATCTTCATGATGAGCCGTATACGAGACGCGCGTCTACACTACCACCTCAACCTTACGTTCCTACAACTATCCCAGTCGAATACGAACATAGCAGGCCACGAGTGTGTACTGTCGGTACTAACACTGAACCGCAGCCTAGTCTTCTCACCAAGCTGAAACTTTTAATTCAACGTAAAGATGACGACTTAGTTCAACCCACTGGCCGTCTGACCGCCGTGCGTGAGCCGGTTGCGGAGGTAAAAGAGGAGGAGAATCCCGCGAGGAAAGCATTTAATGGTCTCAAAAAGGCTATATCCGGAGCAAAGTATCGCATTGCGCCCGGTTCTGAGACGGTGGAGAGTCCTAAAATATCTTACGATATGCCCAAGCCCGGCGATAGGATGACGACAACGTTTGGAGCACGGGAGTCTCGCAACTGGTGTAAGTTGCCCTCTCGTGAGGGTTGCAGGCGACGCCTCCGCACGATCGCGGACTGGTGCTCGCGGCGCCCGCGCCGGCCGCCTCGCCGCCAGTCGCACCCGCCTCGGCTACAGATCACTCAGGTGTGATAAACGAGAAGAAACTTTTAAAGCGTCTGTAAATCGAATGTGCTAACGGGAACACGTCAGTTATGCTAAAGTTTCCTGTAATGAAAGCGGTTTATGGCTAAGCATTGTTTGTGTTGTAGAGTGATCGAAGTTTAAGTAGCGTTCTGGCTAATAAATGTGTCTCCGTAATCTGTGTTTTGTTGGCGCGGGAGGGTCGGTGGAGGTGCGGGGCGCGTAGGGCGGGCGCGGCGCGGGCGGGCGGCAGTCCCGTGTCAGGCGTCGACTCGCCCGGTTCGCCCGCCCCAGCGCCGTGGTCCGCCCTACTGCGTATCCACACAAAGCCGTCTTCCCGACCAGACACCCCATCCCTAACCCCTGTCATCACAAACGTCGTACAGCATCAAGTATTTGTGTTCACTTATAGTTTGAGTACAATTCTTCAGCTTTTTTGTGTGGAAAAGGTGATTTTAGTGTAGGATCACTGAACCGGCGCGACTCAATGCGCAAATCTGACGACAGAATCGGAAATTTTCGTATCTAGCAAACCTGCCATATTTTTTGTTGATAATATAATTATTGTTATGATATAACGATTTCAGCGTTATTTAAATAGTACCTACAGGATTATGTTTTTATTGTTATTAGGTACATAATTGTTTTAATGTTCTTCAATCGAAGATACATTTAGGTTGATCTGCATAGATCTTAGCATGATTACAACTCTGATCCCTTACCTTGCTACTTTCATGTAAACTTGAATTATTAATGGATTATTTTTTTTACCTTTTCCACTTATTACTTACGTCATTTTACTTTCCTTTTCTATTAGCTACGTATCATTAATAACTAATTCGTATTTTTTTTTAATAATTAATTCTTGCTAATTTAAAATTGCATTTAGATAACATTTCCATAAGTAACTGGAATTTAACATGCAAGTCATAAATACGTAAAGAAACTGGAGCAAGCAAGAAAGCGATAGCATATCTCGACTGCATATTGTGGAAAGTATAATTTCACTTTCATCTTCGGTCGTGTCTCTCGATACCTCGACGCTTATTTATAAAAAAGTATAATAAGCATGTAACTCGTCATTCTCACGACATGAGACACACGTCTGGGCTTTCTTTAGAAATGCTTTATTTTGTGTATCATCCGGTCGCAAAGGAAGCAAGTTACATATACAACTTCACATGCACACGTCTTTATAGGAAAACAATTGAACTATAATAGGCAAATGAAAGCAGTAAGCTCAACTTTTGTTTATAGATGAAATAAATAGATAGCGTAGAAGCGAGCGCGCTTAAATTGCCCCCCTTTCAAAACAAACGTGAACTGTTGAATTTTTATTGTTCCGAAAATAGCTTGGTAGCCGAATATAATACATGCTTAATTAGGATTACCACGTCATTAGTTGTAGTTTAAACATTTATAGAGACGCGAATCGATACTGATAGGAAGAGAATATGGCGAAAAGTCTTGACATATTGACACGGTCTGGGAAAAATATGCACTGGTTTTGAAACCGGTGATTAACTGGGTGAATCTTCGAGCGTTTGTGACGCCGTCATTGTCCTCTACATCTATATCTATAATGTTTGCAAATAATATTATTAAGTATCGATTGATATAGTATTTGTAACAGTACGGGGGGATAATATCACTCAAATTTTTGTTACTTATTGACTCTGTTCTTAAATATAGATGTAGAGGACAATGACGGCGTCTCAAACGCTCGAAGATCCACCCAACTACGAAGCTAGTTTGCGGATTCGAATCCCGTAAGGTCGTTTGTGTAATTGTGTGCTGAGTATTATGATGTTTTTTATATATAGTATTATATATGAAAGTATAATTTATATTTCTTTCATGGATTTCAATTCAATTTTCGTGTTATGACCAGCTAACCCGCAAATTCTGGGGAGCGCTGGAGGTCCTTAGAGATGATCCTTGTCTTGCAGTAGACGATTCGACGTATTGCGGTTTAATTATGATGTCATAATCTAAACAATTTAGGAATAATTTCTAAAAAAATATATGAATAATGCTTACTATATGAGAGAAAAGAGGATCGAAATGTAGAAGTATAACACTACGATATCTTATGTTACTTTTTAGGCAGTTGGAACGGCTTTTTTTAAAGTTAGTTTAGTTTGTCACGATAATCATGAACATTATTTTGATATAAGTAATATAACTGTGGCATTGCGTGCTTTTTTCCTATATTCGTAGATAGAGTATTTTTTGTCCAACGGCCAGGTGCTGTGACGCCAGCGGTCGACCTCATTTGCCGCGGTGGCCAGCCCCTACAACGCACGTGTTCTCCTTTCAGCTTTGACCTAAATTCTACGAGAGGAAAGGGTGGTTAAGCTTGTAATTTTCACATGCGTGTCAAAACATCCGCGGGCTGACACCGATTTATAATCCCCTTAACACAACATATTTACCCGTGGAATTAGACACGACGTCAATTCACTTTGCTAAGGTTGCACAAACAATTTAAAGATTCAAACCGGCGTGCAAGCTGCGACGGTCTCATTTTATTTTTATGGCCATCATCAATAACCTTTCAATAAGTGATTTAGTTAACCGCGGCCAGCATTTTTCTGCTGCGTCTAAAGCTCAATCGACAGTGACAAATTAAGTTCTATCGCTCACCGGCTTTCGTGGGCCACTCTGGGAGGACGGGGAAAATAAATGGACTTTATATTCCTTTTTCGTTTTGTCTAATCTTAAAATATTAGATACCTTTATTGAAAAAAAATCTAAAGACCCAGTCGATTTGCATATCTACTATTAGCTGTATTTTCGTTTTCGATGACATAGGTGCAATCCCATCAAGTGATTCTATTGAAAGTATAACCCCAAATTTGTAACGCAAGACTGATAGTGTAAGTTGTGGTTTGAGTTATCGTGTGTGTATTTCGTATTTGTTGGTCGATGATGTGTTAGTGTGACCGCTGTTGCGTGGTGTGGTGGCGGTAAGGTAGTGGCTGCATGCAGGGGCGCGCGGGCGCAGGCCCGGGCGGGCTCCGCTCCAACCCGCGCGCCCTCCAGCCGCCGGTGCTGCCGCCGCCGCCTCAGTTCGCCACTGAGCAAGACGAGATGCCTGCCAACCAGATTGCACAGGTATACCTGCATACCCTAACTCGAAGACCAAGCCATTTTAGAGATTTTAGAGATGGCAACCCTACTCTGATAGTATATATGTTATAGGCAATGTGTATAATGCAGGCATTCTATACATTTCCTAGGTATTGTATAGAATGCCGGGGTCGTCCAGGCAATGTGTGAAATGATATTGAATGTTCAAACTATTTTACACTTTACCTAGGAAATGTATGGAATACCTAGGCATTGTATAGAATGCCGGTTGACGCATAGGTAATGTATGTAACGCGTTTTTTTAGTACCGATCAGTAGCCATTTTCCATTAAATAATCACACAAACAATGAATGATAACACTCTCAGTTCAGAACCAATGCGTAAACTAAAAAATACGTCTGCATAAAACAAAGGAGTGCTGCGTACTAACACAACGGACAAGTTGCAACTTGTTTACGGGATAGTCCCATGCGTACGCCGCGCACTCGCCTCCTTCCCGTGGTCGTTCATTATACACATTGCCTGATGCGCTTCGGGCATTTTATACAATACCTAGGCAATGTATAAAATGAATCGTATTATACGCATTGCCTGAACGTTTTAGGCAATGTATACAATGCCTAGGCATTCTATACAATGCCGGATTATACACATTGCCTATAACATATATATATTTTATATAAGTACTCTGTGATAATTTCGAAAGCTTAATTCAAAGGACAGGCTCGGGAACTGAGCTGGATTCAGGAACTTACTAAGCTAGGGTTGCCATAAGTGTAAGGACTCGGACCGGGACATTTCAAGAAAACTAGAAAAGGTAAAAAAAAAAAAAAAAAAAAAAAAAAAAAAAAACAAACGGAAGTTGACTAATCACGTTATTATGACGTAACTTTTTACAGAGTAGCCCGATTTTGATAATTCTTTTTTTATTGATTGGATAGGGCATACCTCAAAGTTGATCCCATAAATAAAATTTGGAAAAAAGAAACCTACCGTAAGGGTGGAAAAATAGGGGTAATTTATTGTTTCACTAAAAGTTAATAGCAAAAACAAGGTAGGTTAGCTATTTCAAAAGTAATTATAAATGAAGCATGTAGGTAATAATTTGTATACATTATGGCCAAAGACAATTACAAAATAATAACTAAATAATAAATTTAACTGTCGAAAAAAACTAAAAGGCAACAAAGAACAATACTTAACGCACTGAAAAGAAAAAAAAAATAAAAAATTTCTATGTAGTGCGCTATTGTTTTTTGTTGCCTTTGAAGTTTTTTTTTCGGTGGTAATTTTTTTTACTTATATAATAATATTCGATTTTTTTTTAATTTTAACGCTTCTTAGGTCGAGTTTTCTCAAGAAGTCAGGTATCAACTGAATGTATAAAATTGATATAAAATATCAATGCATTAGAAAAATCGATCTTGTATCAAACATCTCTAAGTCACATAGTGGGCTTGATAGCATGCCATTGATGCGCTCTTGCTCTGTCAACGCTAAGAGTCTGCGATCTCGAAATGCGTTGACACTGTTAACGTAAATTCGTGAAACGTGAACAAGTGTCAGCGCTTACGTCGTTCTATCCACGTACGGCTAATCGTACGCTAGTTAGAGCGCGTTTATTGGAGGTATATATTACTGTTTACCAAGTCCAGCCCTCTATTAAATAACTATGATTTTTAAACCGGGACAATTTGCTTATCGGCCGGGACGCCGGGACACCATGCTTCAAACCGGGACATGTCCCGGCGTACCGGGACGTATGGCAACCCTATACTAAGCATATCTTCTTCGGGTTGTTTATACTATGCAAGAGGTGTATTTAGTGCTTTCTAGACTTCTAGTTTTATAATCTATCATCAAATAAGTTCTACCGTAGTTGCCGTTAGAGTAACGTAAGTAGATCTTACCAAAGATTGCGTTAGTTGGTGGTCGAGTTACTTGACTTTATTTAATAACTACATAGAATTAGTATTTATAGACTGCTGTGGTTATTTTATAGGTGCATTCGAAATATTATTTCAAAATAAGTGAATTATTTACTTGAGATAATAACATTATTATTATTAAGATGCACTTAAAATAGGTACTGTGTACGAGAATGGAGGGGATCCCAAATATTAATACTGATAGTTAACAACTATTGGGTGATTGATGTATATTGAATTTCTTAGCCTTTTCGTAATTTCATTATACATATATATTTATATTGACTAAGTAAATAATAGGTTCAAACCAAATCTACGAGTAAGCTTCACCACGAAGATTAGAGTTTTGTGGTGTAACAAATAGTACCTCCTAGGTGCATGCTCGAAGCTATTTCCTACATTTTCCTCCATTGTCTAAAGTAACTTCAATGTACCGACCATTATTTACTGTGAACTTAAGCACCGGCCACATAAAATATAAACAGTTGGGCTCATGCTGGTAACGGGATATATAGTTGAGAGTTGAGTTTGGTGAACAGGATATTTATACTCAAGTGTGTGCAGAAACTTGAAATCGTTTATTATGATTTGTTTCTTCCTAGAGGTAAAGCCAATTTGAATTTCACAAGTATAAAATGCGCTAGATGCTCTAGTGAAGATCAGACAGACCAATGAAAGACAAACTGCTGGCTAGGCCAAGCAACATGACAGAGGATTTTCGACACGAGACACGTCATTGATCATTCGAATTTTACATGTAATCATTTCTTCAATGATACAAGTGATATTGATGGTAATTTTTTATCTTCTACTGACATTTGCATTGTACATCAAAAACCATTTGCATTACGAGCCCGTACATTAAAATAGAAAAATTGCGCTCCAGAAACCTGAAAAATTTGCATCAATAATGTAGCAAAGCACGGAATATTCAACAGTTTATTTCAACTTCAGACGTAGACGGACTTTCGATTGGTTTTCATATTAAATATTTAAAAATATTAAGGAAATATTCCGGCTCCTGTAACTTTCTTGTATTTCTGAGAGTCGCATATTATTTCCCTTTTTGTTATATAAGTGTATCTGTCCTAAATATATAACCTTTATATAATGCGATGTCCAAGCAGAGTGAATTGAGTCATGTGTGCAAAAATATAGACCAGCAAACAGATTGGCTGGCTTTATATAAAAACGCCAAACGGAAATTGGACCGCCATTCTTCGCTTTTATTTCGCAAGTTAAACATTCTCGTGTGTGTATTCGATATTGCGGATTGATTCGTAATAAATTGACAATGTTCAGGGATTGCATTTTTTTTATGATACCTTTTGTGCGAATACGTTTCGAATCGAACGTTGTTGCGAAACTTTCTTATCTGCTTTCGATCTATTGTTTATGTTTTATTCAGAATACCGGGTTACCTGTTTTCCACGGTGTTGACAAAAGCTTTGTAGGCAACATATTGACATAGTTCGAAGTATGGAAGTTTGTTCAATAGGGATAATATTTAGGTATCAATAAACGGTTAAATAGTTTAAGAAAATGTCGTATGAATGACATTAATGAACTTTTTTCAAATTAGATTCGAGTTAATTTCTTGCAATGCGTTTGTAGCTACTAGGTACGGAAAATAGTTTATTAATCATAATGTAATCAAAGATTGGTTTTGTCAGGCCAAATGACCCTTCGCATTTGACTGAAAGCCCTGCACGTGGACCCGGTCCACAGCCCTTTATAATCCAATGAATGAAATCCCTCTTGATGACAGACGTTTCCGGCAGATTGTGTATTGTGATTGCCCTTTATTAATAGTCTGGAATAGCTTCACCCTTTCACGATTCGTTTTGTTTCCCATTCGTATAAAGAGCCACTTCCTATTCTATTAACCGTGTGATTTAATTAATCACTGTATACATTTAGTGCGCGTCTGCTCGGGGCTCGAGTGAGCAAGGCAAATGCAGTTATCGCATTATTCTAAACTTTGTTGGAGATGTTAAATGGGGATCGCTTTACGTGAGACGTCGGCAGACACCCTAGAGTGGGAACTTGGGAAGACGGAGGGTTAGGAGCGGAGGCGGGTCAGTGGCTAACAGCTGATGCCGCCCGGCGCCCCGCGCCCGCCGCGCTCGATCGATGCCCGGTCCCCGCGCCCCGACGCCTCCTACAGACACCCACCTCTCACTTTCCCACTTTTCTTTCCCTCAGATACGTGCGCCGCCTCGTGTTTGGATTTGTACTTTTGCGTCTTATTATTTGCACCCCAACCGTGATGGATGACGAGTCTTATGCGATGTCACAGAAACACTACTCCTTTCTCTTTGATGATGTTCGTTACTTCGCGAGTAAGGTTTCTTTTTTTTCCTGTCGTCTTTTGATATTTGAGTAATTATTCATTAAGGGTAAGGTTTTCGGGCTCGTGTCCTCGTTTGATGAAAGTTACCTTGATGTTCTTAGATTGTTTCTGATATGATTGAGATATTGAATTACAATTACTTTTATTGTGAGTATCAAGTATCGCAGGGCTTAAATTACAATTTGAGGAAAAAAAAATAATACTCCTACTGTATATTTATTCAAGCTTAGAAAACGGGGAAACCCGAGTAATAATTGTGTACATTAATCCAATAGAACCTTATTTTATATTTCTGTTTCGTATTTTTTTTAATGCTATCTTAAGTGTCAATAAGATAAGTATTTCAAAGACGTAGGTAATGTTTACTGCTTATAGCTTTTTGTCTGTAAAATACCACTAAATAAACAAAAAACATCTATGTATGTAATATGTACTTATAAATAAAAACATTTATTACGCGGAAATATAATATGACACAGTCAGAATAAAATATTATGTCGTTGGAATGAAACAATTATAACGAATTTAAAACGCATTTTTTTTATTTGCTGACATTTCGAAAACTACTGGTCCCACAGTCGTAGCGGACTGAGCTGACGATAGTCTACCACTACAGTTATTTTATTTACATTATCCCTACTAATATTATAAATGCAGAAGTAACTCTGTCTGTCTGTCTGTCTGTTACGCTTTCACGCTAAAACTACTGGGCCAATTTTAATGAAATTTGGTACAAAGAAAGTCTGGAACCTGAGAAAGAACATCGGCTACTTTTTAACCGACTGCAAAAATGAGGAGTTCTACGCGGACGAAGTCGCGGGCAGAAGCTAGTACAAACTAAAGGACCAAAATATATCGGAACAAGCTCTTAATCACCCTTAAACCCCCGACAATTCGGTATATAGGTATGACTATATGATGCTGTAGGTATACTTAATTATAATGAGCAGAGTTAAAACAGCTAAACGTAGATAGGTAGGGTCTGTGTAACACCATGCTGTCTACTTATTGCAATGTATGAATGAAACTGTTTCACCCGCCGTGTTACGATAATCCAGAACACTTTATGAATAATTTATATCTGTATTTATCCCATATTTGTTTTGTTCGCGTCATTTGGATAATAATCCAATAGGCGATTTGAATGCTTACAGCTACGCGTAAGATTAATACCTACCTAATTCAGCAATACCAACATTTAAAACTGACAAAAAACTGCAGTGCTATTCGGGAACGAAAGGGCATATGTGAAACGTAAAAAAGTATGGAATGATTCAAAAATACCAAAGCGATATTTTATCTCGATTTTGCTTCGTCCACATGGCTAAGTGATATTTTAAGCTTATCCATATTTCAATTTCGTCCCCGAATAGCACTGCTTTAAATACTTTTAAATATAATCATAAGTAAGTACCTATATTGAATCGATACAAATCTCACCATAATTAAAAAAGTAAGAATATTATGATTACTTACTTGCAAACTAGCATAATTTTGATTGAGGTATTATTTTATCAATCGACATGACTACAGCACCACCTATATCCATATTGCTTATATATGTTTGTATAAACACGCTGCAGTCTCGCGTTTGTTTCGTGGCAACGAATCTCGATCGTCCGTTATTTCTGTTGTATTCCCTACAGAGCCTGCGACTAATGTATATTCCCGTTGAAGCGATTTATGTTTCACTTCCGGTTTATTGACCAATTGTGGTGATTTGTTATATAGCATCGTCAGTGGTATACTAAGCAGATCTCTAAATTATGCTTATGTGTATTTACTGGCACACAAAATTCTAAATTGCCACAGCGTTTTTATAGCTGGCTTTATATTTTATTTTTTTACGGTTGGTACGTCTGGCTCTCGTAAAGATTGGCGTAAAACTAAAATATTAAATTGTCTCTGAGTGACCTCTTTTATATTCTGTGATGCGAAGGTATTGAGTGATTACTGTGTTAAATAAACAATAAACTCTACAGTAGCGCATTTCATAGTCTGGCTGTATTGTGTTAGTGGATAACATCACTGCCTGTGAATGGTGCTTTGTTACCGCCGCCCGCATTAACTAGGAGTTGTGCAGCGGTGCCCCATTTATAACAATGCAGGAAAAATATGAAATACTTGCTGAAACGAAAGATAAAAATGTAACATTTAGTAACTTTTTAACGTAGCATGCCAACTCGCGTGACTTTCTTCTGAAGTACATAACTACTTGAAACTGTTTTCATGTCTGTGGAGCCACCTAATTAATTTAATGAATGCTCGCACAGCTCTGACTTTTTAATAAGTTAAAATTAGATTTCGACATTTATAAATGTTTCTATTCGGTCTAATTATAGTAAATTAATTGGAATTTGACGAAGAGTCTAATTTATCTAAGGTCTAAATATGATGACGCCGTATTGATTGTAGATACCCTGTGGAAACGGTATTCAGTTGCAGTTATTCCTTCAGGTAGTTGCACATTGTTTAACACCATCTTTAGTGTTTTGAAGTCGAATAACATTAAAAGCTATTAGTTTATAAGTTAAGCAAAAATACGGTTAGATTTCTGGGTATGAATACGTACAACCTTTTTATAAAAAGTGCAATAAGTGTAAATTCAAACATCAGCGTTCTTTTCAATTTCTGTTAAAGCTACAGCGAGATATAAACTTTCTTGGCCGTCCAACAGTTTTCTTTAGAAATGGCGCGAGCGGCGCTGAATAAATAATATAAGATCTAAGTTCCGACTCGTTTCCTTTTGTGGTGCTTTCCAATTTAAACTACGAAACGTAACAAGCAGAAGTCTTTTATACCAGTATCCTCAGTACACTGGATTTTACTTATTTCTTTCTGCAACGGCGCACTCGGGGTTTGAGCACGTTTTAGAACATTTATTTTATTTTAACGGCAGAACTTGAAATAGTGTTCTATAAATTTTATCAGCATTTATTTCTTTATTTCCGTATAGAAACAATGATTTCATATCTTCTGTTAAGTTTTCGGATTTTGAATGCGTACTTAGTGGGTTCACCAGACTTCACCACCATTCAGTTAGAGGATATAAGATATCACTATGTGAGTAGGTACATAGTTAGGTACGTAATATATTATTATCCTTTCTCCCTCGATTGTGTCTTAAGAAGATCCATTTGATGTAAGTGAGAAAGTCTATTCTAAATCCCGACTAACAACAATCTCAAGTGTTCTATAAACTTAATTTATACGTAATTGGGTTGTGATTGAGAATGAGATGCAATTTGTATTAGGATTTCCCCTACATCTAAGTCACCCTTCGTATTTTACCACTTCACTGGGTTCCGTAATATGGATAATGATGGGACCCTACTCCAATCTGTTGGAACATCTTCCGTTGATTGATTAGGTATCGGGGACTAATTCAGTTTTGTTCCAATAATATACATGGACATCTTATCGTTATTGGACACTTAAAAAACAATATCTGGAAGTAACTTGATATTTGAAAGTAATTTGGTTATGTTAACGGCACGCTATTGGGTAGTTAACCGTAATACTATCAATCCATTATTACAGTCATGGTAAAGATTAGATGAGTTAACGAAAATTTCATACTTACAGTAATCACGTCTATGACAAAAAACATTCTTCGAATTTTTGAAGCTTCTTTTGTTCAGTAAAGAATGACCAAATATATTACGTTATAACTCAATACTAACCTAAGGTCAAGTAATATTAGTAAAAATATTAGACAAGGTTAAAGCAGTAACTTACTTTTTTCTTTATGAAACGATTGTAACAATTATATTTATAGTATAGATTTAATTAAATACAGGAGGTATACGAAGAGCATTCTGCCGCGTTAATCGCAAACGCGACAGAATGCAAACGTACAAGTACATATCGCACCCCTAGATCTAAAGGGAGCTAACTCAAAAAAAGTCACTTTTTCGGGAGAGGCGAAATTGTTGTAAGGAATCGGATCCTTTTTTTTAGCGTGTGTTTAATTTAAATTTTCAGATTTTTGAGTTAGCTCCCTTTAGATCTAGGTGTGCGATATGTGTTTCATATGTAGATACTAACTTACTGCGTTTATCAGCATTGTTGTCGTGTCGATTGTCCGGCTGAGACCTCCCGTTTTTGTGTACTACCTGTATTACACTACCATATTAACTGTATACGATTTGCGTTATAAAAGCTTTATTGTTTTCCGACAGACATAAATTAGAATATAGGTAATATTTATTTTGATACGATCTTTGGAAATTCATTGAGCGTTCGTTGTGACATCTCTTTTTTTAATATCAAATCGTCCTATTCCAGGTGATAGCTCTAATATGCGGTCTACTGGTGGTGATTCTAATGGTCCTGGGGCTGGCCTCAGCGGATTGGCTCATGGCGGCTGGCTGGAGGCAGGGGCTATTCATGCACTGCATCGACCCAGAGGCCCCTACACCTCTACCGTTTGACATCACGGCACAGCCTGGCTGCTACGCCGCGAGACCCGCGCCTTATATTAAGTAAGTCATCAGATATTACCGTGTATCGTTACGTGTGAATGTGGATTGGTTATTAACCAAAGAAAAGATTGATAGGTGTTAAAGAGGATATGGTTAACAAAAAACAATAGCGCACTGAAAAGTGAAAAATAATAATTTTGTCTTTTATAACGAGTATTATTTTGGTTGTAATGTCTGATATTTTTGAAGTTGGTGCCAGCTGGTGCAGCAACTCTTCACTCTCAACTCTTCACTAAGGTGCTCAAGTTTGTTTCAGGCTGGCACCGACTCCAAAAATATCAGACATTACAACCAAAATAATACTCGTTATAAAAGACAAAATTATTATTTTTCACTTTTCAGTGCGCTATTGTTTTTTGTTGCTTTTTAGATTTTTTCGGCGGTTAAATTTTTTTATTAAAAAGTTATTATTTTATAATTTTCTGTGGCCATAATTTATACAAATTATTAAGTACATGCTTAATTTTGAATTATTTTTAAAATAGTTACCTACATTGTTTTTGCTACTAACCCCCTTTTTCCCACCCTTAGGGTAGGTTTCTTTTTTCCAAATTTTTATGGGATTAACTTTGAGGTATGCCCTATCCAATAAAAAAAGAACTATCAAAATCGGACTACTCTTTAAAAAGTTACCCATGGTCAAACGATACAATCGGTGCGTGAAAGTTTAATCATCCCCTATTTTTCTACCCTTAGAGTCGGAATTTTTTTTCCAAATTAAAATGGGACCAATTTCGAAGTATACCCTTTCCAATAAAAAAAGAATTATCAAAATCGAACCACCCTGTAAAAAGTTATGCGTGGTCATACATAAAAAAAAAAAATAAAAAAAAAAAAAAAAAAAAAAGAAATATACGCGTCGAATTGAGAACCTCCTCCGTTTTTTTCGTCGGTTGAAAAGATGTAAATGTTGACTTGGCTGATAGAGATGGATGAGAATCGTATCGTACCGACCACGAATAGGCAGCGATGATTACGTAATTGACACAAATCTATGTATTAATTTATATACTATTTTAAAACGTTTATGACATTTTTATACGATGTTTCTCGTGATATCACAATTGGTTGATCAGTCTACTAACTCTGAGTTAAGTGTTTTTTTTTTCAGTCCTACCATAGTAGGACTCTTTATAGCATACTATAAAGAATCAAATTATGACTATCCAAGTTTTTTGTATTATTGTAATATATAATCTTATAAAGCTACATATAAGATTATAATAACTTGTATCATCCTTAACCCTTGCCCGATTATGTTTGTTTGAAAAATCCGTAAAGCTCGCTGCCCAAATTTCATAAAAAACGGATCAACCATACCTACTCATGTTATATACGAACGAACGTACAATATGCAGTCGTCTCCTTACCCAAATTAAATCTTCAACCTGCTTTTCGAAGACGTTCTTTAATATTATAACGTGTAATTGTAATGAAACAACTATTAGATACATAATTGGAATGAAATGACTATTAACGGCTCTAAGTATTTTATTTTATTGGCTGACGTTTCGAAAATTGTACAGTTCCTATATTCGTAACACGGCTGTGCTGACTTATAGTCTAACGCTGAAACCCCGCCGTATATGCCCACACTCGCATTGGCTGTCACGAGCAGTGTGCGAGTGGCAGTATTAAAAATCTATGGCGCAGTAGCAAACTCCGCATTTGCTCTCACGTGTGATGGATGTGTAAAGAAATGGTTTATTATTGTCAGGGCGGCGGCGGGTCTGTGCGTGGCGACGCTGGCGGCGGACGTGTGCGGCGCGCTGCTGACGGGGCTCGGGCTGCGCGCCGCCGACCACCGCACCAAGTTCCGATACTACAGGTTCGCGGTGCTCGCCATGGCGCTCGCATGTAAGTACATATCTATACTAATATTATAAAGAGGAAAGATTTGTATTTTTGTATTTTTGTATGTTTGTAATGAATAGGCTCCGAAACTACTGGACCGATTTCAAAAATTCTTTCACCTTTGGAAAGCTACATTATCCCCGAGTAACATAGGCTATATAATATCACGCTAGGTCTTATAGTTGCGGAGCAGTAACCGAAAATGTTTCAAAAACGGGGGAAAAGTATCAAAAAATCTTAAGTCCCCCCGTGCGAAGCCGGGACGGGCCGCTAGTTATATTATAACATAGATAACTTTTTAACATAGAACTCAGTGTTCTGAACACGTCACGTCTTCCAAGAACTATTCTATAGAACTGTATCGCACACCTAGATCTGAAGGGTGTTAAAAAACCTGAAGGTTTGAGTTATGCACGCCATCGAACACCTTACAGCAAAACCTACCTACCAGTAAAACTTTTCGCGTCTCCTGAAATAAGAACTTTTTTGAATTAACTCTCTTTAGATCTAGGTGTGCGATATGTTCTAGTCTTATTTACCTTTTTAATGTTGATTGATGAAGTTTTTATTTAAATAAAAAATCTCTTGTTGCGACAAAAATAATATCTTGCTGAACGATGAACAGTGAACACAGATTTCTCTACAAGTGAATTTCGTACACACACAACGCGATAACAGTATACAGTATACAGTGCCAGCCGTAGCAATGCACCTGCTTGTTTTTATGATCCCGAGAAAATATTTAGATTCTGTTAAAATTTTTAACTTACAACGTATTTCATATCACGTAAGGGAAACTACTGGTCATGGTTAGTCTAAATAAACAGTATTCGTAACACATCAATACGCCATCGCCGCGCCGTCGATGGCTAGTGTCAACATAGTACATAACATTAGTTACCCCGTCCCCGGTGACACGCGATGCCTCTTGAATCACTGCTGTCGTGTTTACTGAATATATTGTTATGTCGTTCTACTATTGTTAAGTGTTGCTATTAGGGTGTGCGTTTAGTCACGTACATAACTCAATTTATACGTAAATATCCACTTCTTTACCACGGACACATCCCTGCTAATATTATAAATGCAAAAGTAACTCTGTCTGTCTGTTACGCTTTCACGCTAAAACTACTGGACCGATTTAAATGAAATTTGGTACAAAGAAAGTCTGGAGCCTGAGAAAGGACATAGGCTACTTTTTAACCGACTCCAAAAAAGGAGGACGAAGTCGCGGGCAGAAGCTAGTATCAAAATTTGTTGTCATTCCATTAAAGATTCTAAGTCGTCACATTTGGATTTAAATTCGTGTAATGATACTTACATGTCGAGTTCATTCATTAGATTATTATAAATTACTAGCTTCTGCCCGCGACTTCGTCCGCGTGGAACTTCTCCTTTTTTGCAGTCGGTTAAAAAGTAGCCTATGTCCTTTCTCAGGCTCCAGACTTTCTTTGTACCAAATTTCATTTAAATCGGTTCAGTAGTTTTAGCGTGAAAGCGTAACAGACAGACAGACAGACAGAGTTACTTTCGCATTTATAATATTAGTAGGGATTGACGTCATGAATCCCCACTCCCGAACTTTAGAAGCACCTATCTTTGTCATTTAGGTATTTTCATTTAGAAAAGAAAAAATACGTGTTATTTTTTTTTTATTTACTTAATGGACAAAGAAATAAAATACAGTCATCATAATCAAATCTTACAACTTAATTGAAAACTATTTGGAATGAAACAACTATTTAATTTAATTCAACTCGCGTAAGTATTTTTATTTTATTTTGTGATGTACGGATTCTTTGCAGTCTCCATAATCGTAGCACGACTGAGCTGACAATAGTCTAACGCTAAAGCTAAACTATTTCCTATTTTTCTTTTCAGTGATGTGCATCTTAATAGCGCTCGTCATATACCCAGTGTGCTTCGCCGCGGAGCTGAACTTAGGTAAGCGTTCAAACAAAAATCCAAATTCCTTATTAATGTCCTTGCTTATTTCCGCCAAGACAATCCAACGAAGCAAAACTACGGAGAGTATAAACTCGACTCGTGTTTTTCGCTTCTACACGAAGCATCCTCCAGAAATGTTAACGAGTTTTGTTTTCTTTGGAATTTTTGCCTTAGCGGGAATTAGAAAGGTAATTTGTGTCAACGGATTTTCGCAAATTTATCCTTCAGTGTATGAAGTGTAAAGCGGTGATGCGTTTCGATAACTTAATTTTGCGATTCAGTGATTACGATCTGTTTACAAATTATAATTTTCTATCATACGGGGTTCGTTTGAACGTCTTAAATTATACAATTCTGCTTAAAATACGTAGGTATTTTGTTATCGTGTCTTTATGTTTATTACGCGGGGTTTAAGCCGTATTTTTTTAAAAATTTCCCGCTCATTGGCTGGGAAAATATTTATTTTTGGTGGTAATATGTTTGCAGTTATACTTTACTAGTGGTCCCGGCAGACTTCGTCCCGCCCGGCAAAGAAGCAATGTAGCGGCATTAATCAATTGATTTGACAGCTGTCATTGTTGCGTTTTGTTATACTATTTTTAACAAATGAGCTAAATATTTTTTTTTTACTGGATCGGGATGAAAAGTATCCTATGTCCTTTTCCTGACTCTAAGCTACCTCCCCGCCAATTTTCAGCCAAATCAGTTCAGCCGTTCTCGAGTTATAAACGGGGTAACTAACACAACTTTCTTTTATATATATATATAGATTGCACATAAAAGACGGAGTTAATGGTGTAACGACATATTTTGAAATAAGTCACTACAGTACTAAATAAGCGAAATTATCTGACGGACAGGCGAATGCAAGGCGACATATAGATAATATAATTATGTTTACGGTGCTATTAAGTAAATGATTTTGTTAAGAATATCCTGGCGAGCTACTACAAGTATCTATTGGTGTGTTGCAGGTAACCGATCTGTATGGGAGTTCGGCTGGGCATACGGCGTGGGCTGGGGCGCCGCCATCTTCCTCTTCGGCGCCGTTGTCCTGCTGCTCTGCGACAAGGAGAGCGAGGAGCTGTACTACAAAGAACGAAAAGTATGTACAGTCACCCGTTTACTAGCGTACTAACGTAAGCCATTTGGCATATCGCATATTTGATGCATTTCGGGCGTACCATGAATGTGACTGATAAGAATGATGACGTATGGATTCGTATAAAAGGCAATAAGCAATATAATGTTTTAAACGGTATCGATGCACAGCGGATACCGACTGGGTCTACAAGTTTGAAAATTTGCATAATTTCAAAGGTTTTAATTTCATTTTAAGCTCTGCCCCTAAAGTGTGTAAATATCATATTTGTTCCATGTGATTCCACATGTTTGTAAATGCATCTTTATGTCTGCTTTACCACGGGCAGGAAACGGCAATAACGGAATCGGCAAAAATAATATGATCACTTTGGTGTCTGTCTATCAAGACCCATTTTCTCAGCAACGCGTGGAAGTATTAAGTTAAAATTCATATCAAATACCTACTCATCAACACAATCAAAATAAACAGCCGCAAGTGCTGCAAATTTTAGACACTCGCAAAAGAATCAAAACCTACAGGGTAATTCCCGTGAACTCAGAATCTTGAAATTTGGTCTAATCCTACTAATATTATAAATGCGAAAGTAACTCTGTCTGTTACGCTTTCACGCCAAAACTACTGGACCGATTTAAATGAAATTTGGTACAAAGAAAGTCTGGAGCCTGAGAAAGGACATAGGCTACTTTTTAACCGACTGCAAAAAAGGAGGAATTCCACGCGGACGAAGTCGCGGGCAAAAGCTAGTAGCATATAAATGAAGGAAAAATTGCAAATAAATAGTATAGGTACATTTTTAGTTACGTCCTATAATAAAAATATTTTTATTCTTATATTATCTACAGGTTTGTAATGAAATTGCGTTGCGCGAGTCCACGCGCACTTGACATTTTGTTTTTGTATTAACCACATGTGTTGTATTGCAGGTGGTGAGCACGGAGGGCGGCGGGCGCCCCTAGGGCCGCCCCCGCCTGCCCGACCTGGTGCCGTGAGCACCGCCGGCCGCTCGGCCGCGCCCCGCACGCACGATGGGTCTGAAGCTGTAGCTCGCACACTTACGACACCGCCACACGGTTAGGTAACTCACTTTATAAACGGCTACTCTGTTACCACACTTGTACATTTTGATTGTTTTTTCAACGCGATCTGATAACGACTTATTCTCTATGGAATCTTGGAATTGGTATTTGAATCGCTTTTAGTCGTATCGTCATGATATTTGGCAGGTATGTAGTTCTGGTAACAATTAATCTACGGTTTATACAAATTGCGACTTTATTGCCTATGATACAAGGCTTATAATAGTTTGAATAAGTTTGGATCATAAATCTTTCCTGTAATAAGTACATTAAATGTGGAAGTGTTGTAAGAGATAAGCCGTTATGTAAAGTCACTGCGAATAACGTCCATTGTGTAGGAAACAAAGCGTCAATTGGTTAAGTTATTTTTTAACCGACTCTATAAAACGAGGAGATTTTCCATTCGTTGGATTTTTTTACTGAGAATGTTGCAATTTAATCTTTGGGTAACATTTATTTAAAAATATAATGACAATCTTATTTTAAATTGTTTATAGTAGTACAAACAACAAGAATGGCGAAGTTTTCGGATGAGCAAATAATATCAATGAATTCGCATTGTGATAGCTGAAAAGTTAACAAATTGAGAAAAATACAACACAGTTTTATACCTAACAACTAAGTAATTTAGAAGTTGAACCTTATTGTCTTTTACTAAAGTTCAATTTGCAATGATACTTTGGAATGAACCGCGAAGGCACCAGAAATTATTATGATACTTATTATTTTTTTTTAAATATTTTTTTTAGTAATTTTTCGGTTATCACGATGAGTTTTAATCATACTGGACGTTATTTCGTTATAATTGGCGTTTTTAAATTTCCAGGCGACAAATTTGCGAAACTTTGTTCTATAACACATTATCAACAGTGTATGAATGTTGATGTATTTTAACAATGTAACAAGCAGATACAAAAATTGCATATGAATTTGAAAAACGCCTAATTAGAACCTAACCTAATGTAGATGATAATCAGTGATTGCGTAGGTCTTTTTTGTTGATAATTAATTATTTGACGTGACATTAATTTGTCGTTAGTTTTTAATACTTTGGACCGTAATACGTTAAAAACATGCTTATGAAATTTCTTAGCATGTTTTCATATTTAATACTACTTTTAATTTAAAAACATGCAGTGAAAAAAACTTCGTAATATATTATGTCAATTACTTTTTTAAAAATAAACATTTTTTTTTGTTTTAATATACATACGCAAAACTCTTTTTCATCTACGACGTGTGGCATGTTAGATTGTTTGTGCACATTGACTTACCTTAATAAAAAACTTTTGACGTTTTCCATAAAGTTGTAATGACTGTCAATGTGTCATAAAACAATCTGGCATATAATGTGTTTACCAATGTGATGAGCAATTGTGAAAAATAGACCTTTTTAACAATTTATTAAGGTCTATTTTTACAAAGCAGGATTAAGACTTCGGTGACTCGCGTCATGTTTTGTTAGAGTCGTTTCGTAGTACTTGCGCTGATACAAAATTATTGTGTAAGATGTAGGATCTGTACTGAATCTCAATTATAAACTGATAAAAATTGTATTGAAAAGAATCTCAGAATTCTTAAGCTTAGGCCATTTTGGACCATTCAGTGTAAGTGCTATGATTATAATTAGTTTTTTTTTGTTATTAACTTTATGTTCAGTCATTGATTTTTAGATTGAATTAATCAAGTACAAATTTAATAATCTCGGAATACTGTGTCTGAATGGAAATCTATGAAATTCCGAGCTTTATATTTTCATATCAAAAAGAGTGAGAATATAACTATGGTAGCCATATTTGTTTAGTTTTAAGTATGTCGCTTTAACCTGTTCAGCGCGATACGTATTTGTGACTGGACGCGTCAAAAAACCGACTATCTCTGTCGCACTTACTCCATGGAGTTACTGACGTAAGTGCGACAGAGACGGATACTCGCGTCTCAGTTACGTACGGTGTTTCGGCAGCTTTTGTGTATACGCGATTGGCGGAACATTGCGTACGCGAGTACCTCTAATGCAATCCGTTCCAAAGAGCGTGAATCATTATTTATTCGCTTTAATTTATTAATTATCATTTGTAAATATGTTAGTTCGTTTTTGTGTGGCGCGTGTGTGATCGATGCGTGCGATGTGGTGCGGCGGCCGGCGCCGGCAGGGCAGGCGACCCTTAAGGGACTAGCGCTCGCTCAAACTAATATTATTATGTGTTTTGTAATAAACTCGTAATATTAGTGTTAGTGCACAATTAGTGTAGTGAAGTGGTAATTATAGTGGACAGAACACAGTGAACTCGATACAACCGTACTCTAACGTCGCTAAGGTTTTTGTAACCTGTTACGATATGCATCTGTCAGGGGTTATTTCTATTGTGACAATTGTCAGATGACGGTGACATTTTCATGTATATATAGGTGGAAATATGTAAGTTGGCTTTCGGATTGGTGATGTATATAGAAATGCGATTGTCACCTGACAATTGTCGTATATTGAAATAAGAAAGAGCCAAACGTGTTTTGACTCGTGTATATCGTTCATAGTATTTAACTAGTTATTTATCTTGGCGCATGATTATCCGGCTATGATACGACTACTGAGATATATAAAGGAATTACATTGATTAATGTATGTTTTTATTATAGTTACCTTTTAGTGCGGTATACTCGATGTCGTTTAAAATCTATTTTATTAATATTTATACATAATAATTGTCAGCGTATACCTATCGTTTATTTTAGTCGTCGATATTCGTCATTAAATTGGAATCTCGTTCGTATTTTGGTTGATCTGAATTGAATTATACAAAAAAAGCTTTTTTGGAATTGAATATTATTTATAAAATCGAGATATTTTTTTAATCATATTATATGAAAGGAATGTTTAACGAAGTAATTATCAAACACATCTTACTAAACTATATATTTATGATTACTGTAACTTTACTGTGTAAGAGTAATCTAATTGTTAGGTGTAAGGTATATTTAAGAACATTGTTAGTTGTATCTGATTACTCAGTGCGTTTTATTAATCTGACAATGAATTTATTACAAAATAGTAATTGTTCTATATCGCACCAGTACGCTAATTTATTGCCCTTGGTTGTGGCTTTAATTCCGTAATTAACATTTATTTTGTGATAATTTGTTAGATTTTATTGAGGCCTTAATCAGAAATCTATGACGTAATCAATGGCCATTAAAATTTTCCAATAAATTTTTCTTTAAGTAGTTTAGTATTCTATTTATTATATTTTGTACTAGATATTTATAGTTTTAAAATTTAGATTAATTGAAGCTATTTTTTCGAACACTTGAATAATCCACACTGCCATTTATTGTTAGTTTATTTTTCATTCCCAAGTCATTTAATTATTTAGTCTATTCTCATTTGTACTAACATTACATAATATACAGTTATTTGGTACAATTGGGAATAAACATATTAAATTTAGTGTGATAACTTATTCTATTTACTGTAAGTGTACATTTTACATAATATGGTAACCCTAATCCCTTTTAAATTAATGTCATATTACTAACCACTTATGTTCATGCACCTTATACTTGGGCAATTTACTAGAGTGTACTAGTCAAAATACATTCTAGACTAATTGATAAGGTTTTTTTTGTAGCCTCTCTCACATCTAAAACTTGGTGTTATTTATAATCCATGTTGATAATATAATACGTAGACTAAGCTTTTTAATGTCGGTCACGAGTTGGTGTAAATGTAAACGCGGTCGCTTTAAAAAGAGCTTATTTCCATTGGCATTTCGATTAAAAACCTAATGCCATTATAAATAAAGTTTAAATTAACTATCTGTTAAAGAAATAAGCTCTTTTGTCACTCATGGAGCTTCAATAATGAACATTAAACTGCTAAAATCGTGGTGCATCACTCTATTGACATTCCCGTAATCTGTTATTGTATGGAATCTCTAAAATTGCCCGAGTAGATCCCTTATACAATGTCCATTTTCTTAGCCAAACTAAGAGTCATATCAATGAGATTGAATAAAGTACCTAGAGAATATCAGTTTTTTATTTTATCTAGTAATAAACTATGTGCAATTTGTCATATTTCGGTTACGTTGTCGACTTGATCTGTATTTATCGACAAATCATCATAATCTTACGGCCGCCTATCAGCATTAATATAAAGGCAGAGGTAATTCAAAAATATTTTTAATCATGGAATTCGCAATATTATCACTTACATAATTTATGTTAATCAATTACAACGCCAGCATCGATTTCACAAAACTTAAAGACTTAAACATTATTCAATACAGTTATTTCCATTAAAAATGTGTTTTACACAGGTACTAAAATAGGCATTTCCGATGGTTTCAATTTAAAGTAAATTTAAATCAATAGGTATAGATCCTGATCTTATTTTAAACTTCAACACCCGTTACAGCCTTGATGCTTTTGATCAGCCTTGCATTTGCGTCTTTGTAGTCAACCGGTTGCGCGGACATCACTGTAGTTTTTAAACGAGCTTCATCCTATAAATAATAAATATGATATACACACAAGTCTAAATATCGAATAAATAATAACAAGCAACTAAAACCAAACCACGCTTGGGCCAATTCACAAACATACTAAATATTTGTTAATAAAGTAATATTTCTTGATTGTCACAGAACTGTAAAGAAATGCATACAATAACGTAACAGTTGTATTAAAAAATAGCAGTTCGAGCAATTGCTCGATATATTTCTTTATCGAACCAAAACTAATTAATTCTTAATACGCTTGTTTATGGATCATTTCTGATAGCAACTATTAAACAACTTAGGGTACTTGGCAAGCACTCCATATACTTGATATTGCCTATATAATGCCTGCCTGTTCCACGTATAGATGTGCATTTGTGGCAACACTTACACTGTAAGTCTCCATCTTAGTGCGGAACTTGAACACAAAGGTCCTAAACTTGATGTCCTCAAAGATGGCGGCATATCCCGTCTTGTCGTATTCGAACATGCGACCGATATCGGCTGCGTTCTTGCCGATCATCGCCTCGGCAGCCTCGTTGAAAGCCGTGATACGCTGGTCACCGGTTGGATCGGATACATTGGCCTGGAAAAATTTATGATATAGGTTGATCTTGTACTATTTTATTACGTATTTGTACTGATGTATCATATTGTGTAGACATACAAAACAGTGTAATGTCTAAGAAGTTACGTGCGATCTATAAAAACGGAAAAAATGTCACGTCTGTTGTATACAGCCTAGTAACAAACGAACGGACGGATAGCGAAGTCTCAGTATTTCAATAGGGCGAGACCCTACCTTTTACTTTTTGAGTACAGAAACCTTATTTAAAGTTTATACGATGTTTTTAGCTGGTGAAAAGTTAACCATTTTTTATGAAAATTTACGCAAATTAAAAAAAACTCACCCCAAGTAGCAACCGGTATTTGTAATTAGGGTACTCCCTATTACATTTCTCACATCTGAACAATCCATTCTCTTGGTCCACTAGTTTCTTATTACATTGCTCCTGCGGGCACGCCTTGTAAACAGCATTGTCTGCAAATGTGAATGTTAGACACCCCAAGAGGCTGTAGTAGTCTCCTTTATCTCCGCTGCCCAGTTGGCGAGCTTCGGCTTCAGAGAATGTTATCCATTCGCTGCTCCCGCCTCCGTAACCGCCGGTTCTGTGAACATAATTACCATATATCAAACTGGCTATATTGACGCAATTTTTATACTCATTGTTTCCTTTATTTCTTGGGTTCTATACAATAGGTACGAAAGTGTTACATATAAATAAATAATTTGAACTAAACGACGGATGAACATACATAAATACATATTGGACATTCATCACATCCATAACTAGAGTGCTGAAAAAATGCTTGTGTTCATTTCACCGACATCTGACCCTAGGAGGATTCGAACACGCAACCTCTGGTTTCGTAGTCAGAAGCTCTGACCACTGGACCCACAGGCCGTCAAAAGATAATAAAATATAATACCTTTTGACATTTATGGCGAAACAACTAATAAATAATAATATTTTTTTTTTGTTTGGAACGCAAGTTATGACTTCCGTGCCGCGAACAAAGGGAGAGGAGGTAGTAATGGCGTGAGTATGAATTATACTACTTAAAAGTATCGTAATACCGTACCTAGCGGATATGTTAACTATTTCCATGTTGGCACCTCCGTTGTCGTACCACCCGCGGAGCTTGTGCGCCTCCGGCAGGTCCGGGTTGAGTCGCACCATAGTACTGGCGAGGCAGGAGAGAGACTTGCTACCGTTGAATTCGGCTAAACGAGCACCCTGCAAGAGGTATTATCGTTAATATAGTACTAAACATGTAAACATTGGAATGAAACAACTATAACAGATTTTACTTGCTTATTTCATTTGCTAATGTTTTGAAATCTTTACAGTTTCCATATGCGTAGCCGACTGAGCTGACGATAGTGTGATAAAGTGAATTTACATTATGCAAACTACTTTTACTTTTAAAAAAAATTGATACACTGTTTTGTTCTACGAATAAATTAACTATTTTACAATACAAAGATATTAAATGAGCCTTTTCTAGCATGTTCTGACATGTCGCACACCTAGATCTAAAGAGAGCTAACTCAAAAAAGTTACTTTTTCAGGCGAGGTGAAAAACCGATTAATATGTCCATATGTAATAAATAAAAAATAATATTAATATGTACGCATGAGTTTTATGTATAGATTTATGTTTTTTATAATGAAGCTAGCAGAGTTATATTAGCTTAACTCTGTTTTAGTTAGAATCCGATGGTGTGCATAACTAAAATCTTCAGGTTTTTGAGTTAGCTCCCTTTAGATCTAGGTATGCGATGTCCTAACATGTTTTTAATTTAAATAGCAACTTAACTCACCTTTGCAGACACAACGGGGTTGGTGCTTCCGTCGAAGTTTTCTGCCTCATTTCCCCATAAAGTAAGGGTGACCTGCAAATAGTGAATAAATAAATAATACACTAGAGGAAACTACCAAAAACTACCTTTTATGTTATTCAAAAAAATATTTCTTAAGTAGACAAGATGCTAATGTCTGTTTATAATAATTAAAAGCTTTTATTTTACTTGCAATGTAAATATGTATGAGTGAAATTCTATGTGCAACTCAATTTTGAAGCAGATTAGGTACTTTAACCATTTGAGCTGAATCTTTGTACAGTGGCGGGGCAAGAACAAAATTTTATGTGGGCAAGGTACATTCAGCGAGGCCCTCTGGTAGCGTAAGAACCAATGCCATAAATAAAAAAACATTTGAAAAATAGGTTTTTACTACTTTCTTATAATAAAGACAGACATTTTCTTAAAATAATGTTAAAGAAACAAAAAAATTCTGCTTTTAGCCTTACTAAAGTCCTTAATTATTGCGCTGTAATTAAGTTTAGATGCTATGTCTGCTTCATAGTTAAAGCTAGAGTATAATTATACAAATGGAACTTCAATGAAATAAAGTTTGAATTTGGTGCGCTATCGCTATGGCGTTGCATAATACAGTGTCGATTTGACAAAAAATGTATCTATTTTTGGCTCTAGAACGGTTTTAATTTGTACTCCAAAAATCGCCAGATAAGTCGCTAAACTATTTTTGTCGTCAAAACTTTTTTTTGGTCGCTAAGCCTTAAGCAAAAGTCGTCAGTTCTAGCGACAAAGTCGCTAAATTGGCAACACTGCGCATTGCCAACAAACAATGCTAGACTAAATATTTTGTTTTTGGAGGGGCTTCCCCGTTCTTTTTCCGCGATAGCAACACAAAACCAACAAATTTGGCTAGCCTAAAAAAACATTTCGGTGTATCAATATAATTATTTATCGTTTTATAACTTTATAACGATTAATAATTGTAATTTAATATACCGTGCGATACTTTATTTTTTGAGAAGCGGCTGAAGTTTGTGAAGTATCTTCCTTACATAGACAAACTTCAAACAGAAAACGAAATCTCTGAGTTCGAGTTTAACCACTAGGTGGTTGCCTGTGAATAGCAACGCAATGCCAGTAAACATTGCTAGAGTAAATAAAACCATTTTATTTCGGAGGGGCTTCCCCGTTCGTTTCCCGCGATAGCAACACAAAGTAAAAAAAATGTGGCTAGCCTAAAAAAATATTTCAGTACATCAATATATTTATCGTTTTATAACGATTAACGAATAATTTTCACGTTGCGTCCGAGTAACGCGTATCTGAGGCGCGAGGCCCCCGGACCGCGAGGCCGTAGGCGATGGCCCACGTCGCCCACGCCTAGCGCCGCCTCTGTCTTTGTACACACAGTTTAAACAACAATGCATGGTTAACTATGTGACGTCATTTTAAAACCAATTAACAATGTAAAAGGGGGGAAACCTATTGTCTACTAGCATACCTGAATGAGGTATCAAATGAAAGAGGATCACATGTAAGTACAATGTAAAATTAAGAAAGCTTGTTTAAAAAAAAAACTTTAAACTTATTAGCAGTGTTTTTTGAGTAGATCCAGAAAGATTAGTGTAGCATTGTTTATAATCACAATTTACTTACGGCACCGCCAGTAGAGTCCACAAGTGTGACCTCCCGTTTCTTCAGCAGCTTGCCAGTGCTGCGGGCTGTCAGTTCTTGGACATCAGAAGCTGCGCGGCACACTCCGATTACATCTGAAGAAATTAAAATACCAACGTTATGAGGAATGTTTTCCAAAAATTTCGTGGGAACTTTATAAAACTTTACTGATCAAACTAATTTCTAAATATTTTTTATATTAAAAATAATTTGATCAAGGAACAAACTTTACTATACAACACTATAATCATATGAAGAAATTTAACTTTGTTATATTGTAAAATCGTATTTGTTAAGGAGCCTATTGCACAACTGTGTTCTTAATGTAATAAAAGCTTGCACAAAAACAAAAGATTGTGTGAGCCTAAGAGTAATACTCACCAAGCAAAGAATCTGTACCCTTATTTCCAATCTCATTCATGGGTACAAAGTCATATTTAATGGTAGGCACAGATGACGCGTCCTCCATACACTCCGCCACCACAGTATCAGCCGTGAACGTCATCTCGTAATCATTCTTCAAACTTGTGTATTGCTTGTTGGCCGTTTTCAATTGACAACGGCTTATGTAATATACCTTGTCAACCTAATAAATAAAAAGGAAAAATATAGTTTAATTTCAGGAAAGGCATTGACTGACTTATATGTTTGTGTCTTGTTATTGCATTCATGTTGAATTATCATTGCAGACAGATCCTTATGAGATATTCTCCATTCCGTATACAACCTAAATAAATTGGTAACAGTATGAGCAGTACAGTATTGGTAGCAGTGGATGAGAAATAGTGCGAGCTACTTTTGCATTTACAATGATGGATTAGATTATCTGTGAAAGTTTGATAGTTACAAAACTGAGAAGTTAGAACTGTTTTATTACATTCTTGCCCCAATCAAATATTTAAGCATACTTGGTGACTACTGACTGCTATGACTATGATATTGTAATAGCAGTTCCATCAGAAGATTAAATATGGTTGTTAAGTACTATTTAATCATTATATTATTATATGTAGATAATATAAATAGTTGTACAATGTAAAAGACTTGATAAATTTTACAATTGGGAAAATCTTTTGATTGAATTAATCAATTTATGGGTTAAGCGAAGACAATGAAAAACTGGTGGTTAAAATGTAATATTTTGGGCTTCAAATATTACCTGTATCATATCGAAGTACTTCTCACACTCATTTCGGAAGGCTGTGGCTCTGATCTCTCCGCTCTCATCGCAGAGGTCCATGCTGAAGAGTTTCCCTTCTCCTTTGGCATTACTCCAGGTGCGGAGTGGAGACTTGCTCATCACACGCGCTTTAATTACCCATCTGGTGATTAAGTATATTTTTGCTGTTATGACTGAATTAAATACACAACTTTGCTATGGATTTAGCAGACTGAGTTGACAATATGTATACCAATAAAAATAAATATTTTTTTATACTACTACTTATTACTTCATAATGCATTTGATTAAAATCAATCTAAAACCGAAATCATAGTAGGTATAGTATAATAGGTAGGTAAGAAGATTGCTTGCCATTGCAAAACTATGAGTCACACAAGTTATCACATACCTTCCAGCTACAAGTTTGAACTTGTAGTTGACATTATTCAATGACAAATTAAATTCTGTTGTAATAATATTTTTGTCACCTTACTAAACAATACATAATTGTAATAATTTCTGATGCCTTGCAGTTATTATACATTGGAATGAAACAACTTTAAGGATTTAACTGGCCTATTTTATTTTTATTGGCTGACGTTCAGATTAGGGTTTCTGATTTCTCGACCTATTTTTTTTCTCGGGGCTCGAGATTTCTCGACTAAAAATTCCCGGGAATTCCCGGGATCTCGAGAAATATACAAATCATGAATATAAGGCGAAAAAAACACTTCAATATCATTAACATCGCTATTTTTTGATCACCAACTAATGTACCTACTACTACCTACTCGCCACCCATACATAATACTTAGACATAATGAAAAAAAAATAAACTAAATGACAATGCTTTTTTAATCATTGGCATTTGAGATTGCAAACTAAAAGACTAAAACGGTATATTAATACCAAACTAGCGAACCGCCCAGGCTTCGCACGGATCCCTATTTTTTCAATAAAAATATTTTTTTAAATATTTTATAGCCTATGTTACTCGTGGATATTGTAGCTTTCGAACGGTGAAAGATACGATCCTATTATCGCTTTGGGTATTAAGACTGTTAGGAGATATAAATATTATATTGTTTTGAAACCCAAACAATCAACAAAATTAAATGATTAGGAAGTTTAGCAACTAAACTAATAAAATAATCGTCTTTCTCAGTCATCTCTTAACAAAGCAAATTTAAATGATCAACTTGAAATTTTTCATTAAGAAAAAACCTACAATAAATTAAAGCAAGGCGAGCGGGGGAAGTACCTAGTCAAAATCGGGATCGGCCGAATCCAAGTAACTAGCGTGAAGGAGAAAAAAGTGTTGTGGAAGGCCATTTTAATCTAAAATTCACGCATGATTATTTTGAGGTGCGATTTCTCGACTTCTCGACTTCTCGACGCGATTTTTCCCGTCTCGAGTAAGGCCAGATTTCCCGGGAATTCCCGCTTCGAGAAATCTCGAGCAGAAACCCTAGTTCAGATTCGTAGCACGACTGAGCTGACAATAGTCTTATGCTTAAGTATAAGACCAATAAAAATAAATAAAATATGCGTTAAAGTTGTTTCATTCCAAAATACATAATTGTACTTATATTGGAATTTATACACTTACTTATTTTGATAAGGGCTCAAGCTCGCAATTGGATGGGTCATCTGCGAGGACAGTAGGCTAGAGTCTAAGGAAGGGCCACCCATTTGTCTGGACATGGGAGTAGGTGTTGGAGTGGGCTTCGGAACTGGCTGCATGGAGGGTTGTGCTGGTGCTGAAGCGGCTGATTCTTCTGTCCAAGTTTGAGGGTTGCCTAACTTTTTACCAACTTCTGCTCCAGGTGTAATTATTGTAAGATCTAGAATAATCATTACTCTCCTGGAATTAGACAATAAATCATTATTATAGTACTAAGTAATAATATCTACTTGAAATATTGGTATTACTTAATGTACTTAGACACCAGGTAAAGTAGGACAAATATAGAAAATAACGGAAATCTACGTTCAATTATAAATTATTAATAATTTATATACTTTTTAAAGTTGTAACAGCAAAACTGTACTTACTTCTCTCCTTTTCCAGTATTTTTCAATAGTGATGTGACAAAGCGATCAATTTGGATAACAGAGTAATCTGACAATTCCCCAGTAATGAGCTTATCGTTCAGCTGTGTCGCCAGCATAGCGAAGCTGTGAGAATGTTTTCCATCAGATACCAAAAGCCTAAATCGCTCATTGGTACCGCTTCCTTGTATTTTTTTGCTGCCCAATACTTGCATTATTGGTTTATCATAATGACCACCGTTCATAATAACCTATAATAAACAAAAATATAAGTACTTATCAGCTTCTGAATCCGATATTTCAGAAAGAACAATTGCGTTGTGCTTACCTCAAGCGACCCGTGTGAAAGCTGGTTAGCCATGTCGGCGTATTTACTGAAGCCTAGGTGGGGAAAACACGTGCAGGTACAATGATAATGATACGAAACAAACAATTTTACATTAAATACTAAAACAAAACTATATTAAGAACTGGCTGCTTATTTTTATCAATTTTCAGGATTATTCGCGCCGTTTTCGAGTAGCGGCAAGCAACCGTCCGTATATATTAGACAGTTGACATTGACAGTTCGGAGCACAGATTAGAATAATATAAGTTTTAGAGACGTTTTTATAAATAAAGATGCTTATCAACTAAGGCACAATCTGACTTTAGACACTTCTGAGTTTAGAAATTATTTTATAATAATTGTTGTAAAAATAAGTCTGTATAAATATTCACTTAATACAATTTTTTTTTATTAAGAATATGTTATGGCTGATTATGCAAATATTTTTCGCTCAAAGAGGGATACAATAACACGGTCACCCTTAATACCCGCTGGAATTTAAAACTTTCTAGTAGAGGTATAAGTTATTAAAACGTAAATAACTAGCTGTCTGCCCCGGCTTCGCACGGATCCCTTTTTTTTATAGCCTATGTCACTCGGGAGTAGTGTAGCTTCCAAACAGTGAAAGATTTTTTCAAATCGGTCCAGTCTTTTTGGAGCATATTTAATCCAAACAAACAAACCTTTCCTCTTTATAATATTAGTATAGAAGTATAGATAACATAATAATGTATGAAGTACTTAAATATAAATAATTTTTTTGACTTCCTATTTAGTGTAAAATTCAACTTATTTTAGATTATATTGAAATAATTATGTATAAAAATGTTGATTTGACGTAATTTAACATTTAAAAATAATGATTTTCTAAGGGAATTGGAATTGAATTTCCGGAGCATTGACACTTCTTTCTACGCACACAAAAAAAAACAAAATACATGTTAGATATATTTCTTTTATTTTATAATTAACATCACAGTTATTTACAATACAAACAGAGAAGATAATCGCAGTTCTAAGATTATAGTAAAAGTCAGAATATCACACAGTTTGTACATTCATGCCTATTATGTTATAATTAGGCATATTAAACTAAAAATTATGATTTATCTTTATCACTTCTTAGTCTTCAATAAATGCTTTAAAGGATAACTGATACCTACGTATTTTATAGATTAAAAATATATTAGAATTCAAAAATAAAAGATTTAGATTAACTGAGAAGGAACTTTCTCTTTTTGTGAAGTCGGTTAAAAGGAGGCAAGTAACAAAAATACATTTTCAACAACAACAAACAAATATTGACGTAGTAATTGATATACTAAACACGTACACATGATACAGATTTAAAGTGGTTACATTAATTAGGTACCTACATAATAGGTAAGTACCTACAAAATAAGTCTAAAAACATTCTTAAACGTCACAATATTATGACGCATATTACGATGTTTGGTTTATTAAACCTATAGTTCGATTTTTAAATTAATTTTGGCAACCAATGAATTCTTTTCTAAATTTAAAAGTTTTTATATTTAATATCCATCAATGCTGCCAACACGTCTCCTGTCTGTTTGAGGCACGAGGTAACCATTCGCATCTCGTTCTGCTGCCACCATAGCGGCAAATCCGGCTGTTCGACCGAGTTGCGTAGTCACGTGACCTCTAGCTCCAAGGGATTTTATTATTTCCTGTAAGAAAAATATCCCAATATTATCATGTTTTATTTCTCGAGCAACTTATTTTATGCTGTTATTTTCTGTTATGTATATATTATTATTGTGATTTGGAAAAATTTCGGCATTAATTGAGGTACTTTGGGGTAAAGAGCCCATATAATGACCTCTTAGCTAATGTAATTAAATAAGTAGGTATTTGTAAAAGGTTATTGAAGTGTGTAAATATATTCATTCCCAGATATTTTCCTAAAGATTATCTACCTGCCAAGATCTAGCAATAGAATAGTTCACTTTATCTTAAGGGTTTAATAAGCAACACAAAGAATTAAGAAAAATATACCGTTATACCAAATTACAATAAGTAGGTAGTATTCAGGAATTATTTTTTTAATACGTTGCTTTTTATTAGTAAAAAAATGAACTTTCTCATAATAAATGTATTTAAGACGCAAAATGATGAGTAGGTACCTACATATTACCATCGCTTATTTCACTGTATTTAAACAAACAGTTTTACTATTCAACGACGCAACAATACTATTTATTGTTGGGCGTCGCAAATTGTTGATAGACATGCAAGTTACACCCATTATCCACTTACGTACAGTGCAATACTCACATCGCCTACTGTGTGTGATTACCATACATATTACTAACAATACCGACAGCTATAGGTATAAGTAATGCAAATAGGTACGACGTGAATCATAGAACCTTGGCAACGCTGTGTTCATAAGGTCTCAACGCAAGCCCACTTTATAACCTTAAGAATTGGTGCCAGCGCGTTCTTGAACTCGACCTAATCTATTTTTTCTCATTATGCCGTCATATATTTTATTAAGGACAAAACCATACATGGGTAACCCACTGGACTGTCTGTCTATAAATTATGTACGAAATTGTACTTGTACGAAATTTTTCCGTACCTACACGTTACATAATCTGTACACAGACAGTCCATTGGGTCCTGACCGTATGGTCAGGTGTCGGTATAGTTACTAATACGATTTAATTTTCCTCTTACCGGATCGAAACCCTCTTCGTATTCTACTTCCATCGGCATCAACTGATGATGAACTCGCGGTCTATTCATCACATCTGGAAGCTCGCTCTTTTCAAGAATTGTATCAATAACAGTCTGAAATAAGATAAAGTTTGTAAGGGTTTGCAGAGATGATTATCATTGCGAAAAGAAAAATACTTGTATTGATTTTTAATCAAACGTACCACAGCAACTTGGGTCGTTATTTTCGTACCACCAGCAGCTCCCACTACCAAATCGGCGACGCCATTTCTGTTCAACACAATACTTGGCACCATGGAACTGAGGGGCTGAAGTCCTGGTGCCAACATATTGGCTTCCGATGGAGGCATCCCATATGCGGATTCACGATTCGGTATAGCAAAATCGTCCATCTCATTATTTAGTACAATGCCGAGACTTTGGGATCTGCGTTGGGACCCCCAACTGAAATAAAGAAAAGGCGAATTTTTAATTAATTTGCCGTTTGATTTCTATCGGTTTTGATAGTTTCTTGTCGAATTGTTACTTACATGTAGTTAATAGTGCTAGTAGCGGATACAACGCTGCCATCAGGGGCAATCACAACGACTTGTGCTGTGCCGTGGTCGTCAGCTCCCTCGAAAGATGCGTGATAGTGTCTCCAGTCATTGTACGTGCGAGCATCGTCCACCTCCGCTCTGAACGCCTCGGCCCATTGAGCATTAGACAGGTTGCGCTCCAGCTAAAAATACGGTTTGATTTTAACACTGTTTGCTACTTTATGTAGGTAACTTTGTTTCTCAGCAAGTGTTTTGTATTTTTTATGAGGTACACATTAGTTCTTATGTTGAGTATACAAAGAAACTTTGAGGGTAGATTGCTATTTAAATATATTGCGCTCAGCAATAGCGTAAGCATTTCCTACAGGCATAGTGTGATAAATATATTGAGTGACTGTCGTGGTGCAATGACACTTAGTTTACTACTTTTTACCTCAACAATGGAATAAGGAAGATTGGTGCGTGAGGCGTCTCCTAACGCGGTTCTCTGCGCGTAAGCGTATTTGAAGGTTTCTATGATGCGGTGCCAGTACAGCGGCGTGCCCGGTGATACGCTCGAGTTGGCTCCCGCCCAGCCTCGCAGCATGTTCAGAATGAATGCCAGCACCGATCCTGAGCCTGGCAGCGGGACGGAGTAGAGCGTGTGCTCCTCTGATATTGGCACTTGTATTGGTTCTTGCCATTCTACCCTGAGAAAAAGCAACAGAACAAAGAACATGAGTGTGATGAGTAGGTCTGAGATTCTGTTAGCTATTTACTAGAATGCTGTAAAATTACTACAATTATTTTCATTTGTTGTACATTATTTACATAACACAATATTAAAATAAAATAATACAGTGTTGTTATTTTGTGACGGTTTGTGTTGCCTTTTGTTCCAGGAATACGTTTGTATTTGGCTTCTTTGTAAAACAAAAACAATATTTTGTTTTTACTTTTGTATTATTAGAAAATCTCTGATTAAACACCTAAAAACAACTGATGAAATCGTATTAGTGACAGCATCAATGCCATCACATTTCGAAGTCGGAATAATTATTAATGTAGGTAGTAGATTTGGGTCAATTGACCAAATGGATTTGGGAGCACATTTGTAGATCACGCACGGAAAAGGTAGTCTTAGATATTCTTATACATTTCACTTTTTTTCACCGGAATGAAACAAAAGGGTCTGCACATTTTGTTTTCACAAAATAGATTTTTTAAATGAAATAAGTATTTTTCGCATAAAAAATATAGAAGATTTCAAAGCATTGTTGCGCTTATTACTTTGCATAATCCATAGCCATTATTATTATTATTCTTGTACTAATAATTCTACTCTACTACTAATAATCATACTTATTTAATAATTATTAAAAATGCAAAATATTGGTTTAAGTGGATGGACAGATGTACCTAATGGATCACTATTAATCTTCGACATCACATTAATTTATTTGACCAACAATAATACATACTAATATCTGGATGCCTTTGTGGTTATTACACAGCGTTAGACTATCGTCAACTCAGTCGTGCTACGAATATGGGAGCTGTAAAGTTTTCGAAACGTCAGCCAATGAAATAAAATACGCGAAATAATAATAACCGCGAAGGCATCAGAAATTATCAACTATAGCTTCTGCCCGCGACTTCGTCCGCGTGGAACTCCTCCTTTTTTGCAGTCGGTTAAAAAGTAGCCTATGTCCTTTCTCAGGCTCTACACTTTCTTCTTACCAAATTTCATCTAAATCGGTCCAGTATTTTTAGCGTGAAAGCGTAACAGACAGACAGACAAACAGACAGAGTTACTTTCGCATTTATAATATTAGTATGGAAGTCTAAGGACCAACCTCATTTCGCGCATATCTTCCTCTGTGATGATGCCACCAAAGCCCTGAACGTCTCTGACGAACGCCGCGGTAAGGGATCCGTTGTGCATCGCCTCCGGGCCCTCCCGCGCGATCACGTCCAGGGTTTGCGCCAGCACTGGATGCCGGATCAGATCCCCGGCTTGCCACACTTCGCCCGTCGCTGGATTCACGTACTGCTCTCTGGAACGGTGAACACAAAATAAATGAATGCACAAGTAGATCTAAAGAGAGCTAACTCGAAAACCTGAAGTTTTGAGTTATGCTTACCATTGAATACATACAGTAAATCCTAGCTACTACTAAAATAGATTTAGGCTAGCTCTTCTAGCTTCATATAAGAAGCATAAATCTACAAGTACTTACCTACAGAAAACTCCATTAGTGCATAGGGACTAATTAATAAGGATTTATTTCTTTTTTTGATTTCTGTTTTGTGGAATTAACGTAGAAATACTTTATCAAAGGGAATACCTATGTAGCGTCGTATTGGTGCGTTTACCCGATTGTTGTGCACGACTTTTGGTGATGAGTACATTATCTACTTTTTAAAGAGGCATTATTTACTTCTTAAGTGAGTTTAAATAATTATTATGAATAATAATTAAATAAAAAAAAATATTTTTGACTTGTAAACTTTGTCAAATATAAAGGTGGATACAATATTTAAATAATGTTAAGTACTTTTTAATTATCCCGATACCTATTATTAAAAATCCTTGAAAACATAACTCAACCTTACTGTTAATTACTAGGTAAGTATTTAAATCTTTTGTCACCACATCTATAAATCTGTTTAAATGACTATAAAACACGCGTATTGTTGTAAAGAGGCGTTTTTCCGCACTGTTGGCAGCCCTGACCCTCACAACGTGTACTTAAAAATAAACAATTGCATTGATTTTCTTTTAAATCATTGTTAATTCTGCAAGATAAGATAAATCATCATTATCTTGTTACACAAGGGTACTACCTAATTGCTTAAAGACAAAAAACTTAGTAAAGTCCCAGCCCGATCGATAATAGCATGCGATTCGAATTTTAACATCAATCAAAAGGCACAATCTTTGTAATTTAACAGTCCTACGTAACGCATGGACGCCACTAGCGTTTAAAATCGAAAGGTATAATAGGTAGGTAGTTTTCGCCATTGATACTGAATTTACAATCGTTACGTTCTACGTAAACGTTTAGCTCACGTAGGTTCATACATATTCTGTAGGTAGGTATTTTTTTAATCGGATTTATAACTAAGTCTTATTGCGGTATCTGTCGAGAGGAACAACTGCTACCACAATGGTAGCGGTAGTTCCTCTCTATCTACCTACTTATTCTGTAGTCAAGAGGGGCAGCTGCCCCCCCAAGAAGTGTTCTGTAGATTTTGATTCCCTTGAGAGTGTCGAAAATTATCTTAGATTTCCTGTTGCATTGCATCCCAGACAATGTCATGCCGCACAGAGTAGGTAAACGAGTTTAATGTACTTATGCTTTATTATATAGGTAATACTAATACCTAAGTAGGTAATAAAATAAAATGACGACTCAAGTTGATATGCTTATTTCATGGTGTAATCGGATAGTACCTAGGTAGGTACAATAGGTAACACTGTTTGATAATATAGTTTTTAACTTTTTCTACGTCTGTCTCGATAAGTATAATAATTAAGTACCTACCTATATTATTACTTTTAATGATATTTTATATTATTGGCCTTAATGTTTGCAATAAATAATAAAAAAATATATACAAATGAATCGCAAAATGTGTTGGTAAGCGCATAACTCGACAACTCCTGGATCAATTTGGCCAATTTTAAATATTCGTTGAAGTCCAAGAATGGTTCTTACGGCGAGAAAAAATCGAATAGGTAATTGCCCGGAAAACCCTAAACACAGCCCTTTTCTTTTCCCATACAAACGTTAAAAGAGAGACTAAAGTTACCTAATTTGAATTTCGAACGGGCAGGATGACGTCTGCCGGGACCGCTAGTAAAATATAATATTAAAAACCCTATTTAAAAATAAAGATAATACTTTAATATAATAATATTAAAACAAATTACCTCATGGATGGCTCCGCCTTGATTCTGTCGCTGTATGACAGGAGAACGCGCGCCTGGTACTCCGTGATCTGGTGACCCTCCCGGCAGAGGGCGGCGGTCGGCGCGACTAGCTCTGCCCACGGGAGCCTCCCGAATTCCTGGTGCATGGCGCCGTAACTATAGGCGTAAGGAAATACATATTATTTGCAAGTGTTTCTTACATATTTTAGTACGTAAGTTTATTTATTTTAAGTAGGTATATGGGGGTGAAGGTCTTTGCTTTGCTTATTTTTAATGATATGAGGAGTGTCTAGATTACTATAGAAGGTGATTACATCAGCATAAGTTATTTACGTTTGTACATAAAATTTAAGAGCTTTTATAGGTACCTATCTCATATCATTAAAAATAAGCAAAGCAAAGACCTTCACCCCCTATAGGGGACGGGTGCTCAAAGCGGGCACCTTAAGGGAAAGTTGAAAAATTTATGGTTTGTAACTTAGTAATATTATTAATTTCTTTACGACCAGGTGCATTATTTAATACTCTTCGATATCCGTATGTCCGTTTCCTCCAAAAAATAAAGACAAAATAATTATAAGCAATTTATTAAACCTCTACGTTTGCCCGCTTTGCCCTGGGGGGTGGCCTATAGCGGGCACGCGCTAAGGGCAAAACGGACATAGGCTATTATAAACCAAAATGGGATAGCAATAGTTAAAAAAACAATATATATTGATTAAATTATCTATTTTAATCTCTCAGCAGTATTGTGAATTCAAAACAACGATAGTGCTCGGCAGGCTTAGTCTTAATTTTTATTTTCTTTGGGTTAGGTTTAGTTTTCTTGTTTTTTTGGGTTATTAATAGTCAGCTCTTCGTTTTTATTTGTTTTAACAGCTTCAATCTAAAGTAAAAACAGCCAGTAAGTATTTTTTTTGTAAGTAGGTAAGTAATACTTACAAAAAAATACATTGACTGTTTTTCATAGATCGGGCAGTGCCCGCATTGCCCTGACCACTTTACCTTTCTTGACATTTAAAATATGCCAGCTAATCAAAATTATAAATGCTACCAAACGTGGAGGTTAAAGCAACAGTTTTGCGACCTGATAAGTAAGTAACAACTAACATGCTTTGATATTAGTATGGCAAGCTTAAAAAGTGAGAGAACACACGAAACATATGTTAAAATATTTTACAAAAAGCAGCTAAAAACATTTTTTTGGCGTAGCTTATAACAGCGTGCTCGCAGATGAGAAGGACGAATGACGCGAGTTGCGCGAGCGGCGGGGAATACTGTCGCAATTAACGAACATGTTCTTATTTAAAACGGCAATATTACGAGCAGTGCCCGCTTTGGGAACGGTGCCCGCTTTGAGCACCCGTCCCCTACGTATTGTTAGCGTCCCCTTACCTACTTAAAATAAATAAACTTACGTACTAGGTAATTAATTACATTATGTATTAGAGATTCAAAAATAGTCAAACTGAACCCATCTAGTGTTTTTGATCAGGTAATTCCTTGTAACAATATTTAGAGAAGAAATTCAGCGGTAAATTAATCGTTACCTAGTGCCCCGGTAACCTAGTTTACGTTAGAAATAGCATTAGTTAGAATAGTTAGCTCCATACATCAGATTGTTTAGCACTACTTATAAACAGACTAAGTAGTTAACCTTCACTATATTATGCCTAAGGAATTACGTTGTAAATGTAAATTTCTATTTACGTTTCGTGAACACTATGTTTATTCTTGAAAAGATCGATTTTATAAACCTTAATACTACATCGCGATAAAAAGTGTAGACGGCTAGAACACTTTACCAGCTAGCTCTTTAAAATAAATAGCATTTGTCTTTACTCTGTTCCTATCAAATACCTACCAACCTATCTAATAGTTTCGCACGATGTACTTGTCAGAAACTCCGTCTAGCTGTATCCTCAGTTTTACAAACGCAAATTTTATAGTTGCATTATGCATAACCTATTTACTTATGTGCAGGACTGAATTCTAAAGCGCACTAGACACTCTTAAGCCTAATTTAAGGTTTTTAGAGCCGCAAAGCTCGGGTCGTAAGCATACTGCCACGCTTATTTTACAGAAATATTCTCAACCGAGAATGTTTCAAATATTGCAGGAAATTTACCAATAACAACCCATCTCCAAGGGGGACTTCTTGCCAGTCTATGATGAACTGTCGAGCCGACGTTTTGTCGACATAACACTGAGAACGTTATCGATAAGGAGGTTTGTCGTGTCGATATTGTTTCGTTGTCGACAAGAAAAAATAGGAGACGACATCATATTTATGCCAATAGTTCTCGTTGTCGTTAACGTTAACGATTATCAACTGATCACCGCGAGAATAAGACGATATCGACATGACAAGACGTCGACTCGAAAATTCATCATATGTTCGCAGTACAGCTTCACGCTTGTCGAGGACCCCGCCGGCGGGGTCGACATCAGATAGACTAGTTTGTTAGATTACTTACCCTCGCAGCTCGCCTGGCACGGCGATCGCGAGACCGCCGACTGTGGAGGACGCGTTGTCGTACATGTTGGGCGTGGTGGCGGCGGGTGCTCGCTCCCTCGCGTTCATCACCCTCACGCGGCCGGTACTGGCGTCGTATATGGTCGCCAGGAAGCCGCCGCCGAGCCCCATACATTGTGCACAACCGATGCCCTCACAGAACAACGTAGCGATCGCGGCATCGACGGCGCTGCCGTTCCTCTCCAGGATCTGTCTGAAAATCGAATGAAAGTTTTAGTGAATCATGGTCATGCATGGGTCACTTTGACTAGACACGAGATAACGATTTTAGAATCATTGTTGATAAATTGTCAGTTGTTTTGCAATTTGCATTAGGTAAATTTATTATTTAATGAATCGTAATGCATTTAACTAGCGTATAGTTCTCAATTTACATTAACTGTGGTTTATGGTTTAGTCAGTCTGCTACCAATAAAATAACTGCAAAGTTTTCGAAAATCAATACATGTAATTATGCGACCTTAATCCGTTAGGTACCTACTTACAGTTTAATTCCAAAAACGTATAGGTACCTTAATGAAATAGGGCTATCATAGGCCTATCATATATCTATCTACATTAGGTACGGCTTGACCTTAAGAATAAGTAGGTACCTATTTACTATCTAGAGTCTCGGGAACAAGTTAAATAATATACATACTTAAATATGTAAATAAGTAAGTAAGTACACACGAACTAGTTTACGTAACGTCAAATTTATAACTAAGTAGGTGTTTGATTACTTACTTCAAACTCCAATAGGGAAAACCAAAAACAAAAAATATTTTCCTGCATACGAATTGTAAGACCGCAGATATTTTCTAGCTTTATAAATCTTTGGTTCTTTATCAAGGAAAATTGTACTTAACAATGAAGGTTACTTTGTAATAATTTCTGATACTTTCACGGCTAGATATTGGATTAAAGCGACTCTAGCGTATTTAACCATTACTTAGGTATATTTACCTATATTTAAGTGTTCTATACACAAAAATTAATTTGATAAGCGCGAGTAAAATCCATTACAGTTGTTATATTAAGAACTTATTGTTTAAGTACTTACATAAATATATGTATTTATTACAGAGGATCCAATCTCAAGAACGATACGTAAGTAATTAATTTTGTCTCTACTAGGTATAATAAAATATCTTCAAGCATACCTACCTACCTTTTTTCTTAGTTAAATGAGATCAAGTACCCTAATTAGAAAAAGCTCAATTGTCAAACGATTTGTAGGTAAGTAGGTATACGCGGCTACATTGTTTTTTTAACTAACAAAACTTGAATACTTTTTATAACCCGCTTTATTAAGAAGGTATCTTAATTAATTTCAGCACAATTATAACAAGAATATTAAGCTAAGATGCACTCGTATAATAAGTAAGGAACGTGATTATAAGTAGGTAAGTAAGTGGGTAAGTCAAGTAGGTAGGTATCACTAATTGTGAGAAAATTAATCCGTTTACAATACAAAGTGGTTTTATTTTCTCATTTGTCACACAAAGTGACAATCGAGAAAATGATTACCGATAAGATCATTCTTTATTAATATCTACAATGTCATTTATAAAAAATATCTTCAGTGTACAAAAAAATAAAAGTAAAATGTTAGATTTAAATGCATTAGGTACGAGTACATAGTAGTATTATTGCATAAAATAACAAAAGCAGGAAAAACATTAACAAATATGTTTTTATTGTTTCGTCATTATTTTTCGATTGAAATTCAGTAATAAATAAAAGTCTAATTTGAAACGCTATTGTTACTGATACCGCACACTAAGTTCTTAGTACTGTTTTACAATAAGAAAATAAGTAGGTATTTGCTATCGATTCGTGACGGTTTGATTTGCTGAAACAATAGGTTAAAATTACTTGGCTGTTCCTGACAAAAATATCCCCGGAAAAGAAAGGCTTCTGTATCATCTTTAAAAAGTGCAGTTACCTATATTCGTGAAGCATTTTCAAAATCGGCACATTTGCTTCTACGTACAATCTTACAAAACACCCATATTATAGAACAATCATATTAGACTTTTGGGCCATTTGCAACGGTTTATTCAGTAGGCTTTACTTTACAATGAATATCTAATCTAACCATCTGGACCAACTATGTTAATCTGCTATATCGCACACCTAGATCTTTAGGTCTCTTTAGAGGACTAACTCAAAAAGTGCTTTTTTCAAGAAAGGCAAAAGACTGAGATTGATTGTTTTATATGAAGCTAGAAAAGTTATCTTAAATCTGTTGTAAATGGTGTTCTCAACTCAAAACATCAGCTTTTTCAGCTATTAAAATCAAGGTATGTGAAATGATTTGTGTAAATGTGCGTAAGTATGTATATATTTACCGTCCAATGGCTGCGCATTCGACGCCATTCGCGCCTACCGCGGCGCGCGGGAACCGCCGATGGTCGCCGTTCTGGTTGTTCCACGGCTGCAGCACCAGCAGCGCCACCAGCGCGGCCACCACCGCCGCCGACAACACGGCGGCTACCACCCACCGAGTCCTGCAACAACTGAATACACATCGTCACTTTCACCGACTAAATAAGAACAGGGGGTAGTTTGATGGATTCCGGTCGCGTGAGATATGATTTTTACTATTTTGAGCGGCTGTGACATGGTAATCTTTCTACTTGAAGAACAAAAAAAACAGTCATGTCAATTCTGCTTCTGGCAAATGTTAGTGTGAACAAGCTGCTATTTAAATCCTGGGTCAATTATGCTTTTTAGCGAGCCTTAAACATAAAACTTGCGTAGGAGCCGGTCAAGAACGAAAGGATGACAATATTGGGTGAAGCTCAATATTTACCTAACGGATACCATAATAATATACCTAATTGGCAATTAGTGTTAAGACAGTGGGGATACCATAATAATATACCTAATTGGCAATTAGTGTTAAGACATATTATAGAATGGATTTTGAGTGATTAGAAGTCTTGTATGTTTTGTTTATACATAATATATATGTCGGCGGCTGATCGTAAAATCCGGCAGATCTTGAAATTCTTAGTGCATACCTACTTATATCGCGAAATGCCATTTCATAATTTGGCTAAGTGACATCCGCCATATCATTAAAAACTAACCGTTTAGCGGTTTGCCTAGTGACGTTTAGGCAGATTATCAAATTCCTAGGCATACTTATCTTGAAATTATTTAATAATTGGGCTAGGAAACAATATGGCAGATTGATTAGAGCAACGTATATGTCAGCGAATTTTACGATTGACCGCCGACATAATAATATTCACGGTTGGTTGTGTGTCACCTCTAAAATCTAGCTATCAGGACAGCGAAAACCGGATTTTCGGATACCCCGACGAACGCCACATGTATATGTTTATGTTTCTAATTTTAAAATTGCAATCTTGATTGTTTTTTTTACCCGTTCTCCACATGAATCTCTTTAAATTAGATGAAGTTGTTTATTTTACTGTTTTAATTCGATCCTTCGACCTAAATACTGGATACAATAACACAAACTATTTATTTGTGAATTGTTTTTACAGTCCCCGTTGAGCCTAATATTTTATGATGAAAGTTTATTGTAGACTACTAATTTACAATGACTTGGTAGACTGATCGAGTGTGATTTTTAAGAGTAGATTTTATTTATAAAAATATAGTTAGGTACTTACCTAAAGTAATAGAATCAATTAAAGAATTGTTTTTATGCGGAATTAAAAAAATCCGCATAAAAACAAATCTGGTAAAACCAAACTACGACGACGATGACTTCTGTCTACGATGGGGTAAATCAGGGATTGCTTGAATAAAAACTTAATATTTTAATCCATAATATATCACAAAGTTTACAAAAACGGCAAGTTTACCTTTTCGGTCCTTTATCTCTTTTATCCATTTTTATTCGCACAAAAAATTAAGGTCGACAGAGGTCTACACAACTTAAATATAACAAGTAAATGCATCACTAACAAAAGAAGATGTGGTTTATATAATGAAACGTCATACAAATATCTCAGGTACTATGTAACCGTAACTTAGTCAGTGTATAGAGTCACATAGGATTTCCCTACTATGTCACATAACTTTAAAAGTGTAAATATTTCCCTAATTTAGAATAGAGCGTGTTAGATAACAAGTGTAGGTACCTAGTAGTACCTACCAAGAACTATCTATAGACAAGCGTTAACTAAGTATTCAGGCATACAAGATAGTTTAAGATCATGAGCTTTATTAGTTAGTCAGGATTTTATATGCCGTCACCATTTATGTAATGATGACGAGTTTCTAAAACGACAAGCAGGCACTTTAATGACGTAGGTACTCTTTACGATTGATGACCATTTACTCAAAAGGATGTGTAAACTGTAAAACGTCATTTATACCTACATAGGTACATATGCAGAAATCACTAAAGGAAATGTCTACTTCATTGATGAACATATTATTATACATGTCATTGTTTGAAGGCAAATAAGTATGTTGGTGTCAAGGACGTGCAATATAGGTAAATATAAGTATGAGGAAAATTCAAGAGTCTTGAATCTCGAATTTTACCGTCGCCGCATAAATATTCTTCAATATGAAATTTGATCTACAAATCAAAGCAAGCAGAATAGTTGGAACAATAAAAGTTCTATGTTTCATCGGTGAAATAGGATTGTCGTTATAACTTTATAAGGTCTAATAGTGTAAGTATGTATAGGAATATGGGTTTTGCACTCACCTAGGTTAAAAACTAGGTTTGGAGAAAACTGTGTCATTGAAAATGGTTCAGCTTCATCAATAGCATTTTTCGGTTCTGGTTGATTTTACACAGTAACATGGATTGTATATAAAACAAATTTTATTCTAAATGTCAACAATGAAATGAAGTTGGTTTGTCAATGTCAATTTTTGCGTCAAAATTAGCGTGCCTACATTTAGAATAAGAATAGGTTGTACAGGTACGTGTGTAGTGTGGTAGGTAGTGATGGAAAAAAATGCATGATTATTTCAAAGGCATCGTTTTGATAAGAAAATGTGTCTGTAGGTACAGGGATAAGCGACAGCATTTTATAGAGACAACTCTTACTTTTCAACGTAAAGTAACAAACATTTGATTAACGTTATGATAATTTAATTCACTAAATTACGTAAAAAGTAATAAACTGATAAAACCATTATTAAGTATAAAAGTAATCTTTATAATAGTCATAAAAGTATATTTTAAATATAGACTGCTCATTTTCCTCTAGATATGTTATACACACTGAAAGTTACAACAATGCTTCCTTTTGTTTTTAATATATATACCTACTTGAGTAAGATCCCACGTCCCCCAGAACTAACTTATTTTCCCATGAATAATATGTGTGGGATACAGTAGGGTTAGTATTTACTTCAAGTGTGCATACCTGTTTTATAGACGGCCAATTCATAGACTATATTATTATCAGGTGCTAAAGGTACAGAAAATAAAACAAATGGCGATAATGAAGATATCCAATACTAACATTTGATTGATGAATTATCAAACTTCAATGATCTTACAAATTTACAATACATTAAAGACGATGATGCAGAAAGTTTTCAGATCAACATTTTTACGATTTTAAATGTTTTCTTTCATCGCAAAAGTGTAGTAGGTACTCGCCTTTAATATGCTATCGCATATTTCTAAGTAAGTACCTACAGTTTTTACTTAATACAACCAAAGTCTTATATACGCTGAATAAAGGCTGTATAAGAGCGGACACCCTTATACAGCTTAGGCATATAGAACTGGCGTGCTGCCTGAGATTAGACGACAACACAGTTATACTGAACACTGATTTTAGTCATTAATTTACTAAAGGCTCCTTTCGATTATTTGCTAACTGGTTACTAAAAAATGTCTGTATGAATAATAATTTCTGATGCCTTCGCGGTTATTACACATTGGAATGAAACAACTGTTAACGGATTTAACTCGCGTATTTTTATTTTATTTTATTAGCTGACGTTTCGGATTCTTTACAGTTTCCATAATCGTAGCACGACTGAGCTGACAATAGTCTAACGCTAAAGTCTACTTTAGCGTTAGACTATTAGATTAAGAATCCAAAACGTCAGCTAATAAAATAAAATAAAAATAGGCGAGTTAAATCCGTTAACAGTTGTTTCATTCCAATGTCTGTATGAATATTTTGGCAAAAAATAAGACCTTGGCGGTTGGCCGTAGAACTGAAATATCATAGGTCATAGAATACCAATCTATATGCCTAGGTAGGTACAGAAATATAAACATAAACAGGGACTAGCAAAGTTGAGTTAGTCATACAATAATCTAAACCGATTAATGAAAGAACTTTAACGGATCTAACTCGCGTATTTTATTATGTTAAACTTAGTTGTTTCATTCCAATGTGTAAAAATCGCGAAGCCATCAGAAATGATCAAGTCTTGTATGTACGTATTAATTAGCAGCGTTATTAATGTCATTATAGCTTCCGACCCTTTATGAAATGTAGGTATATAAGCGATTAACATAATAGTGGATGATTAATTATTTTATTTACAGATAAGGGAATGATAACTATCGTGATAGAATCGCACGTGTTAGTGAAGATTCTCCTCAAAAGAAGCCTTTAATCATAGAATTATAAATAGTACCTACGCAGTATGTATATGCTAATCTATCTATCTAATTCTAATAGGCATGTTGTCTGCCCGGCTCAAAACACATACCTACCTAACTATATTATAATTGGCCTGGCAAAAAATATTATACAAGTATATTTTCTTTAGAAAATTAAACAGAAAACGATGAAGCTTTATTGCGACAAAGTTCGGGAGTAACGTCACTCACACCCTGCTAAAGAGCTATATATCTTCTTCTTCTTCTTTTATATATAAAAATGAATCGCAAAATGTGTTGGTAAGCGCATAACTCGACAACGCCTGGACCAATTTGGCCAATTTTTTTTTAAATGTTCGTTGAAGTCCAAGGATGGTTCTTACGGCGAGAAAAAATCGAATAATTGCCGGGAAAACCCTAAAACAGCCCTTTTCTTTTCCCATACAAACGTTGTTCAACTAAAGTTACCTAATTTGAATTTCGAACGGGCAGGATGACGTCTGCCGGGACCGCTAGTTTTTAAATATATTTTTTGTTTTATTATCATAAGATATTATAAGAGCTAAAATTAGCAAAGTTAATTTATTAAATTACACGCTTCAAAATGATGTTGAGTGTTTATTTTTTCGTAAAAAGCTATTTAAAGATTATAGAGTTTTTAACGTTTATTCCACAGGCATTTCAACCGCCGTCATCCTAACTAATATTATAAATGCGAAAGTAACTCTGTCTGTCTGTCTGTCTGTCTGTTACCCTTTCACGCTAAAACTACTGGACCGATTTAAATGAAATTTGGTACAAAGAAAGTCTGGAGCCTAAGAAAGGACATAGGCTACTTTTTAACCGACTGCGAAAAAGGAGGAGTTCCACGCGGACGAAGTCGCGGGCAGAAGCTAGTATTATATATATACTCTGTGGTAGGTACTATAACCGCTAAGGAAGCTTTCGTTTTTGGACGGTACGACGGTACTACCACTAGTTAAGTAGGTACTTTATAATATGTCGTAAAGTTTTAATCTACTATCTAGCGTATCATAATTACGTACGTACTCGTATCGTTTATGCTTAGCAAATTTAAATGATTACTTCAGATGTCTAGTAAGAGATTTAGATAATAATGACAACGGTAATTGCATATTTTAAGCTTGGTCTCGGAATTTAATCCTGATAAAATTATATTGTAATATAATGATAAGATATAAGTTGTCAATAAAGACGTGTAACTCACTTGCGAAGTGTATAATCACATAATTAATTTAGATAAAATTATATCAGATGTAAAAAATGTACGTACGTTTAAGCTAGAGCGAACATGAGCAAGAATTGTTATAAATCATGTTTAATTAAATTAAATTGAGAGTTTATTTAAATGAAGCAAATATTAATATTTATTTAAATTTTCATTGTGGTAGTGTGTAGGTCCTGACTAGATAGAGTTTATAACTTTTAGCTTAGCGAATATCCATTTCTTTCTAAGCTTATTTTATAATAACAATCCTAAAAAAATATATTTTCTAAAATGACGTAAGTCTGGGGTGACTAGGAACTTGGGCCACTGTAACCTACTCTTATATTTCTAGGAGCTGCATTTGCGTTGCCACGTAATCTAAAGGTAATAATACAATTCCTTTTATTTTAGAAAATTAAGGGGATTTCAATGGTAGATTGTAACTTTGGTTGTTTAGTTGATGATATAAAAAAATAATGGAAATATGCATAGATACGGTAATTATATTTTTCATGCATTGTAGCATATCTAATTGAAAATTATGCTAAATTGTACAAAATACAAGATTTGAAAATATTTTCTAAACATATGCAAATACTAACAAAAGAACACAGTACGCGAATAAAAATAAATGTTATAAGTAAGTAGGTACCTTTATCTATGAATTAATATACCTGCATTTAAAACACTAGGCTTGATTCATACTTAACACACAATTTTTGACAAACTATATAATTAAGCATCTTAATAATTTAATTTCCTACATCGGGATTTCTTACTGTTTAGAGGTTAAATATTTCTTTATTTAAACTTCTTTTTTTCTATTGTCACTTTATATCTGCCTTAATAAGATCACTGAAATAATATATTTGTTGGTTTCATTTATAATATCTTAAAAACATCACCAAACATTGTGGTCCTTCGAGCCGGATTAACCGTATTTGAACCCGCAACCTAACTATGTAGGTACCAAGTCACTATAAATGGAATGAATCAACACGGATTTAACTTGCGTATTTTATTTTATTGGCCAACGTTTCGAGAACTTTACAGTTCCCATACTCGTAGCACGACTGAGCTGACAATATTCTAACGCTAAAGTCTATTCAACTACTCGTCTAGTCGATCGTCATCAATGCGGTTATTTACATAATAGGTAGTCGTCTCGTGTCACTAGTAATTCAAACTCTGTCACTTTCACTACTACGAGTAGGTACTATGAGTAGGTCATCTCAGTAGTTATTCATATACATACTTTATTAATTGATAGATAGTATTAATCTATGTACTTAGTTACTTATTAGTAGTCAGGTAACACCACATCATCTTACCTACTCATTGAAAAAAAGGTGGTTAAATGAAGTTTCACCTCCCTACCTTAGATTAGAAAGACTACAAAAAAAAATTCATCACTATATTTAGGTAGGTACATCAGCATTTCAAAAGACTTCCAAATTGTAAAATAGATAAAGTTTTAAACTTCTAGATCAATCAGTCAGTCATGTCAGTATTGATTGTAGGTAAGAGCATTCAAACTAAATCATGAAACGAATTAGTGTAATAAATATTATAAAAGAAAAAAAATACATTCGAATGACTTTTGTCTAAACGAAGAAGTGAATTTTATTTATCAATATTTCCAACGGATTGTTAGTATTTAGCACTTAGTGCGTGCGTCGAGTTCTGAAAGGCACCTAGGTATATATAATAAAGTGTTTTGACCTGTCCAGGCCTTCCAAATATGTTGCCTAACCTGTTCCCATCATTTCCAAAATATTGTATCCTGTTGGAAGAGGTTTTAAATCCAACAACGCGTAAGGTTTTTGTCGAGTGAGAAAGCATTTGTCTCTCTCACTCTTTCAATCATGGCAAAAGTATAACAGTGACAGATGCTGTGTCGCGCGACAAATCTTTACTAATATTATAAAGCTGAAGAGTTTGTTTGTTTGAACGCTCTAATCTCAGGAACTACTGGTTCGAATTGAAAAAAACGTTTTTTGTTGGATAGACTATTTATCGAGGAAGGCTTTAGGCTATATAACATCACGCTGCGACCAATAGGAGCGAAGAAACAGTGGAAAATGTGTAAAAAAACGGGGAAAATAATTATTTCACGCGGGCGAAGTCGCGGGCACAGCTAGTACTTAATACCCATGCTTGACTTAATTTGTTTTTAGTCTTTGAACCTGTTATATTATTAACGTTAATGAATAGAGATAGTAATTGCATAATATAACGGTTGAATGTTCTTTTATTTAATCAAGTAGGTACCTACATAACTAATGGTTCGTACTATTATAGGTAGTTATGAAATCGAGAAATTCATCACAGACGTAGTAGGTATAGATTCTTATACTGATGAATAAAATTTATCTAAATTATTTCAGAACAAATCTTCAGATCTAACTAACCTAGTGGTTAGTGCGCCTGACCACGAAATTGGAAGTGCAGTTTCGAATCTTACCAGGGGTAAATGTTTGTAAATTAAATATTAGGTACATATCAATTTACATAATAGGTACCTATAGTTATTTGTCGTTGAAATAAGTTGTAATCACTTATTTCTATGTTATTTTCAATTCATAAATTAATTTATTCAATTTAAAAAGAAAGAGTCAATGCACAACATGCTTAGTTCTATTTTTTACAATTACGTTTAATACCAACGTAGGTATAATTTATCAATTATGAAGTCATGTCCTTTTATTACAAACGCAATAATAAGTAGTACTTAATAATTACCTATAAGAGATAATTAAAAAACCAAACATCTCTTAAATAAGATTTAAATAAAAAAATATCAAATGAGGGTAGGTATACTTCCTGTTTTGGCATAAACTTTCAATTCACTTGTACGATCAAAGTCTTAGTCACAAACACAGGTAAAATTAAAAAAAAAAAATCGCCTCACCTCACGACCATTGTGATGCACGTCAGATGTGGCAGACTTAGCCGTGCCGACTGATCGTGGCACGCGAAATTACTATCTCGATTCGCGTACCGTAGAACATTTGTAATTTTGTACCTAGCTAGGTCCTAGGTTTAACGTCGAGCACACCTGTGCAACGTACAAAAACATTTTTTTTCTAATTAACATTCGTTTGTTTTCAACATAACCTAATTACGTTAATATTTACTTAGCAATAGTAGATACTTAGGTATTGAAAGACATAATATCTAGGCTGCTGAAAACATTTACTTGCTGTAGGTACTTACCTACTATTATGTTTCATTTACCTACCTTTTTTATTGATAGCTACTTACCTACCTATGGACAAACATTTTCGCAAAAAAGTTATTATTATAAAGTAGAAGTTTCTTTAAAAGTAGGTACTTACTTACCTAGTAAGTAGTTACTTACAAAAAAAGGGGAAACTTAAAACTAAGTATAAATGACTTGTGAAAAAATCTTATCTCTGATTAAACGAAATTTATATAAATTTTAAGTAGGTACCTACGTAGGTATTATTCATTAATGGCAGATAAGTGGCAAGGTAAGGAGGTACCTACCTAAGTCTATAAGGTTAATATCATGTAAATTATCATTTATCTATTGACTAACATCAAGATTATATTCTGTTCCAGTCATTGGCGTCATCATGGAATTAGACGTGTCTGTGATTTTTTTGAAAATAAAATAGTATTATTATGGGTAGTTATTAATATCCTGTCTGTGTGAAGTTGTTTAGGGTAACCTAGATCCAAATCGTCAAACTAGTATCCTGGGTTACCTATTTAGGCCCACCATAGTTACACCCATGGTACAATCGTTGCATTGGGACTCCGTAGACGTAAATGGGTTAATGAAAAAAGTTAGTAGGGTTATTTCTTTAAATGTCTTTTGAAAGCCAATTATTCACCAGAAATTTGAGCGGTGCAATATCGTATATATGGTTTCGTTCTACCTTCATTCGACGGATTCCAGCTACCTTCACCACCTTGTTAAGTTTCCTTACATAGGGGGTCAAAGGCGTGTATTCCTTGAGGCAGTCTCCGATGGACGCGGATGAGATGAGGTCACAAAAAATGCCTTGAAATGTTTTCCTTGTACTACCGATATTCATTATCACTTAACCTACCGTATTATTGAGATTGGCTCACTGATCGTCGTTGTTTTAAATATGTGAACGAAGTACCAGATAGAAAGCTCGTATCTTATCGGCACCTAACCGTAAATCTTACTATGTAAATTCTTTATTAACTGTTGTTTGCTTCTTATTCAACGCAAAGTTAGTCAAACGCTGTAAACCTTGAAAATAGTGTCAAGCTTCGTTAATATTATTTCCTTCAATAGTCACCTTTCAAACAAAATAAATAGAATCAAAATCGGTTCATGCGTTAGGGAGCTATGATGCCACAGACAGACGCAAACAGACAGACACGTCAAACTTGTAACACCCTGTCGTTTTTGCGTCGGGGGTTAAAAAGTCGGGCATTCTAAGCGAATTTCGCACTATTCGAGGTATTTAAAAGCAAACAACATATTTTTATATAAACAGGTCGCATTGGTCAATTAAGTACCGATTAATGTTTGATTTAATGTTATTATTATAATAATAGCAATTTAATAAGTAAACTTATTTATAAGTAGGTGAGTATTAAAAATATTTTACCATAACATTAACTCGTTAAAAACATCGCAAATTAATTAATTATTCATAAGTTAAAAACAGAGTTAATGTCTGTTTATGAAATATAGTATACCTACGTATATCGTAGGTCTGATGATATTACTTGAAATGTAATAAAACTAGTTCTTAAGTTTTTTTTTAATACAGAATATTAGAATCTAATACTCTAATTAATTTCTGATGCCTTCGCGGTTATTATGCATTGGAATGAAACAACTTTAACGAAATTAACTCGTGCTACGATTATGGAATATGTAAAGGCTCAGAATCGTCAGCAAATAAAAATAAAATACGCGAGTTAAATCCGTTAAAGCAGTTTCATTTCAATCTAATACTCTATTAAGAAGAAAAAAAATGCGACGACTCAGAAACCTCTTTCTTTTCTGAAATTCCTTAATACATGTAGGTAAGCATTAATATAAGTTTAGGAACACAAATATTAGGAAAAATAACATAATTCTCAGGAAAAGTCATAATTATTAACAAGTTATTTATTTTATTCTGGTAAAAATGTAACAGTTACATCTGTATTAATCGGTATAGGTACTGGATCTTTATCGTTGTGTTGTGTGTATATATGTACTTATGGTAAACAAAGTATAGGTTGTAATATTAAAAAAGCGATAAAAACTTACACATTGATTCATTATTATTATAATGTATACCAAATTATAAAGAAAATTATTCACGGGCCAACAATTCTAAATTTTAATTCTGCTTTTAGACCAAAATAAACCTTGTTTGAAGTCAAGTAAGGTACAAAAGTAAATACAATCCTAATAAAACTACATTGGTTCTATATTTTATGATGACGTTTGAGAATTAAGAAGTTTTTATTACTATTGTAATAAAGTTTTTATTACAATATTACAAAATCGTGGTAACATTAAATTATCAAGTATTAACCAACGACTTCTTAATTTATTACATTTATAAAGTACAACTATCTGTCACGACAATTCAGGTTCAATTAAGAGCAATGAAAACTAAGTAGTAACGTATTGTAAGTAATTTATTAAAATAAATGTGACACTAGTAGAAAGTCCGGCACAGGAAACCTGAACTCAACAAAGCCCTGTTTGGGGCCAACCATAATTTACGTCCACGAATTTCATATATTTCTGACCCCTCCCTGGTCACAGATGGTCACATATTTTGTGACACCTCTTTAGTGTGTCACTTATTTTCCGCGTGTGTGAACTCGGCAACCAAACAATTTAAACCTTATGTCGATACAGATAAAGTCAGAGATATTTTTAAGTTTTTCGTTACCTAGTTGGCATTTTAACACTATTAAATGTACCTATTAGATTTTGAAAAGTGAGGTCACGAAACATAGGACCCCTCCCACCCCTTGTCACACTTCGTCGAACCTCTCGCCCCTTAACGTATGACGTATTTTATGGATGGTCCTTTTGGAACAAGACATTTTTTTGTCCTGACCACGTTATAATTGATAATAATGGACAATAATGGTACATTTTGTTGGCCCCTTCGGTTCGTAAATACACAGAAGCCATTGATTGTTTAAGTAACCAATAAAGAGATATGTACAAAGTTCACAAGCTTGTTTGCAAATTAGAAATTCGTCGTGAAAATTATTTAAATTCCATTTAAATATAAATTCAAAATTAAACATTGTCTTTGTCTGTTCGAATTAATTTGCTAATGTTATATTTCTTTTACCTATTTGGCTTTCTACATTGAACATAATTTGTTCTCTTTATGCCACTGTTTTAAAAAATGTATGTCACTTGAATACGCAATCTATGTGAAACGTACTTCTGAAAAAGGTTGTAGATGAGATCATTACATTTTATATATAAATGGTAGAGAATTATATTAAACAATTTATTATTTAATTTTATTACAATTATTTTTGGTGTTCTTCTTACTTGTAGCAGACATTAATTATTAATAATATCAGGCAGTATATTTTTCCCAGGCAGTACAACATTTCTATATACTCGTAGGCTGTACAATGGTTGTATAAGGGTGTTCGCTCTTATGCAACCTTTGTACGGTTTATCTAGAACTTGGGTGCCGCTCTGAGTATATGTACAGCCATATACACAGCTCAATAATTTTAAAATAACTTTCCCCTGTCATACTCTAGCAAAAAGAGAATTCGCTGCTTTACTTTTTCCTTCCAAATGCTTCCTATGTAGCAACCACAGGGTCTATATTTCTGCTAAGAAAACGTTGTATCAGGTTGCTTTAATACAGCTTATATAGAATTTACGTGTTGCTAAGGCTTACATGATTATCCATTGCACACACATACAGCTTTACCAACTGCACTTAATATAAAATTGAACTCTAAATTAGTATAATATTGTAATACAAAGTGATTTAGACATCTTGTTTATCACTAATAAACTGCCTTAAATATATTATTATACTATTTTTATTCTTAAATAACATTAAATACGTATAACGCAAGACGTTTTGGCGCGGCAAGTGTTTACTATACTTACAGAAAGGTAAAGTAACATTATACTTGTTAAAATTTATTCACTACAAAACAGTGAGTTTAGTTTGCACCATATACACAGCAAAATCAGACCAATCAACGAGTAGGCAAAGCGCTCAGCGGGTTCCGTGCCCAGAGGGTAAAACTGGACCCTATTACTGAGACTCCTCTGTCCGTCCGTCTGTCATAAGACTGTTGTCTCACGAACCGTCATAGTTATAGCCTGTTTAAATTTTCACAGACGATATATTTCTGTTGCAGCTATAACAACATAATATATACTAAAAAACAATATTTGAGGTAACTTTCATACAACAGACATTTTTGCCGTTTTTATAGATATTGGTACGGAACCATTCGTGCGCGATTCCGACTCGCTTTTGGCCGGTTTTTAAGTTCCTCTTACGCCCAAGTAGTTTTATCTATACCGAAGATCGAGACGACGTTGACAGTATAATATCGATAAGACCGACGATGCACTTTATATTAATATCGATATTTTGTAGAAATGGCGAGTCGATCTTCAGTAGTCACCCCGTGCTTGTTATTCTATCTCAACTTACTGTACACTTCACAATAGAAAAACTTCTAGATTTGTTATTCAACAAAAGGCTCTAGACAAATTAGACCTTACGGCTTTGATATAAGGTTCAAATTGTAAAGACGAGACACTGACTATAGTAGTGCAAGTTATTTAATATGTGCTTAAAATTTTTGTATTAATTTTGTCATGTTTGAAAGAATCCTAATTGTTTACAACTATTGGTGTTATTACTAAGAACTATTGCAAATTTGCAATTTACTAAGTCTCTCGAACTTGCCATTAAATATAGCTAGATTCTATATCATATATCATTGATATAAATATTTTCTATATTCTTAAGTTTGGTTAGTCAAAATAATGACTCATAAAGTTCATTGACATTATTGTCAAAACTGAGTACTCATTTTGAAAAAATATACCACTTATATTTAATGGCCAGTATAGTCGTTACTTCTATAAATTTTATACAAAACCAAACGCAACGCTATCTATTTAAAAACAAAAAATCTAAGCATTCGCTAATCGGGCTTTCTGGTACCGGGTGGTTCGTCGCCAAAACAGTGCTTATGACTGGGATCCTTGTAAGAGTTTTCATGTTGAACACTGTGGGAACTTGTCCTGCACTTTGTTAAGCATAGCTCATAGTCATCACTTAAGGAACGGAATAACACATTCTCTTCTGCCGACAGCTTTGACAGGACCACTTCTAGCATGTCTCTCTGAAAAAAAAATACATTTTTGACTATTACATAATTTTTATGGTTACCTGTATAAATTAAAATATTCATCTGCAGTTGATTCATCATAAGCACTCATTCTTAAAGACATCTCTCTGATTTAGGGTAAATGTAAAAAGAAATAGTAAATTAACTTGAGCAATGCATTCCAATTGATCGAAATTTAATTTCCACTAATAGATAAACAAGTTATCTGTCACTATTGGAATCATTTTATTAATTGATACAAACCCATACAACCAAATAATTTATTTTCGGAAGCCCTAGGAGATAGATAAAAAATAGTGATGAGTAAAACTGTAGACTATAGACTAATATTGGATGGGCTAAAGACAATATAGAGTAAATTGGAATAAAACAACTTTCGACCGATTTAACTCGCGTATTTTATTTTATTAGGTGATGTTTCGCTAATAAAATAAAATACACAAGTTAAATCCTCTGAAGTTATTTCATTCCAATGTATAATAGCCGCGAAGGCATCAGAAATTATTATAGAGTAAATTGTTACGTAAATTCTTAACATTGTTACCTTGCCAGGATCCAAGCAACAGGAAACGCAGAACTCGTAGATTACACAGCAGTGATTGTCTTTGCAAGTATCACAGCCGTATCTTTTGGTGGAATCTGCATCTGGTTCACAGCAACCATTCTTATTCATGTGATTCCGTTGACAAACATACCCTGGAAAACAATATGCGCATTGTTACTAATTGATTAGTATAAATAAAAGAACTAGATCAATGCACAGACGAAACTGCTGGGTCTCAAAGTTTGTAATTATTTTAGTTTGTTTTCATACTTATTAAATATATTTATTATTGAAATGTGACCATACACAATATATGCATGCCTCCGAATAAATTATTTGACTTTAAAAGACATTAGGAAATGTCCTACATTATATGTTGTTTAAAGAGCAGAGTAAATACCAAATCATTTAAGTTTCATTCTAGGAAACAGTTTTTCGCCATGAATATAAAGTTTATTGGTAACTAAGTAAGACAAAAAAATCATATAAAAACATATACAAAGAGGTTCACTAATATTCAAAATTCAAATTCAAAATTGTTTATTTGCCATAGTATAAATTATGTATGTATTCGAGAATAACAGTGATTCCCACACTAGGCTATGCCTGTATCGTGGAACTCGAAACAGAGATATTTAATAAAAGTGTGCGGCTTAAGTAACTTATATGCAAGTATTTTACATTTAACAGTAGATATTACAATGAACATAATAGTTTTTGTCTTACCTCTGTCATCAACAATGAATAACTTTCCTTGCACAGAATTCCTACAAATTATATTATCACTGGTATCATTGTGTTCTTGTAGAGTCCTCCACACAAATGGTTTTCTCTCTATCATGATGTCTTGGTACACCATGTTTCTATTACCTCCCTGAAATGAGCGTAATATAGATGTTTTAATGGAATGCATCATCCAAAACAGAAACATATATCATAGCAAATGATACTAACTACATTCATATAACTCGCATTACGCTTGTAGCTAAAACTGCGTGCAATTGCGAAAAGTACCTAGCAGCTAGTGAATATGAATATTGTCGTGGATTCCGAAACTAACCTCTCTTAAGAAACTGACGATACAGTATGTTAGAGAAGATGCGAATATTATCCCTAGAACGAGACGCCGTCGGATGAACCTCACAACAGCCGCGTACCACATTTTAAATCCTTTTTATTCCAATTGCTACTAATCAAAACACTTTCATCCCAAGATCGTAACCAAAATTTCATTTTTGCAATGCTTTCATATGTGAGGAAGACGTGTTGATGTCATCAATTTCTCTAGGATGGTCATTATTTCAAGTGTCCGTAATAACACTTATTGTTTTTAAGCGTTTCCAAATTTAACTACGAATCCTGATATATTGTGTTGTTTTTATGATAACTGTACTGACGTTTATCCGTCTGACGTAGCATATAGCATAACAGAACACTGACCACAGACTATGTAACAAGATTTAGTGTTTACAGAGACTGTTTATGAAGTGAAATAAAATTACTGTGTTTCAGTTTGACGAGTTTTATGGATATTTTAATAATTGCAAGAGGGCCCAGCGTAACCCATGAATAAATAAATAATTTGTACCTATATAGCGCGCACTGGCCATTATCACCGCGCCTCAAACGCCATAGCCGCGAAGGCCAATCAGGGCGCGATATTCAAATCTCGCCCTGAAACTGTTCTAGAATCGACGCGGGCTGGAAGAGTTGTTCGACGCCCAGCCCGCTTTCTGTAGCGTCGGTTGATTGTCTTTTGTTTTTAGTGTACTTAACTTTTATTATTTTCTCAAGTGTGTTTAGTGTTTCCTTTAGTTCTTACGTTTTATTATAGTTTTCTCTTCTAACTCCAGTGCATATTTTATTTCACGCAGACAATAGAAACCCGGTCATATTACTAAAACCCCAACAAACCCTCACTGAGAACCCTACAAATAAACAAATCCATTAATTACAGTAGGTAACCTACAATAATTAAAATTATTAGATAATAAGTATGCACGGGCTTTTTTAATGGTAACAATACTGCTTACCCACTGAGGCTTAGACCATAAATCTACTCTCAAAACCTTAATAGGTAGGTACTTATTAACAAGTCTAGAAAAGGTTAAACTTGTCGTGATCAAACTGATAAGATAGTTCTTTGCTTTGATATTATGCTTGAGGTAGGTACCTACTTACCGCGATATCTGATGTCGCCTAGTAATCACGTAATATTTCTCTGACGCTGCTTGTAGCTAACTTCGGGGCGGACACGGAAGTTTATTTTTTTAAGGCCGTTTTATTATAGGTGTATTTGGATGGGACCAAAGACAATACTTTGGTACAAAAATAAAATGAGTGTTTAAAATGCATTAACGCTTTTATATAATAGTAGTAGGTAAACTAATTGAAAATTATCTTTAATAAGGACCAGGTAATACTAATAACACATAATATTGTGTAGTGTATATAATATTATAGTTGTACAAAATGCGGGTATTGCGCACCCGAGCTGCGCGTAGCGGTTTCGCGGAATTGTAAGCGAGCGAGAGATATGGAGGGAGCGAGACAGGGGAAGAGGGCGCCGGTTATGTGCGCGTTAGGTACTTATTGTTTTAGCCTGGCTCAATTAGATTATCTATAACTAGCTTCTACCCGCGTCTTTGTCTGCGCAAGATGAGTAGGTACTTTACAAAATATCGTGATAAGATATAGGCTACGTTATTCTGATGTATAAGCTATATTATTTTAAAGTTTCATCAAAACCCAATGAGTTTTTGCGTGAAATACTAAACATTTATCCAGACATACAAACTTTCGCGTTCATAATATTACTAGCTGTCCGCCCCGGCTTCGCACGGATCCCTTTTTTTATAGTCTATGCCACTCGGGAATAGTGTAGCTTCCCAACAGTAAAATAATTTTTCAAATCGGTCCAGTTATTTAGGAGCCTATTCAATCCAAACACACAAACAAACTTTACCTCTTTATAATATAGAGTACGAAAGTAGAACTATCCTAACAATACTAGAATTTCTTTCGGGATGTTTTTTTGAAACACTCGCAAAAATATAAGTATTTTCACAATTTCGCAGAGGTCATTAGCTAAGTATGTAACTAATTATGCTGCAGTGTCGACGCGTTTCAGGCACGTTTGATAGTAAAAACAGTTTACACAAAATAAGTACAAAATCATTTATTTGTAAATAGATCTTAAAAAGAGTATTTTTACACGTCACATGAGTCTACTAGCGCTTCGGAAAGACCATCATTGCTGAGAAGAAGCGCCGCAAGAAACTCAACAGAAAGTCTTATGTACTAAGTCAATAAATTGTAAAATTTAAGTCTACCGTCATTCTAAAAAGAGTCATACATACAATGCGGTGTAAGTATATAAAGAATTATTAACAAACATAAAACATTCAGCATAGAATGTAGTCCAGATTTTGTTCCAAAGTTTTTTCTGCAGAGCTGAACAGTCCGGAACCCACGAACAGAATCCATCCTTTCACGAGTATAATGTGTAGGTACCTGACATATTTCTATTTGCTTAGAATACGGAGTCTAGGAAATTAATATTAAAAAAATTAATTGACAATTCCATTGCTTCTTTATTACATTATAGGCACATTCTGTCACGTAGTTAAAATATTGCAAGTCTTTGGAAAAAACAACTCGTATGTGTAATACACAATATTATCTTTATAATTTTAAAAGTTAATTTAGTCCTAGCACCATTGATATCATACGTTTTTTGGTAAGTTCTAACAATAATATCCTTACTATAATACTTTAATAATTATGTTTTATATCCCAGCTTTAGGGGATGATTAATTCTTAAATAGTATAAACTTTTATGTAAAATTATATTTTTAACATAACATATTAAAACTTTTTACATTGAAATATTAGTGTATAGCTATATGACGGGTTGTTTCGGTAGACTTGTTTTTTGAGAGTTTACCGTCCTAATGCAGTTTGGTCCATGAGAAGCCCAGTCAGAGACCTAGAATGAAAAAAAAAATACTGTTGAGGCAGGTTCTGTGTCATTCTTCCATATTATAACACACTTAGGTCTAAAAGGAGCAAATATAAAAAAATAATATTTTAGGCGAAAAACTATCCAAGGATGTGCCCTGCAGGAGTTTTCTGTATAAATTTAAGCTTTTATATGGAGCTAGAAGAATTTAAACTTGGTAGGTAGGTTTAAATAAGGTAAAACCTACCTACCAAAAAAAAAAGAGATTTAAATTTATGTTGCCTTTCCTAAAATGTGGTGTGCATAACTCAAATCTTCAGATTTTTGATTTTGCTACCTCCTTTAGATCTAGGTGTGCTATATTATTATTATTATTATTATTAAGTACAGCAGCAATATCTTGCGAATAATATCTTATAACAAAAACCTAAACTCATTTTTTTTAGCAAAAAAGATTGCATGTAACAAATACCTAATTTTCCCCATTGTGTTCTTCGACATATTATTAGTTTATTAGAGGTTTTAAAGCAGCAATATTAATTAATTGGTTAGGTATTTGGCTTACTCTTTGGCTAATTGTAAAATGTGTGATTATGTAGGTAGTTTAGACTAGTCAATATCAATTACGGGCACGGTATATTCATACCTGGCAGTTGTACGAGCAGTAATATAACCTCAGACACCCCATGCACGCTTGGTTGGTCCTTTTACTACACACACAACATTTTCCTTCATTGATATGTGCAGCTGCAGGGTTTAGAGATGTTACATGCGTTATTAGTGGCGTAAAACATGTAGTTTGGTCTTCTGTTAGCGGCGAGATCTGTTAAGAATGACACAAAATTGTTAATCAGGTAACTTCAAGAGCTAGGAATCATTTTGATGCATTAGCGTTAATTGACATTAATAATTTTCGAAGTTTGCCATAAAGATTTGTATGTTAATGCGTGTGAGCATATCGAATAGCGTCTACTCCTTTCTATAGGAAAAATATATGATTAAAAAGAACTTGTTCCGAACTTCATTTATCCAAATGGTCAGACAGCCTTTATTTGTTCAGTCATAACTACAAACGTACTAAGGTAATATGTTTGATTATTCCGCAAGGTGAGCAAAATGGCGACTTATGAGGCTTTACTTCGAACAGTAGATTAGTATCCTAATGGAATGCATCAAAGTCTGAATTTAAGGGTTATAAGGTCTGTAAATCCGAAGATCTAAAAGCTTTGGCTGATCAGAATTATGTGAGTCGCAACTCCACTCCACCCCTCAGATGAGTTAATATTATTTTGCAGGACAACTGAGGGACTTAAACAAAAAGTGTATCTGATAAGTGGTTAAATGAATATAAATATATTTTACCATCAAATCCATGTTTAAAGGACTCACAAAACCGCTGTCAGTTGAAACTGATGATCGAGGAGACTCTTTCTCCAACTGGACTGCAGTCTGGGCTTGCATGTGAGAAAGTTGATGCATCACTTGTACATTCGAAAAAGTTCGATGTAATTGCGGTGGAGGTGGCTGTTGCATTGGAACATTCAATAATTGCTGTGGCGTTTTTGTCAGATGCTGCTGTTGCATATTATATTGTTGGGTATTTAATGCTTGCATGTTTCTTGGACATACGTAATCGTTGTAAGTCTTCTGTAAGTTATTTGACTTCCCAAGTTGCGGGTGTTTATATATGTTTTTATTTGCCTGCTGTAACTGAGAAAATCGAACTTGTTCTTGATTTTGTTGCTGTTGTGAAATTACTTGTTGAGATGGTTCTTGACTATTTTGCATAAAATGTGGAACACCATAATATGGTGGAGGTGCAGAAGGATTACCAAGTAATCTTGCAAAACTGCTTTCATGTACGTTATTTGGGGCATTCGAATTTGTAAGAGTAAATTGTTTTTGAGTTTGCGAATGAACTGTTGAATTATTCCCTCTTTTGTTTTCGAGAGCTTTAGCGGGTTTCTCTCTTATATTTTCACAAACGGAAGGTTTTTTTACAGGTGTATGTTGTTTAGGGATTGATTGTACATTTTGGGAAGTTACAGTTGGATCAAATGTAATGCTAACTTCGCTTCCAGACGGCCCTGCAGAAAAAATGCAAATTGATCTTGTATTTCCATTATGGGTTTTGTTTTGTAATTTAGCTGCTAAAGATTGCTCTGAAGTTGTTGCAGAGTTTGGATTGGTGGAGTTTATTGTTAAAGGATTGACAGCAGCGTTATTGATTAGTTGTTCATTTCGCTTCCTCGTTGACTGATTATGAAATGTGATATAATTCTGTTTCTGTTTTGTCCATTTTAAGATCTCCTCAAAAAGTGTGGCAAAGTCACTGTAGAAGTATCTATTACATAGGCCTGGGGAAACGTTTCTGACATGGTGCAAAGTGAAGTCTATAAATGCCTTTACGAAAGTGGGATTATTTTCTCCAGGTATTATTATTGTAGACATGGTAGAATAAGAAAGGCTGAAATAATGTAGTTTAAACTGTCGAAAATTCTCAGGAGGTGTTTTAAAGATTTTGTGGTGATCGTATGCTTCCATGATTAATCTCATATGTTCTGCTACTGAAGACATACATTTCCTGATATATTTTTTATAAACGTCATTTTCTGTTTCGGATTTATTGTTTATCTGCATTTCATAACTATCATTGTTTTTATGAGGATAAGTAGCAACAGAATAATTACAACCTGTATTGTCATTTTGTGCTTTGTTAATATTTAGCGAGATTTCTTTGGTTTTATTTTCATTATTACATATATTATTCGTGCAGGTATTCACCACTTCTTTTTGTGAAGTTATTTTAGAGATTACGGACGTATTGGGTATTTCAAAACTTTGATCGGCTAGGACATTACAGGTTATTTGGTCGGTTAAAGCTGTTGCATTTGGTACATTTGTAATATTTTGAGGTTCCGCCACGTTGGTCTCACACTTTAATTCGGTATCATTTGCAGCAATTGTTTTTTCTAGTGCTTCAATATTAAGGTTCACAATCGCGGGGATAACTTCTGTTGTAGGTTTTTCTATGATGGGACTGTGAGTGTCTTTTATACTTTTGTTATTGTTTATTTTAGCCATTTTGTTTTTGTAAATTTGTAATTTACTTTGCCTTCTTTTTTTTGCATTTATTTTTGCATTCTCTTCTTTGGACACATTCTGAAATAATAATGATTCTTCTACTACATCTGGATTTGGTCTTGTTAATTCATCTGAGTTATCAGCTATAGCCACCGTAGTCTCTGGGGCAGTATTTTTGTTATTGATAGTACTACTATTCTCTTCGTCACTGTCAAAACTGATTGTAACTTTGATTTGAGCTGTAGTATCATACTCTGATAGTACCTGAAGAATATCGCCTGAAATAAAAACAAAAGAAATACCATTTATGTAGGTATATAATCACGTTTAGAGAAAACATTACGAAAAAAAATTCGTTTACATAACATATATTTTCGATAGATCTAATATTATCCATATCTACGCTAATATTATAAAGTGAAAAGATTAGTACCTATTTTTGTATGTTTGTAATTAATAGGCTCAAAAACTACTGGACCGATTTTAATAATTCTTTCACTGTTGGAAAGCTACGTTCACCCTGAGTAACATAGGATCCGTGCGAAGCCGGGGCGAACCGCTAGTGTTTTATAAAAATTCAACTTACCACTTTCCATGTTTTTGTTTTCAATATGTCGTGCACAATCTGTAATAAAAAGAATAATTAGGTATTATATTGTAATAATCTACACTCTATTTTACCTTCAATAAACGTTTTCCTGTTTTTTGGTTTAATGAGTTATTCATTATTGTGGTTTCAGTATACGTTATAAAATACATTTTCTTTTATTAGGACTAATTAAAGTTTCCTTTTCGACAAAAATACTGTTTTTTAAACGTGTTTTTTATAAATAATGTGACAGAGTCGACTTTTTCAGCGGAGACCACGTTTCGGTTTACTACTCTGTCACGTCATTCTACGAAACACAAACTACTACTAATATACTGTCATCTTAAAACGAGCAATTATTTGTACAAATAATTGCTCGTTTTAAGAAAGGAAACAAATAGCAAATATTCGCTTTTTGAATAAAGATATACCTACTGTACAAAGATTAAAATTAATTCAAAATGTTTAGTCTTCAATAATTTTACATAATATGTATATAATAAGAAGGATATAAACATCGTTTAGTACAATGCAAGTTGGCGCCAGCGATCCAATTATCATTAAAATTGTTTTATGGATACGTATCACATAAGAATAATGATAAATAAGAAAATTCACATATGTAATAATTTCTGATGCCTTCGCGGTTATTACACATTGGAATGAAACAACTATTAACGGATTTAACTCGCGTATTTTTATTTTATTTTATTTGCTGACGTTTCGGATTCTTTACAGTTTCCATAATCGTAGCATGACTGAGCTGACAAAAGTCTAACGCATAACACTGTAAAGAATCCGAAACGTCAGCAAATAAAATAAAATAAAAATACGCGAGTTAAATCCGTTAATAGTTGTTTCATTCCAATTCACATATGTACTTAAATATTATAACGCGGTAGCTAATATACACATGACATAAACTTCGCTAGCTGAAAGCAAAAGCAATCCGAAAAAAAATCGGTTTAATTATAATTCAACATATCTACTACTTAGGTACTTTTAGGCAATTACCTAGGTAAGTTGCTTATCTATACTATACTATATACTTACTATAATATACTATAATAATATTATAATATATATACTATAATACTATAATACTATAATATACTATAACAATATTATAAAGCTGAAGACTTTGTTTGTTTGTTTGAACGCGATAATCTCAGGAACTACTGGTTTAAATTCAAAAAATCTTTTTTTGTTGGATAGACCATTTATCGAGGAAAGCTTTAGGCTATATAACATCACGCTGCGACCAATAGGAACGAAGAAACAGTGGAAAATGTGTAAAAAACGGGGAAAATATGAAGCCTTATGAAGAAGTGACAGAAGACTTTGACAGATCTTTGACGAAACAATCGGACGGGCAGGACGACGTCTGCCGGGGCCGCTAGTTTAACTAATATAACCAACTACCCTGTTTCTTTGCTACCTACTGTTTCATATAAATGCCCGTTTTATAATGATTTAGACTCACAAAATGATGCTCATTGGTAAAAATGTAATAGGTATTTCATTTTCTTTTTTACTATCACCTAAATCCCAATGATTACAATTTAAGCGGAATTGACAAGTTTGAAATCCGAAATCACATTACAAAGGTTAAACTCAGAAAATGTAATCGACTTAGTTCTTTACTAAATTTACAAAGAAACCTATATTCAAAATAATTTATTTGCATAAGAAGTAAACCCATGAATCCACATGATGTACCTAAACACACACAATACTATTAAAACATATTAAAGTTTCATTTTACTATTGATAACAATGTAACGAGGTGATAAGTGACTTCCGTTAAATACCAAGTCCGCCGCTTTTTGCAGTTAAACCGATATGGCCTACGAAATGCACATATTAACACTAGTAGTACCTATGTGTTCAAGCGTAAATAAAAATGGTTTAAGTACCGCTACATGAGTTACTGATCAATCAAAAGTATTTTTATATTTCTGAATTACCCTATATTATTGGCGGGAAAACATTTTAAAAATGATAACGACAATGCGTTACAAACAGGCGGGATGGAACGGGAAGTGATAAATATGGGACCTATTTACTTATCTGATGCCAGTATATAAAACTCAATACGTTTAGTAGGTTTTTTTTACTAAAATGGAATGACCCCATTTTCGGAATTACCCCAATGCCTTATATTAGACTTTATGTTACAATTACGTGTCCTATTTTAAGGTTACCCAGGTTACCCTGATAGTTTCGCTAAGTTCGTTAGATATAGGTACTTAAGTTGTTAGGTATTTACCTATATTAGACGCAAAAACCTATATGAAACAAAAAAATAGTACCTACCTAAGTAGTAAAAAATAGTAGCAGTATAGTAAGTCAATTTATTGTAAACCATAAGTAAGTTAATTTATGGGTTTTACAAAATAGAGGAGTAAAAAAGTCCTTATTTTTATCTTAATTTGAAAGTGAGGACATAAAAGTCGCAAAAGCTTTTATTTAGAAAATCGCTGCAGCAAAAAAATACTAACCAGTATAATATTATTATCATAAAAAATAAAAATATATCATATAATTAATAGATTTTACGAACACTTATTTCATATTATTATAAATTACTTATTTTAGTGTGTAATTGACATCGAACCTAATTTTAATCATACCTACCTACATAATGCTAAATTGGAGCGCATTAGTAAGCCGGTACTTACATAATAATATTATGTTGCTATCAATCCAAAAACATTAAAACAGTTTTTTAAACACTTGTTTGCACTAAATTAATACATAACTTAACAAAACCGCATAACGAAAACAAATACAGCACGTGCTTTTCGTTCGAGTGTTAAAACGCAACTGAGGAAGCATAGGTCCAGGAATCGAACTGCGAGGGAGTGAAATAGTGTGACTGTTTTTTTTACCGATTACAAATTTTTAAACAGATTACAAAGTATATACCTACCTAGGTGGGTATGTAATAGTGAAACGAGCAGCAATTGGTACCTACCTATCCTTTAATTCGATTTTTCCTTAATATTATTATGTAGATAATAATATGTAGGTATGTATGATATCTACATATCTATATAATCAACAGCTATCTTAATAAATAGTATAAAATGAGAGGAATAAGCGAGCCAAAAGATCCAAATATTTAATTAATTAAGTAGGTAGGTACCTACATTAATTGAATTAAAGCAAATCCAGTGATTCAGAAATAGTCCAGATGAGAAAATTATATAGGTAATCAATGTAGTAAGTACCTATCGATCTCAATTCATTAACTTTTTTGTGAAGTTGTTATTCTTATTATTTTTTAAAGTTTAAGCTCCAATAATTGAACTCGTGTTTACCCACAACCATATATTATGCGAAAATAAATCTGAGAGTCGCTGGGGTAAATAATGTTTTGGACTTTAATTTCCTTTTAACGTTTAGGTACTTTATAAAAGGCATAAAATTTCCAATTTTGGAAGAGAAAAGCACAATGCGCAATGGGTAAGCTAATAGGTGTTTATGTCAGGAGTTTGTTTACATGTATCATTAATTACGAACGTTAATGAACACTTGGTAATTGACAATAATTTATAAGTAGATAAATGACATGCCTATCCCTACTAGTCCCTACTAATATTATAAATGCGTTAGTAACTCTGTCTGTCTGTCTGTCTGTCTGTCTGTCTGTCTGTCTGTCTGTTGCTCTTTCACGCCTAAACGGCTGAACGGATTTTGATGAAATTTGGTACAAAGAAAGTCTGGAGCCTGGGAAAGGACATAGGCTATATTATATTCCGAAATTCTATCCCTAAGGGGTTAAAAATGGGGTGCAAAGTTTGTATGCAACAACGTGATTCCTTGGTCCGATCTATTTCAAATTTTGCATAAACATTCTTTAACAGAATTGATGGAGTACGTGTTTCGTATTTTATTGAAATTCACCCCCTAATGGGGTTAAAAGGGAGATTTTCTTCCAAATTGATATGAATACTACTTAGTGCTTTTGATTTTGACACATATTTAAAAAGTATAATGTAGGTATGCATAGCAACGGTTGCTAATGTCATTCCTGACATTAAATAAATACCCAAACTGTTACGTGTATGATTTCTTCAGTGTTAACGAAAATGGCATTATTATGTAATATCCCGTGGATCGTGTAATGAGGACTATTTAATAATATTCCTGAGTAAGCAGACCCCGTTTAACTTGCGAGGGGAAACTGGTGTCATTACGCAGATAAATAGAAGTGTTCTTCGCGACCAAAGCTGACATATTTAAAAAAGCCGTGATAACAGAGGTGACGGAATGGGACGAGACGGAGGTAAAGCAAGCTCGCGCGAGCTCCTGACTGAGAAAATGACCCTGAACATATCCTCAAGACCGAGTGAGCTTATAAGGAGTATGCTTTGCGAGAGTATCTCATTACAGGCAATGAGGCAAACTGGGAAATGTTTTATTTCGTAACACCACTTATATTGTATGTAATCGGTATAAGGTTTTATTTTGTAGGATTGAATTGAATTGTAAAATTGTTTTGTTGTTTTGTTAGATCTTTGTAATAAGTGTGGTAATCAATCCTTAAATAAATAGCCAGCTAAACCTCACGTGTATGATTTCTTTAAAAACTTTGTCCGATTAAAAAAAAAATGTTGAACTCAGTGGTAGCTGTATAAATTATGCAATTTCGAAAGTAAGATAGGTAAGTACTTATGTACTTAGTTTGCATATTGTACATGTTAAACTATTGTTAACTCCATTTATTACGAATATAAGGGAAGTGTTAGGCAGCGGCCGGCGAAGCGTCAGATCCGGTACTTTTAATAAAAGTATGTCGGCATTGTAACCTTTTAACAGTTGCAACACTGAGGCCTGGCGCGATTGGAGGGAAAATGAACAGGCGGAGCTGTCATTCTCCTTCGCGTCAAGCGGAACGGCGCGACATTCAAGTTTCCGTCGGATCGCTGCCTCTTATTATTTTTGGTTTACCTAGTATTTTGTTTCACAGTAAATTGTTATAATTGACCAGCAGTGTATTATTGTGTTCTGACCGTCACCCGCGAGCCCACACAGCTATGATGGAACAAGACGATACCGGCCATTCATCGTCCAGTTATGTGGATACAATAAATAGTCCCCAGTCCTTAATATTAGAGACGCATGATAGCCGTAAGCCGACAAGTATATTTACGACATAACATTAACAAACCAGGTTTTGTCAGTATACTAATAATATACTAATTAATTGAACTGCGACCCAACAATGCACAAGCCGAGCGAGCGAAGCGAGCGTGCCGCGGCAGCGGCAAATGAAGGTCTCCTTTAGGTACGACGACGAGCGAAGCGAGGAGGAGTGTTAGGTAGAATCCTGATCGTCCAGCACGCGATCCAAGCGAGCGAAGCGAGCATGCCGCGGCAGCGGCCGGCGAAGCGTCAGAATCGGTACTTTTAATGAAAGTATATTTACGACATAACGTTAACAAACCAGGTTTTGTCAGTATACTTATTAATTCAACTGCGACCCTACAGCGCGAAAGCCGAGCGAGCGAAGCTAGCGCGCCGCGGCAGTGGCAAATGAAAGACTCCTTTAGGAACGACGACGAGCGAAGCGAGGAGTGTTAGGTAGAACTGAGACCGTCCAGCTTGCTATCCAAGCGAGCGAAGCGAGCATGCCGCGATAGCGGCCGGCGAAGCGTCAGAATCACTACTTTTAATGAAAGTATATTTACGACAACGTTAACAAACCAGGTTTTGTTAGTATACTAATTAATTGAACTGCGACCGTACAGCGCGAAAGCCGAGCGAGCGAAGCGAGCTTGCCGTGGCAGCGGCCGGCGAGGCGCCAAAACCGAATAGAATTAGGATGAATAATTAATATGGTAAGTGGGAAATACGTTAAGGAAATAAAACATTATGTGGAAAAAAAAAACATCCATATGATGTTAGGAAAACAAAAGATAGGTCATAAGAGTGTTAGTTAATAATCATTATGACATAAAACGTTAGGGAAATCAATAATAGGTTAAAAAACGTCAGAGATTCAGATATAGATCCGTATTCTAATGAAGTTCACCCCATAACGGGGTTAAATTTTACGCGGACGAAGTCGCGGGCAAAAGCTAGTCTACTATAAATAAACGTATGTATCATATCCACTAACAGTGCTAAACATTCAGTAAAGTACAATGAGATGCCTTCTTGTGTGTACTAACGTAGGTAAGTCTTGTAAGATACCATACCGTGACGTCACAAGCTCCTCCTACCGTACTTCAGTAGCACTTGTTGTTGTCATTGTTTGTTTGAGAAAAGGAAAAATACGTGGCCAATCTATACTAATATTATAAAGCTGAAGAGTTTGTTTGTTTGTTTGTTTGAACGCGCTAATCTCAGGAACTACTGGTTCGAATTCAAAAATTCTCTCATATTTTTTTGGATAGACCATTTATCGAGGAAGGCTTTAGGCTATATAACATCACGCTGCGACTAAATAGGAGCGAAGAAACAGTGGAAAATGCGTAAAAAACGGGGAAAATATGAAGCCTTATGAAGAATTACTATTCATTAAGTGACAGTTAGAAGACTTTGACAGATCTTTGACGAAACAATCGGACGGGCAGGACGACGTCTGCCGGGGCCGCTAGTTTATAATAATCAAACAATTTGTTTCCTTTACCCAATCGCTGTCATTATCGCATAATATTATTATGATACAAGTACGGGTGGTACCATTCATGGATTTTATTTATAATTAATACAATAATACCGTATTATCGGTTAATTTGAGAGTAAAATTATTACCATAGCACGGTTATGGTAAGAAAAAATATCTAAATAAGTATTTAAAAATTAATAAGATACATAAATATTTATACAGGTGAACATATACCTACTTATGATAGAAAGGTTTTCGTAAATTATGTCATAAAACTGTATTAAACAAAATGATATAAAATAAACAATACATTATAAATGACAACTTTGAATTTAGCCGTAGGTCGTACGTCTACACAAATCGTCTATTGGTTCACGGTACCTACTTAAACGTTGAGGTGAACATAATTTTGTTTGCGCTTTTCATTTACAGTTTTCAGACTTCGCTTCAGTCGTGATCTGACTACCGAAGGCAGCACACGTATCGTGTTCGGAATAATACCGGAAAAGTTCGCGATTTTCCCGAATGAAATCCTCGATATTCCCTAACTTTTAGGATTGCGAGACTTGTTTCCGAAGGGGGGATTGAATTGAAGAATTTATACAAGTTTTATGATTTGACCTGTTATGAAAATGAATGGTAAGTTTATGACTCATTAGGAAAAGTGTAAATATATTTCCCAGGGAATGAACATAGTGCTCAAGTTAGCGTTTACAGGCATAGATGCGTTTTATCTGAATGCTCGTCTATAGTCCGGTTTTGCAGTAAAGGCCAACTGCGTTTCAGTACCATGTTGTTAAAAAAATATGTTAGCATGCATTGTTAAGGGGAAGTTTTGTTATTTACTTACATGGTTTTAAAACATAAAACCACGTGTGACATTTTTAATTTTTAAGTAATTCAGATTCAGAAAAATGTTAAAAATACATGAGTGCACGTCATAGGTTTACTGAAATGACTATAATATCCTTGAACCATTCACAACAATTGATATTTTCCCAAATTAAGCAAAGCTTGCAGTATGGCTAGGTACTAAACATCGCTTTATCCCTACTAATATTATAAATGCGAAAGTAACTCTGTCTGTCTGTCTGTCTGTTACGCTTTCACGCTAAAACTACTGGACCGATTTAAATGAAATTTGGTACAAAGAAAGTCTGGAGCCTGAGAAAGGACATAGGCTACTTTTTAACCGACAGCAAAAAAAAGGAGGAGTTCCATGCGGACGAAGTCGCGGGCAGAAGCTAGTCATACATAAATACATAAGTAAATATCATCCAAGATATACGTGGGCACATGCACTATAACACATGCAAGACCTGTAGACACACAGATATCTTCGTCTTGCAGGATTAGTCAGGGACCACTAGATCTACATGCCGTCAATCTATGTCAGCCATAGTTCCCTATTTTTTTAAAAGGTTCACTAAACAGCTTTGGTAAAGTCGATAGTTGACTTAAGTCATCAATAAAATTATGCTTCACGTTCAAAGTCCTCGATATTGCAGTGCAAACACCATGTTTGTTGATGTCAGAGTGCCGGATTAGTATGCAATCGAATGCACTCAAATTGCATCTCTTTGGCATAATATATTTGGGAGAATTACGAACAATAGTGCATCAGAATAAGATGAAACTGAAATCCAGTTGAAAAACTGACAATTCTGTAGGTACCTACTTAAGCAATTAACAATCAGTGTATTAATAAAAAAAATCTGAGGTCTCAGTGGAAAAGGGTAGGGACGTAAAAGTAATATTGCACGTCAATTAATTAATATCCTTTTTTAGGACCACTATAATATGATACTTATAAAATTTTTCTCTAGGACCCGAGAAAGAAAAATGTTTTTTTCGAATGCTGAAGCGCAGTTGGCCAGCTGCAAGCGGCCTATTTACTGCAAAACCAAATGGTTGGCGAGCCTCCAAAATGAAAGAAGATTCAAAATCACTATTTTGTTTTTAGGGCTTTTAGCCATGACCAAACCGTGGGCTTGGGTAAAAAAAAGTAGGTAGTAACTATGTCACTTTGAATTTTAGGAACTCTAATTACTAGAGTGTAAAAACCGATTTGTGCAGGTATTTGTAAAATAAATTTGAATGCTTAAAAGATATAGAAAGATGATAACAATCATTCACGTGGTTGTTATCAGTTTTGGAGATAAACCTTATCTCGTCATCTTCAAAGCAATCGATTTGTTTTTATTCTATCAATATTAGCTCGTAAGAATTTATGTCCGGTTGTTCATTTTCCCTATTTGTTATTAAATGGCCAAGTTTATTTTTGTCTCAAATAACAAGTTACCAAAATAGGTATATCCGCATTAATATCCGATTTTTATAGCATCATCTCTTTAGATAGATTGGTAAGTAGGTAGGTACATATAAAATAATGCTAAAAACGACATCCTAAAATAGTTTTCTTTAAATTTAAATTCACTTTTCACCCGGGCGCGAAAATTCATACTTAGTAATTTCCTAATATTCATATTGTGTTTTGATTTTTTTTCACCACATGAATTTTAATTCAACTGTGCAGACTTAGAGTCTTAAATGGTCTAACAAAATACAGTGAAACCTGGTTAACTGGGACTTCCAAGGGACCTGTAAATTAGTCTCACTTAAAGAGGTATTTCATTTACGCTGTGTCTCAGATATCTAGGTATAAAAAAATACCTGTCTCATTTACAGAGGGTTTCATTAACAGAGGTAAGAAAAGTGGTAATCTCTGTTATAGAGGTGTATTCAATAAAGTAACGTATTTATTCTGTAAACAATTCATTATTTTCCATAAAAAATATCAACAATGTGGTTTAAAGGCAGTTCTCCTGAAACTAATAATTCGTTGTTGACGTTTACAAAATTATTAAAAGTTGGAGGCAGATTATTTTACTGATTCGGGCACTGACGTTAATTTTAATTTTTTTTCGTAATAATAAAGACTTTGTCCTCGTTTCGGTCTTTTTGAAATAAATACCCGATTAATAGAGAAACCGCACTAAAACTAAGTTATATAAGGGCCGATTTAGAGAAGTTCGAGTAGGTAAAAGAGAGAGGAGACATCCGAGGTCCGAGGTAGCCTATGTGTACCTACTGACTTTATCCCAGTTACAGAGATAAATACACGCGTCTTCTCAATTATAGAGGTAATTATGACAAGAAAATAGAAATAACTAATCCTAGATAAAGAGGTTGCTTTTGTCTTACTAACAGAGGTAATTCATAGCCAAGGTGCCGGGACCTCAGCATGTGTTCCAGATATGGAGGGTTTTCACTTATCCAGGTCCCTCTTAAACAAGTTTCACTGTATTTCGAAATATCACACATTTCTAGTATATATTATATTATTTCTAGGTGCGATATATATTAGACTTGTATTCTTTTCCATCTTGGGCGGTTTAGCTGATATGAAATAAGATAAATTATGATAGCGCAGTTATAAATAAACTTATCGGTTATCGTACTTACAATAGTTAGTAGAATTATAGGTACTTATTGTTACATCTTTATTTGAACTTTACAGTTGGCTTTCAGGCACTTAAGTACAAATTTGCTCGGCATTCCTGTATCAAAAAGTTTAGCCAAAATGAAAGTGTACATAATATATTACTTATTGTGTGATTGAGTATGTAACATCCTAATGTCTAAACATACAAACTTTTACATTTGTATTAGTGGGATAAACTTTTAATGATTGCTTGGTGCTTTGGTTCATCCTATTCTATAAAACTAGGTAGGCTGTATAGTAATTTAACGAGCATTGCGTTTTAGCTCATCCCTACAATTTATTAAATAACAAATGGACGTACCTACCTGTAATAGCTGCAGTGATAGTAGGATTAATAGGAATGGGTACAAAAGTAGATTACTAGCGTTGATAATATGATCAGAGTAGACCTTGATCCGGGACGTGTCGAGAGCTTTTAGTCGACGCTTATATTGCACGCATTTTTTTTCTAACATCTATAGATATGTACCTACCTACCTACAATAGATTTATACCTATAAAAGTTAAAATTAATCACCGAAATGTATGAAGGTACGCACATGGCTTTCGAACGTCTGCTCAAAATTGAATAATCCTTTTCATGTTGTGTTCGTGTATGTACTTTTATATGACACTCGTGCAAAGCCGGGACGAACAGCTAGTACCTAGGAATATAAAAATTCCTAGTTCTGCTGGCCGTTTACACTAATTAGGTTTATTGCTTATTACGAGGAGAAGGTTTTTATAGTAAGAAAAAAATGCGCGGAAAATTTTAGGAAAGCTTACAACATTATTAACGTAGTACGTACCATAGCGACGAGAATAACTGTCAAACTGTCAAGCGCTGATTTGCCGCGCAGAACGACGTCTGCCAGGATCCCCAGTCCTAACTAATAAGTATTATAAAATGCAAATGTAACTCTGTCTGTCAGTCTCACTTTCACGCTAAACTACTAAAATTTGGTACACCGATAGTCCAGAGCCTGAGAAAGGATATAGGCTAATTTTAATTGCCAAAAAGCCTTGTAAGGGGTTTAAAAGCGGGGATGAAATGTTGTAATTACGAGTACTAATTTCACGCGGACGTAGTCGCAGGTAAAAATTAGTAATACCTATATAAATGCTGGTAATTAGTTTTTGCTTTTTGTCGCTACTTAACATCTAAAAACCGGTGCTTTCGATTTATCAAAGGGTCAGCTGAGTATTATTATTTGAATAAAATCTTACCTTAAGGTAAGTCCTTCCGGAGTTGATATGAAGATTAGGTGGGTATTATATTTTGTGATAATATTGGACATATCCCGACACTTATTAGACAGTTGGTTCTTTTCGTATTTTTTTGTTTCTTTCAATTTATTTTTAATTTGATTTGAAATGGTGAAGGTTGGTTTTTAACGAGGTGGTAGAAGATTTTTAGTTAATGACAACGTCTTTTCTGTGATATTACAATGTCTCTGGTATCTACTTAATACGTAAATATTACAGTTCCAATGCAAAAAAGATCAGTATCGGCTTGTTAATGATACCTTTTTCCTCGTGGCTTCGGATACAAGGAATTTAAACAGGCTTCTAAATCCACATTTTTTAAAAATGCAACCGGTTTTAGTTATTCGTACAAGGCTACCATTCACTATTTTTTTTACGTTTGCTCTTTTATGTTTTAACTTAAAAACGTTAGTCAAATACCGCTTCAAAAACGGCATGGCTGGTTATTTTACACAAAAAGTAAGAAGTCAGACTCGCGCACGATGGATTTCGTACGATATATCTAAAATAACCTTTTCTGTCCTCCGGCCAGAAAGCGCCAACTTTGCGGCCGCTGCGCTAAATGAAATTGCCGCTTTCTGGCTTTGTCGAACAGAAAAATAGTATACTGACCTCGGCCAGTAAATAAAAAAGCCTCAGATCACATTTTTATCAACCTCGGCTTCGCCTCGGACAACAATTACATGTGATCTGAGACATTTTTTATTTTACTGGCCTAGGTGCGTAATGTACTATTGTTGTATATTTTTAATTGTAGGTATTTTTCGTTATAGCGGCAACAAAAATATATCATCTTTGAATATTTCAACTGGCTAATTACCTATCACCGTTGGTGAGATACAGCCTGTTGAAAGACGGACAAAAGGACAGTGGAGTCTCAGTAATAGGATCCCGTCTATTTTTAACCCCCGACGAAAAAACGACGGGGTGTCATAAGTTTGACGTGTCTGTCTGTCTGTCTGTGTGTGTGTGTGTGTGTGTGTGTGTGTGTGTGTGTGTGTGTGTGTGTCTGTCTGTGGCATCATAGCTCCTTAACGCATGAACCGATTTTGATTGTTTTTTTTTGTTTGAAAAGTGTATATGTCGGGAGTGTTCTTAGCTATGTTTGATGAAAATCTGCTCAGTTGTTTAATAATTAGGGGGAGTGAAAGAGAGGATGGAAAAATAAAAGTCTACAAATATACCCGAGTGGGGTATCAAATGAAAGAGGATCACGTGTAGATTACAAAATTGTAATGAAAATCGGTTGAGTAGTTCAAAAATTACGGGAAGTAAAAGTGTATATGGTAAACCCAATGTCGACAAATGTACCCGAGTGGGGTATCAAATGTAAGAGGGTAACATGTACATTACAAAATTTCAAGTGAAATTAGTTAAAAATAATATTTTATGTAGTAGATACCTACTTACAAAAAGTATAAAATAAAATAATAAATTATAAATTTAACAAACCCCCGACATAAAAACCTAAAAGCCCTTTAAAAAGTATAACAATAATAAAAACCTAATATTATTTACCTAAATATTAATATTTCTACAAAGAAAACGTCATGTCGGGGGGACCGTAGGTTTAGGTAGATTGTAGGTATTAAGTAGTAACACCTAAATGAGTTTTTATTATTGTTTTACTTTTTAAAGGGCTTTTAGGTTTTTATGTCGGGGGTTTGTTAATTAAAGTAAGAAATCCTAAAATGACAGATACTGTTAACCCCAATCAGTGAAACAACCTCGTAGTTGTTTTACTGATCGGGGTAAGGTTAAGGATAAGGTAAGATAGCACCCGGTTAGTGCATTACCTGCGAAAGGTCCCAACTAACTATTAAAAAAAAACAATTGCCCCGAGCGCCCAAATGAGAACAAAGAAAACCGCCGCTATATAAATTTTATTGCCCGCTATTGTTCAACAACTTTAGATAATGGCGAAATTCTAATCCGGATTCAACATCAAAGGTGTTTTTTTGGCAGTTAATTCGGAGATAGATTTTTACCGGCAGTAGGTACCTAAAAAGTCGATTTATTAATAACTAGCGACCCACCCCAGCTTCACACGGGTGACAACCTTCCTCTTGAATCACTCTATCTATTAAAAAAACCGCATCAAAATCCGTTGCCTAGGTACGCAACGGATTTTAAAGAGAAATATAGAGACGTATAAAAAGCGACTTTGTTTTATACTATGTAGTGATATAATAATGGATCAATTGCGCTATCTTTTAATTAATAAATAACATTTCTGTACGTTTTAAATTAATGTAATTGTTGCATAAGAGACTAAGTGCCGACTGCGAGCGTTAGACGCGGTCCGAGCGTTATTAATCAGGTACCTAACTTAAAATATTGAACAAAATTAGGACGAATCTCTCGCTTACAGCTAACAATTAATCAAGTAGCGTCTCTACGTATGTGACTGTGGTTCCTTGAAAAATAGCAGTTTCGGAGAATATAGCATTTTCTAGTACCTACCTACCAAAATAAAATAGTAATTATAATAATAATATGTATTCTCATAGATATTATTTATCAATAGGTACTTAATAAATGTTTAAACTAAATATTTAGACGTTAGTTATACTTACGTTAAAATACGATTTCAGCCTGTTTTTTAAAATATTTTTAATTGGATATATCTATATAACCGCGAAAGCATCAAAAAGTATTAGGACTATAAACTCTTAAATGTACCTACTTAAACTATATTAAGGCGCTCTCAATAGAACATTAGGTATACGAGTATGAGAGGGCGATGCTGACGAAGAATACTGAACAAGTTAAACTGTCACAAGTCTAGGATAAAATTAGAGTAGTTATGTCCATTGTTATACAATTACATTCCATTTCGTTTACATTCAGTTTATGTAAAACAGTAATAATGGTGTTTAGCAGCTCTATGTGAAATGTATCGCTGTAACGAAGGTCGTTGGGGCTATTTCTTGTAAATTGGTCTGTCACGAGCAACTCCTAAGTGAATACGGATTTTCGTGTTTGTACAAAAGCATCTTGTAATATCCTCAAGTTTATTTACGGATGTTTATCGTCTTATTATATTGACAGTCGGTATTATGTTCGACTGGATTTGTTTATGATAACAAAATAAACTCATCACGCTTTTCTCATATGGACGTCAGTCAGATTGTATTAAAGTCAAGTCTAGCATTCGATACTGCTGGATTACCTACTTATTCTCTATTTAGTCTGGTAATGTAGGTTTCGATTTCCTAGAATAAGTGCTCTTGATTATTATTGAGGGCGTTATAAGTGCTTTATTACCAACGTAAGTTCTTAATGTATCTAGGATGTAGTTCAATAGGTTTTATCTTCTGTCTAGGAAATACGGTATTCAGTTTCTCTACGGTTCCTGAACAACCCTTACATACATAATGCAACGCACGTGAGACTCATGTAATGAATGAATTAATCGTGTAGATGGAATTCCTTTTTTTTTATAAAGAAAGTACTTTTTATGTTTAAGAATACCTCAAGTCTTCTTTTATTTATTTACACTTTATCTAATATTGTTAATGCGGGAGAACGACTAAAGACGTTCTTACGTGGTAAGTTTTGTTTCCATGGTTGGTATATGGTAACAGGTACCTACAAACTTAGCTTAGACCAAGATCTATTAAAGTTGGGTAAATTTAGACAACATTAACTTGACACATATACTTACTCGAATTAAATCTTGTTTGACTTCAAAAATAGAATTATTTTTGTAAATTTAATGTATCAAAGCAGGTTTACTTACCTTTTTATCTCTGAATGCAAGCCGAAAGCCAAAGATGATTTCCCTTGCTTATTTCAAAAGCTGCCAAGATGATTGATATCAGTAGAACTTCAAAGGATTTTTTAATTTTTTTTAGCTGTTTTGGAAAACCATAACAACAACAGCAAAAATGATGCTGTTTTCTATTATTATATTACCTATTATCTGCATATGTGACTGGACGAATCTTTACGAAGTTCACTCCGCTTGCAGTGGAAATGCAAGTAATATATGCCGATCGGAGACATAATTTAATTGGAAATTAATTAATTAATTATGCATCGATCAATCTGAACACTTCCAAAAAAAAAATACCAAGAAATTAATTATTTGTAGAAAGTTAAGGAAAAAGTATTGGAATTCATTTGTTACGACGGATGTCGGAAAAGGAAGAAAGATTAGAAGGCATTTTTTATTATGCAAATCGTAATTTATGTGGGAAATACTACAGCTGCACATTTAAAGGCATAAGAATATTGGATGGGACCGAGTACGGATAGTGTTCATGATAGAAATAGATTAGTTCATCTATAATTGCAATGAAACAACTAATAACGGATTTAACTCGCGTATTTTACTTGCTGACGTTTCGGATTCTTTAGTTTCAATAAACGTAGAACGACTGAGCTGAAAATAGTCTAACGCTAATAGCTGTTTCATTCCAATGTGTAATAACCGTGAAAGCATCAGAAATTATCATCTATAATTCCTTAGTAATTTTAAAACGTGTTTAAATCACAACATAGATATATATTTTTATAGTGTTTCAATGGAAATGAGATCATAGATGCTTCTCCTAGGTTACCCCATGTACCAATTCCACGCAGACGAAGTATCTACTAGGTACTTTTACTAGCTTTTGTCCGCGACTTTGTAATATTTTCTTAAATTTTAAAGATAGTTCCCCGTAAGGTTCTCACTTTAAGGCATATCACATTCCATTTCTAGGAACTTCATTATCTATCTAACTTCTCGCGAAGTAGCGAACTGGGAAGTTGAACTTAGCACATAGAGTTCTTTAAAGATCTTCCGAGAATTTTGATTTACAGCTTAGTCTCCCACAAAAAAAGTCAAATTGATTTTGATAGGTATTAAAAATGACCTGTGTCGAAACTGATTATAAATGACAATTACGAACGTAAAGCGAAATTTCAAGGTAAAATTTTAAATAGGTAAGTTTAGTCGGTCCGGATATAATATTATAAACTATTTACTAAAACTTTAAAGGTTCTCCTTAATTTGTTATTTAATACTGTTGAACATTTAATGGCCTGAAAACGCCTTTGCGGTTACCAATTTCCCAAGTTTATAATTGTGTTAGAAATTTGAGGATAATTTTTGCAACATAGCGCGTAGGTAGGTACAAAATTGTACTTAATTCATACACGTTTGTCCCAAATTCATATTATTATATGAAGTGCGGTGGATTTTTTTGGTGTGTAGTTGATTGCAATATAATGCAACCACTGCATCAATAAAATAATTTGAAACATCTTTAACAAAAAAATCTATAGTTATGGTTAGGTACTTTTTATAGCAAAATTCTTAAAATAAGACCAAGGTAGAGTAGCAAAACTTTCATGTCAAAGATAACGAAGTCAAAGTGTCTAACTACTTACATAAGAGATAATATCTATGTCATAAAATAAACAATCTGCTAGCATCTATTTTTCACACCCCTAAATGTTACGGGTGGTCCTCATCTGTTTTTAAAAATTTTGGTAAACATTTTTTGTTTAATTTTTTCATTTTTTAGCATTGAAAAAAAATAGGTATAATCCTAGGCCATTTTTTTTAGGCTAAACCACCTAGATTCGAATGATATAATATTCATTGAAAATACTGAATAATCTATTCTCTGAAAGTTTGAAAATTTTACCGTACTTTCAATACTATCAGTTTTATTCAGTGAGCTCGAGTTAAAATTGAGGCTCAGCGGAAAATTCCATTTTTAAATCAACGTTGCGCCAGTAAAAATACCGAACGAACTTTTTATGTCAATGTGTCCTGTATTATTTTATCAAAACTCTGTTTAATTATTTGCAGCAAAAATAACAACGAACGCTTTATAAAGTTGATGTTAACCCATTATAGCCTAGCGGTGCCATATGGCACCCAATTTTATGCCTTTATGTTTTTGCACCATGAGAGCATCTCGTGCGATGGAGACCGATGGTTGGCTATCAAATCGGTACTAGGGATGATAACTAATTGTTTTATTACTTTTGCTTCAACCTGTGCACTTGTTGCGACGAGTATTAGCGGTAATAAGTTAGTGTTGAAAAATTATTCGCAAAAAATGAATTCACTGTCAAGTAAGAGAGTCGTAATTTATTTATTATGTGTTATTTAACATTGAAATGCATCTTAATTTGTTGATATGTTGTTGTTCGACTAAATGATATCGTAATATTATGAAAATTTGTTTGTATGTTTGATTTATCGTATGTGAAATGTTTCGGGTGCCGTACAGCACCGCTAGGCTGATATGGTTTTTTTTCGATATGAGTGAGTTAATGTTTATTTCTCGGTTTTCATTAGTAATAATATTTATTTATTTTCTTAGGGGATGTACAATGCATAAAGAACTAGCATTACTAGAAAATTAAGTAGATCTCAAGCCACAGATACTATATACTTAATATCTGATCAAGATTCTGCTGACGAAAACGGGGGTTGTCTTATAAATTACCTTATAAATCGTGAAATTAACGTTGGGTACGAAGTAGTGTTGGCGTCTCCATCTCTGTCATCACGCCGGACATGCATAACTAGCCACAAAACTAACTACAGGGGTGATACTAAATATAAAACCTGTACCTAGACGAAGTATCCCATACAAAATCTCGCGGTTCATGCTTCTTGAACGAGATTATACCTAGTTAATTTCGAGAAAAATCACGATTAGAAACGCTGGATTTATTCTTGAGAATAGTGTTCTCAAAATACTTCGAATCGTCACAAAAATATATAGCCTCTTTTTGTAATTACCGGTTTTACGTTAATACATAGATGAAAAAACTTGGTGTAATACCAATTATTATATGAATTCCTTAAATGAAAATGCTCATTTTCATTAACTAATCCCTTTAAATTAATTCATCTACTTTATAAACATAGAAAATGATAATTAAACAGTAAATACTATTACTTAACAGTCACTTAATACATATTTAGAAGAAGGCTGTTTTGACCCCGTATTAGCCTAGCGGTGCCATATGGCACCCATTGTTTTTTCCAGAAGTAATGAATCGATTCAACTTCTGATAATCAGAAATGACTAAGGGGACATCGAACAACAATATATCCAAAAATTATCAATTTCTAAGAACCTAAAATAATTCAGGTCATAATGGGTTAAGCTTCGTTCCGTTATTATTCTGCACTTGTTTTTATTTCAACGATTATTTTAGTCGGAAGTAGGTTCTTATAGGTAGCTACATATTTTCCATAAAAACGATTAGAAATATATAAATATCAATTTATCAGTGTAATTGAACATACCCAGCATTTAGGAGTGGGGCAGAAGTAAGTAAATAAACTAAGTATGTAATAGGAAAGTGAAGCATTTAATTATGTCATTGTATTAATTAACGTCATGTAAAACCAAACGTTTACAAATATACCTACCTGAACGGGGTATAAAATTAAAGAAGATCACAACATGTACCCACCTATATTGTAAAATTTAACTTATAAAGAAAATCCGTTAAGTTTTTAAAAAGTACTTATCCCTAATTCGATATCCGAATAAGTAGTTTCTATTGCGTGTGAAATATAAGTAATTAAATAGTGTTATCCGGTAATATCGTACACGCGTTAGGTAATTATCGTCACGGAAATTGTGATACAGAGAAATGTCATGAGACCACGCCTCGCCGGAAGTAATTAGGCGTTAATCGGAGTTGGCAAATATTATAGTAGTTAAGTAGAATGGGTGTTATCACCAAGAACCCAATATATGTCAATTGTCGAAAGTCTAAAGTGAGATCGAGCTGCCGGATCCTACCAACGAAAGTCTTATCCGATAGTTGAACCTTACTTAAGACAAGAAGCGTCATTAAAAAAAATAACTTGCGTTAACTCCTATAGGTAAGTAACAATTAGCGGATTTGGCAGATGGTTAAAAATGTACCGAAACAATGAAACTTATTAAGTACTAGCTTCTGCCCGCAACTTCGTCCGCGTGGAACTCCTCCTTTTTTGCAGTCGGTTAAAAAGTAGCCTATGTCCTTTCTCAGGTTCCAGACTTTCTTTGTACCAAATTTCATTTAAATCGGTCCAGTAGTTTTAGCGTGAAAGCGTAACAGACAGACAGACAGAGTTACTTTCGCATTTATAATATTAGTAGGGAAGTTATAAAATAATTTGGAAAATTAACTACATGATATAATTAAGTCTTTTCTTTTGTCTTCTACACAGTTTAGAAAAATATCTACTTACGGGGGGCGTGGGGTCATGACCCCGAATCCGCCCTTGGTTTGACTGATATCAATGTGAAGTTGAAATTGAAGTTGTTCATTTTATCGGTGCTGTATAATATGTCACATTTAACTAAATATTCAATTCAGAGGCGTTTAAGGATTCACATAGATGCCTATGTAATGTAATTGGAGACAAGCACAAACCTTGTCACACTACGCTTCCTCGGGTATTCTCTCTTATCCCTTTATATAAATACGAGCCATCCTTGTATGTAGATATATATATGTACATATATTCATACACGTATACTTACATTGATACGTAATGTATCTTTGATGTATATTTGCAGAAGGACCAAGGTAAAAAACATATTATTATTCTTGAGAATTGGTAGACTCAAGGGGAACCGGTATGGGGCCGTTCAAGTATTACGTAGGTAAGCAGATTTATTACAATTATTTACCCCTATGCCCCCTTGTCAGCAAAAGAAAGCAAAATTCTTAGTCTGTTCTTCCTCTCGTGCTTACGTAAACAATGGTTCTTTGTATTTTTCATTGAATGTATTAAATATCACATATAAAATACATATAATAGCTGCTTGAATACAAGTGACACAAACCAAAATATATCGTTACTCAAACTAAGATTCTATGCAGTCATTTACACTGTGTCACTTTATTTATAAAGTAGTGATAATAATCTATATCTATACTAATATTATAAAGAGGAAAGATTTGTACCTATTTTTGTATGTTTGTAATGAATAGGCTCAAAAACTACTGGACCGATTTTAATAATTCTTTCACTGTTGGGAAGCTACGTTCACCCTGACTAACATAGGCTATAGAATATTTTGAAAAAAATAGGGATCCGTGCGTAGCCGGGGCGAACCGCTAGTATGTAATAAGGGTCATGCGCTGCCCGCATGTAGCGGTTTCGCGCGACCTCAATTTTTTTGTTTAGAGAGAACTGCGAAGCAGAATTCTGCAATCTTCAAGGCTTAAAGCGGTTTGTAAAATGATAGAAAGGTACTTATTGTCTACAATTAATAAATGCGGATCACAATCAATGACGACAACAAAGCATGAGTTCCTTTGAACAACAATAAGTAATGAAACGGACTTCCTTATATTAAATTAAACAGAATCAAAGGGCTTTGATAAATAGATATTATTTTTCGTATCGAAAAGCTGCTTTCGATTTCAATTTATATTTTAATCAAGTCAAGCCGAGTTGGAACTGGTTTATTTAAGAGTATATGGCACATTATTTTTATTTCATTGTTACTAAAGATAGGTAATGTGATAAAAATAATAACTTAGTTTATTTGATTACTTTTTAGGTAGGTAGGTTCAAAAAAAATTTTTTTTTTAACGTATTGGATTGAAACAACTATAAACGGAGTTAACTCGCGTATTTTATTATATTGGCTGATGTTTCGAAAACTTTAAGATGACTGAGCTGATGATAGTCTACGTGCTACGAATACGGGACCTCTAAAGTTAATGTGTAATAACCGCGAAGGCGTCAGAAATTACTTTTTGTAACGTACGTAAAATTATTTTAGGCACAGATACTTACCTAAGTGTTTCGCTCAGGTTGAGAAGGAAAAGAACACAATAATTTTAGCGCCTATTATCTTCAAGTAAGACTTGAATTGTAGCAAATGCCTCGAGGACTTTTATAGTAAAAGCTTGTAGTCACACTTTTAAGTGCGATGCGATATAAGTATTCGTCGTAACACTCTGGCTAATGCTTTTATGCTGTGCCACGTCACTCGGCGTCTTTTCTCAACTGTACTTATAAAAGTAAATCCTTAATAACATTATAATCATGAAAATTTGTAAAAAGATGTGTTTGTTCCTGTTTAACGCAAAAATTATTTGATGGATTTTAATGAAACTTTATAATAATTTAGCTTATACATCAAAATAACATATATTATATTATTAACATATTATGTATTTTTATTTTATTTTATTTGCTGACGTTTCGGATTCTTTACAGTTTCCATAATCGTAGCACGACTGAGCTGACCATATTATGTATGTTATATTTTATAGGTAACGTTATTGTGTAAAGTACGAAGTCGCGGGCAGAAGCTAATGATATAAAACTAGGGTGAAATTTTCAGAGCAGCGTGGTGTTTTTGCTATAAGTATTAATTTATCTGTTTTGTTCACAATTCTCGTTATTAAGGTAATTCTAAGAATGTAAGTATATTCCTCAAAAATGTATTTTGATATGGCAACAGAATACGAAAATTGGATTTGAAATCAGATCTGATTATCATTTATGATTTGAAATGTTCTACTAATTCTTATACATACCTACCAAAAATGGCTTCATGAATACTCACTACTACCAACTGGACCTTCCCCCACCATGGGGAGCTAAATCCATGTTGAGCACATATTTATATATCAATATATTTAATATGTACTTTAATGTTAAGAACAGGGCCGAAAGCGATTGAAACGCTTATGGAATCACCCTTATTTATTGTTTAGTTTGAGCCTGATCGTAAACTATACAATGACGATTTTTTTATCTATACTAATATTATAAAGCTGAAGAGTTTGTTTGTTTGTTTGAACGCGCTAATCTCAGGAACTACTGGTTCGAATTCAAAAATTATTTTTTTGTTGGATAGACCATTTATCGAGGAAGGCTTTAGGCTATATAACACCACGCTGCGGCCAATAGGAGAGAAGAAACAGTGGAAAATGTGTAAAAAACATCTAATAAAAGCTTTAACGAGCAACCGACTGGATAGATAGGTATTTTTTACACGCATTCGAATGTACTTACTTATATCTGATTTCCAAAAATTAGTAAGATAACGATCAACTTCCGAATTTTTAGCAATAGTGCTCAAAACAGGGATTAGATAATAGGTACTTAGGTTAAACGTTCGGAGTCTATCCTAATGGTCAAATTCATGAAAACTTGGTTCAAGTGAAAAAAGGTATAGGTTCTACTACTAGACTATTAATACCTCAACGTTGCATAAGTGTGTGTATGGCCTAATAATAGTATGCCTACACTACTTAAAATCTTTATTGGCACGGCTCTTTGTAAAGGAAATAAACGTTTTTTTTTGCACATAATTATATCATAAAATTAAACAGGCCATTTCTAAAATACCCTGTAGCAAAAATACAACATTTTTTATAAGCATAACATTCAGAGTAAGTCAATTCCGTACATCGTGTTTTTTTAACTTGGTCCAACAAATTGGTAAATAAGGAAGGAAATTTGTATTCCCATAAAGAGGTAATTTTATGTTAATTATATTTATATGACACGAGGATATATATATATAGGTATTCTTAACAATGTCGTTGATCCAAGTTTTCTTATAAATACTTCAGAATAGTTTTTAGATCTTACATAAAATATTCTGATGCTGTTATACCTGTTTATACTTAGGTATAACTACATATACATTCTAAATACTGAAACTATACCTAACAGGTTTGCGAATATTTATTTTATGCGGATATTTCGATAAGTTTACATTTATTATTATTATTCATAGCAAACTATACTATTCTTTCATAGGTTAGACATTAAAAAACTACATTATATTTTTGGTGTAAATCATTTTAAAAATATAATTTTCGACACAAGTTACACTTGTACCGTCGCGGTGTCGCATTTTGTTTCTCTTGGTCAAAAGTGGTTATTTTTTTGTTGCAGCGGTGTCACAAGCATTTTTACTGCTCAGCTTGTCCACTTCGGTTACTCCGGGCTTATACAGAAGAAACGATACCGACCCGACAGCTAACCAGCCCTGCTCTTTGATAGAGCACACGACGAGGGCGTACTGCGAGAAAACCCAGCATACCTTACTATGTATAGGCGGCATAACAAATCAACTCATGAAGGGAATACAGTAAGTATTTTTGTGTAGGTTGGTAGGAATGTATCCTTTATACGTGAACAGCTATATAATGTCTCAGTCGTACGTCTTGTCGCGCCGTGATACTGTTCTCTTTATCCATACTATAAATCGCACAATTAATCGTACTAATTCTATTTGCGACAAAAATTCGTCAAAACTGAGAGTGCGAGCGGTGTGTACGACGACATAAGCGTCTGCACGAGTGTGTGGCGAAGGTATAAGTTAAGTAGGTAAGCTAGGAAGCTAAAATAAATAATACCTATAACATTTAAAAGATGCCGTATAAATACCTACCTACTCACATGGTGGGAGTAAGTATATTTACGAAACATTTTCCAGTAATACTGAAGGGACGAGGTCGATCTCTTTTATATAGACGTCAAAATACTTATTCACGTATAATGTAATTTACAAAGTAAAACTGTTCGTGTGACAAAAAATAATAATAGAGAAATGTGTTATGTAGTTAGGTATCTAGGTATGTGGTGGATACACTTTTAACATAGGGTTATCGAAAAGTAATTGAGTATATTTTTGCTATACTTATCGATATATGATATGGCAGCTTTTCCATTGTTTCAATATGACAGCCACTAGCTAATATTATAAAGGAGTTTGGTTGACGAATGACCGACCTGGTTTACCTTCAGGCTAGGTTTACTATGACAATATTATTAATAAATTAGGCACACCGTTTGCTATGGGGTTTGGTTGGCTGTATCAATTACGGCAATGAAAACGGAAGTCTTTGTTAAGGTTTGTTCGCAAGTTTTCATACTAACAGTAGATAACCTACTACCACCTAGCCTTTAGGAAAATTAAAGTTTACATTAGACTTTAGTTTCTAAACTTTTAACTTAACTAGGAACATATGCCATAATATGTTTTCATTATCATTTCTTTAATTTTGGTTTACTTTTTTATTGGTATAGCTAAATTCCCCTGTACTAGTTTACCCTTAAAAACTAATAATAATATTTTTAGTACTAAATTCCCTAAAACTTAAGTCATTTTACGAGTTTTCGTTCCAAACAAAAGTGTGGTGACGCAGCGTTATGTCGCTCTGAGAAAAGATATGAAAAATAATTGGAACTAGCTGGAAAACTGTGCCACGCTCGCAAACAATGATGATATTGTTAAAAAAAGGTTGCATAAAATTGTCAACGTCTAGAAAATAGTGCTGGTTAAAAATTATAACTAACCAAAAAAAAAATACAAATTATTGGGAAAGTTTAAAACTGGCGCCATTGTTATCTCAGTCGTGCTATGAATATGGGAACTGTAAAGTTTTAGAACGTCAGCAAATAAATACGCAAGTTGAATCCGTTACAGTGGTTTCATTCCGAAACCAATATTTGTAATAAATGAATATAAACCAACTAGCTGCCCCGGCAGACGTCGTCCTGCCCGTCCGATTGTTTCGTCAAAGATCTGTCACTTCTTCATAACTATTCATAAGGCTTCATATTTTCCCCGTTTTTTACACATTTTCCACTGTTTCTTCGCTCCTATTGGTCGCAGCGTGATGTTATATAGCCTAAAGCCTTCCTCGATAAATGGTCTATCCAACAAAAAAAGAATTTTTGAGTTCGCACCAGTAGTTCTTGAGATTAGCGCGTTCAAACAAACAAACAAACAAACAAACTCTTCAGCTTTATAATATTAAGTATAGATAAAACTGACCATTGACTTTTCCAAAGCTCATTCATGTCTATTTCACATGTTTTATATTTCCATTAGATTATTTTGCTCCAACGAAAGTAGAATTTTACTTGACTAGAGGAAATAGCTTTTTCCATTCAATGTTTCATTGATAGAATTTGTCTGGTAATATTGATTTATATTCTCGTATTATCATCGCTTTACGCCTACATATTGCTTGTTTAAAAGTCGAATAGTAAAAGTTTTCTCATTGGCATTTACATCAATGACGAACAATTTATTATTCAAAAAGTTTCATTCACAAATTTAAAACTCTTTGCTGTGATTGTTACTGTTCTATTTATTATAAGTACCTACTGAGGTAAGTTTATAGACATGTTATATTTACAAGGTCAAAGGATTTAATGAGGTGAAAAATTTGTCTAGTAGTGTTAATGTAAATAATTGTAATTTAGATATAGCGACAGCGACGGAATTGAATATTATCTTCTATATTATTATATATTACTAGCTTCTGCCCGCGACTCCGTCCGCGTGGAACTCGTCCTTTTTTGCAGCCGGTTAAAAAGTAGCCTATGTCCTTTCTGAAGCTCCAGACTTTCTTTGTACCAAATTTCATTTAAATCGGTCCAGTAGTTTTAGCGTGAAAGCGTAACAGACCGACAGACAGACAGACAGAGTTACTTTCGCATTTATAATATATAGAGCAATAGAGCAATAGAGCAAAAGTCCCAACCAAAACGACTAAAAATCACTATCTCAATTTAGTTATCTGCCTACTGCCTACCCCCTAAGAACGATGGCGTGATTATTTATAGCCTATGTCCATTTCTAGGTTATCATCTATTACCATACCAAATTTCATCAAAATCCGTTCAGCCGTTTAGGCGTGAAAGAGCAACAGACAGACAGACAGACAGACAGACAGAGTTACTAACGCATTTATAATATTAGTAGGGATATCAAAGGAGAACCTTTTTTTTTGTCGCTGGAATATGCATTACGCATATCACCCTAGCCCGGGGGAACATCGGGTGGTTATGTGGGACTCCTCAGATGATACCCAGACTACCCACTAAAGCAGCGTCTACCCTCACCGTCGTTTTGATACACCACAGGATAACTTAGGAGAACCTGACTTAATGACTGACATATCAACGCAGGGAAACTATAAGGGAAACTTGAAATTTTGCACAAACCTTTTATAACGTAGGGTATCATACTAAGGATTTTTGAAAATTCACCACCTTGGGGGTAAATCAAGTGCTTATCGTGCGCAGACGAAGTCGCAGGCAGAAACTAGATATAAATAAAAATGATAGGTATCTAAACGTGATACACATGGTGGTTTTAATCTTCTTCTTCTTCTTTATATATAAAAATGAATCGCAAAATGTGTTGGTAAGCGCATAACTCGACAACGCCTGGACCAATTTGGCCAATTTTTTTTTTAAATGTTCGTTGAAGTCCAAGGATGGTTCTTACGGCGAAAAAAAATCGAATAATTGCCGGGAAAACCCTAAAAACAGCCCTTTTCTTTTCCCATACAAACGTTGTCTAACTAAAGTTACTTAATTTGAATTTCGAACGGGCAGGATGACGTCTGCCGGGACCGCTAGTAAATAATAAAAAGATATTAGGTATGTTCTTGATAGATATAAAGGGGAAACCGTACGTTATTGTAATTAATTTGAGTCAAACAAAACAAAACATTATAAAGGTATGTGATGAAAGTAAATACCTTTCACCTGACAAGTAAATGTCAGGAAAATGTTAAGTTGTCATATGAAATTAGATTTCGTGACATTCATGAAGCCTACGCTTTGAAGCTTTGAAAGGTTATAATCTATACTAGTATAATAAAGAGGAAAAGTTTGTTTGTTTGTTTGGATTTAATAGGCTCCTAAGCGACTGGACCGATTTGAAAAATTTATTTAAATTTACCCAAAATAGCAGTAGATATTTTTCTAAACTTATTGCTTTTAATAAAATTACTCTCTTTTGGATTAAATTTGACAATGACCCCCCTGACTACAAAGCTTGGTCCGCCCTTGTTTACCCATTTAGTAGAATTAAGTTGCTTTTATAAAATGTATAAATTTCAATCGTAACTATACGAACACATACGGGAAATAATGTTCTTTTTAGATAATCCTATGTTTATATTTAATCACAATGGAATTACAGTTAGATTGTGTAGTCCACCTGTTAGTGAGCAACATCATTTATGATTTTTATGAAGAATGTTATTATTATGTCAAAGGAAATGTGACTGAAATAATTTTACATGAGACACTGAATTATTTGGAGAAAAACGGATGTTCTAGGTAACGTGTAGGTACCTTTTATCCTACCTTGAACCCGAAATCTTTTACACTTTCTTATATCTAAATATGGATAAGACGCAACTTATCCATTACTAGCGGCCCGTCCCGGCTTCGCACGGGTGGACTTAAGATTTTTTTCATAGTTTTACGATTGTTATGGGTAAACTATAAAAGATAGACATATGCTCTCGCGGACTTTTTTAAAGATAATGTTAAGATGAACAATTTACCCATAAAGCATTTTTGTATAACTTTAACTATATGCTCAGCGCACGCCACGGAAGGCCTCAGAAACGATACTTTTCCCCCGTTTTTGAAACATTTTCGGTTACTGCTCCGCAACTATAAGACCTAGCGTGATATTATATAGCCTATGTTACTCGGGGATAATGTAGCTTTCCAAAGGTGAAAGAATTTTTGAAATCGGTCCAGTAGTTTCGGAGCCTATTCATTACAAACATACAAAAATACAAAAATACAAATCTTTCCTCTTTATAATATTAGTATAGATCCATTATATGACATGAATTGGTTTCAGATATGAAATACTTCGGTTGAGAATCCAAGACTGGCCTGGGAGATGTCTCAATATTGGACGTCTTCAGCAACATTTTCCATCTCTGCTGGAACTAGAACTCCTAAACTGTACCGTTCTACATATATTTAAAGGGCACTTCGACGGTGATAGCAAAATTGAGGTAAATCTTTACAGCAAGCCTATGATGAATTGTAGAGACATCTCGTCATGTCGATGTCGTTATGTTCTCGTGGTGATCTGATAAAAATAACGAGAGACCTTGTCATATTCACGTCGAGAACGGAGCAATATCGATACGACAAATCTTCTTTTTGTCGACAACGTTCTCAATACGGGTGATTCCACGGGCGTTTCAACCGCCGTCAGTCCGTTGTCCTGAATATTGAAGAAATGAGCTACAACAAGAATTACGTTTTGATGCGACGACATACTGCGCTCGCACTTGTCCTCAAAATTAATAGAGTTTAAATCTTATTGTAGCTTAATTATTCAATATTTATGGCAAAGGACTGACGGCGGTTGAAACGCCCGTGGAATCACCCATACGTCAAAATGTCGACTCCACAGATAGGCTCGCTGGACGTTAGTCCAGACACCTAAAGCTTGCAATAACTGTTAAGTGTATAGTAGCTGCAATTTTCTTATTGCACTCTCTGTGAGCGGATTACGCGTCGTGAAGATAAGCTGCATTAGTCCACCCTATACTCACCTAGCTATCTTAAACTTGACATTTAGCCTGAATTTTTGACGAGTGAGGTAAAAGAACCTTGGTATGAGTTATAAAATAACTAGGATTAAATGTTGAAAAGATATTTGGCTCATGATGTTTGTGGGATAAATCACTTACTTACACAATGGTAGGTTACGTTATGAACACGAATGGAGGTAGATTAGAAAAGTGCGAATTCACAAGTATCGATTTCTACCTCGATTTTGAGCTGAAATCCAGGTGGAAAGTGCAAAAATTCAGTTCTAAAATTAACTTAACGTCACTTTCAGAACTCGGGGTTGTAAAGTTTGAGGGTAACTGCATCAAAGGTGGATTTTTGATTGAAAGTTTACTTTTAACCAATAGTAAAAAATAGATTATAGTCACTTTCCTTTAACCATTACAATTTTTGATCTGTAGGTAACCTCTAAATCGAGTCAGTCTATAAATTTTGAATATAATTATTGGAAAAGCAATTCAAACTTTGTGAAACTAACTTTCCGACGTTATCTCAGAAGTAAGATTCGGCTTGCTCGGTTTGCGAGGCACAAACTTGACATTTAACTATTTCAATGTCATCATTATCATCTAATTGCTCAAAAGAACTCGGTTTCCTATCCGTCCTTCTATTGCCCTACAGAAATTTAAAAACAAAAGAAAGAAAAATTTGTGATAACATCACTCAGCTTTTGTACTCAGAATAGGCATGACGACTATTTTTTTCTTGGTCCATCAAGTACTCCAAAAATAATGGATACATAATAATATATTATCTAGAAGTTCGAGACACTCGAGAGTGAGGGCTCGTGACGTCACTGTATGGTATAAATTGTGACGTCACTAGTTCCCATTTCATGTTCTTTACCCAGTCGTCATCCCTACAGCAGCGCAGCAACTTATTATTATTAATAGGAATGGATAAGTTATATTCTAACCTCGATTACTTTCTACAGAAGCTTGTAATGCACGGTTTGACATCCTTATGGGAGGTTCCACCTGAAGTGCTGGTCCAAATGCCAGCACTTCGCGAGCTGGACCTTCGAAGCAATGCCTTGAGACACATGAGGGCACGGCTGCTGAAAACTCCTCAGTTAGAGAGGGTATATCTTAGTGGTAAGTATCACAAATTGGGTAGGTTACAGGTACATGACACATATAATTAATGATTATAAAATATATTGTTAAATATGAGCAAAACGCCGTTTTAAGGCGTCATTATTATAATAATATGTATATTAGGTACAAACTTTCCAGATTATGTCTTTTATTGAATTGTTTTGTCGTGACTTGTTTCAAATTTTGTAATATTCCCAAAAATAGAAAAATAAACATATTTTCAGGCTCAAACAACAAAGCAGCGTAATAAAATTATTATAAAATATTCATGACAATTTATTTTTGATCTAACGAACAATGAGCAATATTTTCTCTTTTACTTGTGTATTCAGTTAAATCTACGTAGCTAAAAAAACGTCGGATATTTAATATAAATAATGATGAACGAAGCATCAAAGTTATTCGCTTGTTTAGTGGGAGTCAGCAGTTTTTTTTATTTTAGTTGCGTAGTTTTGTCCGAACAATGACCTCTTCACACCAAATCTTAATTGTGTTACATAGGAACGAAAAGCGTAACGTACAATTCAAGATCTCTTTATAAATCCACATCATATTTCATACAACTCTAGTTATCACATTGGTGAAATATGTTTGAATGAACACTATTTTTATTGTCAAGCGCCTAGCAACTTATTTCGAGATTTTTCCTTATTATATTTAATATAATCGTATGCTCCACTTTACCTCCACACTTGGTAAATCGTAATCTTTTCGCTCCGTGTCTAATACGACGTCAAAAAATCAACATAAATTTTGTTCAAGTATAACCACTTAGTGCTTGGCGCATTCCTTAGAGTCACATTTCATCTCATAAACAAGTGGTCTCAGTTGACACGTGTTTTTCTACGTACTGGGTCAATTCTTAGTAAGCTGTTAAAAAACACCACTCGTCAGTTTATAACAAGGTATGCATTGTTATAATAAACAATGCTCATAATGTTCAAGTGGGAATGGATAATGGATCAAGTTTACCACTTCCGTTATTGCAACATAAGCCACGTGACGTAAGCAGTCAAAAAGTCACGTTGTTAGTTTGTTCGCTTATCTCAATTCTATACAATTTTTCACTTGTTTCATTCGCTGTTATCGATTGGCATTTGTCTAGAGGCCTCGCTGTATCACTTTGGGTATCTTTAATTAATGTGTAGAAAGTACGTTACAATTATCTTTTTTTTTCAAGCGAAAAACCAATATCTTTATACCAAGACAGACCCCAGTGGGATTACAACTCATTCTTTACCCTATTGCGGAGTGGCATTAGGCTTTCCAATTGCACCATAGGACAAGTCGTATAAATTTTCCACTTTTGGTTGGTTGTTTTGTACTTTCTTTATTAACAAAAGATCGCTTCAGCGTCATCTGTGTGAAATACTTAAGCGTGGTTGTTATTCTATCAATAATAATATTAATAGAATGAAACAACTGTAACAGAATATTAACTACAATCTATCAATCGAAATTCGATTGATATTTTTGGTTCAATACCATTAGTTTTTTGGTTCAATTCCATTATAATGATATTTTTATACAAAGACAAGGTCTAAGATTTTTCTACTCTTGTCTTTGTACAAAAATATCATTATAACTGTAACAGATTTAACTCGCGGATTTTATTTTATTACTGAACTAAAGATAGTCTAACGCTAAAATGATCTCATTCAAATGTGTATATAACAGCGAAGGCATCAGATATTATTATAATATTATTGAGTTTTTTCAAATCTTACGTGCTAGGTGTTCTGTTAGGTCAGTATTCAGTAGATGCCATTCGACAAAAAATAATAGGTTTATTATGTCCTTACAAGCAATAACGCGTATTAGCATTAGTAGTTCTAAGTAATTAGGTCTAGGTCTACTTCATTTAGTAAATTGGAGTTCCAGACGTGATCAAATCATAATGTTAGGTGAAATTGTAGAACAACTGTGTCACCTTGATTAATTTTAGTAATTAGGCACGATGTATAGAACTGCGATCGTGACCATATTGTTATATTAACTAGTGAATTAAACTGCATATTTGCACATTCTTCGTTGCGTAACAATGCAACAAAGCGTGTGCAAATAAGCATTTGCTGCATTTGCACATGCATAATATATGGTATTCGATGAGATGCAGTGACAAAAAATCACGTCGAGATGTGACCAAGTTGACAACACTAAAGCTACTGTTACAAGTGCTCACAAGCACAAAAGCATGCCACTATTGAGAAATTGCTATTGAGTACATATGTGTGTCGAAACATTGCGAATAATTGTTTATTTTGGTTTTCTCAAAAATCGACGGTCGTGCGATTTTTGGAAATGCTACCTGCTGTTCGAGTGAAGGCGGTGAAGAGGTTTGCTTATTAAGCATGCTAGTTTCGTATAAAACTAGCATGCTTATTGCTAGCAAACGTAAACTGGTCATAAGCATGCTCATATTGAGCATACTTTTTGGCATGCCATTTTAAAGCATGTGTACCAGTACCTAGTGTTAAGAATACTGATTTTGTGTTTCATTTTTACAATAGTAGAGTCATTTCTGATGCTGTCGCGTTTACACATTGGAATGAAACAACTATTACGGATTTAACTCGCATATTTTATATTAGTTGCTGACATTAAAGTTCCCATATTCGTAGCAGTCTGAGCTGACGACAGGTTAACACTTGTGTTAGTTTATCGTCAGCTCAGTTGTCAACAAATATAATAAAATACGCAATTAAATCCGTTTTAGTTATTTTATTCCAACAGTAAAGTGACTATTGTTGGCATCTAAACAGTCGAAATCAATAGAGCCTTTTCCTAGAACTCATTTGTAAATATACTTAGTTTTCCTTTGAAAGTTCTGGGTTTCATACCTGTATGCCTTGCCTTGATATGGGAATTAATTTTCCGTTAATTAGGCTGGCATGTAATGTATCCTACCTTTTTCTCGATTCTTCATTCCGACTAAGTTACTTTACTACATGAATAATTTGATAATAAACAGAGCTTAATTAAAGTTATTAGCGTTTATCGATCAAGAGATGTTAACAATTAATTAAGTATGTTATAATAATTTCTGATTAATTTGCGGTTTTACATATTACCGGATTAAAGCAGACCGAGCTATATTAATGAGTTAATTAATTAATAATATTTCTAATACTAAAAAAACAGCAACAGAAAGAACAACAGAGATATTTACACGAATACGATTTAAGGTCCAAAAGTTTCTTGTGATTTAAGAAATACATTTTATTTCGATAGGTATATAAGTAGTCTCCCTTTTAGATTACTTATATTAATAAGCATTTAAACCCATTTATGACAACCATAATCTATACTATCTATACTAATATTATAAAGCTGAAGAGTTTGTTTGTTTGTTTGAACGCGCTAATCTCAGGAACTACTGGTTCGAATTCAAAAATTCTTTTTTTGTTGGATAGACCATTTATCGAGGAAGGCTTTAGGCTATATAACATCACGGTGCGACGAATAGGAGTGAAGAAACAGTGGAAAATGTGTAAAAAACGGGGAAAATATGAAGCCTTATGAAGAATTACTATTCATTAAGTGACAGTTAGAAGACTTTGACAGATCTTTGACGAAACAATCGGACGGGCAGGACGACGTCTGCCGGGGCCGCTAGTCAACCATAATCTGTACGAACTTAGATCGTACCTACCAATTGTAGGTAAACATCATAAATATAATTTAGCCACCAATAACAGCAGGTAAAATAATAATATAGTAAGTGAATAGAATACTCCGTCAAAGTATGCTACGTTGGTTTCACGGTTTTACTTAATCCTGAGCAAACTTTGGAATTCGTTAGTAATGTTTGTTTTACTAAAATCTTAAATCCACATTGCGATCGGCGAGCCATCTTTGTTTGCCGAAATTACATGCTTTAGAAGTATCATTCCTTTGAAATTACATTTTTCTTAAAGCCATTTTCTCAGAAATAATGAAATACTGTAGACGATAAAACTAATTGGCAAAAAGAAATTGTATCGGATTTAACTCGCATTACATACCTAGAAGCGCGTCGTGTAGAATGAGGTCTAGCTCTCATGTCCCTAGTTCTTATTTTCTTTAGTTCACCGATGAGTGACAAAATGCCTGAGATTGTTAGAACATTGAGCATCTACTAAATTTTATTCACGCGGCAATCTGTGTTAGGTTGCGCCTTGTAGGCTATTTTTCAGTACGTGTTTCCCTCTACGTTTTTTATTGTAAAAAATAAAATTCGAACTTCGGTATATGTAATATCCATATTATAATGGCAGAATTTAATTTCCTGCTCACTTACTTTTTTATTCAACCTCGATGATGAAACGATTTCGATTAAATTTACAAGGGTTAACGGGGGCGAAAATTTGATCTATTCTGGTTTTATTTCGATGAAAGTTCCTTTCTTCTTCTTTATTCTTTTCGATTGCTGATTTCGACTTTGACCACCAGTGGTGGGGACATTTCATACATTCACGCAAAATCATGTGACATATATAAATAAGTAGGTAAGTTTTGTATCAAATAACTTATTAAGAGTGAAGTTTGGTCGTCTGGGATATATTAAGTGATATGAATTTATCAGGCTTGATTGTAATTTAGTTCGTTAAGCAAATATCACTTATGTGGTGTGCTACCACGCTCAATTGCGACGATAATTTGATTACTCCCACCTATGGTACAACTAGGGCTGTCAGATACGGACTTGGGTTTAGATTATTCCATTTCGTTTAGATTTTATAAAAGTTCGAAGTCCAAAAATCTTTACCATTGAGATAAGCCAATAATTTTCTAGTTGATTCTCGTTAGGTATAACATTTCCTAATGCTGACAAAATAATTGAGAACACTGGGACTTTACAAAAAATGCTTTTACTCTATATTGATTTTGAAAATTGTAAATATTTTTGTTAGGTATTTATACGTACTTATTTGGTATAGAAGTATTATATAGATTTAAAGAGCGAATAATTTGGTTGCCAACCCTAAAATTACAACCCAAGTTGGGTAGTATCGCAAAGTTAGTTAACTAACTAGGTAGGTACTTCCCTGATTTGTAGTTTTAAGCAGGTGCTATCTTTGTCAAGTCCATTTGTCTTTGATATATAATAATGGTCCCTGTTTTAAGAAAGTTATTGAGAGTAGATATTCGAAATTAAGTGGTACATACGATTATAATGAATAATCGAAGAAATATTCGCTGTTACAAAAGATTGGCAGTAAGTACATGGGCACAAAATACATGTGTAATATTTTTATATCTGATTTATTTTAACATTTTCGCGGGATTTACTTTGGTAAAGCATTTCAATGTAAAATCACATTGACCTTAATTTCTACGTGGACGACAAAAATTACATTGTCTTACACGTATTTTATGACAATAGTATCTAATTAAATTATACGCAGAAAAAAATCTTACCAAATGGCTTTCCCATAATTTTGTGGATGAAGAATGTCTAATTCTAGAAAATCAAATAACGGTATATATTAATGAAATAAATTAGATAATTCTGAGAAAATTCCTTGCGAAACATAAGACGAAGCCAGATTCAAATCGTATCAAAATCATTGTCAAACCAAGCTGTCTGTCTGTGACAGATCTTGAGGCGGTTATCGAGTCAAGATTAATTTATTAATGGGCCTAAGTCCTAATCCCTATTAAGTAGGTACCTAACTTTAGTATTTAATTTTATTCGAATAACGTTAAAAACGACAGTTTCATACTAACTTTGATCCCTGGTTTTACCCTCTTAGGAGTTTTGTGTAGTGCTCCCCTACGGTATAAAAGGAACCCATGTGCAAAATTTAAAGTTTCTACCTCTTAAAGCTTAGCCCCAGCGTTGACAGATCAGTCAGTCAGTCTGTCCTTTATATAGATTTAGAAGATTAAGTTTATAGCGCCAAGTGTCAATGAATCGATCGATCCCAGCATCTCCACCATGTCGCCGTGATATTGTCTGAGGCGACAACCCTAGTGAGTTCCTAACTGCACGCACCTGATGACGATAATGATTTTCAGATAATAAATGGGACTGCAGCGATGGGGGGCTGGACTGGTTGGCGATGGAGAGCGACAATGGTACAGTGAAGAGACGTATCGTAGATTACTACAAGCTGATGTGTCATCAGCAGCTGTACCGAGGGAAACCACTGCACAAAGTCATGGATATCATACGGGTAAGTCTGGAAGTCATAAATGACGTAAGTTTTAAGGTAATATTTTAAAGGTACGTTTACACGCTTGCCAAGGCTCAACGACCATCCACAAGCCCCAAGCGTCACACGCACACACACGCAAGCCAAGCCAAACGGCCTCTTTACACGCTTGTGCTTGTGGACGCTTGTCGAGCCTTTGCAAGCGTGTAAACGTACCTTAAATACGTAACTGTAGATCACAAAAGTTAAAATGTGGTCCCATTTCTTTATTAGTATTTAAAAGTTTTTAAATACTTTTCTGTTGGCCTACTGGTTAGAGTAACTATAAAACCGAATGTTGTTTCGATAGTAGATTTGCTAGAAAATAATATCTTCCTACTAAATAAATTTAAGCCGTTGTAACTTCAGAACCCAATACCCACTAACTGCGTGACTCAACACGCTCTTGGCCTATTTTATGCACAACGAGCGAACATAACATTGTTAATATTCGTTATCGGTTCCAAGAAACGATTAATTTACATTGTTCTATTTTTGGGTATACAGCTACTAAGATTGCTATATTTGCTCTTTTGGTTTGTTTGATATCAAGTTATAACCGTCTTAATACGCGCCTGTGTTCTTTTGTGGCGCGGCAATAGCACATTGTGATATAAGTGTGGTGAGATTATAATTGCATGAGGCGTTATCAATAATCACGAGTATGTAATTATTAGTTCATACGACGTTTTTCATTATTCTAGTGAGAAAAAAACACTTCTTTAATAATCAACATATTATTATTTTGTTACTAATTTACGAACGAACGGACAGACAGCTACAGTGACTTTGTTTTATACTATGTAGTGATGACACTATCTCAGCGCCAAATTACTATAAGTACTTCCACTTTGTTTTGTTTGATTTGGAAACGTTCATTCCGATTTGTTTTGATTGTAAACGTTGATTCCGTTTTATTTTTGTTTTGTTTGTAAAAGTTATTTATTGTCCATTATTTGTCCACCTAGGTACTTATTTATATAATGTTTCCTTCTTGTCTGAGAGATATTGATATTTTGCACCTAGTTAAATTGATAATGCTTCTTTGACTTACATATACTTTAAAGTTAGGTATTAAGTTAACTTATTGGTGTTTAAAATTACTTGTTATGTTATGATAATTAAAAGTCCTTGTGCTGTAAAATCGTTAATTACGAGCCTAAGTGATGCAACAAGATCCCCTTTATAAGAAAGTGTGTTGTAAATAAATAATATTAACTACCTACTTAAGTATTCTACCTACTTACCTACCTACTTATTATTTTGTAAGTACCTTCAGTATCTACAGTACAAATATTTTACTAATGAAATTCTTGGATGTGTAGGTAAGTATAGTTAGTAGGTAATTTCCGACTGTGTGCGACATTTAAAGTCCAAGCTATGCAAAAATGTCTGCTACAATACTGAAAAGGTCAAGGTTTTAGGTAGGCAGAAATGTTACTCCTACTCTTAAAGAGGCTTTACATTCCTATTTCATATTCATTCGGGTGAATAATGAAATTAAAAAAAAACTTACACATCCCCTTGGTTCATTTATTCGGGTATTACGATGCCACAAACAGACACACACACACACACACACACAGAGATACGTCTAACTTTAACTTTTAAACGTAAGACGTAGTTATATAGGTACATAGTTAAACGACGAGGTGTGTGTCGGGGGTTGATAATATTTTTGTTCTCACTCAGTCATCTTACACCTCACAAGTCACGTCACATTTTTAGATGGTTTCAGATTCCATTAATTACTAACTGATTCTTAGTGGCTGTCTAAATTATTTTGTAAAGTACCGTATAAACCAATTATATTTCGTATACTCAAAACATTTTCAAAGGAAAGTTGTAAAAGCCGACGAATTTTCACCTTGTCTAGGTCATGATTCTTTCGACGTAGGTAGGTAATAAATTTCATTCCTCGATAAAATCTTGATAAATCCTGCTTTGTTTACTTGCGATAGACCTTGATTTAGGGTTGCCAACTGTTTATTTAAAAATAATAGTATTTACAAACACAACTACATTATGCATATAATATACAAGCCGTGAAAAAACATCTTGATCCTCTTTGGAGGTGGCTTAGGCCAATTATACTGTTTCACTAATTTATATATCTACCTAGATTAAATGATATGCTGTTTGTCGATATATCGGAATAATAAAATTTCACAATCAATTTATAACTGCTTTTTTTACTTAGTGTCATATCATTGCCAACTTGGTAGTCCAAGAAGATACATGTGACTGTTGCTTCGGGACATTAAGGACTGGCCGAAAGATTGCGTATAGATTTTTTCTCATTGCTCAGAGTGTATAAGTATAATAGTATATAGTAATAGTACATAACGCACCTAGGCCAGTCAAATAAAAAATGTCTCAGATCACATGTAATTGTCGTCCGAGGCGAAGCCGAGGTTGACAAAAATGTGATCTGAGGCTTTTTTATTTTACTGGCCGAGGTCAGTATACTATTTTTCTGTTCGACGAAGCCAGAAAGCGGCACAAAGTTGGCGCTTTCTGGTCAGAGGACAGAAAAATACTTTTCCATACGCATTTATCATAAGCACATGCGATCGACAACCCTACCGTGGTAAAATACCGTACTTAATAAGTGTCTTAGGTGTATTTCAAAGTATCTCATTTGCTTTACTTATATTCGTAGACTTGTAGCGAGCTTGGTTGTACCTACGAGAAATCTAATTTACAGCAGTTTGGTAGGTAAATGAAGTGTTGTCAAAATGAACGTGAATTATTCTCAAGTGTTTCGTTTTACTGGAGCTACTTACGTAACTTACGATTTATTTGAAAATAACGGTGTTTTTGTAGTTGCCATATTTAAAAACACTTTAGCTTGAGTACAAAAACGCAATTAGATTGCTTAAACTAATAAGTGGGTGTTGAGTTTTTTTTTTATATAATTATGAGGGCTTGTTTTAAGGGACCAATATTTTTTTCAGCCTCTTTTGGCAGCCCAATCAATTTACTTGATTGATGTGGCTACGAACCTACTTCACATTTGTAATTAAAGTCTATTGAGAATACGTTACCTACTGACAGTAACAGCAAGCAATATCAAAACTTGATTACGACTTAAAGTCTAATTGTTGCTTACCTAATTATGACATTTGCCTTCTGAGTGACTGCTTTGTAAGCTGGGTTAAATTACCCAATCGTGTAGTATCTAAAGGTATGTTATGTTTTTAACTTCAGTAAACTTCGACGAGACTTCTCTCATGTGCCTACATTATTAGGTATATTATTATAGTATGGGAGGTACCTTTAATCATTCTAGCCACGTATTACATGTCATTGTGTCATTTTTGCCAGAACATCCTTCTTATACTTAATAAAATTATTCATTTTGCTTTGTTTTGGTGGTTAAGGTCTAAAAAAATAACGTCGCTTTCCTTTATAAAAAATATATTACGATTAAATTCTGTTGTAATAATAATGATCATACATACTATTATAATAAGTCCTTACTAATATTATACACGCGAAATAATGTATGGATGTAAGGATAAATTTATGGATGTTTTTGAAAATATTGTGTAAAGTACTTACTAGTCATGCGCAGATAAAGTCGCTGGCAAAACATAGTCATTTATAAATGTTGTTTCAACGGTAGTATAAATGTTATCGGAACGCAATAAAGTGGGCACATATATACTTACCTTCATGTCTTAGCTTCCACCGTCTTTAATGTGTATGTCAAAAGAAAACCCAACATTCAATTGGCATCATGTGTTATTTTAAACCGGCGTTAATTACAGTCGTTTCATTTAAAGAGCATAATTAACTAACTTATCTACCTTGTTTATATTACTTTTATGTTGACGTTTCAAGAGCTTACCAGTTTCCATTACCGATTTGCTAGAGCTTAATTTGTTATATTATGTAAAAAAGGCGAAAGCACCAAACATTACTTACCTAAACATGTCGTTATTATTTTGCAAAGGTTGAAAATGACGCCGTCACAGAACAGGTAACATTATACTATCCTTAACGATTGTATGTAATACGATGAAACGATTAAAATATACAGAATTGACATTTATTAAGCAAACGTAAAATGAGTAGGCACCTTTCTATTAAGTATAAATAACATAACCAGGTTTCAACTAAATAGAATAAAGTTCAATTTTTCCTCCTAAACTGTCCTTTTGATCCTCCTGGCATTTTTGTTAAGTTTAATAATCTGTAATTTTTTTTTTATAGTTAATAATAAATTAAATAACATAAAATTTTAAAATTACAGAAACAACTTTTTATATCTTATTTATTTTACAATTTAAAAAATAAAATGGCTGAAGACGCGCAGGGCTGTTGCCAGATCATGAATGCTTTTAAGGTGCTATAAATCATCATTTTATACTTACTTACTACTCCGAGGTTTTTCTAGTTTTCCACCTATTACGTTGACGAATGCAGAATATCACTTGTCTATGGACCAGGGGGGCTAGACAAGTGCCCAACGTTCAACGTTAACGTTAAACGTTAGGACCAAAATGTATGGGATTTGACATCCGCGAACGACTGTCACGTACGTCATAAATGTTTAACGTTAACGTTGAACGTTGGGCACTTATCTAGGGTCCCAGGTGTAGATAACCATTGAAATCTAAACAGAAACTTATCCTCATCAGACGGTGCGCCACACCTGCCCCGAGCCCTGCGCGTGCGCAATGACACACGTGGTGTCAGACAGAGAAGGAGCATTGATACCTCTCATCACAGTCGACTGCGCTGGACGACAAATGGAAGCTGCGCCCGATACGCTCCCACCTAACACCACCACGATCAAGCTGGAGGGCAACAAGGTAACATGGTATGACATTTTTGATGTTAGAATAATTATTGAGGTATAATTTTATGTTAGGTTGAATATTTGGCTGAATGTATATTTGTCTTAGTCTTAGAAGATTATAAGGTTTATTAGTTCTGTTATTATACACGCTACTAGCGCCAGTTGATTTAAAAGTAACGTCAGGTCGGAATGTGTTGTGTTTAAATACGTACTCATTAAATATTATGTTCTAGTACAGAAGTCTTGTTATTACAATAAAGTCAATCATAATTAGCTTCAAAAATTTACTCGGAAATGAAGTTTATTCTGTGACAAATTATACTAAGATGCGTAGAATTTCTTGGTAAATATAATATGCATAGAATGCAGATAGTTAGGAAGAGAAATATTGATAACTACATTACAACGATACCTGACTTTTACTTATACCTTATACTACAGCCGTATATAAAAAATAGATATTGTTGCACGTATTATTATTTAGGTAATATTATAACAAACCCCCGACATAAAAACTAAAAGGCCCTCTAAAAAGTATAACAATAATAAAATCTTAATATTAGTTACCTAAGTATTAATATTTCTACAAAGAAAACGTCATGTCGGGGAGACCGCTTTCATTTAGGTACCTAATATTTACAATCCATCTATACCTACGGTCCCCCCGACATGACGTTTTCTTTGTAGAAATATTAATACTTAGGTAACTAATATTAAGATTTTATTATTGTTATACTTTTTAGAGGGCCTTTTAGTTTTTATGTCGGGGGTTTGTTAAATTTTTAATTTATTTTTTTATTTCATACTTTTTGTAAGTAGGTACCTACTACATATTATTATTTTTAACTAATTTCCATTTCACATGGAATTTCGTAATGTACATGTTATCCTCTTCCATTTGATACCCCACTCGGGTATATTTGTCGACATTGGGCTTACCATTAACACTATTACTCCCCATAATTTTTGAACTACTTACCGATTTTGATTATGATTTCAATTTTGTAATGTACACGCGATCCTCTTTCATTTGATACCCCACTCGGGTATATTTGTAGACATTTGTTTTTCCATCCCCACTTTCACTCCCAATATTTTTTGAACGACTCAACCGATTTTCATTATGATTTCAATTTTGTAATGTACTCGTCACCCTCTTTCATTGGATACCCCACTCGAGTATATTTGTAGACATTTATTTTTACATCCCCTCTTTAACCCCCCCTAATTATTAAACTACTAAGACGATTTTTATAAAACATAGCTAAGAACACTCCCGACATATACACCTTTCAAACAAAAAAACAGAATCAAAATCGGTTCATGCGTTAGGAAGCTATGATGCCACAGACAGACACACACACACACACACACACACAGACAGACAGACAGACAGACACGTCAAACTTATAACACCCCGTCGTTTTTGCGTCGGGGGTTAAAAATAGTTCAATTTTGTTTTTTACTTTGATGAATTAATCATCATCATCATCATCGCAGTCCACTGCTGGACATAGGCCTCTCCAATTGCACGCCACTTTGCTCTATCTTGGGCTGCTTGCATCCAGCTCCTGCCAGCCATCTTACGCAAATCGTCACTCCACCTTGCCTGAGGACGTCCTACACTACGCTTGCCGAGACGCGGTCTCCACTCTAGAACACGTTTACTCCAACGGTTATCGGTTCTTCGGCTAATATGGCCAGCCCACTGCCACTTTAGCTTGCTAATCCGGTGGGCTATGTCGATGACTCTGGTTCTCTGCCGAATCACCTCATTTTTGATTCGATCCCGCAGAGAAATGAATTAATGGTTATTACTAATTGGAAGAAGGATTAAAGAGAATTGCTTAAATAGGAGATCGTTCAGGTTTAATCAGGTTATTTTATTCGTTTATTATATTACATCATATTCGTAGCAGATTAAGCAGACGAAAAACAACGAATATATAGGTACGCGAATTAAATTCATTATAATTGTTTCATACCAATAGTTTACATAGTGAAACATATATATTTTAAACTATTTAACGTACACCTCTTTTAAGAAGAGAATTTGCGGACAAAGTAATATAATGGCGGAATTTTACTGCGTAAAAATACTTAGACACTTTTATTAAAAAGGGCCCTTTTGTTTTTGAACACAAAGGATTTTTACATTCAGAAAAAGTTTTACTTTAATATATTGCCCGATAACTTACTTTATTCAAATTTTGTTTGGGATCGTAACAGTAGGGTGGCCTTTGAAAACAATATCTTTCACGTAATCATTTAATAAATTGTTATACATTCGAATGAAACAACTATTTAACTTGCGTAAGTATTTTATTTAATTGTCTGACGTTTCGGAGCCTTTTTTTCACGTATTTTTTGCATAGGTATACATATTTTATGCAATTAAAACAATCGAGTAAGTACATTTCCGTGAAAGGAGAGTCTTCAATGATTTGTTTCTAAGAATTGATATTTTGTGATTGCTTCTTCTACCTGCTAAAAAGATAAATGAAGCGGACGTTCCCTTTTACAAAGTGTTCTTGGGTGCAATTAAATCCCTCACTGGGCAACCTTTTGTCATTTGTTTATGTACGGGATAAGAAAAAGCTATTGTATTGTGTGTATAAATACTCATTAACTATCAGTTTTACAGTCAGTCGAAGGAGAAACATCACCTACCGCGTTTAAGTATTCTTTGGAATAGAAAATGGAAATGTTGATATTGGAATGAAACAACTATAACGTATTTAACTCGCGTATTTTATTTTATTTGCTGAAGCTTAGAAATTTAGTTCCCATATTCGTATCACTACTGAACTGACGTCAGTCTTACTTCAGCGAGCCTATTGTGAACTGTCGACAACATGTTGTCGACAAGCAAAAGGTTCGTCGTTACGATGTTATTTTGTCATCGACATGTAGAAATAAGAGACGACATCGACATGACAAGATTTCTCGTTGTCGACAACGTAGATTTTTGACAGATCATCGCGAGAATAAGACGATATCGACAATTCATCATAGCCTCGCAGTTCAGTAGTCAATGCATCACTTATTGGCTAAGCAATTTTTTTGTCAAAATTTGAGTCCTGTTTTTTTTTAATCAGTTTATTTAGTTGTAAAAAAATATGCTTTAAATGCCATACTACCTTAATAAATATAAAATTAAATTAGTTTATCATTATATTAAAAATTATTATTGTAGTGTGTCATTGTATTAAAAATGCCTAAAGTAAGTAAAAGCACGCTTTTAAAGAGTCACACAAACCTTAAAATAATTGTGGAACGTTATCTCTCTACTCTGGACGTAATGTTTTCATGCGTTCTCTTGTTTATTAACTGTACGAATACTTACATAATATCTATACTAATATTATAAAGCTGAAGAGTTTGTTTGTTTGTTTGTTTGTTTGAACGCGCTAATCTCAGGAACTACTGGTTCGAATTCAAAAATTCTTCTTTTGTTGGATAGACCATTTATCGAGGAAGGCTTTAGGCTATATAACATCACGCTGCGACCAACAGGAGCGAAAAAACAGTGAAAAATGTGTAAAAAACGGGGAAAATATGAAGCCTTATGAAGAAGTGACAGAAGACTTTGACAGATCTTTGACGAAACAATCGGACGGGCAGGACGACGTCTGCCGGGGCCGCTAGTTTTTTATAAATATAAATAGTTGTGCAAATTATATTTTTACCTAAATATTCCTTTACGGGATAGAATGTAGAGTGTTATTCGCCATTTTCATTACAGTAATTTTCCGTCCTCGTTATAGGAAACGTGAGACTGTATAAAGGAGGGCAGAGTTTGACATAAAATCTCTCGAACAGCTTGCTCGAACTCGTAATAACTACATAGTTAAAAATTTTCACTTTGTACCTTTAAAAGCGGATTTCCCGGAAACCAGTTCCTTATATTCTCGCAACGATATTTGTGAACTTCTAATAACAGTTTATATTCACGTGTTTTTTGTTTTATAATTTTTGACGATGTTACTATAATAATATTTTGAAAAACAATAATATTTATGTGTACCTACTTATTTTGAAAAACAAAATAATCTGATATTATTTCAAAATTTATCTCTACTCGTAACAATTTGTTTCATGGTTTACTATATTTAAGTAAGTTATTTGCAATTTTGCAACCTCCAGTTGCGAATGTTTAATAGGTCCATTAAGTAAAAATAAATAACCACCGAATAACTATTTAACGCTTACGATGTTTTCAGTTTTTAACCGTTTGATATTCTATCCTGAAATTAGGAAAGAAATAGAATAGGTTCAGCTCGGGCAAATTATTTAACTTCAAGTTAGTATAAAGTCAAAAAATGTGTTTAATTACCTCCGTCACAAATTACAAAGTTAAGCTGGAATTTTTTAATTTTGATTTCGAGCGTCGTAGGGATTAAATTCTATAAACAAATTAGCAAAGCTCTAAAGTTGAAACTTAAACCTGAATATCGATTAGGAACTTGGTAAAAAATATCGGCTTAAAAATTCTTACTTAATATTAATTATGTTATTTACTTTTACCAGAATGTTAAATGTATAGGTATACCCGGATATACATTTAACAGTCGGGTAAAAGTAAATATAGGTATCCTACTTAAAAGGATATATGTGTCATTTGGTACTTTAGAAAATGTGTTACCTAAGTGTAATATTATACTATATGAGAAGGACGAACCCTTTTTCACTAGTAACCGCTTGACATTTATACCTACCCTTTTTCACTAGGATCCCAGATATAAACACTTTACCTAGTAAGGGGTGGTTGAATGTCACTTCTAATTCTAAACTTAGGCTAAGTATATTTAAGTACTTAAGTATATTTTAAATTTTTACTACTTACAAAAGTTGGTCATGTTAATTTCGTACATTGTATATTATGTAGGTAACAAAACAATTACAAAACTTATATTCTAAATAGAATTTGTAAAAATCTTATGAAAATTTAATATATTTATCCGCTTACAATTTGATATTGTTATTCTCATCTTTGACGTTCTGAAAAAAAGTAATATGGTCCCCGTTTCATTTCATTCCACTCCAGTAACTTTCGTATTTCGGTCAATACGGGAAACGATTAAAACGTACGTAAGGTAGGATACAAATCTTTGGAGTCAAGGATAAGTGTAAGTACCAATTTTTATTTACGTAGATAAAGTACGTGTACGTATTTTTATCTTTCGCATTTTTTAAATTTAATGGAAGCCAATGGCTGCATTCCTTACAGGCACAATATGATGTATGCCTACCCTGGCACTGCACGCGCCTGTTGGAAGTAGACTATTAAATTGATTATTGCCTTAACTAGCTTTACTTAGTCATGTAGGACTTAAAAAAAACATGAATAATCGTACCCAATTTACATTCCGTCTTCAAGCAGTTCAGTCGATCATAAGAATTTATTCATGAATCTCCTTTGTATCCAAGATCTAGCCGGGCGCAACTACCGTACTATTAGGAACTAATGCATGAAGCACTATGAGACCGGAGAAATTGGGTTGCCTTTGCCTAATTTTAAAGGTTCCCTCTTATGAGAGAGCAGTGGTTAGGTAGGTATATGGGCCGGTGGTAGGTATATTATAAACTAGCTGTGCCCGCGACTTCGTCCCCGTGGAATAGTAATACTTCACAAGGCTTCATATTTTCCCCGTTTTTTACACATTTTCCACTGTTTCTTCGCTCCTATTGGTCGCAGCGTGATGTTAAATAGCCTAAAGCCTTCCTCGATAAATGGTCTATCCAACAAAAAAAGAATTTTTGAATTCGAACCAGTAGTTCCTGAGATTAGCGCGTTCAAACATACAAACAAACTCTTCAGCTTTATAATATTAGTATAGATAAATAATATGAAAAAATCAAATCTGTTAGAACTCGTGACGCTTTAAAGAATAGTTTACCTGCGAACATTTTATAGGAGTTAATTAAAAGACTTCTTAGAATACACTTCAAGGTTCAAAATAAACCACAACGTATTACAAGCAATAATTGACAGGGACAAGTTATAACATATATATTTTAGATATATTGTCAAAACTAAATGTTCAATCGAATGAAAAAGTATATTCAGCGGGTATAATTAATATATATTATGCTAGTAAAGGCAAGAGCGTGGGTTCGAGTCCCACTGAGAGTCTTAATTTTTCTACTCGTAGTACAAAAATATCATTATATTATGCTAGTTAAATTCGTTATAATTTCACCTTGTCCACAGATAAACTCCATAAAGATGATGACACAAAACTCCCACTACAAGAAACTAGCTGATCTCCTTCTGGATAACAATAGCTTGTCTACTGTGAAAGAGCTGGAAGCATCTGAGTGGTTTTATACATTCCGGGTGCTGAGTCTACGAGGAAATATGCTGAAGCAGGTACTTTCAAAATAATACGAAAAGCAAACTATTGCGCTGACTTGATAGTTGACCGGAGTACTAGGGTGGATCTTCAAGCGTTTGAGACGCCGTCATTGTCTGACATCTATATCTGTAAAGGGGGCCTAAACAACGTTAACGTTGAACGTTAGCACCAAATGGGAACGGGAAATGGGATTTGATATCCGCGAACGACTGTCACGTACGTCACAAACGTTTGCGGATGTCAAATTCCATACATTTTGGTCGTCTCGTTTAAAGTTAACGTTGAACGTTGGCACCTTATCTAGGGGCCAAGGTTGCAAATAATATTATTAAGTATCAATTTAAATCGTTTAAACCAGTACCTGGGGATAATATCACTTAAATTTTTGTTACTTATTGACTCTGTTCTTAAATATAGATGTAGACGACAATGACGGCGTCTCAAACGCTTGAAGATCCGTCCAGTACGAGTTCGCCTCGTGTGCCGAGGATTTCGTACATACGATAATTACTTAGTGAGTGAGGACATGAAATCAAAGTGAATTACCATAAAATAGTATAAATATTCAAGTGATACACACCCAGTATACATTTGCATACTTTGTGAGTGTCGCATACTTAGAGAGGTTAAGAAACTATTTGTAGTATTTTGAAAAATAATCAGGTTTATTGGTATTTTTGGATTTAAAAGGGAATGTTAATTTTTCAAGCATTTACAAGGCCTTTCGTTTGATTAGATGACTGGAGACGTATTTGTTTTAATTTTCCTGCTCAAAGTGACCATATTAAAAGTTCATATATTTTAGTTTGCATTTTATCTTTGAGACATACATAACAATTGGAATGAAACAACTTTAAAGGATTTAATATATACGCGAGTTAAATCCGTTAAAGTTGTTTCATTCCAATGTATAATAACCGCGTAGGCATCAGAAATTATTACATAGGTACATAACAAATTACAACGCAATCGGTGTAGTTGTTTTGAATCAAATTGGCTGTGATAGACAAAGAAACGAGTGATTCTATAAGTGCTCGAATTTTTCGGAGGCACTGAACCCTAAAAACCGATTGAGGTCTACTTGGGGACGCCACATGTACTTGGCAAGTGAGATCATTGAAGTAATAATTATAAGGTTCCACAGTGAACTGTTATAAAACGTTTTAAACCCTTTATGAAATAAATCCGTCAAGCTAAGCTCACAAATTGTGCTACAGTCACGATTCCGCAGGAAATCCTGTTAAGTAAAAATTCCACACCAACGATGACCTAATAATACACAATTTAGTTATTTTTTAGACATTCGTTAAACTTCGCGGAAGGTTCTTATAGAGATATTAGTCTACCTCTTCCTGTTCGGGGTCTAAACACAAGTCTCAATCGCTAGTAGCAACCGAACTAAGCGATGCAAAATATGAAATAGACATACGCGAATGAAAACTGACCACGTGACGTTTCGTATAATTGCCTAATACACAACTTGGCCATTTTTTTAGATATTCATTAAAGTTTGCGGAAGGTATAAACTAAGGACATGACGTAATAAAGTTATAAAAATCACGATTAGGATGCCTCTTTTAGGGCGAATCGATATGTATACAATGAACATTAGTAAAATCAATGAGATATCGTCAATTAATCCATAGTCTACAGGATTGGTCTTTGTACCTATCGTATTTCCCAAAGTAGTTCCAAAGTGTTTACCTGAGGCCCTATTTTTTTTCTCTATTCTCACAAATAATAATACTTAAACCCATCCTGAGACCCATAACTACATTTGGTGACCACATGTGTCACCATGAATTCGTGTCCATCGCCATAAATTGACAATAAATAAATGAGGCTTAAGTCATAAATCACTAGCCCATTGTTTATTGTTTGACTACAATGAAATCTTAAACTAATATATTGGACATTCCCCGTAGGTATGAAGCAAATATCTTTCAAGTCCGACATGTATGTACTTCGCACGGATCCCTATTTTTTTCAAAATATTCTATAGCCTATGTTAGACAGGGTGAATGTAGCTTCCCAACAGTGAAAGAATTATTAAAATCGGTCCAGTAGTTTTTGAGCATATTCATTACAAACATACAAAAATAGGTACAAATCTTTCCTCTTTATAGATATACTGTTTCGTGGAATGTTAAAATTCATGTTCTGAATAGGTACCTACATCCTTAAATTTTTCTAAATAGAAATTAATAAATTAATGAGTTACACAATTCGGGATTTTATTAAGGCCGTCCGATAAAAGTTCTTTAAAATAAAACTAAAGAGGCGGTAGGTTCTTAGACTTGAAGTGACTGAGTATAATCTCCGACTCGTGCTGAAATTAAATGTCTCATAAAAAAACTCCAATCACGTTTATTTCGTTGCTTCGATATTTTTTTCATTTTAAAAGTGCCTGGGGACTAAGGAGTTTCAATTAGTAGAACGTGAAATTGCCGACGAAGAATATTAATTAAAGGATTTTTAAAGGCGTTTTCGTTTTGTTTATTAAAAATATTAGCTTTTTAAGTTTCCGCTATCAAGTTCGTATTTATTAAAATAATGTTGACATAGAAAAATATAGGTTTATTCATTACTTAGAACAGCGAGCCTATGATGAATGGTCGAATCGACATCTTGTCATGTCGATGTCGTCTTTCTCTCGCGGTGATCTATCAAAAATCGGTAATGTTGTCGACAGCGAGAAATCTTGTCATGTCGATGTCGTATCTTATTTCTTCATGTCGAGAACTAAAAAATATCGACACGACAAACCGTCTCCGTGTCGGCAACGTTCTCAAAGTTATGTCGACTCGACAGTTCATCATAGGCTCGAAATGTAGTTCAAAATTTTTTTGAACTTATTGTATTTTTTTCCTAGATCCCTGTGTATGCTTTCGACAAGGCGTTCCAGAGCAACAACAATATAATGCACGTGTTTTTGGGCCACAACCCGTGGCGATGTGACTGCCACTTCGTACCACGCTTCCAAGCTCTTCTACTGAAGTACAAGCGCGTCATAAGAGATCTACCCGACATCAGATGTTCCCAATCTACGGATAAAACTATTTCATTAGTTCAGGTAAGTAGGAACAATAGTAGTAGGTACATGCTACATCCCAATTAATCGATAAAACTATTTCATTAGATCAGGTTAGTAAATCAATAGCAGTAGGTACGTACCAACCTACCAGCTACTTTCCTAATTTCTTAACACCACACACATTTATAAGACAAGGCGAATAAGTTCAAAGTTAAATTCAAGCAAGTTTTATCCAAATAATTACAAAACACAAAAACCGATTCTAATACAAAAACGAATACATCAAATATATTAGAACTAGCTTCTGCCCGCGACTTCGTCCGCGTGGAACTCCTTTTTTGCAGTCGGTTAAAAAGTAGCCTATGTCCTTTCTCAGGCTCTAGACTTTCTTTGTACCAAATTTCATTTAAATCGGTCCAGTAGTATTAGCGTGAAAGCGTAACAGACAGACAGACAGAGTTACTTTCGCATTTATAATATTAGTAGGAATGTTTTAGCTGATGAAAAGTTCCACAGAGTTACTTTACATTACAATTACCAGGTTATACAAGTTAGCTAAATTTAAGCAGAAACTCGTCTAATTATCGCCCTGTGGGTAGGTATTGTTGGTGTACCGAAAAACCGAGTACAAAATACATGGTTTGTGTAGATTACGTATTTCATTATAATTTTATAAGTCGTTCTTTTTATTCAACTTTTCACGAGTGTTCCTTTGAAATGTCACTTTTAATTAGAACAAACGAAGTGCCTATATTAAACCAGGTACTTAAATTATATTAAAGCACTAGCGGTCCCGGCAGACGTCATCCTGCCCGTTCGAAATTCAAATTAGGTAACTTTAGTTAGACAACGTTTGTATGGTAAAAGAAAAGGGCTGTTTTTAGGGTTTTCCCGGCAATTATTCGATTTTTTCTAAGTAAGAACTATCCTTGGACTTCAACGAACATTTAAAAAAAAAATTAGCCAAATTGGTCCAGGCGTTGTCGAGTTATGCGCTTACCAACACATTTTGCGATTCATTTTTATATATAAGAAGATTTTCGTTATTACGACCCTGTGATGTAAAATCTAATTAAATTCGTTTCGTTACGTTACTGTGAATAAATCTAGGTCGTTCGGTTTAATCTTTACATAGTTCAGTGTAGTTAGCTTTAGAAAGCGTTTTGTAAATGTCTTACACGCGTCGCAATACTTGCAGAGTAAGCAGGCCTTATTTATTTTTAGAATAGTTAATTAGAATTTTAATAATAACCTTATGGATGTATATTTATTACCTTTCACGTGTATTTTTACAAATGTTTACCAAATACATTAAAAGGTTGAACATTTTCAAAGCATATCTGTTTTACCTAATGATTTGTATGATCATTACATGAATATAATTGCCGTCTAACTGAAATTGTATTTGTTGTTTTATTATTTGTTGATTATTGATTCATAAATAATAATCAAATAGAAGAGGGGAAAGAAAAATTCTGAGGTATGGGTGATTCTACGGGCGTTTCAACCGCCGTCAGTCCGTTGTCCTGAATATTGAAGAAATGAGCTACAACAAGAATTACGTTTTGATGCGACGACATACTGCGCTCGCACTTGTCGTCAAAATTAATAGAGTTTAAATCTTATTATAGCTTAATTCTTCAATATTTATGGCAAGGGACTGCCGGAGGTTGAAACGCCCATGGAGTCACCCGTATAACCATTATCGTAGTCAATTTATTTATTTTCACTATAGTATAGTATAGTAGGTACCAAGTATTTATGACACGTTAACTCTTAATGGGGTAAAAAAAGGGATGAATAATTTGATCGATTTTTTATTTTAATTTACTTATTTTTGTCGCAGGATATGATTCAATGTTGTCTTCTTTTTACAGATTAGCACCATACCTTTGGGGAACGTCTGTACGAGTGGCGTGGAAATGCCTATAAGCATAGTAAACATAATTAATTTAACTTTAGCAACTCTAATATTATTAGTAATAGGCAGATTTCTTTACGACTGGCATATGTTTAAGAATACGGGGCAGCTTCCGTGGATATCATCAATTTTGCCGTAAAGTGGTAAAAGTATCTGCAAAAGTAGCAGCCCATAAGGTTTTTGCGAAAGCGACTAAAATCAAGAAAACTTTCACGCGACAAAAAACCTTTTTATTAATTAGGTAAATATTTTTTAGGTTCATTAGAGAGACGAAGTAAATTTTTTAATCTAATACTTTAATACATTTAAGTAGGTAGTTACATAATTATGAATAGGTAGGTAATTTATTCAATTTTACATTTTAAATACGTATTACGTACATAGAAAAATATTATCTGATGAAAGGTCGTCAAACCTTTAGTTACTTATTATTTATTGCAATGGTAAATAGTCATGATGTATTTTGATAAATTGTAAGTATAAAAAAAATAAATAAATGAAGTCATTGTGATAATTATACAAATTGGTTTGTATAAGTCAGTCAAAATACGAAAGCTAGTAACATTTAGTGTTAGACTATCGTGAGCTCATTCGTGCTACGAATATGGGACTGTAAAGTTTTCGAATCGTCAGTAAATAAAATAAAATACGTAAGTTAAAGCCGTCATAGTTGTTTCACTTCAATAGTAAAACATTTTTTTACAAATGTATGAAACCTTTATTTTTTTTCAATCGTACGGTTGGTGATTACGATAGTTCTTGAAGTCAGTTCCCAAAATAAATACTAGTATGTTGTGGATTACTAAATATTGGTTTGTTGTTACAAAATTGTAGTTGTTGTAATGTCGCGGCCAGACACTCGCACGAGTCGAGTGGCCACACGAACTGTCTCTAGTTCGTGTGGCTACTCGACTCGTCGACAAGTAAGTACAGGCGGTAGGATCCTTTGTGTGTAGACACTTGAATTTGTGGAAAATATTTTTTTTACTATATTATTATCCCTACTAATATTATAAATGCGAAAGTAACTCTGTCTGTCTGTCTGTCTGTCTGTCTGTCTGTTACGCTTTCACGCTAAAACGACTGGGGCGATTTAAACGAAATTTGCTACAAAGAAAGTCTGGAGCCTGAGAAAGGACATAGGCTACTTTTTAACCGACTGCAAAAAAGGAGGAGTTCCACGCGGACAAGTCGCGGGCAGAAGCTAGTTACATTATAAATGGATTAGTAATGGAAATAAGCAATTATTTTTTCTGTAGACGTTCCGAAATTTATTGTACCAAATTGTTTCATTATAATGTGTAGCAACCGCAAAAACTTAAAAAAGTATTAATATGGATCGTTCTTTAAAATCTAATATAACATTAAATTATAAGCACAGTTACTAATTACAATTTTTTTTTTATAATATTTGTAAAATTTCAGAGGTAAAGCAATAAATAAAGGAATATTTTACAAATCACATTTGCTTATTATTTTATCCCATGTCTACCGTGTTCAATTAAATTTGATGAATTAAGTATAAAATTTAATGTTAATTCTATAGGTACTTAAAACTAACTACATCACTACCTTATCCCTACTAATATAATATTATAAATGCGAAATTACTCTGTCTGTCTGTCTGTCTGTTACGCTTTCACACTAAAACTACTGGACCGATTTAGATGAAATTTGGTACAAAGAAAGTCTGGAGCCTGAGAAAAGATATAGGCTACTTTTTTACCGACTGCAAAAAAGGAGGAGTTCCACGCGGACGAAGTCGCGAGCAGAAGCTAGTATCCATATAAAAATGAATGTTACTTGGAAATTACACGTGCTCTTTTTGTCACTATCTATAAAATATTGGACTGTTCGGTGATAATTGCTTGGTTATATTATACTCGTATAATTATAACGTCTTTTGCACTTCATAAACGCTGAATAAGTATTTAAGATACAATTTATGGATTCTTGTCAACCCATAAAATTTCTATACAAAATATCCCCTCGATTGATACTAATTGTCTCACAAATTCTTGATTGAACTTTTTGGATATTATAGAAAGAAAATTTAACATCAAAATGTACAAGTAAAGCTTTTCGGAAGGTTACATTTTTCAATTTGATTCTAATAAATCACTAATACATTTTAATATGCTGACTCGCTCGTTGAAGATGTGTCAAAGACTAAATATGGATACCTTAATCTTCAAGGGGTGAGATACTTGTTTACTCGTGTAACAAATGTACAGTTTTCTAACTCGTACCTATATTTCAGTAAAATTTTCAAGTAATTGGGGTCGTAACTTGTCAATATCTGATAGATAGAGATAGCACTGGTGTAGAATGAGGTCCAGGTTACATGTTCTGCCAATCACAAGCTAGTAGCTTGCCTCTCATTGATGGAACATGATAGTTAGAACCCATTCTACACTAGCGCATCTAGGGGATTTTTGACATAAATATTAAACATCAATACTCAACTTTATTCTTCTGTTAAATATTGCGATAATTGGTACCCATTAACATTGAAATAATTTAGAATAATTTCTAACTCCGAGCATGAAATTATTTAAATTTCCATGCTGCCTATGATCATTTCAAATATCAGTTCATCAACCTTCCGGTTTTTAGGGTTCCGCCAAAAGGAAAAAAGCGGAGCTCTTATAGGATCACTTTGTTATCCATCTGTCTGTCAAGAACCTTTTTCTCATGAATGAAATAAAAAGATACAGTCGTTTTGCCGCAAAGTTTTAGCACTCGCAACTTCTCGCAAGGGAATCAAAACCTTAGGTGTAGGTAGGTAGTTACTTCCAGCCGACTTAGAATGTTAAATTTGACACAAAGCAACGTGTGCACTAAAGAAAACACCCAGTTAAATTCAAGCTAGAGACATGAAGAATAGTTTTAATAATGCGACTTTTGTGAAAATCTTAAAAGTAACCTCAAAGAAGTACGTAGCAGTAGCTATGAACTTCACTTGTTTTGTTTTATTGAAGTGCCCCAGTTATAATATTCATAATCGATTCTGTGAGTCATAAAGGTGGACTGTGGCCCGAAATATAAATCGGAATTTTAATACTTTCTCTTTAAAAGCTAGAGGTTCAAACTCAGTGATCTGTTTAATTAATGGTAAATTAAATCAGTTTAGTGGTTACAAATAACAGGAAATGTTCAAAGACAATATCAAAATTTACATCAAATAGCATTATTGGTTATTAGAGCGCGTAGGATGATTTAAGGCTTTTGATGTAAAGAAAAGGATACATAATTATGGCTTCATTCAATTTTATAGAATGTACAGTCACCATCAGATATATCAAAGGGGGCGAGGTACTCAAATACATCTGAACAACATTAAATTTCAATAAATTCGTTACGGCAAATAAGGCCAATAATATCTGAACGTCCAATTCGTCACAAATATAAGAGCAGCAATTTTTCAGTATAATCTGGACACATAACAACGCAAAAATATCTAAACAGTACAAGTGTTCATAAATATCTGAACACTTAAGGAAAATATACCTTAAATCACTGACATATAGTTTACATTCTATTGTACAGATGTAGTGAATATTCTGTCTCATGGTATCATTACTAGGTAAGCAAAGCAAACGAGAATTGCGACGTTGTCATACTTACTATTATTTCCTGTTGCCAAACTTCAACTGTCACTGTTCAGTTCGTATCCTATTTAATTATGAAAGAATATTATGGTCGTTGACAAGTCGTTGTCAACATTGGTAATCAATTTTCGTCAACCCGATAATTGATTGCTTAGCCTCATGGTTTATACGTCGGATGCGCGGTCATAGAACGCGGCTGGTTTAAGTTCGAGACCAGAGAGAATTTGTGTTTTTTTTAAATTTTATTCCTTTTGTATTTTTATTCAGATCTTATTTTGTATTGAAGACGTCGGTGAGACACTTCCAAGACTAACCTTAGTTAAATTGTGTATATTCTAGTTATAGTTTATTTAGTCTATATAAGCTGCGTTTTGTGTAAAGTATAAATTATTATGGTAACCAGATGATGAAATGATGAGACATGATGGAGCTTAATTAATTACATACTTTGTCGTTTAATTAGGTACGCAACAACTTCATTAATTGTAAAAGTCCGTAGGTAATAAACGAACTGCAAATACTAATACGAGTTTCGATTCTACGTATGTCCGATCTCCGAATGTCCTGCCACCGTATTAAAGACTATAATAAATGAAGAAATAAAAAATAAAAAATCTTAAAAAACTTGCGACAAATAAAATTTTAATATAGCAGGTAACCTAATTTATTATAGAAATTAAAAAAAAGAATAATATATGTCATATTTCCCATCCGTTAATAAAAATAAAATGCATGTGGACCAGTCGGATTCGATCCATGATGCTCGGTTTACTAAGCGATATCTTACGCATTAAGCCAAGACAGTATTATTTAGATTGTTTGAAATTTATAATAGGTATATGCGTTTGATTAGAGCCTAGTAATGATACCACGAAACAGAATATTCACTACATCTGTACAATAGAATGTAAACTATATGTCAGTGACTTAAGGTATATTTTCCTTAAGTGTTCAGATATTTATGAACACTTGTACTGTTTAGATATTTTTGCGTTGTTATGTGTCCAGATTATATTGAAAAATTGCTGCTCTTATATTTGTGACGAATTGGACGTTCAGATATTATTGGCTTTATTTGCCGTAACGAATTTATTGAAATTTAATGTTGTTCAGATGTATTTGGGTACCTCGCCCGTTCTGATATATCTGATGGTGACTGTACGCCTAAAACATCTGTTTATTATAATGCTGTTATGATTAAGAGAAAATGAAAACTTTGAATTTTATGGAAACTTTAAGGCTGTCTACATATCGCACACCTAGATCTAAAGAGAGCTAACTCAAAAAAGGTACTTTTTCAGGAGAGGCGAGAAACTGATTAATATGTCCATATGCACGCATGAGTTTTCTGTATAAATTTATACTTTTTATAATAAAGCTAGCAGAGTTATATTAGCTGAAATCTGTTTTAGTGTAGGTGGGTTTTGCTGGAATCGGATGGTGTGCATAACTCAAATCTTCCTGTTTTTGAGTTAGATCCCTTTAGATCTAGGTGTGCGATATTTATTATCAATTCATAAAAAAGATCTCAGCACGGTGCCATCTTAAATTGTACTGAGTGCCGTTTTCAAAATTCAATGGATTATTTTCCGATTATTTTGGTGCTCATTCGTTGTGTAGTTCTTGAGATTGAATCAGTGAATCCTCTAACACAGACAAAATTATATGTAAATTTGCACGTATTTTTAATAAGGGGATAGAAAATACAAATTACAGAAAAAAACGTACCTAAATATTATTTTACCGGGTTACTCATTTAAATGGGTAAAATGCTCCAAAAAAGGATTAATACTGTGTGTACAGTCAACCACATAATTAAATCTAAAGTTACGAGTGTTGTGTTGCGGATACCGGAGGCTGTTGTTATAAATTACGAAGAAAATGTTCACTTAACAGGAAATCTGGGAAAGTTAGGTACTTTGAGGTTTGCAACTGGTTCGGGAAAATTTCGTCTAAATTCGAAGTGTTATTTTAATTAGGTACCTACATATTACGTGGTGTGAGTTATGTATGTAGGTTGATATAAATACCTACATAATATTTTAATAATACTTTGACTAAGACCGATTTCCGGATTTACTTGAAATTTTATTAACATAAAAGTTTTTTTCTTTGGTTGACTATTGTGAGACCCATTCGGATAGGTACCGGAAACGATCTCACCAAGTACTTATGTATCGTCGGCTTTCACACGATAAAAGCAGAAGCTGACTTATTGACTGAAATATCAATGCAGGGCTTAAACCATAAGTGTTAGAAACTTGATATTTTGCAGAGATTTTCGAGAATTCACCCAATCTTTGAACCACCATATATACAACGATATATTTTGTAAAACGATAAGTCGTAGGTAATTTAATACGGCGAATTATACGATCCAGCTGCGACATATACAATAAATAATATTATATAATTATATTCGTACACACTTGCTTGTTAATTTATTATGTCATAACAGTAGCAAAATTCTCGTATATCGTAATTACGTCAATTCCGTAGGTTACAACATAATTTTCGTACAATTTTGGCCATTCACAGGCTATTCTAAATAACCGATTTTGTGTTTATACTACCTACTCGAATACGGAGTTGGAGCTGTTATTATATTCACATGTTCTATTTAAGCCGTACAATGGTTGTATAAGGGTGTTTGCTTTTATGTAGCTCTATAGAACTTTTCTATTTTCAATATTGCCTCTAAGTGAAGAATTTTCAATCAATACTTCATTAAGATATTTCGAATGCACCCAAATTTTAAAGAGATATGATTTTTTTGATGATACCTATACTATACGAGTAAAACTCTGTACATGGGAGCTCGAATAGTAAAAGTTACTTAAATAAGGTAACCTACATAAAACTAAGTAAATCAATCGTTAGAAGAAGAAACCACTACCTTAAAAACAGAAGCCTACTGACCTACCACAAATCAACAACAATAGCAAACCTAGACATCGCCAGATATTCTTTAAGACGACTCATTATTATTATTTTTCAATAGGGTTAATAATAAATTCGTTTCCACTTTTTTTTCAATATCTTTATTTACAATATCGAACCTTTTTTATGTCTAACTAGTGGTTCGCCCCGGCTTCGCAGGATCCCTATTTTATCAAAATATTCTATAGCCTATGTTAGTAAGGGTGAACGTAGCTTCCCAACAGTGAAAGAATTATTAATATCGGTCCAGTAGTTTTTGAGCCTATTCATTACAAACATACAAGAATAGGTACAAATCTTTCCTCTTTATAATATTAGTATAGATATAGATTTATCTGCTTATACGTTCTATGGTACCTACCTACTATTGTAAAGAATTTTGCAATGATAAGTAAGTAAAAAGACACCGTAACGTTAAAGTACATTTCATTTTCATACATTTTCATGACTAGAGGATAGATGGTTTACAATCGATGAACGTTCATTCGCATTTATCATTCCATGCATTTTATATTTTGTATTAAATTATGTGCATATCATTTCTGCGAAACTGTATCGTAGGTATCCAACCATTTCTAGATTTGTTTCTTTTTAAATACAGACTACGCTAAATTTTGTAGGTACTATTCACTTAGTTATTTGTAGATAATAAAGTATGTGAACACAAACATAGACTGTTAAAAAAAATAGCTTTGAGCTTATCTATAAAAATAGCGTCATAAGTTATGTTGTAATAAGAATTTCATCAAAGTTACTTTTCTTTAATATGTATATTGAATTATTATATTATAATACATAAATAATATTATATATTACAGAAGTTTCTCTACACAATTTGCGTGGTGTTTGCTTCCAAACTCCTCCAAAACGGCTAAACCTATTCTATGAAATTTTGTGTGCGGTTGGATAGGTTCGAGAATAGGCTAACATCTATATTTTATACTCTTAAATGTTCAAGGTCACTCTAAAGTTTTTTGAATTTTGTTTGTACTTTTTCATGATACAGCTTTGAAAAATATATACAACTAGCTTCTGCCCGCGACTTCGTCCGCGTGGAACACCTCCTTTTTTGCAGTCGATTAAAAAGTAGCCTATGTCCTTTCTCAGGCTCCAGACTTTCTTTGTACCAAATTTCATTTAAATCGGTTCGGTAGTTTTAGCGTGAAAGCGTAACAGACAGACAGACAGAGTTACTTTCGCATTTATAATATTAGTAGAGATTTAAATTTTTTACCCTTATACGATCAACCTCTGTATCGCGGTACACAGTTCTCCGGGTCAGCTAGTTATAATATATTTTAACAAATTATAATGTACCTTACTAGGATAAAATATAACCTCACCGAATATCAGTAGTATATAATATATGTAAGTGCGTATGGATAATCTAGTGGCGGTAAGTGTATATAAAATGTAGGTATTTGCTAAAAAGCTTTAAGTTCAAGAATGTATATAACGTTCAGCGGATTTTTGAGATTCTTATCGGCATAGTCTAACTCCATTCAGCTGTTTGAAATAAGAAAGTCTAATCGTTCGTAGGCGTTACTCCATTAAATGTTATCACAGAGCCTTTTACTGCTAGGAAGTAAAAACTACGTAGTGTGAGAAAGTATCAGTATGTCACCGTCATACTTTCACGAGTAAAAGAGCAAGTGAGATATGTTTAAAAGCCTTTCGTGAAATTTTATTCGCTGACTGAGTTAAGTAAACCTCGGGCTTACAGTTGATGGAGTTTATTTTTACCATCGCTAAATTAAAACTGATTATGTTCGCCTAAAACAAACAAGGTGGTAAAAAAGCTTAACTGATCTTAATGATAATTGGATTTCTTTATGTTGTTTCTTATTTTGTAGCTCGATTTATATTCAAAATTCGTATTCACCTTGTGTATGAATTTCGAAAAGTCTTATTATAGTATTTACAAAATTTTCTCGAGTTCGATAGCCAGTGAAACAATTTCGATAAGTTTATATTCCTGTCGAGACTATTTTGTATATTTGGGAATAAATAAAGATTATTTATTTTTACGATGACTAAATTATTTTGAATTAGGTAAATATTTTACAATTGAAGTAACACAAAATTAAATTGTAAATTTTCTAAATGTCTTACAGTAGGCTTGAAAGGGTGTGGAGTGAAATTCAGTATGAAAATTATTCCTTCAATGATCCACGCGTGGGAAGTCAAACAAAAAGCTTACATTTAAATAATTAACTGTTTAACAAGCGATCGTGAAGCTCCACTAAATCAAAGCAGTAAGCAATTTACAAAGCCGCGTATTAATTAGGTAACTAATATTAAATCGCCTTAATTAAGATAGTAACAACTGTTAATTCTAACTGCTGATAGTTACAATAGGGTCTAAGTATAAGTCTAAATATAGTACAGCCAATTAACGAGTAATTTAGTTACGTAACTTCAAATCTAAGTTTATAAGTACTTAAAGATTGAAATTGGTTTTGTAAGGCATCTTATTAACTAACAACTAAGTATTTAGTAGTCCCCAGACCTGTTAATTAATTGAAGGTTTTCCAATGTTTATTTCGTCACTTACAGCGCCATCTAGAGTTGCTTGACTACAATAAATGCACTCACTAACCTAGAGACCGAGGGAGGGTCTCAAAACGATGTTACCCTTATTTGAATGCGCCCCTCTAACGTTCATGCTGAAATCAATAGATGGCGCTAAAGTAAGGAATATGAATAGTTTAATAAATAAGTACATATTTAAAGGGTGAACAAGTAGGTATTTAGAACTAATGACTGACGCCTTTTAAATTGTTTTTTTAGGAATAGACACCAGTTTCATGTTTATCTAGATATATTAAAACTATAAACACGTTTTATTCTGTTCTTCGAACATAATATAATGGCTTCGTTGTTGTCCGAAGTGGCATTTTTAATAATATAAATATACCTAAATATCATATAAAAATTATATTTGCGAAAAGTGTCACTCGAAGCATGCCATATTAGAAAAGCGGTTAAATGTTTTTTTCTGAGAAATGACAGTCCATGTGTTATATGGATACTGTCATGTTTTAATGACGTACCTTATATTAATGTAATTGAAGTAATGAAAAAGTGTAAATCTTCAAAAAAAATAAAAACATATTTCCACCATTAAATCATGACTAGCAAAATCGGTAACGCAAACACAGACAAAACTTTAAACGTTGTGTATCAGAGAAAATACACGAAAGTCAAAAGACAAAAACAAGTAAAAGAAACAAATACAAAATGCAAAGACAATGAAGGAGATAAAGTTGAACAAAAAATAAATAAGATTATTGAAGACACGAACAAAGAATACGAGCGGGCTGGAGATAACAGTAACTTTAATGTTTCCAAATTAATAAGAACACAACAAGTAAATGCTCACGAGAACACAACCGTAGTCCATTTTCAGGACATAGTTGGATCAATGGTTAACCGTTTCGACGAAGACATCGAAGAAATTCTAAAAACATATGCAAACATTATGCAGAAACTACAAAAATCAAAACAAACATGACAAAGTCTTCTACGTTCTTATGATAAAAGAGTTCAATATCATGAAATACAACAGTGATAGTAAATATATTTCAAGTGTAGTTCGTTGCGGAAATCTCTAAAGGGTATCCGGACCGGTACAAAATAAGCTGAACTTGTTTCCGTCATTTGAGTCCAGTCATTTCCTACGAGAGAACATCCGATACTAGTTCGAATTTATGTGGCCACACTACATTGTACCAGGATTTCATGTTTTGAAGACGTATAGAAGCTTTGTAAGTGACTTAGGTGAAATTATTGTTATAAATCAATGGTAAAGCAGTCTGGCTTTCATATTTATCTCTTCTCTTAATTGTGACTAGAGGCAAGATTTATGACTGTCTAGCTTACTGAAGGTTAATCTGCTCACAAAATAATGTCATGAAAAGGACGTAACGATTTGAGGCAAACAAAATAGGAATCCGAAATCCGTTTAATTAATCCCATCCCAAATAGAAGATATGAAATCCCACAGTTTTGATTAGATATCGTTTGAAGGTGAGTCGGGTTCAAATAGATTAAACCAATTAAGTGGAGATGTATGTCTGCGCTAATAAATCTTGCGACGGGATGGCAGCCACTCTCCACGAGTGCTGACTTCGCGGTTACAGTAAATAAAGCCTTGTCTTTATATATTTTGTTCGTTCGCGAGCCAAAATGTCATGATTATTCATGAAATCTTTTAGGCTTGATTAATAATGGATGCCTGTTCAAGTATAGAATGAGAGTTTATACGTCTTGGATTTGATTTTCTATAAAATTTGTTACCAAATGGAGTAGGTACTAATATTTATAGCATGATTGTTTTACCCTAAACAATGGTAATTTATTTATCGCACATCTTGTTTTTGAGCTGATTTTTAGGGAAGTTTAAATTTACGACATTCTCAGCTGACTGACTTGATGATAGTCAAAAGAGGATTCTCAAAATTGTATTGTATACATGTTATAGAGTAAGATCCCAGGTCCTTATTTCCTCATGAATAATATGTATTGGGTGAGGTAATGCTCTAACCAAGTTAGTACTTTATGCCGTACATAATATTATTTGTGAGAAAACGAGTAAGGCTTGCGGCCCTGGGATCTTGGCCCATAATATCTGGTTACCGCAAAACCATGAGAAGTTTCTATCTATAGAGCATTATTTACTATTTTATTGAGAATTTTAAAATGAGTGATAACTGATAAAGACACGCTAAACAAGTTTACGTAGTAACTAACATACTCGTATCATTATTATTAGCTAAATGGCCAGACTCAGTGTCTAGTGACCATTGTAAATACAGTATGCTAGTTAACAAATTGGATATGCTAACTTCCAAATAAAATAAGATCAAGGATACAAATCAAAGTACATTCTCAGGTAAAATATTATCAATCGAGCCTCACAAAGCACTTAATTCACAATTACATTGGATGTTGTAATTGGATTTGCACTCGATACTATAAATTGTGCTACACGTGATTTATATCCAAGGCTGCCAACGTCTCGGTACGTATTCGAGAGTTCGCGGCTAGCTCACATTGCTCGCAGCGGAATTATGAAAAGCAGTAAGACTGCTTTTGCTTTGATGATGGTTCTTTTAAAAGACACAAATCTATACTAATATTATAAAAAGGAAAGGTTTGTTTGTTTGGATTGAATAGGCTCCAGAACGGCTGGACCGTTTTCAAAAATTCTTTCACTGTTAGGAAAGCTACGTTCACCCTGAGTGACATATAGGCTATAGAATATTTTGAAAAAAATTAGGGATCCGTGCGAAGCCGGGGCGAACCGCTAGTTATTGATATTTTGAATGATCTCTCTACATACCTATGGTAAATGGTGACACTTCTAATCGGTTTAGTTACACTATTTATAACTGAAGAAATTTGATATGTAGGTAACTCACATTTTGGATTTTATCCGACAAAAAAAATTGTGTCTGCTTTCTCGGAAGAACGACGACGTTTGCCGGGACCGCTAGTTGTAAATAAATGAAGTTTGCTACGCAGAGCAGATACCGTTCTCTATATTAGTTACGTCACTTCAGGAAACATTCCTTTCATATATATGTAGCTTTCTGACTGCTTTATACTATGTTAATCGTAACTTAGCAGTTCAAAGAGTACAACCTACATATTACAGTGCTCCGTGCATTAGTCAAAGGTAGAAAATCCTTTGCTTGGAGTTAGCATGAAATTTCTATAAAATGAGCGCTAGTTTTCGAAGTTCTGAATCAAAGAATCGGAGCTCGTTATTCTGACTGTTAAACAACCTTGTGAACTAGTTTGTGTATTTACTTATAATAAATATGTTGTCGATCTTTTTCTTACAAGGAATAGACACGGGGAAAACATCACGATGATTTCTTGTATATAGGTAAGTATGAGAAAGGCCGTTTACAAAAAATACGTTTCTAAAATGACCCTCATCATTGTTTGAATAGGCAACTGCCAATTATATGGTATAATGACACCTGTATCGAAGGGCAATCTTGTCTTAATTTAAAAGCTCTTGATTTTGTCAAATGAGCTTTTCATCTCTCTATTTTATAATATGATTACGGCGAGAAAAAATCGAATAATTGCAGGGAAAACCCTAAAAACAGCCGTTTTCTTTTCCCATACAAACGTTGTCTAACTAAAGTTACCTAATTTGAATTTCGAACGGGCACGATGACGTCTGCCGGGACCGCTAGTCATATTATAAAATTTGGTGCCCTCCCTTACTTATTCTAATCTCACTAGTTTCTTGTAATTCGGTGACACCAGGAAGACCAATACTATTCTTTATTATCCTGACTAATCGAATTTTAAGTCGATGCGATTACAATCGGGCACGCAGGGCAATAAATCGAGTTCTCTAAGCGATATATCAGTGAGCGAGCGACACCGTGGCAGCTGAGTCGGCGCGAGGTTGCAGATAATGACGTCAATCTGCGCTCGACGACTGTACCAGAATTCGAAGGTACAGTAGGTTAGGTGACGTAAATCACACAGACTGCCCAACTAATTGTGAAGGTCTCTTCGATAAATCTTGTGTCGGAGGACTTTTGGGAAAATGTTGACCATATGGGATGTCTCGCTCATCTCTCATATTTTACAGCGAACCTGCGAACTGTCCAGTCGACATTTTGTCGACGTAATATTGAGAACGTTGTTGACAAGGTTTGTCGTGCCGATATTGTTTTGTTGGCGACATAAAGAAATAACATCAATTTGATATCTATATGACAAGATTTTTCGTTGTCGACAACGTTACCGATTTTTAATAGATCACCTCGAGAGTATGACGACATATACCTACTTGATAAGATGCTGACTCGACAATTCATCATTGACTCGCAGTTCTTGGGTTGCAATTCCCATGCGAGTACGAGAAAGTTTCCGAGAACGACCCATATCTGTAAGCATACATACGAATAAGCAGATTTATAACTAGTTGCAATAGTTGCATTTGCAACATTTATACTAGGTGCATTTGGTACCAATTGAAAAATATTCTCTCTATGTTTTATTTTCATTGAACTGAACTATAAAAATTTTAGAGGTATCAGATATCAAATAACGCAACAAAAAAATATTACACTATATTTTTTGGTACAGTAAACTGAAGTTTGGCGAACGAGAGTACTTTAAAAAACATGCAGAACGTTATAAAAAAATGAAACAGTGCAAAAATAAAATTTATACAAACTTTTTTAGAGGATTTAGTTTGACTTCCTTTTTTTCAGGATTGAGTTATCAAAATGACTTATCCCAGTATTTTTTGCTAAATAATTAACATCTTTATTTTGTTGTACCTAGTTTAGGTATAAAAAGAATTACGACTAAGTTCACTCGGAAGCCATGTTTTTATCCATTCTGTCAGCCGAGCCTACTGTCTCTCACTTCAGTGCGGTCGGTAGTACAATGCCTTCATTATGCCCTAACAGCTTGCTTACCATTGTGCGAGCTGTCTCTCTAGTAATGGAAATACGAGTGCTGGCGGCGACTGTCGGCACTTTTTCCATTGCGTGATGCCTGGAATGAGCTGGATTGGAATTGCATCTGTGGTTGAGACAGACTGGGTATTTTACTGGAAGTAAAGCCTGGGGAGCTTTTTAAGTATTACGCTATCTATGTGTCTAGACACTTTAGTAGGAAAAATAGCTATTTTTGGGATTATATCATCGCGTATATTTATTTTAGGCTGCCGTTTCTAAAACTACACTTTCATTATGGAACAACAGAATAACAAAGTTTTAGTCTGCCAAGAATATTCGTAGGTAGCGTGTGCGATTTACTTAAATAAGGTCAGTAGTTAACATTATGTAAAACCACTTCGTTAATTATTAAGAATCTATCAAAAGAATAGAATCTATCGAAACATACATTATACTTAATCCCATAACATCATTCGTGAGAATATAAGTAAGGTCTGGCGGCTCGGGGATCTTGCACCATTACTTTGGATCCTCTACTTTTATTATTCCGAGCACATTTTACAATTACGTATATTTTTCACGACCTAAATACCAAACTCGAGGTTGAAGCGTCTAATTTTATTTATCGTTTACGTTAAGCTGTAAAGTCAAGCAACCCGTATAAAGGGGTGTAATTTTTCTCAGCAAAAGACGACAAGAAGGGGTTTACCTTAGAAACAAAGGGAAGACATTCCGAAGGATAATAATCTGGGTTCGACCCTAGTAATGGAGACATTAAATTTAATTATTCTCACAAGTTATCTGCAAAAATTTATTACCGGTTGCTATCGTGTTTCCTTTGCGGAAACAGAACACGGAATCAGGTGAGCTCAGTTTTCAAATACGAATAATTTGTTCATACCTAAGACGCTTGAGTTACCTATTAAAAGTTTATAGATTTGTTTTTTTTTTTTAAGTTGTAGGGATAAAGTAAGCACATAAAAAATACACTAGAACCCATGGACCTTCTGCTATAGTTGGAAAAAGAAAAATAGACATTTAAAATTTAAGTGAAACAAAATATTTAAATTGTCTTTATCTGAATAAATTTATACAGATAGTTTAAGGGGATTCAAAAGCTTTCAGACATGTCTTTATTTTAAGCCCTTCTCCGGCGCTCAGGTGGAAGTTATAATGCACTTTCAGTCAACTTTAGAAATATGAAGAAGTTTTCACGGAGTTCTTTGTTCAAACACCTATTCTACGTGATGGCAATAAGTTTTTCGACGTTCATTCCCAAATGAAGGACGTGCTTCAATCAAAAATTTGGAATTGCTGATTCATTTCATTGACTGGAGACAAGGCTTAATGACGATACTTTGTGTTTATTTCTTTGTCATAAGAATCTATATCTAATTTTAATTTTTACTATCTTAAGATGAGTGCATGCAATTGGACATAATGTATATTATGTGATTATTGCGAATCGTTACGGCATAGTTATCTTAGTCTAATATTAATTTTCGAAAATAATTAGACTAAGTATTTGCAAGATCTAAATACTTTACGAAGCCGCTTATCAAACTTTCAAATTTAGGTATTTCACTTATTCTAAACTTTAGTAACGACATACTTACTATAAATTTTATAAAATTGCTGCGTCCTAGCCTTATCAGGCGCTATTTTAAACTAGAAGTTATATCTTCTGTTATTTTTGAAATATACGTATTTAGTAGCTATAAAAGGGATCTTTTACACATATGTATAATAGGCTCTACGGAAAGCTACGAGTGTAGCTGTTTCCGTAGTTCGCTTTGTAGCGAGAAGTGCGTTCGTACTTAAACATAGCTACACAAAATAAAATAGGCAAAAAAAATTAAATCAGAATATAGATACTCACAGCAATTGATCTAGTTCGAAACGAGACAAAGTTTGTACTAAAGGTACTAAGTAGGCAAATGTATAATTACGATCATCACCCTGACATCTGTTCCTACCTGAAACATCCGGTTTTGTAGTCAAGTTCTAGACCAACAGGCCGTCAAAATATGCCCGCTATTAGAGAGTAAATAGTTATATGGATCTTATGCGACTGCTTGCTCTCGAATAGCGCCCTAGAAACGCTTTAGCTTCGAATATGATTCTGACCCGATTGAATACAGAATAAGGACAGTAGCACCATAAACTTAGGAGCACATTATCTTTAAGATGGAAGCACTGACAGTAAATAATTATAAAAAGTTTGAGTAGATATTTTCTGTATTTTTGCTTATTTTCTTGAAACCGGTGATGGATAATGTCGGGACGCAGGTAATGTCGCTTCAGCCATCAATCAGGGTTGTCCTTGGCCATGGCAGATTTATTGTTTTTCAACGGGACGATATTTTGTATAGATATTATGATAGGAATACAGTGGCTTCGTGTATAATATTGTATACACTAGCTGGAAAACAAAAAAAAGTAGTAAAAATTAAATACTTTTTGAAGCCTTCGTGGTTATTACACATTGGAATGAAGTAGCCTAGGTAACTAACTATAAACGGATTGGAATGAAACAATTTTAAACGGATTTAGCTTATTTTATTTTATTTGCTGACATTTCGGAACCTTTACAGCTTCCATAATCGTAGCACGACTGAGCTGAATAATATTATATTGCACAGACTACGGAAATGGTAAAGTATTTTTTGTCTCAGTATGATGTGCGAAAGAATATGGGACCTTCTTCCCATCCGATAACCATTAACGTGTTAAATAAATTTAGACAGGTCCACTTACTACTTTATACCTTGCACAGGTTCATATAAGAAAGCCAATAAAAACGATAACGCTGACTATGAGAAATGAAGCAGCCAAGATAAAGAAACGCAATTATCCCCCTCGAAGACTATTATTCAATTACTGACAAAGTTCTAACAAAGACGATAGCACCTATTCATCAAATTTACAAATGCTTCGCCAACAACTTTCCAGCTTGTTTCCAATCGCCAATTAGGGCTAGACTGCGCGTTCCAATCAAACATAACTTACCTCACACATTTCCAACTTTACTTGCAATTTTCGTCATGCTTTAGAATAATGGTTACTCGCGTCTTATGTTTCAGAGACATTAATTAAAGGAGCCTGCCAGCGCAAGAAGGCGTTTGTACGAGATCAGACAAGCTACTACACATATCCAATTTAAGGAGAACCCTGGCTGCTTCTTATATTCCACTTGCTAGCTTGGAAGATACGGGTATTCTGGGTTAAAGATACACTGGAAGGTGTTGGTACAGGCGTCCAATAGATTAGTTTAATTATAGCACGCGCCTAATAGATGAAAACTAGCTAGGTATAGTTTAGTTAATATAAAATGTTTTATTTTTCTTAGGAACATAATATATTTCATATTGATTTGTAAACATGTTGGGAGGATCTTTAAAATATACAGATGTAATGTAAACTTTATTAATAAAGTTTACATTAGTTCTTTCTCACTCACTCATCATTTAAATATTTTATATTGAATCAATATTAATTATTCGTCCCGATATCGTATAAATGGTATTATAGTACCCTAATGTACCAATTTCATCACTTCACCAAGACACGTGTTGATGTGTCCAGTCTTTGAAACATAAGCAAAATTTTTCTTTCACAAACATAAGACAACTAAAGCAGTCAAGTGTAACAAAGACCTTTTACACTGTAACCCGTTTTTCGTAAAGCATACGCGAATAACACACCAGAATAAACATAACAGTTCGTATCACACGCGGGTGCAAACAGTAAAATACTTAACAGTATTTTACTTGTCGTGCTTCTGACAAATATCAGGCTGTTGTCATCGATCACACTCACTGAACGGGAACGGATAAATTGATGAAGCATTTTTCGAATCCGAACTCTGTCGAACGTGATATGTCGATATCGATGTCGACATATCCACGCATTCAGCACGTAATAATAGCCCCATTACGCAGTGTTAGCATGTTTGCTTTTGTTATGGATCCGGAACTCATGAAAGTCGGAAGAATAAAATTTTTGTACGCAATAACAGTGATGATCCGGCGGAGTTTCGTAATTTTATAGGCTGTTTTTTGTTGATTGTCGTGGAACACGATAGGTGTACTTTTAGTAATCCAGATTAATCAGGAGAGCCGGGGAAAGGACGTAGGCTACTTTTAATTGAAAAAAAGTGTTGTAACGGGTTACTTAAAGGGGGGATGAACTTCTGTGCCTATACTAATTCCAGGCGGACAGAGTCGTGGGCAAAAGCTAGTGATTAAGTTAAGAGTTATCGAATGTCAGTTTGTATTTAATTATGTTTCCTAATTGAAGTATTTTTTACGATAGGCATATAATATTGTAGTGTTTGGTGGCTTATATATTTTAAATGTATGAATTTGATGTATGCAAATAAAATAAAATACGCGAGTTAAAACTTTGTAATAGAGATGGCGACTGGATGAAAAAACACACTACCAATAATTTTTAGTAATCTACTTGATGAACAAAAAATCAGTGCGTCATGTTTTATTCCAATTTGACGTTTTTCATTTGTTCACACACTTAATTACAGCATCTTACAAAGTTTCTTGTACCTCATTGAAGTCCGGTTATCTATCGCCAAAGCCTCGGTATGACGTAGGTACTTAACCGTCGAGCATTCGCCGACAGCCCTATCACCAACACCCGGCCCTATCATCGACACCCGGCCCGTATCACCGACAGCAGCCCGAAGAGCTTACATGTCGGTAATCCGGGGAATACTGCCGAATACTGCATGACATGTACAGATAACTTATAAGCTCGATAGTGAAATTGTGTTGGGCGTTTTGTAGGCCAGTGGTACTTCCAAAAGTATCCCGTATTTTTATATAGATACTAGCTTCTGCCCGCGACTTCGTCCACGTGGAACTCCTCCCTTTATTGCAGTCGGTTAAAAAGTAGCCTATGTCCTTTCTCAGATTCCAGACTTTGTTTGTACCAAATTTCATTTAAATCGGTCCAGTAGTTTTAGCGTGAAAGCGTAACAGACAGACAGACAGACAGACAGAGTTACTTTCGCATTTATAATATTAGTAGGGATTATACTAAGTTTGCCTTTGTACGTACCTGTAAGCTTTTATGTAAAATAAAGTGTTTACATACCTACATAATCTATACTAACATAATAAAGAAGAAAAGTGTGTTTATTTGGATTGAATAGGCTCCTAAGCGACTGGACCGATTTGAAAAATTATTTCACTGTTGGGAAGCTAAACTATTCCCGAGTGACATAGGCTTTAAAAAAAGATGATCCGTGCGAAGCCGGGGCGGACAGCTAGTTCGTAAGATTTTATAATGTTGTAGAATATTACTGTACTACAGCTGTCCAATGCTTGCTTATGCTTATATGAGCGATTCGACTCAATTTATACCCATCATAATTTCGGCCTGGATTTATGACGTCATTTTAAAACTCAAGTTAAGGATAAACAAATATGATATTTTGAAACCGAACAATTCTGAGTTACGCTCATTGAAATTGTAAAAGACGCCTTCATGCTCGTATCTCTGCGTGGAATCTGCAGACGTTTGCTCGGGTCTGAAGGGGACTGAATGCAAAGGTTTGTTTAAAGTTGTACCTTGTACTACAATATTGATGGAATCAATGATTATTCTCCTTATTATTACCATCGGTTAAATACCTACGATTCTTAAAAAATTAGCGGTCGCTAGTTTAATGTTAAAATGGTTCTCAATATTAAAGTAATGAGCTACACCAACAATAACGTTTTGATGCAACGATTTATTGTCATCAGAATTGATCGATTTTCAATTCTTTCGCTTTATATGTATATAGATTAGTAATTACTTAAAATCGACCACTTAACAAAAAGTCTTAACAACAAAGTTAATTAAAAAATTTACATGCTGTAAATCTTCTACGTATACAAAAACTAAAAAGCTTAACTTCAGCATAACAAGCGGTGTTTACTTCATTACAGAGCTGGGTTGAAGTATTCCTCTACGCTGAATACGTTTTCAACTAGAATTTTCTTTCCCCTCCCTCTCTCTCGAGTTCATCCAGGTACAGTAGACAAAACAATAGCAGTTTATTTATATTTGCACGGCTAAGTCCTGTCGTGAAAGCTCATTAAGGGGACAAAGCTTGTGATTATTAACTCTCACCTCGGCCGTTGTTATTATTTACAAACCAGTGAATTTAAAAGAAAAAGTTGTAATGTGATTTTAACGATTCCATTTCTTGTTAAAGTTTTGACGTGGCGCCGGGATTCCAGGGTATTGTTTATGGGGTTAAAATTGTAGATTGTAACTTTAATTTTTAGGTTTAAACATGTTTTAATTCGAATAAAACTACTTTAACATATTTAAGTTGTTTATATTAAAATAGCCGACTGAGATGACGAATCGATCGTCATCGCAGTCGACGAATATGGAAACTGTAAAGTATCCGAAACGTCAGTATTAAATAATTAATATGTACGCTAAGCATATTCCTTGTAGTTGTTTTATTCCAATAGATATAACATATCGAACCTACGCTGCAACAACGTCACTTACTTATGCAATTTTTTTTTTAATATCTGAGTATGAGGAATCATTAATAAACATTAATTAAAAAAAAATGCGTAAGTGACGTTGTTGCAGCGTAGGTGCGATATTAGTTATTTACATAGTTTTACCACTTTCTTTTTGTACTTATTTCAATTATAAAATCAAACTCACAAGTGTAACATTTAGTTATCCACGTAACTACATATATATAAATGCATGTTGTACACATGCATTTATATATATTTTTTTGTTCCCTCTGGTATTATTTTCGTTTAAAGTTAAGGTACACAATCAAATGGTAACGTAAGTGTCATAACAGGAAGCAGGGAAAGTAGCTTTTAGTGCGAAGTAAATGACGTTTCATTAAGGTGAGTCAATTACAGCCCGCGAAAACATATGGTAGTCCATATATCAAATGAAATAGCGTTCATTTTCCCTCACTGCTGAAACGTAATGGGAAAAATTTCATTAATGCCCGAAATGGGGAACGGCGCGCTGATTGTGACATAAATATCCCTTAAATTTAAACTGTTATTAAAGGTTTTGTCTTTAAACGTGATGCAAATTTCCTGTACGGTTTTATGACTTTTAATTTTTCGTTATTGTTTTATGATTTAAATTTATAATAGGTATGTATTCTGGGCCTTTTTACGACTTTCTGTAATCGTTGAATATAAACCCCGTGATGCGTGACGACCGTTTTTTGTTTCTTTGTACCATAACGTGACGTCACGTGCCTCCGCTCTTGAAGTTTATCTTGTGTCATTGTTTAATTGACTAAAAACGGAAGTAAACGCGTGTCCATAAATTTTTAATAATCTAACTGACGGACTAAATAGAATTTTGTTTTCTTATATTTTAGGCGTCATTGCTATTGTTTGGCTTATAAACCGTGATAAATTAATCTACAAAACGCCATGCTTACTGCTTTGAAATTTGTTCCTTTTAAAAGTGGTGACCGAAGACCGCATAGTATACTCGTAATGTAAATTCTGAAACTAAACGTTCAAGCGTCAAGGATGGTTTTTTTTTACAATCTGCGATTTGGGTTCACCCGTTTCCTATACTTACCTAATCTGCATAGTCTATATTGCTCTGTTTATTAAGAGACTATATCAATTGAGTGGTAAATATTAATGTGTGTTATTTGTATTACAGGTGTGTCCTATATGCATACGAGTATGTCATCTAAGATGGCTTTGCAATCTAATAACATAAATTCCACGGAATTCTGGGTTCTATTTACCCTATTGAAATATTCCATAACTAATACCAACTGTACATATTACGTGAAATGTCGATATATCAGCACGTAGAACCACAGCCCCCAGATAACAACAGTATTTTTATTTGGTTAAGAAGACATCTTTCGACCCCTTTACCCTCTTGGTGAATTTTTCAAAATTCTTACTTAGTCCCTACGTTGTAAAAAATAACCTGTGCAAAATTTCAAGTTTCTCGCCCTTATAGTTTAGGCCCTGCGTTGATATGTTAGTCATTAAGTCTCCTTTTATTATGTAAATTATTAAGCACATAATTAATTTATATTCCACCAGTCCTAATTATATCCCAGAACGATTTCAAATTTAATACAATTTTAATTTGTCGTAATTGATTGATTATAGCAACTTCATCCTATAGTAGTACTACCTTATCACTTGACTGTACATCAGAATTCAGTAACAGACTGTATTGCGCAATTCCGCTGTCAAGTATATCAAGAGTGAAGACACCGTACTGTCATCAATCTATTATCTACGGACAAGCTACAATATCTGCCTCGTGTTATCGGCTGTCGCTGGCATTTGTCGTTAAGTCATGACGTCATCAATCAGGTGTCTCCCGCACTGAGGGCAATGACATTTTAGTTTTATGACGTCATAAATTTTCCGTGGTTATGAAAGCTATATGAAACCCCGAATAATATGAAATGAAGAAAGAAAACGAAAGCAATGGGTTTAAGGTGTTTTATGTAAGTATTTTTTGATAACTAAGTAAGTAGTTTAGTTTTTTTTAATTTGGAAAAGAAATCTTCAAACAGTTTTTGTATCCATGATTTTTCATTGGAAAAGGTTCTTTCAGAGATAAGTCCGCCTATTACGTGTAAAAAATTGTGCACTTACGTACTCCGTATACTTACTTATATTATTAATATTATTATCTGTCGGTACCAGGATATTAGTATCGACTTCATAGAGCATAAGCTTATATAAAGCTACTTAAGAAAACTGTATGTAGAATTCAGATTTTAAATAATTATCAATCAAGTCACTAAATATTTAATGTGTTTCTATTTCATACAAGTTAAAGTTGGTTGCTAGCCGCGAAGTTGTGTCATTTTATATTTTAAACGCTCCTTGCTCCTACACGGGACATAATACAAATTAATATTCTTCCTGGTTTTTAGAACTAACTGCGGCAGCTTCCATTCCATTAGTGAACTAATTAATAATCATTCAAATTAAGAGTAAGAGTGGCGGAGGGAACTTTTCACCGTCATTTGCGGTGATTCATTTTACTAAACCAATTAATATAAACATCAAAGCAAGCTACCTCTTAGCTTTCAAGTTGAATTCGGGACTCGGGATATTAACGAGTTTTGCTAAATTTCGTAAATTTAGGAGAAAATTTATGACGAGTTAGCTAGAACTGTAAGCGGAAAGTTTCCCGAAACGTAGGTTTGTTAGGATTGTTCATTGCAATAGATTATAAAGTAATGATGTTGTGTCAGAGACTGTCACAAACTAACTTTTTCAACAGAATAACAAATTGTGCCAATAACGGAGAATATAATATAGTAGAACAAATTGTATTTATAACGAGAAGTCAAATGGAATTAAGTACAGTGCAGCATCAATTGTTGACAGGTATGATATCATAGTTATCCAAAAATTATAAAAAAAATTTGGGGTCGATCGACCACTCCTAACATTTAGGGGTTTGAAAAATAGATAATAGGTGATTCTCAGACTTATCTGCAGCTCACCTTTTTTTAGAGGGCAAGAATTTTATATATTAGTTATTGTTATATCATATCATGTTCTTTTACATCTTAAGCACATAATATTTTAGTACAAAAATAATAAATACCTTCTTTATATTTTATCTGGAAATGATCCGGAAATTTTGCTACTTTGCATTAAAGAGTATTAGGTATGTGCCATCCAATAAGTTACTTCTGCCTCAGAAGATAGGACCACACAAATACCAAGCCAGCATTCTCAGATGTACACATAGTGGGATTTTATATAATAAAGGCGAAGGAATAGAGTACTCTATTAGCTTTATCGCGGGCATGGCCGCCGGCGCCGTATTATTTCCGGGTATGCTCATAATAGGCGGGATTTTCGCTACTTTTAGGGTTCTATTATAAAAGCGTATCTTCACTGTCACAGATAGCAAGTGACCAGAAACTAGTTTCAGAGATTGAATCTGTCTTGTCACAGTCTCATCTGAATTGTTAGTGTCAAAGGTATCGGAGTAGGGATGTTCGACAATTCTATGGAATGAATAGGTGTGATTAATGGTTTTCTCTCTTTATCCATATTAGACACTTGTTTTTTTTTAAATGTAACTGGCAGCGTAAATAGAAATTCGTTGTTCTTTAATCAGTCTTTATCGCTATTAAAAGAGACGAGTATATTTGGACATCTTGACCCCTAGACAAGCTGCCAATCGCTTCAATCAATTACATACAATTTTCTATTATTTTCGCTCAGTTGCTTTTATCGATTGGCACCTATCTAGAGGTCTTGGGGCCTAGTCAAGGTGACAACTTGTATGGACCAAAATGTATGGGATTTGACATCCGCGAAAGTTTGTGACGTACGTGACAATCGTTCGCGGATGTCAAATTTGTCTAGGCCCCCTTCTCATAGATGGCATTGATGTAATCTAACGAATTGTCACGTGGTCAGTTTTAGTTGTCTTATGCTTATTTCAATTGCACACAATTTTGCTTCGTTCGCTGTTATCGATTGGCACTTGTCTAAAGTCCTCTCTTAACTAATCGCCGCCGCTCAAGTTACTAGATGATATGTTTACTTGAAATAATAAACATTGATACTATTTTCACCACGGCCGGCAGAGGAAACTGGCGGCGCGCTCGAAGACGCGTCACATCCGACGGAAGCACGCGCCCCACCGGACGCAACCGACGTGCGAGCGCCCTTGCACTGCACTGATGGCGGTACGTAGATGCGACATGTTATTGTTGTTAGTGTACTTCCTACTTTAAGGTGCGGTTAAACGGTGCGGGGTAGCACGATGCACCTTTAGTGTACTTCCTACTTCAAAAGGGGCAGTGTACGATTCTTTACGTTGAAATAAAACCAATGAGTTACAATAGAAGTATGGAATCAAAGGAACACATCATTAGCGTGATGCAGAAAAGGTTACTGGCCGGTACAGCGCCATCTATGTAACCTTTAATTCTACAACTCCATACAGTTATCTTAGAACTTAGTCATCGTAACTATTAAAAAGTGACGAGTACCGATATATTTCAACAGCAGCTTACCTTAAATGGAATTGACATAACCGAACGAAAAGTCACGTGGTCGGTTTTCGTTTTCATTCAATTAGGTAGCTATTGTCATTTGTCTAGGGAAATATCCAATTTGACTTCACCCAGGTATATTTATTATTTTGTCCTAAATAAAAATAATGACACGACAAATATTATAAAAAAATAGTTTGAAAAAATAGAAGAAAAAAAATCTCACAAAACAAGATACGAAGTTCGCTGGGTCAGCTAGTAGGTAAAATATATTCCAAGATTAACTTAACATTCTGTTCATAGCATACTCTTCGAGGGTCAACCGTGGCAAGTTAGTCTAGGATTTATTATAGGTACTTGCTGATACGTTGGCAGCATCCGATGTGATAGTTTATAGTTTTCACAACTTACGTGCACGTACGCCTTTTAACTTTCCAATATATTACGTTCTTATCCTTATTTTATTAACGTACATTCATATTATGGAGTTATTAATCGCGATTTGGGCTTTTGGTCGTCTATATTAATATTATAAAGAGGAAAGGTTTGTTTCTTTGTTTTTTTGGATTTAATAGGCTCCAGAACGGCTGGACCTATTTCAAAAATTCATTCACTGTTGAGAAGCTAAACTATTCCCGAGTGACAGGCTATTAATCCGTGCAAAGCCGAGGCGGACAGCTAGTATGTTATATAGGTAGGTACCTACTAGAATTCTAAATTTGTATCAACAAAAAAAAAATATATATGGGTCTTTATGTTTACTTTTCTAACTAATAAAAGTCGGGAGTCTCTGTAATCGGATAACGAAAAAAGTTTCCTAGGTAGGCCAGCTTTTGTATAGGTATTTCCGTGAAATTGCTCGCTCACGGTCCATTATGAAAAATAAATAAAGCGTAAATTCCAAATTATTTCAACTCTTAAACGTAGGTAGCCGCTCGTGACTTGGCAACTTTGAACACTGTTTGAACAATAGTTTCAGACAAACGTACGTTTATCGATAACTTATGTTTCGAATTAATTGAAATGTGTGCTATTGTGTGTAAGATTGTTTGCCGAAGCGGTTTAGTATCGGGAACATTAAGGGTATTTGGGATTCTGTTGACAGTAGAAGTTTCTTCATGAGTCAATGTAATCAGATTGATTTTAGGTGTAGATGGGTGGATCTTCGAGCGTTTGAGACGCCGTCATTGTCTTCTCAGACCATATTTAAAATATAATCAATAAATAAAAAAAAAACTTAAGTGAAATTATCTCCTGGTACTGGTACATACAATATACTGTTTCAATTCATACTTAATAATATTATTTGTAAACATTACAACTGTACCTACTAGATGACAGTTATTGTCATAAGCTTTTTTTCATTGTTATATAATGAATGATGCAACATTTATTTTATTTCATCGCCGTTAGTAATTAAAAAACTAAAGTTAAGTTTACCGCTGTAATAAATAATTTCCGGAAATTACATAGTAATATCACATTGAAATGTAGCCTTTTGTTAAACGAGTAACCTCATTTGTTAATTCCATCCTATTTCTTATTCAACTCACGAGTAAATTCAATTGTTATTTAATTTCCCGGCTACTGAAAATTAATTACGCACTTAGCTTTAAAGCCCTCTTATTAAAATCCAGCCGAAAAAGAAGGGGTTCACGCCGAAGAGTTTACAGGGCAAAAAAAGGTCGACAATTTATTCGGGGTCGAGTTGGGCATCACTAATCGGCGTCATCAATCAGAGGTTGCCAGCGATCGGATCTACTGACGGACATGGCCGCTGAACCCCCCCCCCTCCCCGGACCTCCTCCCCGCGCCCGCTCCGAGTGGCCACTCCATACGAACCAAACCAGCTCGAGCCTCAGTATAAAGGGCGTAGCTAGGATTTTGTTGAGCGAGGCAGGCGTACAAACTAAGAATATATTTATATTTAAGGTAATTTTCGACACTACAAGTACCTACAAGGGTATCAAAACCTACATGTTACTTGAACGGGGGGCCGCTGCGCCCCCTGCCTATACCTCGCTACGCACATGCTCAGTGTACTTACGAAATTACATCGCGTCGATATGTATTTAATTCGGAATTCTGTGAGCTTTCCGTAACATTACTGACCTCGGTAATCTCATGTAAACCTCACAATAACGCAAACTATCTAGTTTGCGTAGTGTGAAATCGCTTGTTGGAGTATCCTCAGCTCAGTCGGCTACGAATATTGTGAATGTAATGTTTTCGAAAAGATATACGCGAGTTGAATCCGTTATAAATGTTTCATTATGATTTCTATTGGATTCCTACTGTAATAACCTCTAAAAACGAGCTATGCTTAAATAAAATAATTATTTTTTGCTTAGATATAAGCAAAGGGTTGCGTGAAATAGATTACATTAATTTATTTCAATACATGTAATATAGGGTTGCCATACGTCCCGGTACGCCGGGACATGTCCCGGTTTGAAGCATGGTGTCCCGGCGTCCCGGCCGATAAGCAAATTGTCCCGGTTTCAAAATCATAGTTATTTAATAGAGGGCTGGACTTGGTAAACAGTAATATACCTCCAATAAACGCGCTCTAACTAGCGTACGATTAGCCGTACGTGGATAGAACGACGTAAGCGCTGACAATTGTCCGTTCACGTTTCACGAATTTACGTTAACAGTGACAACGCATTTCGAGATCGCAGACTCTTAGCGTTGACAGAGCAAGAGCGCATCAATGGCATGCTATCAAGCCCACTATGTGAGTTAGAGTTGTTTGATACAAGGTCGATTTTTGTAATGCATTGATATTTTATATCGATTTTATACATTCAGTTGATACCTGACTTCTTGAGAAAACTCGACGTAAGAAGCGTTAAAATTAAAAAAAAATCGAATATTATTATGTAAATAAAAAAAAATTACCACCGATAAAATAACTTCAAAGGCAACAAAAAACAATAGCGCACTACATAGAAATTTATTTAGTTATTATTTTGTAATTGTCTTTGGCCATAAATCATAATTTATACAAATTATTACATGCTTCATTTGTAATTACTTAAATTGAAATTGCTACCTATATATACAATCAGTGCGTGAAAAATTAATTATCCCCTATTTTCCTTTTTTTTTATCTAAATGAACATGATTAGTCAAATTCCTTTTTTTTTTTTTTTTTTTTTTTTTTTTTTTTTTTTTTTTTTTTTACCTTTAGTTTTTCTAAAGTTTTGAAATGTCCCGGTCCGAGTCCTTACACTTATGGCAACCCTAATGTAATAACATTTTTTTGTTAAAATATAAGCACTCGTACTAAGAAAAGCAAAACAAAGATCAATGAGTTTTAACAATAAATACAATAAGAGTTTCAATATCATTAAAATTCGTTGTCTTCGGTTGTCAAAGCAATAACTCAAATTATATATTACAGTACAAACAAATGAATATTCATAACATCTATTGATAATCTGGTTAAATACCTATCTAGTATTTGCACTTAATGCAGAATTTTTAAATTAGCGTGTCCGAGGGCGGGTAGGTTTGACGAGAGCGTTTTTTCAAATGGACATAGGCTGTATACAGACCAAAGGTTTTGCTCGTCGATTCGTTAGTAGAACTGCGCCTCTGGCAATTTACATGTTATTTTGGTATGGAATAGTCATTTTAGTATTGCAAAAAAAAATTCGTAAGAATAAAAAGAATATTGCTTTATTCATTGTTATTATTTTCCGAAATTTATATAGGTAACCAATTATGTTTTGTCCCTTGTAGTTGTTTTGGAAATCATAATTTCCTATATCGAATAATTAACTTCTATCCGCAACTTTATATGTGCACGAAAATCCTTTTTTAATGCCTCACGTTATAAAAGGAACCCAGTAGCGTTGAAATGTCAACAATGAAGACAGCTTCTTTTATACATAATATTTAGTCTGAATAAAGTAATGTAAGAGATATTTAATCGATTTAATGCATATTTTTAAAACCTACAGTTCATAATATTAACCGCTAAATTATTGGAAATTAACGTATATTTATTTGTCACATATATCATCCAAAATTCGAAAGGAAAGCTCGGTTTGGATACATAAAAAATACTCCAAATTTTGGATAGAAAATATTTGACAAAGCAATGTTTACTTTAGCCGTAGGTCGCTGGCTGTGTTGCCACTCAAAACAGACGGAGACTGAGTGCCAGCTGAAATATTGTAAGGGTCATCGAACTCAATTTTAATGTCATTGACTTAATTAGTCCCCACGGAGGTGATGTTTGATATAATATAATTATATAAAAATGCATATAGCTCTTTTTCTGAAAAGGTAATAAGTGGCTGCAAACTGCATATACCTCAAAAGTTATTCAGTGTAGTTTCAAATTAAGCAGAGGATTTTTATTTTATTACTAAGTACCTACGTACGACATCAAATTTTATGTAGATAAGTTTCAAGTAATATATTCACAATGATCATAAAATATGTAACTTTTGGGCCTAACAGTTTTTATAAAGTGGCGACCATACGGTCCCTAAAAGTTGGTCTGATAACTTAGTGAATGCAGGCTAAGCTAAAATCCTAAAATATTAATTTCACCTAAAATATCGTAAGTCTGGAGCTACTGGGATCTTGGAGCAGTATGGAGGTCTTTGGGGGAAACCTAACTATGAAATCTAAAATAACCTATGCTTGTGTTTTGGTTGATATGGAAAAGTTGTCTATGACATTAGTTTTCTCAAAGTGATTATATTTTTTTTATTTTTGTCTGTTACAGAACGCGCTATACTGCATGGTTTTATGTCACTAATGAAGCTATGTGTGCAATTAGCTGAAAAAGTTGCTACGGCCAAAGGATAACTTGAATAGTGCCCCGTTAATACATTTTGTTTGTAATATGATAACAAGCTATCTATCTATGTAGATATAATGAATATATAGTTTTAATAACGTGTTTGTGTATTAATAACAAAATGTTTTAGTCGTAGTTGTAAAATAAACCATAAAGGAGGTAATTATTGTTTCGTGAAAAAAATAAGATTTTCTTTCAAAATCTATTTCCATTGTACTTGAAATAGAATAAGAAAAAAAATGTTTCTAAAAAATAAGAACTGAATATATTTCTGATGCCTTCGCGGTTATTACACATTGGAATGAAACAACTATTAACGGATTTAACTCGCGTATTTGCTGACGTTTCGGATTCTTTTCAGTTTCCATAATCGTAGCACGACTGAGCTGACAATAGTCTAACGCTAAAGTGATTTAAACTAAACTTATTTTTTTAATATAGTTATATTTCTAAAAAACAGAAATTATCTTCACCTTAATCTCCGTCCTGCAATATTTATAACCATAATGGGTCAATAAAACTTTATCTACGCTATATATCTTCTAAAGCTATCTTCAAAACTTCATTATTTTCAAACATTACAATAATAACCTCCATTATATAAAGATAAACGAAAATTAGATAATGCCTTTACTTTAGCGTGTAGTTAAAAAACTTAAATAGGTGAATAGTTTACACCAAGTTTAACTTTAATTTCATAATAATTTCTGATGCCTTCGCGGTTATTACATAACTTGGTCTTCATTCCAATGTTTAATTTCATAAAATAATAACTTAGCCTCTAGAGTTTTATAATTTTAAAAAACCGAAGCAAGTTTTCGACATTATAACTACCCAAGAATAATGATCTAATCTTCTAATTAAGTTGTTTAAAATTATACAAATTTTAGCTGACCCTAATTTGTAAGTACTTGAGGACCCTAATGTTGGCAATATCGTAAGGCTCGCAGCTTTTGTTTTCTATAGTAGCGTTAAGACCTAAGCATTATAATGGCTTTATTCCAGACCTTCGGGTATGTCCATTGGGCCAATTTCAATGGTCTCTAATACTAGTAAATCTTCATTGAGGATTTCATATTTGCACAATAGGATTTCATAGGTTTTGCCTTGTTTACCGCCTTAACTAATACTATGGTTAGTATTTTCAGTCTAGTCTATGCTTTATGTATTATATAGTTAATACTCTATGATAATAGCTAAATCTTCAACAGAACAAAAGATATACTCCAGGCAGAATGAGTATTCTGTGTTTTATTTTGCGTCGTTCTACATTTAACGTATCGTGTGATAGTAGGTTATGGTTTACAAATCATGTCCATCTGTTTATAGTCCTAGATCCCACTCACTCCACTGTTTTGGATTGGTACTAGGTATAATAATCTGAAAGCGGGGTTATTTTATAGGTAGCAGGTATCATATGTAGAAAAAAAAACAGTTCATTTTTCTAACTTTTTTTACTTATAGTTACAGGAACGGGTTAAAGAGTATCTTATATCCGTCTTCTGGTTCTAAGTTTCACACCAACTTTCAGCCATATCAATTTAGTCGTTCTTGTTATAAATAGTTTGACTAAAACGATTACCTTGTAGATAAGTAAATAAAAGAAAGGACTTTTACCATACTTATCTAAAAAGTCATCTGTCCTAAAATCATGTAAGTCTATTGTGTTAATCATCACTCTATTAATTTTGTTTTGAGATGCGTAAGTCAAAATGTAAAGATAATTAAGTTGTTTTTTGCCACACATTAAAACCCAAGAGAGAGTTTTCGAAATAAAACACAATCCAATATCGCAACCCAATTGCAATCGTATGCATTGATATTGTAAACATCGAAATTACTGAACTGAACGCAACAATTTCAGGGTTTCATACAGACAATCTCGAACTCGACTTGTCAAAGTGTCGTTTTCAACGGAATCGCATAAAGGCAATACAGCAAGCCTTAATAATGCGGCTATAGTTTATGCTTCAGAGCTATTCGACGCGGTCGAATTCTGGAAATGCCCCTGTAAAGGAAATGACGTGACCGAAATGGCGACCCTCAATTTGATGGCTGTTTCGGATATTTCGCAGAGCATCGATTAGTGATACGTATTTTTGATTTGGCGGACTAATGAGGTGTAGCCTGGGGTGCTTATTACATTTCATGGACCTTAAGCATTTGAAGTATTGAATATATAAATTGATAGGATAGTTATGCCTAAATTTGTCTTTTGTTTGTTAAAGATGAATATGTCATTCGCGTTTTGAATTGACGACTAAGAGACAAATAATTAATAATGGTAGTTTGTAAATTTCCAATGATAAGTAGTTTTAATTCTATATCTATACTAATATTATAAAGCTGAAGAGTTTGTTTGTTTGTTTGAACGCGCTAATCTCAGAAACTACTGGTTCGAATTCAAAAAATATTTTTTTGTTGGATAGACCATTTATCGAGGAAGGCTTTAGGCTACATAACATCCCGTTGCGACCAATAGGAACGAAGAAACAGTGGAAAATGTGTAATAAACGGGGAAAATATGAAGCGTTATCAAGAATTACTATTCCACGGGGACGAAGTCGCGTGCACAGCTAGTATTTTATATATTTCACTATCTCGCTGTATATACGACAGTATAATTATATTGTATAGAATAATGAGAAATAAATTATTCTAAACTAATCTAGCATAACCAAAATGTATGACCTAAATAATTTATCATCTAGTTACTTTTTCCTGAATTTACTCAACACATAAAATTTAAAGTGTTGTAAAATCACTATCGCTTTTTGATTACGATTGATTACTTTCCTATTACTGTAGGTAGTGCTTATGTTCATCTATCAGACAATTAATCTGGAAATGACAATCTTTTTCAAAGAAACCTGTAATTGCCTTCACCTCAGAGGTCAGATGGGTATTTGTTGGATTTGAAAGGGTCCCGTCCTTTATTCCATAGCTCTTTGATTTTCCGCTTCGAACAAAGGCCAAGCTCTAAATGAGGCCTCCAGATTTCACTCCGTTGTCTTACGGTAAAGATAGATGATTGTTATTATGTAATAGGAAATTATGAGCTGTAATGTACAAATTTAAGATTTTATCCAGTGCGTGTTTGTCAAACGCACGGCATAGGAAATAACGTGGACTCAAATAGACCTGTTTCTTTACGTTTATTTTATCTTGGTATAACTCGGCGGTCTGTAATGTTTGGATAAAATCACAAGAAGGAACTTAATGTCCGGTGTTTGAAAAAAGTAGGCATGCCGACTGTTTTTTTTTCAGAAGAACTACCTAAAATTTAACAACCCGATATGGTAAAATTTATACCATAACATGACGTCATGAGCCTCGTTATTGTAGATATGTTTGAGAAAAGAAAAAAATACGTGTCCAAAAATTTTCAAAAATCTAACTTACGGACTAAATACAAACATTTTTTTTTAGCCAGTCGTCATCCCTATTTAGTACAGATTATATTATTCAAGTTAAGCAAAGTATGTGATTTAAATATAAGGTTTTAACACAGTACTGGATTACTCATGTTATGAGATACACAAACATAATGTAATCGTGATGAAGCCAGTAAGCACGAAATTTCCATTAAATATTCGCATCTACGTGCAATCTATTATAATCAAGAAGATATTTTATACAAACAACTAAGAACTTATAACGAATGGCTCTCGTAACACCATAAACCGAACACCTTTGCCATACCTATGAGGTATAATAAATTGGGGCAAACTTGGGAATTATCCTAACTTTGAAGGACTACCCGCGAAGTGCGGAAAAGCGCACTCAAGTGTTTCTTTATGATGGAACTTAGGAAAATATTTGAAATATTGATCCGAGTTTTATATTCTTGCCAAGTTTCCGGCCTCACACTTGGATCGCAGTATTAAGGGATATTACTCAAAGCTGCTTTATTTAGGCACTAAAACAAGTTTGGTAATTAGCCTGTCTTCGCCGTAAAGTCGTTAAGGGCTTCTTAACTTTGTACTTATTTGAAGGTGAATTTTAAGTGGCATGTCTTGTCCCTTAAAAGTTAATTAAATGTATCTAATTTATTTACCTACTTTGAGCCGTCGTAACTTCATAACTCAACTTTTTTGTTTATGTAGAATAATAATTTTCTTATACCTTCGTTTATCACAGTACTGGGTATTTTTTTTGTAGATATAATGAAATATGTTAATATTCAGACCATTGATCATTGTTTTAATGGAATAGTTAATACGAGTATTTTTTTTTTTAGAAGACCTTTACGTTAAATATTTGTTGTTGTGACACATACACACACACAGACACGTCAAACATATAACACCCCGTCGTTTTTGCGTCGGGGGTTAATAAAAAGGTTTTCTTTGACATAAAGTAAATGAAATACCTCAGTATAAATCTATACGGACCTGTACGGTAGAAATGATCGAAACGTTTTACGTTAATTAAACTTCCAATAACGTTATGTGCACAAAGGAATTGAATTTATAGGACAATTAGAGTTAAATAAACATTGGTAGATAGTGAAGGGAGTTATTACTCCTTATTTATAAATAATATATTGAATATGATTTGATATCTTACAACGAAACGGAAGATTTGCGTAAAAAGTAAAAGCTATGTGTAACGACTGGAAAACCTTACGGTTTTAACACACATGTGTTTCGAAGACTTCACAGTTTCCATATTCGTAGCCGACTGAGCTGACGATAGTCTAACACTAAGTAAGTTGACCGTTTAGATTTCGAAACATTAGCAAATAAATTATAATGATATTTTTGTACAAAGACAAGAGTAGAAAAATTTTAAGACCCACAGTGGGATTCGAACCCACGCCTATGCCTTTACTAGCGGCAGCGTGCTGAACCATTACACCATAGGGACCACTGACAGGTCATCGAATTTATCTACCCCTTTCAATTCGGTCTTTGTACTTTATTGTTTACATGCGAATTTTCGCTTGTAAACAATAAATATTGATTAACAAATAAAATAAAAAACACGAGTTAAGTCCGTTGTTTCATAGTTGTTTTATTCCAGTTTCTCTAGTAACTGAACATAGCAACTGAGTTTGTAACACTGGTTCATAGTTTCACTCTAATTGATCTTACTTGTCTCTTTAGTTGACAGGTTATTGGTAATCAATCAATGAAGCCTATCCTTGTGAATTCTCCAAGGTTTTGTTACCGTATTTAGTTTTACTCAGAAGATGTCACAACTAATAGATTTACTTGATAAATGTCCCGCACTTAATCGTTTTGGGACTAAATTTATTTTATTAATTGACAAATTTGATGCTCGGTATTAATTTAATAATCTAGTGGCTAGATTATAGTCTAATATTTAATCCTAGCTAACTAGACCGGTCAAATTAGGAATTCACCTCGGAATTCGAGATACCCGGCTGTAATTTTGTAAATAGTCGTATATCGACATCCTTAAAGTTGTCTCAAAACCTACATATGGTAGGGTGTGAGCGTCCATTAAATTTCAAGGTCAAAGTGTCAAAAAATCGTTATTTTTGTAAATTTCTCATTTCCTATGGGTTTTAGCTTTTTGTCTTTGTTGGCAATATTGTAGAATACAAAATTCTCTACAAATTTTGTTTAAAAAATTTTTTTATACGGTGAACCGTTTTTGAGGTAAAGGCCGTTAAGCGCGCCGTCACAGCCAACAGGTGCCACGGTCGAAATCACGCCATATACTGTTGATGAACTACAAATATTATTAATTGTTGATGTTTACGCATGCTACTGTGTAATGCTTATACTTATATAGTTATATGGAAGTTTTTCACTATATATAAAACGAGAACATAATCATACTTACGTAATATTATAAAATCAAAAGCAAATGATCAATGTGCATAAAAAATGTTAATTTCTTTAATTAGTGCTGTGCAATTAACCTTATTAAAGAAATTAACATTTTTTATGCACATTGATCATTTGCTTTTGATTTTATAATATTACGTAAGTATGATTATGTTCTCGTTTTATATATAGTGAAAAACTTCCATATAACTATATAAGTATAAGCATTACACAGTAGCATGCGTAAACATCAACAATTAATAATATTTGTAGTTCATCAACAGTATATGGCGTGATTTCGACCGTGGCACCTGTTGGCTGTGACGGCGCGCTTAACGGCCTTTACCTCAAAAACGGTTCACCGTATAAAAAAATTTTTTAAACAAAATTTGTAGAGAATTTTGTATTCTACAATATTGCCAACAAAGACAAAAAGCTAAAACCCATAGGAAATGAGAAATTTACAAAAATAACGATTTTTTGACACTTTGACCTTGAAATTTAATGGACGCTCACACCCTACCATATGTAGGTTTTGAGACAACTTTAAGGATGTCAATATACAACTATTTACAAAATTACAGCCGGGTATCTCGAATTCCGTGATTCTTATCTAATATAAGCTAAAATGACCGGATTAAACGTTTTAAGAGGATTAACGTTTATAATTAATATAAATTATGAAGCCTCGTAATATAATTTGGGTATTACAACGCGAATGTGATTTTCGGGTATAATCTTATTACACATAATTCATATTTTAGTTTACACATTTGGAATTCTTAAGCAGAGAGATTTTTATTTTAAAAAAATAATAATATAGCATTATAATTATATTATTATAATAACGCGTATTATAATATTATTTACAAGATCCGACAACTTGGTGAAGGTTGTTGAAAAAGATACATAAAAATAGAACATCTGCTTCTTACTATGTGAACTATTCAATAAATATGTTAATTTCTATTGCAGTTTATATTTAATAATTCCCACTTAGGTACTAAAACGGAATCGTCTACCGACTATCAAATAAATCATTATTTTCATTTTTTTTAATTATAAAGGGATTAAGAAAATAACACACACACACTCACACACACTCTTGCATCGCGGGTTAAAAAATATTGAACAATAAATTACAAAGATAAGCATTCCTAAAGTTCAGGAGTGGGGGCTCGTGACATCACCTTATGGTACTACGTATCCGGTATGTTTTTAATAATCTAAATGATGTACTTATATGTTTTTTTACCTACTCCTCGGCCTCGAGATCCTCGAGTAAGGTACCGTCTTATCGAAGTCATCATTCTTAAGCCATATCACAATCAACTCCAGAAAAAACTAACTGCGATAAGGCATTATGCTTAAACACTGTAATATATATAAGTTAACCCTGTCGATGTGTCTACGATTTAGGGCAGGTCCTGTTTTTTCCTGTTATCACCATCGGATGGAGGCAACTAACGACCGACGTCGATGTCGCTCGCTGAACTGTCACTATGATTTATTGCCCGCAGAGTATATCGCTGAAAGTATGTAGATATCCAGAAATATATGTTGGGCACCACCTGCTGTCGCGATTACATTTTGTACTGTATTCTTGTTCAGAGAATAGGTTTTCTGCGGTTTCTCTGTTGTAGAATACATGACTGTGAGAGGTAGGACGATTGTACCGAATTAAAGTGCTATATGTGGAGCAGTTCTTTAAGAAAATCTTGTGTTTTGTATATGGTAAGTTAAGAGTCAGATGTAAGACTGTCTTTAAAAAAATGTACCAAGAAATCAGGTACGTAGTCGAGTAGGTAAAGTAGAAGAAATTATCAGAGAAGAAGAAGAAATTATGAAAGTATCACAGATTAGAACTTGATATTTATAGTATTTTTTAAGTCAAGTTTAATAGTTTGCTTATACTGCACCTCTAATATTATGAGGTGTCACAAAAAAATAAAATTTCAAATTGTATATAATGTAAACGTGTTACTATAAAGTTTCAATTTATGTACCTATAATATTCTTTGTAATTTCTAGAGAGAAAAATAGAGAGAGACAGAGATAGATGTAGGAAAGTATTTTTAGCGTTGAAAAGCTAATACAGATACTGATAATTCGATTAGGTACACACCTCTATTAAGAATTCATAAAGCGTACATGTTAAAATTATCGTAAAATCTTAATTTTCCTTTAAACTTCGTGCTCAGATACGACCCGTACACATTCCTATCTAGTAGAGAATATTCGATAACCGCGCAGGCCACTTATTTGAGGCAAATTTGTGTAGCGACGTGTGCAAAATTGGTGTGGCACAAAATTGGAACACAGAATTCCTCGGTTTATTTGCAAAAGCGGGACGATGTGTGCCGCAAAAATGACTTTCATACAAATACGCGAAAGAACATTGTAAATATTAAATATCAAGTTTATATATATAGTGTAGGATATTGATGACAGTGGTAATTATAAATTACTTACTAGCGGTTTGACCCGGCTTCGCAAGAATTCGTAATTTTTTTGCAAAATATTTATAGCCTTATTTACTCAGGGTGAACATAGCTTCCCAACAGTGAAAGAAATTTTCAAATCGGTCCAGCCGTTTAGGAGCCTTTCAATCCAAAGAAACAAACAAACCTTTCCTCTTTATAATATTAGTATAGATATTCTTTATTAAAATTTAAAATAGATTAGCTGACTCGGCGAAATACGTAATACTGGCATATTCTGATTTTGATAATAATATTTTAATTTATTTTTTTACTATATAAATACAATAACAAACACAAAACAATTATAATTATCTGAAACCGAAATAATTATTTACTATTACGAAACCGGAGGTTGCGTGTTCGAATCCTGCTAGGGGCAAATGTCAGTGCTATGAGTACTGGCATTTGTACCTGACTCTTGGATGTTTATATGTAATTGTGTATGTTTATCCGTTGTATAGAACCCATAGTTCAAGCTTTGTTTAGTTTGGTACTAGATCAATTGGTATGAATTGTCCAATTAAATTTTTCCAAATTATTATTATTATTCGTTATTCCAGTGTAGTGGGATGATTATAAAAGTTATATTAATTAATTATATATTAATTATAAAAGTTCTTTAACGCTTGATCTAATTAAGGCATGAAATTTTACGCTATTGTATTAACAAAAATAAAATCTAATTACGAACAATACCCGAGTCCCTTGGCTAATACAGATTTGCACTTTATGTCCAATTTCCATGAAAGTACATTGTATATATTGACGCCTTGGTCGATTTCAATATGTCCTCTATTTCCTAGACCTTAAGATCTAAAATCGTATCAAAATGCATACATTAACGTACGTAATTGCGCGATGATATTGCGGTTTACACGAACAATGGTTATGGTTGTAATTAAAGAAGCTAGCAGTTAGTTAATTTGTAATAAATGTAGTGCTAATTATTAAAAATTTTTTTTTTTTGTGTTAGAAGGTTTCATTCTGTATTAATTAATGCTTAAAATAAAAAAAAAGGTTCTGCAAGATCATCAGAAATTAAAAAAAATCCGAAAAAACCTCACTTGAGAAGAAACATCAAGAAACTCAATGAGGTAGTGAGTACATACCTATATTTTTTTCAAAACTCATATATAGGTGGGTAGTATTACAATAAAAACGTCTCGATCGCATTAGCGTGTCGTAAAAGGTAATTAGAAGGTAATTTTGTTAATCATCCCAAGATGCATTGTTGATAACGCGACTGAGATGTTAACCTAACTGTCACTACGGGTTTGTCTTCCCTGGACAAATCGTCATTTTACATTCCAAACTACTGAAATAAATAAATGTATATAAATATCAATCTTAATTCATTATATTAAAAATAAAGTAAGTCTCTCTTAAAATTATAATTGAATTTTGTTAAGACAAGATTTTTTTTCTGGTATTAGATTGTACCAAAAAAATATGTCTTAACAAATTAAAGCTTTTCCCTGATTCGCGATAATTGAATAAAAACCTAGTCTAGCGTTCAATGAAGGTATTTTAAAAATGGTTTTGCGTTTTTTATGTAGGATTTATACAATATTGAATTTTATGTTAATCCCTTCAAATCCAATGGAATATTTATACACCGATCCGATTTTTCGTATTGTAAATTTGCAGCAATGTTTGATTTATTTTGAAAATAGTTTTTGCAATGCTGCCTAATCTATGCACCTGAAAATAAAAATGTTTTTACATTTATATTTTTGCATCAGTAATTATTATGTTAAAATTATATTTTGTTGCCAAAATTTAATGCAATTTATTAATGATTCTACAATAATGTTTGGTTAAATGGTAGTATAGTTAAATAATTTTAAGAACATTTTTATTACCTACCTACTTAATAAGTATAATGTACGTGCTCAAAAGAATCTATAGGTATTATGGTGATACTATTTTTCATAATGTAACATAATTATGTCTGTGTACCTGCTCTACAGAATGCAAATCTATACTAATATTATAAAGCTGAAGAGTTTGTTTGTCTGTTTGTTTGTTTGTTTGTTTGAACGCGCTAATCTCAGGAACTACTGGTTCGAATTCAAAAATTCTTTTTTTGTTGGATAGACCATTTATCGAGGAAGGCTTTATGCTATATAACATTACGCTGCGACCAATAGGAGCGAAGAAACAGTGGAAAATGTGTAAAAAACGGGGAAAATATGAAGCCTTATGAAGAAGTGACAGTTAGAAGACTTTGACAGATCTTTGACGAAACAATCGGACGGGCAGGACGACGTCTACCGGGGCCGCACATACTGGTATTTGGCCAATCTAGGAGGACATAAGTCCCAAAATCTAAATTGCACTTACACCCCTAAAAATCAATTCTAGGTAAAGGTAACGAACTTGTCCATACTACCCCGGTGCATCCTCCCTCCCCGAGTGCTTCCTGATTAAGTAATGTCAATGGGAATTCGATTGTTTTGTCACGTGCACGTATCTATTCTCAAAGCGCTCTTAAAAGTGTTAACTTTGAAGCATAGTTTTTAAATCTTCTAGTTAAAATTATAATTTTAAAGTGATGGATCCTAATAAAGCAGCTAAGAAACTCAAGTAATGTGTTAAAAAAAATACGTTAAACTGGATTAACATATTAATAATCTAACTGACAAAAATAAGTAAATTTAATACTCGAATTTGGGCACAATTTCTTATTAACTAACATTTTTGTTTATGTATCGGGATATATCGGGCTATAATTTTTATTACAAGTTATTCTACATATAATATTTTCTTAAAAAACAAATAAATCACGTCCGGATTCGTCCGGATAGATATTTTTTTTAATTAATTAGTATGACACAAAAAAATAATTTAAAAAGGTATTTTTTTTTTATGTCACTTGTACATAGTCTATGTTTGTTTTAGGTTTACGAGGGTCATTACGAGAAAAGATTGTGACCCGACAGTACTTATTCAATCGTTTCAAAAACCAAGATTTGCCTAATTTAGATGAAAGGTTGGATTTTTTGAGAAACCGGCTGTTACCAGACAGATCATACGATAACGATCAAATAGATACTTTAAAACTTAATTTTGCTTTTTTTTAAAATCAGAAATGAATTAAAGATGAACTAAAGCTCATTTAAAGGTAATATTTTTGAACAATCTAACCAATCATGGCTGGAGCAAACGTTTGAAATTCCTGTCGCTGACCACGTACATAATGGACATGCGTAAATCCAATGTAGGAAATACAAATGATGGTAACACAAGAAGGATTTTTTTTTAAACACCCCCGCTTAGCTTCAGAAATTACTAGGGTTGATTACGAGTTGATTTACAGGTTAATATGGTTATATTGGAAGTCATTTCGAGTGGACACAAAGTTGACCCAATAAATATGAAAGTATGCCTTAAATAGGTACAGCTCGTCTTAATACACGATTATATGACTGGCATCCCATGATGCCAACACTTCACAAAGTGTTGATACATGGTGCGGTAATAATCAAACGAGCTCTACTACCGATTGGACAGCATTCCGAGGAGGCAGCTGAGGCTCGCAATAAACATTTTGGACCGATTTCGGCAGAAAATTGTCTAGAGAAAGCTGCAACCAGGATATTTTTAATCATTTTATTTTGAGCTCGGATCCTTTTCCAAGCACCCGACGTGCGATTAAAAAATGGATATAAACTAACACAGTCTTTCCTGCGACCATAGGCATGTTCGTATCTGCGGAACCGTATATTGTGGAATATTCGTCAGAAAGTGATGAACAATAGGGTATATCGTATTTTATATATTTTTAATGAATATATTAATGTTTATAACAATTAAAAATATTTTTTATTTATTTTTTTTGTTATTTTTTTATTTTTTTTAAATTTAATTTTTTAAATAAATATGTAAAATACTACCTTGACTTTTATTTATGACTTTAAAATTATTAAAACAACATATCTGTCTTATTTCCGCTGGTTAAATTCCAATTATACACAAAAATAATATTGTCCCCCTAGATCGACCAAATACCAGTATGTGGGCCGCTAGTAAATGATAAAGTATTACCTATTTTATTGATGATTAAGTAAAGTACTTACGTAGGTTTTATAATCTTTGCGTTTTATAATCCTCTTATTTAGTCTTTAAAAATGCTTTTTTTGGTAAATACGTAAGAAAAATAGCAGGAAAACCTTAAAGAACGTAAATCCTTAGCTATTTATTATATTCCAGCTTCACATCGTAAACCTGTCCATTACAGCCTTAAGGAAGTAAAATTGCTTACCATAATACTTACGTCCAGAATAATTTGGAAAAATATTTAAAATTTTATTAGTAGACGGATGTATTTTTCTGCTTCCATTATTATGACAACCTGTATATAAACATTAACGGTGTAATACCTGATATAATCAAAGTTGGTTTCATAATAAAAATATATCTTATGTCCAATTTCAGAAAAACGCTTTTTGTTTATCACGTTTTAATATTCTGATCACTGTGATCAGCTATAAAAGGAGTTTTTTAGTTATTTAAATTGTATATTACCTCAGAAGTTTCTTGCGGCTTTTCTTCTCTGCAATGATAGTTATTACAAAGAAAAGGAAAGTCTTGGAATGAAATAGTTTTCATAATCGTAGCACGACTGAGCTGACAATAGTCTAACGCTAAAGTGATTTATACAAAAAAGTACTTAAGTCTATTTTCTTTTAACTTTAATTGGTATTGAAAGGCTAACTATTGCTAGAATTATCCATTATCAGGTTCTTTATTGCTTTCATAGGTACCTATGTATGTATGAATTAGCTTATAACACACACAACGTATTGCGCATACATTTCATAAATTATATAACTTGTATTTCAGCCTATATTTCATGTCACTTAAGGACCACTCTCATTACAGTTACACGGTTTTGAGTGACAGGAGACGCAATTAGTTGCATACGCTTATCTGAGTTGCATCGGAATTTGCTACATAGTTTCACACTTAAGATTGTGTGTGTGAGACCTTAAACCATGTGTGAAGCTGTAATGAGCGTAAAGAAAGCAATTTACATTTATTTGTTTCTCATTATTTTATAATGACGACAACTAGTAGGTAATTATTTATAATTCAACTTGGAACATTATTTGTATGTAAATAGACTTAAAACCTATTGTTGATGACTTAATTATGAAATAGTAATTATATTTACAAAATTAAAATATGACTTTCCTATTTATGTGTACCCTGCAAGAGTGGTTCACATAGCAACAGTCAAGCCGATCAGCGATCATGCTCAGGATGGAGTTAGGTCTGCCACAAATCCTGCGCACCAGGGTGTGTAGTAGTGTGAAAACAATCAACCCTTGCTTCTGCAAACATAATTATTAAATGTGTGATGCCTTCGCAGCTATTACACATTGGAACATCAATACACAGTTAAATACACTCATACTGATATGGTTAAAAACAAAAAGAAAAAACATAAAATGTTAATTAGTGATTTACGACTGTTGTAGTCATATGTGGCAATGCTAAACATAATATGTTTACCAAATTACCTCTGTCTTTTCTATGAATATATTATGCATAATATATAACAGTATGCACGTAGTATACGGGAGCACATTTTTATCACAAAAATACTTTAAGTAATTTTAAAATAAGCTACCAGTTTTCTCACTTATATTATCAAATAGAGCCGTTCATTTTCGCTCTCGTTTTAGACACAAAAATATGATTTATATATTACTACAAGTCTAGAAATAACTACGGAAGGTATATCTTATATTATGATGATAATTATTAATTCTATTTAAATATATATTGCTAGTATTCAAACATTAACTAACTTTTTATAATAATTTCTGATGCCTTCGCGGTAATTATACATTGGAATGAACTATAGACGGATTTAACTTGCGCATTTAATTTTTTATGTTCAAACTGGTTATTTATCAAACATTGGAACTAGTAACCAGTAATCCAGTTGCAGAATTTGTAGAACGGTTACGTTTTCATTTTACGCTCAACATAGTACAGCGATAAGCTATATCGTACCAAGTACCTATTTAGTTTATTTTAGAATAAATCGTAAACAACACAGTTTAGTGCCCGACGGTAGCGCAGCACTCAGGGTGGCATTAAATATTTGATTTTAGAGAAGTTTTTATTACAGTCGCCGAACGTGTTCACGATAAACGGAGGGGACGTGACTAGCGGACTTGGCTTAGACGGCGCACCTCTGCCGTGTTCTAAAATAACTGAAGAGTAAAATAACTTTTCATTAAATTGCTAATTCAGTTTAGTCTTGCCGCTATAGTAAATTCGGTGTTTCATCTCGCACGTGCTTGGTTCGTTTTGGTTTGATGAGGTACCTATGTGTAGACTTGTATAATAACTAGCTGTCCGCCCCGGCTTCGCTCGGAACCCTTCTTATAGCCTATGTCACTCGGGAATAGTGTAGCTTGCCAACAGTGAAAGAATTTTTCAACTCGGTCCAGTCGTTTGGAGCCTATTCAATCCAAACAAACAAACCTTTCCTCTTTATAATATTAGTATTGTTTGAACATGACAAGATTTTTCAATAGGTTACCGATCATGCTGTTACCATTGATTAGGCTTATATATTATATTATATACTAGCTTCTACTCGTGACTTCGTCTGCACATGATAATCACCCCCGTTTTACTCGGGATTTGGAGATGAATTCCCAAAAATCGTTTCTTTAAGTTCCCCTACTTTTTAAAAGGAACCCTTGTGAAAAATTTCAAGTTTATAACCCTTTTGCCCTGCGTTGATATATGAGTCATTAAGTCACCATCTCCTTTTATATAAAACTAGCGACCCGCCCCGGCTTCACACGGGGGCTATAAACCTTCCTTAAGAATCACTCTATCTATTAAAAAAAACCGCATCAAAATCCGTTGCGTAGTTTTAAAGATCTAAGCATACATACGGACATACAGCAAAAGCGACTTTGTTTTATACTATGTATTGATATATAGAAAGGCTATGAAAATTTCAGTCATTTCATGCGCATTATCTATTAAAAAATTAAATGCAAACGTTAAACGTAACATTTCTATCACATTTAACTGATAGAAACTAACGATCAAACTTGACATTATAAATTACCTTGTGTTGAAATAAATAATATAACCTAATTAAATAACAGAGTACCTACCAGGATCCCGACCAGTTTAGATCAATCGTTATTCAAAATCAAAAGGTCCTTTTTGACTTTCATTTCGAAGTGTTATTTTAAACATCCGCTGGAGCAGGGTCGTGGATTCGATTTCCGCAGTGGAACAAAACAATTGACAACACAAAGGTGTAGGTGGAGGTCGACGCTCGTTATTTTCACCGTAGTTTGTAGTCAAAGTAATAAATAATGGAGATTTCTGTGGCACCTGTGTGTGCGGAATTCATTTTTGTTTACAATATACCTACGCAAAACTTGATTTTAAAATTCGCATTTCGATTGTCATTTTCCTATCAAATATAATAATAATGTAAAATAGGAATATAAAGCCTTTGATGTGACGGAATAATGTAAAGGTGAGTCAGGTATGTTAAAATGAAGGTATTAGGAAAATTGACATTTAACTATAAGTTGTGCCTAATCTTCATCCAAGGTTGAGGAGTTTTGTGATTTGAGTTCATGATTTCAAATATGTTGTTGCGGTCAAGGCTTAAACATCGGTATATCTGTCCTACAGGGATCTATTTTGTTAAGGGTGCTAAAACATGCTTCGAAATATTTGATAATCTTGCTTCGAGGCTAACTATATACAGCATAACGTGCATTTTTAATAAACACACGCGGCGTGAATTTCACGAAGCGGTCGCAGATACAGATTGTCCTAATTAGACTTACGAGTATACAAAATGACCAGACATAAAGCGACACAGAGACCAGATATAGGCACTACTTACTCCCTGATTGTATAACGTGATCGTATAATTTAAATCGAATCACGTTTTAGCTGTTTTACTCCAATTTACATGGTTCGAAAACTGTGAAAAATTATAGAGCATCAATAGTCTATCTGTCATATTAAAATTCCACAAATCACAGCCCAGCAACTTATCTCCCATTGGTAGATTGGTGCATTTTGAATCGCGATAGCTATTCCAATCGCTTTCCGACCAATAGCGATACACAATAAGACTGCAGCTTAAACATGCCGGTCAAATATTAATTCAGGTCACATTTGCCGCTCCGAATGCCCATGTTTGCTGAGATACAACTTTCCGGCCATCGAATTTAGAATGGTTTACTTTGGGACTTGTGTATTTGACTATTTATGCAAATTAAATCTGACTCGCAAACAGCCCACATGCCCACGCCGGGATGCTCAGCTGCGTAATCCTATGTCCCACGCACTATAAGTGCTCGATGTAACTGCTTGCGTTTACCGCACCTTGCATACTAAACAACACATATCTCTATTTAGAACTCTTCTTCTATATGATTTTTAGAAAAAAACTGACTTTTTCGTATATAAAAATGTCTTTGTATGCTTTCTATTTTTATAATTGTTTATGGTTTTGGTGTATGATATTGTTTTGTTTTTTAAGTTACATTATACCTAAACTTAATGGTCAAAGGCTGTTTTTAATTAAGCAAATAGAAATTGAAAGGGGAACTTTATAGATAAACGCAATGTTGAAATGGGAAGATACTCTTGACTGAAGGATCTGAGGGATTAGTTTGGCAAAGGCTTACCTTTGGACAACAGAATGGCTACCTAGCTTAATTTTGCAACGGTACTTATACCATTGCAAAATTAAGCTAGGCTTGTCGATAACATCCTCAATATTACATTCGCAAAATGTCAACTTGACCGTTACGTTCATCATAGGCCAGAAGATATAGGTATGGGTATCATTGAAAGTATCTTAGTCTCGCATTCCAATTTCCACCCCTATGAAACCCCTATGAGCCTAGTAGGTAAATAAAAATGCATTATGTAAAGATCATTCACATATTATCAAGCTATGGCTAGTTAGCCTTTCCATATCACGGCCAGTTAGGCCAGCTCTTTGGGTTCACCATAAATGCATGAGCCGCGCGTCGGGTCAGATAAACCGGGTATTATCAGGCGGGAATATGCTCGGGCTTCAATTTGATCGCTGTCTGCGGCAAGCTTGACAGATGACAGCGCTGCCGGTAACGCCCTAATACTGCATGTGTTTGTGAGTATATGAAAACAGCGATGTTCTAGAATATACTTACTATATACGCTATTATCTTAGGTATAAAAGCAGCTGACTTAATGACTGACATATCAAAGCAGGGTTTATACTATAACGGTTCGAAACTTGAAATTTTGCAAAGAGGTTCCTTTTATTACGTAAGAAAGGTTGGTTGAAAATTCATCCCCTAGAAGGGGTAAAATGGAGGTGTTGATCGTGCGCAGATGGAGTCGCGGGTAGAAGCTTTTGTATTTATAAAAGGCTACACTGACTGACTGACTGACGCAAAATTAAGGCTATCTTATGAGACGTATGTGAGTGCGGATTTTTAGAAATTCATCCCATAAGGGGGTAAAGCGAGGACTAAAAGTTTGTAGGAACTTTTTGATTAACTTGTAGCTTAGTATAAATGTTATACGATTGAAATAAGGAAAATTTAATACAAAGTTTTGGAAATTTAAGTCTCAGAGGAAAAATCAGGGGTTAAAAGTTTGTTGGATTATTTGTTACTTTAATGGGTTTATTTGATAATGTGATACATGTTTAGGAACTCCTCTCTTGAGGTGTGAAATCGAGATCTCTATTTATCTACAATATATTATTATGCAATTTCAGAAGCGATATTGTTGGTGTATAACATTTTTTTAAGAAATACTCACTATACACTCGACCTTCAATTAACCTATTAAAATTTGAATGCTATAAATTATCACGTTTAAAAATTATACTTTATCATGATTTGATGATACAGAGGGGCGTGATAGAATTTCATTGTCCTGTATGTTATTACGAAATGCAAATTCAAATTTTGTTACACATAGTTTATTATAGGAAAATATGTTAGTGTATGCAGTTTAGAGGGCTAACTTACTAAGGCCGCAGGATTGCACGTAGTATAAATTCGTTTACAAATTCGGTGCTTTCCGGGGTATCTAGGTAAGTAGTTCTAACTTGGGAAATACCTGAAGCAATTTAATTGTTTCATTTTGCAAACAACTGTTCAAAGTACTCTGAACAAGCTAAATTTCCGTAGTTATGAAGTACTTAGGTATTTTGGCGTCTATTCGATTGCTACTATTATGTTATAAATAAATTATTTGCCTATTAAATGGTACTCAAGATTATATTTAGGTGTCTTTAAATTAATATTTTGTGATGCCTTAGCGGTTGTTAGGTACACATTGGAATGAAACGACAAGGTATATAAACGGATTTCATTCGCGTATTTTATTTAATTAGGTGACCTTTCGAAAACTTTACAGTTCCCATATTCGTAGCATGACTGAGCTTCGCATGGAACCCTATTTTTTTTTCAAAATGTAATATGTGCCTATGTCACTCTTGAATAGTGTAAGTACCTTTTCAACAATAAGAGAATTTTCAAATCGGTCCAGTCGTTTTGGAGCCTATTCAATCCAAACAAATAAACAATCCTTTCTTCTTTATTATATTAGTATAGATATAGAAAAGCAAGTTTTCAAGACCGTGATATATACATATTTTTCTTAACAAAACCTTTGTTTCAACTAAATGTCGCTGTAATCCCAAACCTTAGTTAACCAACCCAAATATTTCTTAATGCCGAGGTAACATTACAAATATCCAAAGCATTCTACCCGAGCCTTGGGGCCAGGTAAGATACATAGGCGGTATGATGCCAGTGGACGTACTCCGTCTGCCATGATAAATATACCGGGGAACCGAAACTACGTTTAAATTTTGCTTTCGTGTTCTACAATTTGCTCCAGGCGTCCGGAGGTACACTGAAATCCTTTTGTCACCGCCTACCTCTGCTTTGAGTAGATTTGTTGGTAATCGTTGATATTATTTTTGGAAATGTTTATTAGAAATCTATAGGTAGGTATAATGATAAAAATGGATTGCGGAAATGTACTTATGTAAATGTGTAGGTCTAATACGCAAATGAATTGGATGATTGATTTTTTGTTCCTTATTGTCAGGACAAGGTATTGTAAAGCAATATATTTTTTACAATCTAATACAAAAATTTATTAATGGTATGTGACAGAAGCCTGATGAAACAATCGAGCAGGACGACGTTTGCCGGGATCGCTAGTATATTACAAGTAGATTATTTTATGTAAGTAATTTACGGAATCGGCGTTGTTAGTTTTTCTACTCAACCGTAACACTACGTTTGTTATATCTAAGAATAAATTGTATTATCAAGGAAACTGTAACATTGTGGAGGTAAATGAAGTGGTCTGCCTGAATAATATAAAAATCAAGTGACTCAAAAATACCAAGGGTTGTCTCGGACTGTTAACAAATCTTTGTAAGTAGATGACTGTAGCTCAGCTATGGTGATATGCAGACTGCAATAATGTTGAGTAAACTTAATTTCAACGAAAAAACGAGCTTCTGTAGTCATAACGAAGGCTAACTTGTTTGAATTACAAACAGAAGCTTCAATAATCGATTGCAGCCGTTTCTAACCCGTATTGAGGGCATCAGGCGGTACGTCGTGATTGAAAAAAATGTGGAAAGATAAACAAAGTTTAAAAAAATAAACGATTCGATGACGGCCTCAATAAATCATTGGTCGGGACTGCCCCCGCAACGCGCAAAAACAGCCCAAATCTGTCTGGGCCCACCCTTGTAATCGCTAGATAATGGGTGCGGATTGAAAAATCATCCCCTCTATATGTTAAAGGTTTGCATGACACCTTAGTTACGGTCGTAATTTGTCAACCCGTTTGGATAGCTCGGTTTTGTGGTTCTGATATTATTAATGACCGGGCGCCAGCGGTTTATTCGGCTATATATATGTATTATTTATTTATTTATTTATTTATTCTTTATTGCACACAAAACTAATTAATGTACAAAAGGCGAACTTAATGCCATACGGCATTCTCTACCAGTCAACCTTTGAGATGAACAGTGAGCATGTGTAGGCGCAAATAAATAATACACTTAATATGATAAATATAATATAAAATAGGAAGATATAGCATTACATAAATAAATACATAATTTTATATACTTAATAATATATATAGATACACAAAACTACATAAATAACCACAATGACGGATGATGAAAACGAATGTTCAAGAAAGTGCTTACGTGGCAGACGCTTGAATGCTAGCTTACTCGGTGCCTGCCTGATAGATGTACCTATATCTATACGTATAAATAAAAATAAACTTTTTGGGAATTAGTAGGTAGCTACTTTGCAGAATATACGTGTCGGTGTAACATTTTTGCAGCACACGCCAGAATAGCTCGCAGGTGGCATTTTTTTTCTTTACTTAGTAGTTAATAAATATACCTATACCTACTGCCTGATTATCGAAAGGACTAATCATTTCTGATGCCTTCGCGGTTATTACTCGTACTCATTGCAATGTAATAATTATAACGGACTTAACTCGCATATTTTATTTAATTTGCTGACATTTCGAAAACTTTACAGTTGACATTTTCTAACGCTGAACAGCAAATACATACAAATACGCGAGTTGAATCCGTTAAAGTTGTTTCACTGCAAAGGGACTATTGTTAAAGTTATATTATAACCCGTTATTTAAATTCAAAACGAAATAAGAATCATTTTCGCTCAGCCCTTATAAAGAGATATAGTTATTGATAATGCAAAACACAAACAAATCAGCGTAAAACTTTGTGAGCTTGCTAACAATTTTGAAGTCTTTGAATAATTCGAAAATATCAAAGGCATCTCGTGATGAGGTCCAATTATACGAAAGATAATATTTCTATTCGCGGAGATACTTGGGCATTCGTTACTTTGGTCAAAATAATGAATAATACATTTTGTTGAATTATTCGTTCATTTACTCGTTGAATTTTGATTTGAGTACATTCGTTTGAATTTATCCGTGTGTAGGCGATGTCCTATGGTTTAGATTAAATCTTTGTATTCAATGAAACAATAAGCGGTATCATTATTTTTATTTAAATCGGAACTGAGAGTACGAACGTGTTCATCAAAGAGGCAGATGTTCCCCTTGCAGGAATCGAAGCTGTAACCTCTCTACAAAGGAGCTTTGACTACCAGGCCAACAACTAGGTTATAATTTCTGATGCCTTCGCGGTTATTACACATTGGAATGAAACTTTAGCGTTAGACTATTGTCAGCACAGTCGTGCTACGATTATGGAAACTGTAAAGAATCCGAAACGTCAGCAAATAAAATAAAATAAAAATACGCGAGTTAAATCCGTTAATAGTTGTTTCATTCCAATCAACAACTAGGTTGTTAGCAAAAAAATACCTAAACATTTCACAGGATAGTTTTTGTGATGTAGTACACTGTACTATATCATATTATACATTTGTGAAAAGGAAGCGAATTAAAATCGCATGTACTGTAGTAGGTATAGCTGGTAGTAGTAGTACGGTCTGGTTACTTTGAAAAAAGTAAATTAAATGTTCTATTCGAACCTTTCATTTCATACATTATAAAAAGAAACTAAAATAATCAATGGATAATTTTATACAACAAAGAAATCAGAGATTAAAATTCCGATTTCAAAATATTGTTTTTATGCTAAAGTTTCAAGAACATGACAATAAGTGGGGTTGAAAAGACCAAGTTGAATAGTCTAACACCGTCAAATGCACATTACATCCGCAACAAATAATCCACAAATCAAAAACGGCTAATTCCGCATTCTGATGGCGAAATACTCGTTTATTGTAGAATCAAAACGCTTATTCAGCGAGATATTAAATTGGCTTAATAATCTCGCTTTGTTCAGCGCAGCGAGCGCGTTCGAAAAGAAAAATGCACGCGATGCAATCAACCGTCTCGCTGTGATTAGGTCCCAAAAGCCGATGACACGTACGCCCGTTATATTATGCTTGTATGCAACTTGTTACTTTAAATTGGACAGGGCTATCATGAAATGGTTCGCTTCTGATTAATGACTTTATCACAGTATCTACTTATTACCTTTGTATCGCAAGGGAAGATTTTGGTTTTTACTCCATTAATAGATTTATTTTATAAACATCTCCAATAAGATATTATCAAGTGAAACCATTGAGGTTTATATTGACTTTGGCGCCCTTAGAGGATCAATTTCCAAAAATCCCTACTAGCTGGAACTTCTATTTAAAAAAACATCTAGTATACCTAGCAGATACGTAACGGAATCCCTACTAATCCCTACTAATATTATAAATGCGAAAGTAACTCTGTCTGTCTGTTACGCTTTCACGCTAAAACTACTGGACCGATTTAAATTAAATTTGATACAAAGAAAGTCTGGAGCCTGAGAAAGGACATAGGCTACTTTTTAACCGACTGCAAAAAAGGAGGAATTCCACGCGGACGAAGTCGCGGGCAGAAGCTAGTACGTAATAAATTGACTGCGTTAGTCAGTCAATCAATTTGTCATGATTTGTCATTAAAACATTAGAATTCTGAGTAGAGTAGTACCTACTTATTTAAACTAACATTTAGTATCATAAAATTAAATTACTGACATAATTATATTTTACATCAAACTAAATAAAAAAGTTCGAGAGATGAGCAAACTGAAATATTTTATTTAAACGTGATCATTGTGGATTGGTGAGTTTGTTACATAATTTCACTTGTAAGAAGCTGTATACACCTAAGTCCACCTCGGACCTCTGTTTAGGTAGGTATAGTACGAGTAGCCAGTAGGAGCCGGGTCTCCAACTAGCCGCACTGCACACAACTCGTACCTATTCAGAGAACGCAGAAATTCAAAAACAACTTTTGAGCTTCGTCAAGTTATCGGAAGCCTCTTTGTGAAATACTATCCGATATTTTTCAAAGTAGCTCTGCAACTTCGCGGCGCTGGCACGAGCAAGTTAACTCTAACTTTGAGTTTCAATTCCAGTTTCTTTTGTACGCCCGAAATATGGAAAATATTTTTTTTAGTTGGATATAAGGAGGTGAAAAGTTTGCGAGAACGTCAATATCGTCAGGTTCACAAACATAATGTGGGCCAAGTTGGAGACGCGGACGTTCGCTTCAAATTTCGTAATACTTTAAGCAAACTTGCGCGTTAAGTTAGCGAGTTGGCGAACAGGTGCTGCATCGAATACATCCGGCCCGATATGTATTCTGGAGCGGGCGAGATGGAAATGATCTCGTTTACACGTTGCTTCTTTTTTGCTTCATCGATTTTAAAGGGATAGGTAAGTTGCTAAAGTGGAACAATTTATTTTCTAGAGTAGAAAAAGTTAGGTAAAATAAAGATAAAAAAAATTGTCATGTGCAAAACCATGTGCATTATAACTATTTTTTTTAAGACTAATTCATACTTTTATTGTTACTTGCGGCGCTGGTAAAACACTTGATTTTGGCATATTTCATTAAAGCATGTACCTAACTATAGACAAGCAAAAAAGAAACTACAGTACACGTCATATTTAAAATAAAAAAATATATAATTATATGAATTCGTCGCTACACTACCAAAAGTTTTCTAAAATCTTATTAGCTCAGTAACAAAGTGTTCTTTGAAATACTTTGTCACGCTGAAAATTCTTGTATTTCATTTTTATTTTGCTTTAATAATAAAGTCCATTAACTGTAATAGGTTTTGATTAGTTTAAGTAAATAATGTTGAGAATAATGTTATAATTACTGTTTCTCGTGATAATGTTGTTTCTAAGTTAATACATTTTACGAGAAAATATGTCTTCTAAATGGTATTTAGAGCAATTTGTTTAAAGCCAGCTGTAAGTTATTAAACATTATTAACTTTGTCATTGTATATAAAGGTACTATAGTAGTTAAACAAAATAAAGCACAGACAAGGTGACCGATACAAATTAGATAATATAAATACATTGGTACCTACTTAATTATATTTTTAACATAAAATTTTGATACAATTAAAAGTTGTCTATTGTTAGTTAATTTGACTTATAAATCGGATATTTTAAGTATCGATCAAATTTCAGATTTGACGTTCAATTTCGATCCAATTATATTTCACCTACAAAAGTCGTAACCACACAGACTTTAGTTTATTTCACTAATTCTATTCATTTGACACTCGAAAAAAAGACATCTATCGGGTCACCCAAACAGTTATGGTTTATGTCTATACAACGTATCAAAATGGCCGTTACGTTGTCTTTATTAGTTTTAATATAGTTCTATTTTTATACGTTTTAAATATTGACATTTTTAGATTGTCTTTTATATTCAGTTGTTGCGCTAGTGAAGAGAGTATTAAATTTTAGTTATTCAAGCACGTATTTTTATCGCCAACATTAGAGTCCACTTCTATCGTTACAACGACATCTATCGAGTATTCCAAATAGTTATAAAAATGTCATCAATATCGTTATAATACCTGAATACGGCCACCGATATTTCAGCGCAGGGCGCGAGGTCGGGCGGTGCAGCGCGCTCGCACGAGATAACGAACCAGGCTACGTGCCTCCCGTCTATCAAACTTCGGATTGATTATTTGTCAGAATACGCGCTTCAGTGTCGCTGCGGTGAATTCGATGCACGAATTAGGCGCTTTCAAATTTTCACTGTCTTTTGTTTTGGTGACGGTTCTATCAACAGTGGGTTAATGCGAGTATGCTGAAATCGGATTGATAATGTATTTTGTTAAGGAATTGTAGCGATGTGATGGTTGAGTCATCTCGTTATGTCTTTGACAATTCGCATGTCTAGATTTAAAGAGAGCTAACTCAAAATAGTAATTTTTCAGGAGAGGTAAAAAACTGATTAATATGTCCATATGCACGCAGGAGTTTTCGTATATAGATTTATGCTTTTTATAATGAAGCTAGAAGAGTTAGTTTAAATCTGTTTTATTTTTAGGTAGATTTTACTATCAGGAATTCGATGGTGTATATAACTAAAATCTTCATATTCTTAAGCTCCCTTAAGATGTTGTAAATTAAATTATGCCGTTAGCTTATTTACGCCGTACTTTATATAAACTTGCAAGTAACTTGCTACAATGAAATAGTTAAATTTGCACATAAATTTCATAAAATTCGTGTCTATTTCTGAATTCAACTACGTCGAAAACCCGATTCCTCATTATTAAGCCAACAGTATTCTGAGCTCGATTTAACGAAGGCTTCCTATAAAGTCATTGGGGGCATTATGTGCTTTGTTCCATTTTCTAACTAGCTATCTTTTGTTTTAGGCTTTTGTTTTCAAAATCGAGACAGACATCGTTGTAGATAAAGCAATTTGCGAGATAGCGTCGTCACCCGTTTATCAAATCTTGGAAAATTAATCATCGATCACAAAGCGACTCAATGTCATTGATATAAATAGCTCTTTGACCTTATTAAATTACTACAGACTTAGTCTGACGGCAAGGAATTTTTATTGTTCCGTACCCAATGTGTAAAATATGACCCTATACAATATTATCTACGATCTATCAATCGAAATTCGATCGATATTTTTGATTCAATAGCATTTTTTTTTATTATAATCATATTTTGTACCAAGACAAAGGATCCTATTACTGAGACACCGTTAGTCATTAGACTGTATCTCATGAACCGTGATATTTTTTATTTTTTCGAACTGAATACTAAAGCGCAGTTGGCCAGCTAATGGGCCTTTACTGCAAAACCGGTGGCGAGCCCCCTGTGAGGAGGCTTTCAAGCCTTTCATAAGCTCATTCCTCAAATGCGTTGTTATAAGTTAGATATAGAAATGCTCCTATAACTGTGCCCAAATCTTTGTTTTATAATGGGAGTCAAATAAGTATCGATAACGTTCTAAGTAGTGATTGTGCTTGTTGGGTTATGATTGGTGAAATATGATACCTCATTATACACTAGCGTATCTAATAGGTTTCTGACACAGGTTTTTCATTCGAATTTTAAAACCATTTATTTCGATCAAGAATCGAACAAATGAAAATCGAATGGTATTTTTTAGAATGAATTGATATTGACTAGCGTACCGATACCGAAGAATTATTGCTAGCTATTGTCGCACGAATCCGTGTAGTTTTCGGTAGGTTTGATAAATACACCAATGAATCGTAATCGAATTCGGAGTCTACGCCCGGCATTGAATAATGCTTTTGCAGAGAATGCTTTAGATTCTAGTGATGATATCAACGGGTTGACGAAAGTTGCTTCAAATTTGTATAAGGCGCATTAATGTTGGAGGCTTATTGATACATCCTAACTAATATTATAAATGCGAAAGTAACTCTGTCTGTCTGTCTGTTACGCTTTCACGCTAAAACTACTGGACCGATTTAAATGAAATTTGGTACAAAGAAAGTCTGGAGCCTGAGAAAGGACATAGGGTACTTTTTAACCGACTGCAAAAAAGGAGGAGTTCCACGCGGACGAAGCCGCGGGCTGAAGCTAGTTACGATATGAATTTTATAGAATAGCTTTCATCTTTTTAATTAAATCAATATTAATGATATTTAGTGGGAGAAAAGGTTGTACCCGGTATACCTATTAAGGTCATATAACTTTTTAATATCCAACCCTAAAATGCCTGAGACCTGCCCGACCTGACCGCAGTGTTCCAATAAAGCTACGGTAGGTCTCACGACAATTTAATTAGCTTTGTTCTTAATATATTAGTTAGGGCACCCTCACATATTAACCACGTTTCATTTTAATAATGGAAAACTAAAACTCAACTAGTATTTCGAGTCCATATGGAATCGACGGCGCCGTATTATTAAAGTTATAAATTAATTATAAATCTGTAGTTTATTTATTTATACCTATTTCATAATTTACTAGCTGTCCGCCCCGGCTTCGCACGGATCATTCATATGTCACTCGGGTATATAATAGTGTAGCTTCCCAACAGTGAAAGAATTTTTTGAAATCGTTCCAGCCGTTCTGGAGCCTATTCAACCTTTCCTCTTTATAATATTAGTATAGATGACTCTCGTAATATTCAGCCCATTTCTCACAATCCTGAGTTTCCTGCATCCACTGCCTTCCAATTTATTATCATTATTATTACTGTTTTTATATAAGAGAGGATTGATTTTAAAAATCACTAAATAACAAAACAATCACTATCACTACATAAATAAGACTGATTACCTTCATATTTTTCACTTAAAAGTCCGTTTTATAATGTCAACGTTGATTCGTAAAGGCCTATGTTTGATGGCTCTTTTGAGCACTTAGTTAAACACCTACTTGTTTTATTATAAGTCTCCGTAACAACAGCACTTAAATTATAACATTGCTGACAACGAACGTTACGGCATATTGTGTTATTTTTTTAAATAGATCCAATCTTACGAATTATTCAGCAAATTTTACAAACAATTATACAATAAAGATCATTTGTGTTCCAAACAGCCATTAAACATTTATTTATCGCGATTGTAAATTCTCTAATTTAATTGTTCTCGAATTCAAGGAAAGTTCCCAGAAGTTGTAAGTGTTATCTGAAAATCGTCAGAAGTACAAGTGGCCCCTGATTCTGTAGCGGACTTAGTTTGAAAGCGATTCCAATTGGTATGTTTAAACTTTGACATTGCAGATTACCTCTATGGTCTTCAAATTACAGGCTTTGGTGCATCCCATACGCAAGCTCGCCTGTAGTCTGGTTTTGCTGTAAAGGCCTGCAGCAGGACAATTGTATTTCAGTATTCAGTTCGAAAAAAAACTTCAAATTAATTACTTTTACAATAGAAGCCGAATTGCGAATATGGTTACTTAACGCTTGAAGCATAAAAAAATGTGATTGCTTTAAAAAAAGTACGTTACACAATTAGGAAGCTTTGGCCTTTTGGTATTAAGTGTTTTGCGCAATTGATTTCAAATTTACCCAAATCGGTTTCATTTAAAGAAATAAAACGGTCATTTTTGTATTACGTAACGTCTGATAGTAGTCAAAGTAATTGATTGGGGGTGATGTTTTATTCCAATGTGTAATAACCGCGAAGGCATCAGAAATTATTAATTTTCCGGCAATATTATAATTATAATGTACTCCCAATATTTTTATTCATTATGTATATTATATTAAAATTTGTAAATACAGCCGGCCGTCTTTCCTTATTAAATTTATCACGTGTACATATGTATACATACAAGTATTATTATATGTAATATATAAGTACTTCGGTGTGTTACCAAGACGATGTCATTTTAATGAGGGGTTTCGAGCCTATTATTACCGGCTGTGACATATGACCTTTCTTTTCGGGTCGATACTGTAAATCTAAATTTCTTTGCTGTAACAAGTTGTTAATATTATCGAGTATCTGCCTCTTTTAAAACTAAAATTGTAACTTAGAGGGACAAACAAATTAAAATATTTTTTTCTGTCCTCCGGCCGGAAAGCGCCAACTTTCTGGCCGCTGTGCTAAATGAAATTGCCGCTTTCTGGCTTCGTCGAACAGAAAAATAGTATACTGACCTCGGCCAGTAAATAAAAAAGCCTCAGATTACATTTTTTGTCAACCTCGGCTTCGCCTCGGACGACAATTACATGTGATCTGAGACATTTTTTATTTTATTGGCCTAGGTGCGTAATGTACTATTTTAAACAGAAAACGTCATAACGGTGTTGTAATGTATACAAAAAACCGAATTTCGAATTACAACCGTGTACCTCTTTTCGGTGAAACCATGTTGTAATGCTCATTTATAATTTCCATAGCACATTCTGTCAGACTATATCAAGCCTGGTATCATATCAACTGATAACAGACCTCGTCGGATATGTTCTGACGTCCAGACAGATGGAAATTCAATTAGCCTATCGTGAGCACTCGTCCTTAATTTGCATTACGTCATATGTCACGTCTCGTTTGCTGTCTGAACCCACACGTCATCAATCTTTTTTTATTACAACGCTCTTGTATTCGTCGTTGTGTAATTTTCAGGAGGTACGTAGGTATAGAGAGAGAGAGTTAGGTCAGAGAGCGTCGAGGTTAGTTTCAGATTAGAATTAGAGACACAATTTTGTAAGTAAGTAAAATAGGTAACTTCTACACTGAACACACTAATATGACACTATAATATAGTAGGTTTAATAAAAATGAACGATAAATCAATCAATCAAATCATTTATGTTCGTCACATGAATCTAATAGCGCTTCGGAAAAACTATCATTGCTCCGAAACCCCGCAAAAAACTTAGCAGAAAATCATTTCTTCAGTCAAATTTGAATTCGTTTACCAACCAAATAAAATCTGATATAAGTACCTACTAAAAGTATACATACTGTACCAAAACAAAACAAAGAATATAACATAAGCTATGATGTCTCCAGTAGGATTTAGTCTCATGTGGTTATCTTTAAAGTCCTCCTGCAGACCTAAACAGGCGGGACCCCACAACCATAAAGTTCGATAGAAAATTCTAGAATAAACCCTTATTAATCTCTCAGTCAATTTTTAATTAAACATGTGACGTAACAATAATTAAAGGCACACAATGCCTAAACTATACGAGTCGCAGCGCTCCGTTCGAGCGTATCTTGATTGTTCAGGCTATCACAAGACTTGATGCATGGCTATAATGAACGCCGGTATGAAAGCAAAGGTAAGATTTATCCCAGGTTACGGCGGGTCAACGTATAAAATCATAGGACCTAAGCTCTAAAGCTGGCCATTTGATACAACTGCTTACTGGGAACAGGGATTCGTTTATAATTATGATGTAGATTGTAGGTATATTACATTGCTCGATTTCGATTTGATTTCTGTTTGAGAAAAAGTAAGTTTCAAAAGTGTTTAAATATATTTTTATGGAATGATGTAGACACATAATTCCATAAAAACATTGGTACAAGATGACTCTTGTACCAATGTTTTTTATTGTGGTATTTTAAGAGATTGATGTAATAATGATTTCTGATGCCTTCGCGTTTATTATTTTGGAATAGATCAATTATACGTGTAATAAATGCGTTATAATTGTTTAATTCCAAGCGTTAGATATTTAATGTTTGTTCGCTTAATTATAATTATATTTTTCAACCAAGATACTTAGATAGGTACCAGCTTCTGTCGACTTAATCTACGTTTAATTAGTAGGTACTTCAGATAGCTTATGTAATTAAAATTTCAATTATCGAAATTACATGCCGAATTCTTCGAACATTACCGAAATAATTCATCTAAATTCAGCGGTTTAAGCTTAAAGAGGTAACAGACAGAAGGAGTTACCTACTTTCTCATATAGATATAACACGCGTAAAGCGTCTATAGCGTTATGTATTTTTTATTTAAACACATACACACGGGTGTAACTTAATCCGGCGTGTGTGCACGGCTGCAATAAATTGCACTAGGCAATAAACGGATTACTGCTCGTGTATTTTTTCTACAGTGACGTATGTAATAATAAATCTAATCGTCGTTAGGTTTCGTGTGACCTACTTTTAATATTCCACCCCTAAAGGTTAAAATTTTGTATCTGCTAAAACAGTAAATGTAATAATTTCTGATGCCTTCGTGGTTATAACACATTGGAATGACACAACGAACGGATTAAATATAGTATTTCATTTTATAGTATAGTATTTCATCCTGTTTTCGAAAAGTAAAAAATACAGGATAAATTCGTTATAGTTGTTTCATTCTAATAGAGAAAATGGTTTATCTAGGATATTAAAATATATTTAAAAACAGCGTGTCAAAGATAAAATTATAAATTAATGCTAATTAATCTAGAACCAGCTGCGGATACGGGTGAACAAACATAAATAAGTCATCCTAGACACAGGCATCAATGTTCGTGCCTCTGGTAATCAGCCAATAACAGGATTAGAACCAGCTACCTCCGGTAATTTTTTAAAACTCATTACAAAAATATTATTAGCCTTAGGTCGTATTTTTAGTAATATTATTTTGCGAGCGTTTTTATCGTTGTCAGTCTCATGCCTTGAATATTGAAGGAATAAGCTGCAATAAGATTTATACTCGATAAATTCTGACATCTTTGGGCACAGTTTATTGTTGCGTCAAAACGAAATTCTTAGTGTAGTATGTCATTTGTTCAATTTTCAACTAGGTACTGACTGACTGCGTATAACACGCCCGTAAAATCAATCAAAATTGTTAATTTTTTGGGCACCTGCATTCTTTAATCCGATAAATAAACAAGTTGGGTCTATCGAGTCATAAACTTATTTCCTATATAACACATAGAGGTGTTTTTGCAATAAACTGAATCGTTAAATTATTCACTACCTGGCCATCTGACGGCTCTTAACTAATAAAAAGGTGAAAATTGATTTCCTGCCTTTTACGACGTCGTATTTTGAGTTTAATTAGACTTGAGAGGTGATAAAAGGCGTGTTTATTTTTTCTGAATTATTTATTGGCACTCCCGTCGCGCGTCAACGATTAAATAGCTGCTGTAAAGAAAATACAGCATTATTTATGTTAATGATTGAAGTTTCTGAGATTTGCTTTGACCTATCTGACGGTCTGTTGGTTTAGTAGTCAGAGCTGGCTAACCGGGAAACGTGGGTTCGAATTCTGGTGGAAGAAAAAAAATTGTACCTGAGTCTAGGATGTCTTATATGTATGTTTATGTTGTTACGTTGTCTAGTACCCGCTACCCGTAGATTAATTAGGTAGTGTGAATTGTCCAAAGATATTTAAAAAAAAAACATACTTCTCCTCATTCAGTAGTCTAGATAAAGATACCAGATTCCTTCTTTAGTTGTGACATATTATTATAAAAAATAAATATAAGGGTCAAAATCAGAGAGGTGAGCATTTTAGGTTTTCAAATATCTGAGAAATTAAGTTTTCTTTTGAAGAAAACTAGCAAGTGGAGTCTGTTGTGTCATTTGTCATGAACTTTTCCTGTGAAGGGGCACGCACAAAATTATATATTTTAGAAATTCTATCAGTTAATAAGAAAACTTCCAGGTACAAAAGTCATTTCGGGAACACGTAAATATATATTTTTTCTAATAATATAAACCAACGCATTCAAGAATTACCTTCAAGAAATTGAAATTAACATGTTCCTAAATCGTAGAATGTTCTTATTTTGTATATTTTTATATCGAAAACATTTATTTTTCGAAATACTCTACATAAACTTTCAATTGGTATAAATTTCGCTCCGAATTTTTAATTATATATTAATAATATAAATACAAAGGTGTTAAGGTCATTTCATATTGTACATGCAAGAATTAAGTATTACATTACTAATTAGTGATTTATTTTTCGTTTTTGTGATGTTCCCGAAATGACGTTAACGTTCCCGAAATGAACGTAACACCCAAATATGAACAGAAATAATAAACATTTACAGTATTATACCTTTATTAAGTAAACATTACTGGGGTTTCGATACTGGGATGGCGGTTCATCTGAAAACACGTGAAGGGTATTTACGTGCGGCCTGATACTCAATATTCTCTGTAGCGCTGATTTCAGGTGAGCCCATCCTATTTGCCACTGACGCATTTTTAAAAAGCATCTCGCTATTTAGAATTTTTCGGTAGTTTATCGACGGTGTCTTTTAGTTGGGTTGTCAAAAGCTCTCCGAATAAGAGACGTTTTCGAACTTCCGGAGTTGTTACTCCGGAATGAAATAACAAGAGGATGTTCTGTTGAACATTCTCTTGTTATTTCATCAACTTTGCTTCCCTATCTTTCAGTCTCTTCATCTCTCTTTGTTACGGTGTCATTTTATTTAAAAACTTGCGCTTTCTTGCATTAGCCTTTTCACGATATATTCTATAAGCTATACTGTCCTTTTTTTGACTTCTTTTTCTTTTTTTTTTATCGTTTTCCATGTTGCTCGTACTAAATGAATACCTAAAACCAAAACTTAGAATATTTATGCTTTTTAAAAGCATTAAAGTAGCATTAAGCCCGAAAATTGTCATCTCGGGAACGTCCGCATATACGAGAACGTTCCCGAAATGACCGTTCCCGAAATGACTATTTGACAAATATTTTAATGTTGCACTTGACTCCGACATGTTAGCTACTGGTTTTTGAGATTATGAACAAGTGAGCTGTGATATTTATAAGAATTTTTGCAAAATACATGCAAATTTTCGAAAAACTAATCATCACACAGCGTTCCCGTAGTGACAGGGAATTAAAGTACGCTTCACATATATCAATTTAAAAGGGACTTACCTACAAAATCAATTATTTTTTTCCGTCAACGCGATACACGGCTTTTGCTTTGACTAGCGAACTTCACACTGTTGCTCGTTAACGCCACCTAGCGTGTGTTCTTGTATTTATATCGATTAGTATCCATCGCGTTCACGGAATGATATAATAAACGTCAGACAGTATTTGAAGTCAAAATATGAAGAAATTACACTGCTATTAATGTATTTTATACTTATATTTTTAATTTGATGAATTATCATAGTGAATTTTAAGATATGACAACTTTAAATCTTATTTTTTAAACATTTTGCAGTTGTTTGATTTATGAAACATGGTATAAGGACGCGTTCCCGGAATGACTATTTAGACCTTTTTTTGTATATTGAAAAATAAATATTAGTAAAAGAAGTGAAATAAGCTAAGTGCCTTGTAATTATGGACAAAAGCTTTATTTTTAAATAACAATTTATGTAATATCATGTGATTTTATTCACAAAAACTTTGTCAGAAGCATAATGCTCACCTCTTTGATTTTGACCCATAAAATAATACTTCATTCAAGTATCGATACAAAACAACTGCTCGTAAATCAGAAAGGTCTCAAAATAAACATGACACCAGAACTACCTGAATTTACTGCAAGATCAATCAATCTAGAATATTGATTAACTGTCTTCCGTAGATGTGAAATTTGGCAATTCATAACAATTAGTTGTAATAAATCAAAATCATAAACGATCGAGGCCGTCGCGCTATAGGAAACCAATTTTCATAATTTTATTTCATGACTCTGCTGTGAGTTGGGCAAATGACGCGTTACTTGAACAAAATTGTAGTAGTCACAGTATTACAGTATCCACGAATATTCTATTAAATTTATTTACCTTTTTATTGTGGAGTCTCAAAGTTATAATTATAATAGCGATAGCAACTAGGTAAATAAAACGAAATTCTAGTCCGTTAGTTAGATTAAAAAAAAATATTGAACACGTATTTTTTCTTTACAAAACACATTCGAATTTTAGAATCACTTATCTTTGTAATTTTTTGTTTGTTTGAGAAAATACAATTTTTGAAGGATCAAGAATAAAAATTGGTCGTCTTGCCTATTGACCGTTTATCTAATAGGTAATTTAGTAAAAGTACTGAATGACATATATCGCAGAAGCAGCTAACCTACTGTATTATGTTAACTATGTATGAAAGTCGAGGCAAAATTGCTTTAAGTTATGCAATTTCCCTACGCACCATTAGCTCCAGGCTCCGAGACTGAAATTTAGTACTCAACGCTTATTGCATCCAATGCAATGGGTTTACCCCCTTATCGAACTATCAAAAAGGTTATTAATAGTTTCTGTACTTACCTTCGTTACATGTTTATTATAAACTATAGTGACGTCAATAGATAATGTAGCTATTGATAGCATCTAAACACTCTAGATTAGAGATACAAGTAGGTCTAGACAAGGTGCCAACGTTCAACGTTAACCTTAAACGAAACGACCAAAATGTATAGGATTTGACATACGCAAACGTTTGTGACGTACGTGACAGTCGTTCGCGGATGTCAAATCCCATACATTTTGTTGCTAAAGTTTAACGTTAACGTTGAACGTTGGCACCTTGTCTACGCCCCCAGAAGTGGTTGACGGTATGTGACAGAAAACTTTGACAGATCTTTGACGAAACAACGAACTGGCAGCACGTCTGCCGGGACTGCTAGTAATATATACCTAATGATTGCGATGTTGGAACACTATAACGTTATATTTTATTCATTATCTCCTCAATATGTCGTAACACAATGTTAAACACTTTACGGGTAGCTATAATTTGACCTACCAATTTTACTGTTATTAACAGTAACAATGTCTAGTGAATGAGTGTAAGGCCATAAAGGAACTAACGGCCGCAAGACGTGAAGACGTGTTACGACGTTGTAAAAACGAGAGAGTGACGTCTAACTATGTACGAGCTGACTTTTACATGAATATGCCTTGTTAAGGAAGTTGGATTTAGTTAACTTGCATGGAAGTGAGTTATTGCTTTATTAGGCTGTAAATAGCGGTTTGAATGGCGTTGTGGAAATTGGTGGTTCATTGTCGTATGGTATGATATCTTGAGAATTATAAAAGGCCGCTTTGAAAAGGTATGGCTACAAGTTTCCTAGGGTAAAGTAATAATTTTGAACTCGTGTTGATCCTTGGATGCCTTTGTCAGGTAATATCGGTTCATTAAATATGCTGACCCTAATGATGACGCTATCGTTCGACTTGCATCTTGCATATAATAAAACTACTTACAAAGATTTGTATAATTTAGATTATTTACATAATTTAAATATTAAGAGACATAAAAAAATAAATTCTGATGTCTCAGCGTTTTTTGTTTCATAAAAAATATTTTATTCGGATAACAGATACCTATACAATTATTACTTGTAGGCACTCCTGCACTGTGCAAAAAATACATACTTACCTATATAACAGTGCTATATATATCGCTACATGGATACTACTGATATAAAAAAAGGATCTTAAGTCGTGTAAAACTAATATAATATATAGTAGCTATATTATTAAATTACAGTTATAAATTTCATTAAAAAACTATGTTACGCAACCTGTCAAGAGAAGTAACTTTGCAACATTTCCCATGATTTTATGAGAGTTTTTACAGCGAATTCTGGAAAAATTGGGTTAAAAATCGAGCTACGTCGAAGGCATCTGTCGCATTCAGTTATTTGCCTTCGGTCGCTAATTCGCTTCAGATTCGTCGCTGCACCGGCTATTAGATATCGCACTTCGGAATGTGATTGGTCTATTCACTGATATTAACGAAGTTGGGGATTTATCTCGATATTTGACACAAATATTTTGTCTGGTTGCATATGTGCAAAAGCGATTGTGCATTGCAGGCTATATTTATCTTTGGTTGCCTTAAAAAGCAGTGTAAGTTAAGTCATTCGTACAACCTTAAAATTCACGTAAAAAATCTGCTAAAATACTGAGAAAAAGGAAAAGATATTTTAGATCTATCTTTATTAACAATAAATAATATTCAATAATATTCACGAAATATACCTATTATACCTACGGTATCTTTTTACAAATAACTTTGGCTTTATTGAATCTATTATAAATATATAGGTACTACGTTAATATAAAAGCTAATCACATCACATCACATCCTTTAAAAGCCTTACAACTCCGATAGGTAATAACCCCATTTATGCGTCGCACGCGTCGAAAATTGCGCACATGGACATGTTTAAGAAGTAAAAGCAACTCCGTATATTGTTCTAGCACCTTCTAACACTACTAAGAGGCTTTCAAACCCCGATCCCGATTGGTAACAGCTCCATACTCGACATGCGTCGCATATATCGACAATAGCGAACTTTGACATGTTTAAGAAGTAAAAGAAACTGCTTACCTATACCTATATTGTTCTAGCACCTTCAAACACTACTCTAGGTCTTCAAGCCTTCACAGTTCCGATAGGTAATAGCCCCATACTCGACATGCAATGCACGCGCGTCGTCAATTGCGTAGGTACACTGACATGTTTAAGAAGTAAAAAGAACTTATTATATTGTTCTAGCACCTTCATTCAAGCCCTTGCGATCTCGATAGGTAATAGCCCCATACTCGACATGCAATGCACGCGCGTCGACAATCGCGTAGCTTTACATGCCCTCAGCTTGGCAATCAGCGTACCTGCCCTATGCGACGGCTACAATTGCCCCCAAATCGCAGGGGACCCCAAACGAGTTTTATTATTTGCTACAAGATTGCTGATGCTTAATGTTGCTTGCTTATATACTTACTGATTTCTTGGAAGATGTTTTTGTTTGAAGATTATTTTAGTAGTTGATTTCTGAATTTGTTGATTAGTATCTTCTTCTGTAGTCGATCCCGCATTTCTGAGAACCGTGATCACACGATCTCATCTCGAAGCCCTGATGATTTGCCTTCAGCCTAGGTCATCAGTGATTAATTGGAATTAATGAATACCGTCACATTTAGGTATAAAACTTAGTGTCTTATGTCAACATCGTATAATTACTCATAATTATGTATGCTATATATGCTACTTTATTTTAAAGTTGTCTTTACATTTTCATTTTTTTCAACTATATATTGTAAAGTTTTATCAAAATCCATTTAGTAGTTTTTGCGTGAAAGAGAAACCAACATTTTATACACTCACAAACTTTTATAATATTAGCGTGATGTAAGTAAAGAACATTTTGAATGCATTAAGCAAATGATCTAAATAACTTACGAAATCTCTTTAAAACTAAACGCATTCGTAAAATTTTTACCGCACTTAAATTCGTGAATTCACTGACAGTACAGGAAATTTATTTTATATTCAAAGAAAGTACTAAGCGTTTCTACCGTTGAATTAATAGTCGCATCGCTCGAGGGGCGTTTATACAAAATCTTTTAAATAAAGTTGGTACGTGAGCCCCCGCTCCTCCGGGGGGCTGCCAAATGGGGGTACAACAGATTTTTATAATGCTCTGTATTGGTAAGCGAGGTCTGGCCGGCCGCCAATTCGGCCATCGATTTACAAGTTCGCTTTTATGTTTTCCTGATACTTTACCGGATACATGCTAACTTTTTTCAAATAAACTCCTCTTAAATCAGATAGCGAGTTTCGCAGAGTTGGTATATTGAAAGCGGAGTGAGAAATTGTGTGTGCCCAGTGGAAAATGATGCGAATTTGTATCGTATGCTGAGTATAGCGAGATAGTACCTGCATATAAAAGCAACATCTTTTTTTTATAAAATTTCCTTTATGTACATGTTCTTAATAACAAAACGCATAAAGTTCCTTAAGATTTCCGGAAAAAGGAAACACATTAAAATTTTCTTAACTCGAAAATACTGAACTTTGGAAACAAGGAACGTAAAATATAAAAATAAAGGTTGCCTCTCAGTTTATTGTGTAACTTGAGAAAAAGTCAAATTAAGTAGGCGTGTTGATGTCATGACTTGGAAACAATTTGAAACGGGCAAAAGTTCCAAAACTTGGCGTTTTTATGATAAATGAATCCATTTTTCCGTGCGTAAAATTAACCACCATTTTACATTAAATTGCATAATTAAAATTAATCTGTTCGAGAAAATGTTGCGTTTGTAAATTAGCGTGCGTTAAATCTATTGACGGAGTTACGAAATTTTCTCTACACTGTAATAAAATAACTGTACCTACCCAAATAACTTGCATAGGTAGGTATATTTTCTTCAACTATCGATCCACTCCTCTATTTTACAAAATGATTTAGAATATTTTTGTAAACCTAATACGTAATACCTATAAGAATAAGAGAAATTGCATAGCTTAAATTCCACAGTTTTGAATGTTTACCCAGATTCATTCTTTTCCAAATAATATTTTTTACTTATATTTTTCAAAGCAATTCCTTCGACAGCATTATCATTCCATTTCTTTTAGATTTGATAATGGACTTTTCCGCTTATTAAAATAAGTCTGTCAACCCCCTGCCTTCGAGGTAAGCATTATTTATTTTCACAAGGTAACAGCTGTAATAAAATATACGAATGGACCTTCAAAACCTTTTTTAATACCATGGCGATAAGGGAGTAAATTGAGTGGCATCGAAACATCGATTTAACACTGGGGATTTCGAGATAAGATGTCAGACAGCAGAAATATCGATATCATTAATATAATCGCAATAATTTTGGCAAAACAAAAGGGAGCCAGGTGACTAATTTTGGCCGTCGGGAAGGCATTTGTCTTGGAGGTAAACAGAGATTCAAATTATATGACAATGCAAGATCTTAATAATTGTTTCGAGAATACCTGTATTGATGATTCGCATAATATTCCCATTGAAATGAAAGAAGCCGTTATGTTGATAATGCTTGTAATTTAAATTTTATGAAACTTAAGACTGTGGGTAATCAATAAAAAGTTGTTTATTTTTGTCCCGGTCTAAATTAAAATATATAATTTTTGATGCATTCACATAGGAATTAAACAACGAGGACGGATTAAACTCGCGTATTTTATTTTATTTGCTGACGTTTTGAAATTTTTATTTTAGGGATATAAAATTCGTGAAATAGCACGTACTGTCATTAATCCAACATTTGAATGTAAAAAAGCAATGCGAGGTAGAATTGTGGTGTCATAAGCTTACCTACTAATAGTAGCAAGCTATCAAAACCTAAGCACGTGATGTTGCCTAAACTTCCTTAAATACATTTCAAATTCTATTAAATAGCCTTAGCGTTTGTAGAATGTCACCTCTCTAGGAGGTTAATAAGGAAACTTACGTGATAGGTCGTGCATTGCACATTATGTGATTCATATCTCAAGCCAAATGAAGTGTTTATGCCTCTAATGTCCTGGCCGATTGGAACTAAGGAGCCATCTAGACGTAATCGAATGAGTTAAATAGGAGTGTGTTAACAGAATTACAGTATCAGTGGTTGTCATGAGAGTTAAATGTCACGAAAACGTCACCATCGTCAAATGTCATGAAAATGTCAATTGAACATTGGTCAAAAGAACAAGGTTGTCATATTCTGACGCATAGATAATATAATGAGGGCCACCGCGTGTCAGAAATCCGCTAGATGCGCTAGTGTAGAATGAGGTCCAGCTGTCGTGTACCACCAATCACAGGCCAGTAGCTTGCCTCTCATTGGTGGAACATGACAGTTAGACCTCATTCTACACTAGCGCATCTAGCGGATTTCTGACACGCGGTGGCCCTCATTGGAAAAAAATAACAGTGCTATATAATAAGTCAGTCTTATAAGAAAAGAAAAGAAAAAGAGAAGAGAAGAGAAGAGAAGAGAAGAGAAGAGAAGAGAAGAGAAGAGAAGAGAAGAGAAGAGAAGAGAAGAGAAGAGAAGAGAAGAGAAGAGAAGAGAAGAGAAGAGAAGAGAAGAGAAGAGAAGAGAAGAGAAGAGAAGAGAAGAGAAGAGAAGAGAAGAGAAGAGAAGAGAAGAGAAGAGAAGAAAAGAGAAGAAAAGAGAAGAAAAGAAAAGAAAAGAAAAGAAAAGAAAAGAAAAGAAAAGAAAAGAAAAGAAAAGAAAAGAAAAGAAAAGAAAAGAAAAGAAAAGAAAAGAAAAGAAAAGAAAAGAAAAGAAAAGAAAAGAAAAGAAAAGAAAAGAAAAGAAAAGAAAATAAAATAAAAGAAAAGAAAAGAAAAGAAAAGAAAAGAAAAGAAAAGAAAAGAAAAGAAAAGAAAAGAAAAGAAAAGAAAAGAAAAGAAAAGAAAAGAAAAGAAAAGAAAAGAAAAGAAAAGAAAAGAAAAGAAAAGAAAAGAAAAGAAAAGAAAAGAAAGAAAATAATAGTATTTGATAAATGGGACAGTAACTCTGCCCATGGATTTTCATATCGACAAAATTCGTGTCCCAATTAAAGACTTACTAGTTTTTTATATCACGAAAATGACTTAACCTACCTCCCGATTCTAGAAGATGATGTCAAGAGCCAGCATTTTATTTTAACAAAACCGTTTCCCGTATTTTAAACACGACTCAACACGGCTGCCCGAAATGCATATTCTACTCGACTGTAGCCCAATTTAAAAACAGTAAACCGTTTACGTTCCTTAATCATGGAGATAATACTGGGCTATAAACTATTTGCACATCAAACTGCCGTAAGAATAAGTGCTATTTGAAATACGACAAGCTTAAAATAGAGAACTTGAAACTAAGACCACTCCACATCGCTTTGCACCTAGTGAAATTTATGCAAATGAATTTCGTATTACTTGACGGAATGCATTATTCTGTTACCACACAAAGGGTTTTACGTGATAAATAAATTATTCTATCTGCCATGGTAACCTCACACCGGAGGATTTAAATTAGTATAATTAAAATGTTAACATAACCATTTAAATTTCTAATGAATGTTCATGTAAATTGTTTTGTAATGAAAATGTGTTGGTTTTAGACACAAGAGGAATGTTTATCGTTTGTTGCTTTCAAAATTATCTTAAAAACAGTTTTCATATGTGGTAGTATAAGTGGGTCCTTCATATAAACTCATTTTTTATAATTGTTCCTGTATTAGCATAACCTCATCATTATTTTATCGTCTAGCCTTATCTTTCATTGAAAACCTAATTCCACTTTATCTTAGAATATATTCAAATCATTAAATATCATTGGCCAGCAGTAACTACCCTTTAGAATGTAACCTCTCCTCTAACCTATCCAAACTGAATTACCATGCATTGTCATCCAAACCGAACTACATAATTTCACTTCAATTGGTTAAAGTTAACTTCAAAATTCAGTCTCAGCAATATTACATCCTTACATAGGTACTCCCATAAAATAAAATCAACCGGTACCGTAGCTGATTGAACACTTTCTCAAAATGTTTCAAGCACTAACTTATCCCGAATTTAGTATTGTGTCATTTCATGACGTTATTCCATTAAAGATTCTAAATCATCACATTTAAGTATGAATTCACGTTTAACACATTTCGAGTTAGGTAACAAAAGAGCGTTATGACAATGAATAAAGTTAAATACGCATATTTGTGCGTACGATTAGATTTATAGTGTCGTTTAGTATTGCGGCGGAATGACGCAGACGTGGCGTGCGATAAATCCGATTTTGCAGTACAAATGTTAATGGCGTCCCCACGTCATGAGTGCACGCAGTTTCGCGGGTCGACTGTATTTTATGGGCAGACCTCGTGGAAATTATTTTGAATATCTACCTATTTTTCTATATCTATACTAGTATTATAAAGAGGAAAGGTTTGTTTGTTTGGATTGAATAGGCTCCAAAACGATTGGCCCGATTTGGAAAAGTCACTGTTGGAAAGCTAAACTATTCCTGAGTGACATAGGCTATAAAAAAAGGGATCCGGGTGAAGCCGGGGCAGGCCGCTAAATATATATAAAAAGTGTAGCTGACTGACTAGGCAAGGTTTAAACTTGAAATTTTGCGCAGGGGTTCCTTTTATAACGTAGGTACTAAGAAAATATTTTTTAAAGAGGCCGGAGCTGCTAATCGCGCGCAGACAGTCGCGGGCAGAATCTATAAAAAAAAACAGTTGGCATAACAACTCTAAAGTTACGATTGGTGATCGATAAATTTGACCCTAGTTTGTGATTAATGTGATAATGATGGCACCACAAAATTGTACTTACTCCTTGTTAGATATCCTTTCGTATATAATGTTGTAGGTATCGAACGTATAAAAATTCCTCGAAAACTGCTGAAACGATTATTATTAAATTTTGTGTGCATATCGTGTAGTACTCGTTATGGTCATATCCAAAATCCAAATCGACCCCAAAGATTTTATTTTTATTTTCATTCATATTTATGTCCATATTTTTCACTATTCTACCCTATTTTAAAAAAAATCTCAAAAATCGCAGTTCGAAGTTTGCTCGGTCAGCTAGTAATAGGTATAGGTAATATATTATATCTATCGAGTGTCGGTATGGAAATTCTTTAGTCGTTAGGTCGTCGCCACCTTATGGTACTCACTTTTACTACTCTTACCTATTTTCCCAGTTCCTATTTTACCATTAATATAGCCGAAAATAATATTCTTCCTTTTTAACTAGCTAAAGCCATCGGTTACTTTTGTTGTAAACAGTGTTGCAATGTTTCAAACTCTTATTTGTTTTATTTCGATGTCGTTTTGCGTTTCTACGGAGCATTGCCAAATAATGTTTTGCATTGATTTTACTACTTCGATTACATATATCATAATACCAGTGTATCTCTTGAAGAAAACTTTGCTTGCAAGATACTACTTCAAATTGCAAACGTGATCCATTAGGGTCTAAACATTGGTTCGATTAAAATGAGTCAAAATTCCGTCCATTAGTCTCAATTGATAAGTAAGTATCTACTTATTGGAATGAAACATCTGTAAATCATCTGGAATCTGTAAAAGTTTGCGTCTATAGTTGTTTCATTCCAATGTATAATAATCGCGAAGGCATCAGAAATTATCAAGTACCTACTTAGTGCCGTTCGGTGTATTTTGCATTAGCCATACTATGTTCCTACCGATGCCGTCTCTAGCCACACTAGTCTACTCGCATGATTCATTGCGACGTTTCGCCCTTTGACTCGCGCCAAAAATCTGACAAAAAACGCAGTAGAGTGACCACACGAATGTTCTGCCTCTTTTCCTCGCCACTGCGCGAGTGTGTGGCAGGGGCATAACAGATTAATTACAGGTTGGTCAGAATTTAAAATGCCTACGTCAATAAAAATTGTCACATGCTTTACTGAGGAAGACAGACCTTAAATATATAATAATAACTATTACAATTAAATAATAATAGAAAGCTTGCGGTCAAGTGCATATCGTACCCGACGCCATCTTGTATTGAAACTTGATTGTGATATTGTCATGTATGCATCTTTATTGAAATTTTGGTAAAGATTTGTTATGTCGTTCTTGAGATTGAAACTTCTGACGTACAAGAATACCTCATATTAATATACCTACCTACAGGGATGACATGAACCCATATTTTCCGGACAAGTCTATTTTCATCAGTCGAAGCGTGTTTCTCTAAGTCTCAATCTTAAGATATGATTCTATAGGTCTCAATGACGGCAACACTACGATATACATATCCGGCTAAAAATATTGCAACAATTTGCAAAAACAAATTTTGCTTATATACATACGGCAGCAAAACGCCGAATGTTATTACGGTAGCACTCTATATGGCAACACATGTACGAGTCATAAATTCCGTCGGGCCCGTTAAAATTAGAAATGTAAGCTCCGAAAGAGAAACATGTGCCTTTAAAATTTATACCGTATTATATTTGTTCGCACCCATACAGTACCAATTGTTTTGTCCATAAATAAAAATACTTACAGTGTTTTGTGAATAAATAAACTTGCTGTTGCTTTGTTTTACCTGTCGGTATTTTATGAGTACCTATTACTAGCGGCCCCGGCAGACGTCGTCCTGCCCGTCCGATTGTTTGTCAAAGATCTGTCAAAGTCTTCTGTCACTTCTTCATAAGGCTTCATATTTTCCCCGTTTTATACACATTTTCCACTGTTTCTTCGCTCCTATTGGTCGCAGCGTGATGTTATATAGCCTAAAGCCTTCCTCGATTAATGGTCTATCCAACAAAAAAGGTTTTTTCAATTCGAACCAGTAGTTCCTGAGATTAGCGCGTTCAAACAAACAAACAAACAAACAAACAAACTCTTCAGCTTTATAATATTAGTAGGTACTTATAGATTAGTATAGATTTGATGGGGGTCTATGCGAGTGAGTTGAAATCGTATTGGTTCGATATGTTTTAAATAGTGGTCGTGAATCGTGATATTATGCAAAGTTGGTTCTAATAAAATTCAACGCCTACATAATATTAATTAAGTACAAATACTTTTACTTGTTGCAACATTTTATAACATTACTAGCTTTTGCCTGCGACTTTGTCCGCGTACTTTTCAACCCCGTTAAGAGGTTAATTTCAATGGGAAACGAACAACTTTTTAAATGTGTTTGCTAAATTTTAAAAAGATTGGACCACAGACTTTGTAGCCGTTTTTCACCCCTTAGGGGTAGAATTTCAGAATATGCTTTCTTAACGGATACGTTATACAAAAACACACACCCTCTAAGTTTTAGGTCTCTAATATAAGATTAGTGGTTTGCTGTGCGAGTATCCAACAGTATTTCAGGACAAAGGATTTTATATACTTAATATTATTATATAAAAATGTCAGAGACAACATTATTATCACGTACGTTTATAATATTTGGCTCTGTGTTTAATAATTACAATTAAACAGTGTTGTAATGTGTGCGTAAAGTAAAATTGGTTTTCCATTTAGTAGCCTACTATTACATAATAAATATTACGCATAAACGATGCAATTATTTTCCGAGTTTCAAGTAATATTCATAAATTTTCAATGGGTATTAATTAAATTCGTTGATAATTGCTTTGTAATATTACTATTGGTTACTTATGTTAAAGAATAAATATTGTTCCACGAACGGAATTCGTTTTCGAGTTGAGTAATTAAATTAAATTTAAATTATTGGTTCATTTTTAAAAAGCAAATTAACTTTTTCAAGTATTACTGTAGTTATTATTCTAATGTACGAGCCATATTATTGTTACGCGCTAGGGTAACGGATTGGGTAAAATAAACACCTTTGTTAGCTTAACTAACTTTAATACGCGATTAAGGGTACAGGTTTACCACAGTCTTTAAATCAATCACTCACTAACACTATTTCACGTAAGTCACTAACGCAGTCCACTATTCTCAACCGTACGTTACACTGTACAACGCACTATACCGTTCAACTCACTATACCGTACAACTCACTATACCGTACGACTCACTATACCGTACGACTCACTATACCGTATAACTCACTATACCGTACAACTCACTATACCGTACAACTCACTATTCACTTCACTATTTCTCTTCCGGATCCTCTTCTTCCGAGCTCCTCAACTGAACTGCCGTGGACCGCCAAGCGGTCGCCTTTTATACACACACGCGCCGAGCCGATATTCTCGTACCTTCCATTCCCGATGTTTCGCTACTCGCGACTCCTAACGCCATCTAGCGCCGAGTGGCGCACTCGCTTGGTTACGCGGCATCTTTTAAACATCGCGAACGTTCCAGAGCCTCAGACTAGCGGTGTGCGATTCGTCGATCTCCGTTCTAGTAAGAATGTACTTTCTGCGCGCGTCTAGACGTTTCGTTTAACGTCATCTGCGCAACACTACCCCCCTCTAAGTCATGCTCGTCCCGAGCATCATTATCCCCGTAATATCGTGTTAGACTGTCGACATGAACAACCTTCGCTGGACTAGGTGAAGAACAACGAATCCGGTAAGTTATGTCGGCCTCACGATCGTTACGTGTCTTCATGCGCTCACTCGCTTTTAACTCGACTTCTCTAACTTGTGAGTAGACCCCCAACATTTTCCTTCTGAGACCCTTTGCCTCTGTATCCTTGCCCTGTAGCTTGATGCCCATTAATCTTTGTGCCCTCGGAGGTAGTACTGTATCGTTTCCACCCTCAATAGCGACTTCGTTATTGCCACACTTCAACACACCATTCGCAATGTCAATGTTACACCGATGATTCTTTAGAAAATCTAAACCGATGACACAGTCATCCAAAATGTCAGCAATCACCGCTTTTTGGACATACAGTCTTCCTCCGATCCTAACTGCCACTGCTTTCTCACCTCTCACAGGTATGCGCTGCCCGGTAGCAGTTAAGAGCTGAAAGTTACTAGTTCGATTCTCTCCATGCTTGATATCACTGCGCAACAGTCCTGAACGTACAACTGTTCGCGATGCCCCGGTATCCACTGTCAAACAACACATTTGTCCATTAACTGTCCCTTTCACAACAAGACTATCACCGTTTCTCGCTAACCTTTGAGTAATCTCCGTTAACTTTGGACACCTGATCCGGAAATGTCCACGCTCTCCACAGCTATAACACCTTGGACCGAAGAAACGCCTCGGTTCCTCCACAGTAGCCACTACCTTCCTTATACGATGGCTACCCAGATCTTGACGAACGGCCTCTTGTTTAACCTCTTCCGTAACGTTTAACTTTGGACATCTAACCCGAAAATGTCCACGTTCTCCACAACCATAACATCTAGGACCAAACAAACGTCTCGGTTCTTCCACAGTAGCCACAACTTCCCTTACACGATGGCTACTAAGATCTCGACGTACGGCCTCCAATTCCAACGCGTGCGCGAGAGCCTTCTTCAGAAGTGAATGATGTGCCAGCCGTACCGCAGCTCTAATCTCGCCGTCCCGTATTCCGTCAACAAATGTCTCCACCAACATGTTCTCTATATCAGAACGTCCCTGATAAGCCTTTCGAACCAGCTTCTCCACTTCGATAGCCCATTGCTGAAGACTTTCATTAAGGCGTTGTTTACGGTCCTTAAGCTGGGCTCGATAAGCATGTTCCAGATGCTTATCCCCATACCTAGTCTCCAGTGCATCCAACAATCGATTATAAGTAACCTCTGGTCCGATTGCTTCCAATACACTCAAAGCTTGATCACGGAGGCCAACTGTCAACGCCGTCGCTGCCTGTTCGTCATTCCATCCATTCATCTTAACCACTTGCTCGAACTGCAGTCTATATGCCGGCCATGACGAGTTTCCGTCGAAACTTGGTACTTTAAATTTCTCCCCTGACGGAACCACAGCACCTGACGCGACGCCCTTCACCCTGATATTAGCTATCTCCTTCTTCACAGTTGCTAACTCCATGTCATGCCTTTCAACAGCACTATTCAAGCTGGTAACATGTCTCTCGAGCTCTTCAAACCGACCATGAATCTTTTCCAACTGTTCATCTATGGCCCTCGTTACCTCTTTAATTATAACTTTAAACTGCTGCTCTTGACGTAGAATTTGCTGCTCCCGATCATACGCCAATTGCTTCTGTAGACTTTGAGCCTGCTGTTCAACTAACAATTTCAAAGCAGAAATCATCTCAATCAACTCCCCTTGGCCCTTGTCCGCTCCTTCTTCTACTTCCGCTGGACCTCTATACTCGGCGGTAACCGCTGTACCGTCCCCTTCCTCCGAAGTCCCAGCCGCTGCCTGACTACGGATCCTGGCCCCTGATTTGCTTTCGCGTTCCATTAACGGCATTTTTTTTTAACGCCCAATCCCACTTCTGACACCAAATGTTACGCGCTAGGGTAACGGATTGGGTAAAATAAACACCTTTGTTAGCTTAACTAACTTTAATACGCGATTAAGGGTACAGGTTTACCACAGTCTTTAAATCAATCACTCACTAACACTATTTCACGTAAGTCACTAACGCAGTCCACTATTCTCAACCGTACGTTACACTGTACAACGCACTATACCGTTCAACTCACTATACCGTACAACTCACTATACCGTACGACTCACTATACCGTACGACTCACTATACCGTACAACTCACTATACCGTACAACTCACTATACCGTACAACTCACTATACCGTACAACTCACTATTCACTTCACTATTTCTCTTCCGGATCCTCTTCTTCCGAGCTCCTCAACTGAACTGCCGTGGACCGCCAAGCGGTCGCCTTTTATACACACACGCGCCGAGCCGATATTCTCGTACCTTCCATTCCCGATGTTTCGCTACTCGCGACTCCTAACGCCATCTAGCGCCGAGTGGCGCACTCGCTTGGTTACGCGGCATCTTTTAAACATCGCGAACGTTCCAGAGCCTCAGACTAGCGGTGTGCGATTCGTCGATCTCCGTTCTAGTAAGAATGTACTTTCTGCGCGCGTCTAGACGTTTCGTTTAACGTCATCTGCGCAACATTATTGTAAAATTTCATTAAAACCAATTCAATAGTTTTTACGTGAAAGAATAACAAACATACATCCATCCATTCATACTTACAAACTTTCGCGTTTATAATATTAGTAGAAAACATCTGAATAACATAACATATATGCATTTTGACGGCCTGTTGGTCTAGTGGTCAGAGGCCCTGACTATGAAACCGGAGGTTGCGGGTTCGAATCCTGCTAGGGGCAGATGTCAAAGTGATGAGCACTGGCATCTGTACCTGAGTCTTGGATGTCTTATATGTATTTATGTATATTTATCCGTTGTCTAGTACCCATAACACAAGCTTTGCTTAAAATGGGACTAGATAATTGGTGTGAATTGTCCAGAGATATTTATTTATTTTATTTATATTTATAATTAAAATAAATAAAATATCACATATATATATAAAGTACCTACTCATCGTGCGCAGACGAAGTCGCGGGCAGAAGTTAGTAAATAAATTTACTTCAGTACTTTTTAGTATCTATGAACAAGACTCTAAGAGGCAAATCAGTATTTCTAGACAGCTTTCCTGTTTGTCAGACGTTTACGTTCGATGGTTTCTAATTAGACAGAGTTCTACGCTGATACACGCGGCGCTATGATAGAACCGTGTTGCAGAATCTTGATTAATGATGCAAATATCCGATATAGCTGGAGTCTGGATTGCTTCTCGCTTTTGCTACTAATTCCAATATAGCTATAGTTATGTTGGGTCACGTTTATGAGTTTTCATATATCTTAATGAACAGTTTGATGAACAAGTTGGAGAATCTTGTATGAAGATTAAAATAGTGAAGAATAGTAAAAGTAAACATGAGTACGTAATAGTTTCTAATCCTTTTCTGGTCGCCCTATTTATATCAATTAGTTTCGTACCGCCCGAAATCCAGCAAAATTCACTAGGTCATTGGTCCTTGTAGGTAAAGGGGAGAGGGAAGTACCTACTTGGGTATTTATATAGGTATGTGTGTATATGTGACAGCGTTACATTACGGCTAGCTATTTTGTAATACGGCGACTAGATTCGGTAACGATAAGGCGGATTGTCATTGCAGTACATTTATTTAATTAATGAGAAAATAACAAAAGAAAAGAAGATTGGGTTAAGTCAAGCATGCGACCCTCGTGAATTTCTAATTGCTACCAGAAAAGAAGATTAGGTAAGGTTAAAACAACGACAATCCGGCTAATCATTGAAATGCCGTATTACAAAACGGCGGATTATACTAGCGACATATTTAAAAATTGCTCATTTTAGTTTTAAGGTTTAAAAAAAAGTATTAGTATATTCATTCTGACGAAGCTTGTTGCCAATTTAATGTTCTAAGGTATATTTTGAATAATTTTAGAGGTCTAATATTAAAATTAACATGTGCCAATATACCTAACCATACGAAAGGGGCGCTGTCACCCATTTGTCAGAAAGAGCTAATCCACTACCGTCCCCTACTTTCTCCCCCATTTATTTACATAACAGAGTAGATATTCATAGAGTGGAGAAATTTAATACTAATCAAAAAGTAACAACGTTACGGCAAGGATAAAGGGTGAACGCAATTTATATTATGGGAAAGGACAGATGATAATGTTTGTTTTGAACAAAGTTTCGCTTGTTACCTGCTTATGGATAAGTTACGAGTACTTTACTAGTGAGATTAGACTTGAAAACTTTACATTACATTTAACAAGTATGAAGATAAAATGTACTTAGGTACCTGTACTTTGATCTTGAAACGTATTTCAAAATATTTTAGGTAAGTAAGTAGTTGTATCTATTAGTTGTGGGTACCTAGCGGTGAATGATTCATCCTATTATTCTAGGGTTCTAGTGCCAAAGGGGTATAAAAAAAGTTGTAATTCCTTCACATGCAATATGACATTTCGACTATGAACGAAAAATGTTGTCATACTGTTTGATTTTTTATGAATTTCTAGAAATGCATGTGCCCAACTGGAACGATTATAGGCTTAATTATTCCGATATATGCGAGGAATAAAAATTTCATATTGTACCTATCATAATTTCCTACATAGGAGCGTAGACAAGGTGCCAACGTTCAACGTTAACGTTAAACGAAACGATCAAAATGTATGGAATTTGACAACCGCGGACGTTTGTGACGTAGATGACAGTTGTTCGCAGATGTCAAATCCCATACATTTTGGTGCCAACGTTCAGCGTTAACGTTGAACGTTGGCGCCTTGTCTAGGCCCCATAGTAGTAGTTTGCTACATAGTAAGTAGTCGTTGTAGTTTCCTACTTATAATATATTTTGGAATGAAACAACTATGAACGGATTTAACTCTTCGTACCTATTTTATTTGCTGACGATTTAGATGCTTTGCAATTTTCATAATCGTAGCACGTCTGAGGTCTGAGCGGACAATTATAGTCTAACGCTAAAGTTTAGCATAAAATAAAATAGGCGAGTAAAGTCCGTTTATAGTTGTTTCACAAATTATTATAATATATTTTATTAAGTATATATTTTATTTAATACAAAAAGAATAATACCGTTCGAACTTAACATTGTACTAAAGCAAGGCGTCTGGAGGATTCCATTGAAGTGAGACAATACGCTGCAACGCGACCGACGCCGCCGGTTAGCAAATCATTCCGACTTGGAAATAGTCCCGTTGTCTCAAGAACGTCGCAGGAAATGTTAACGTTCTTTAGACTGGTGACAAACTTCAAACAGAACTGTTAAATTTTTAGTGTTTGTGTACAGTGTTTGTAAATCTATATAAGCGAAAACTGACTGAATGACAGACTGACTCATGTATCAACTTTTATAAGCACTTTTATGACGCAGTGGAACACTAAGAAAGTATTTTTGAGAATTCACCCCCTACCGGAGTTAACCGAGGGTTCAAATTTAGTGTGAATTTTTGCCGTTTTTGAAGTTATTGGAATGAAATTCAATATGAAATTTCTTCATCGGAAGTCATGAAACATGAAAAATATTTTTGAAAATTTACCCCCTAAGGATGTAAAATGAGGCTTAAGGAGTCTGCCCACTTCACCGTATCATACCATGACCGTGCTATGAACGTATCAAGCACGGAAGGTAATACGTAAGGCGGTACGGAACGGTCTAGTGGACATAGTATCATGCTTTTCTATACAAAGAATATTTTTTTGCCTGACACGTTCATAGCACGGTCATGGTATGATACGGTGTAGTGGGCAGACTCCTTTATCGTGCGCAGACGTAGTCGCTGGCAGAAGCTAGTAATAACTATTTGTTTAATGTCGTGAGTACCTTTTTGGGATATGATGTGTAACAATGTTCATAAGTCAAACCTTCTGTTTTTAAATTTGGTACTTACCTCGAACTTCAGATCTAGGTGTGCGATGTGTCCTTAGCATATTCGAACCCGCAACCTCCGGTTTTGTAGTCATGGGCTCTGATCATTACACACACCATCAATTAGATAAAGGCAAAGCCACAATTTCGCTCAGTCATTTTTTTGCGTAAGAATATCATAAAAAGTTCTTTATTTTTTATCACCTATACCTATGTGAGGTTTGTTAAAGAACCTTATTTCATGATACAAAGGCCCGTGCTTTGGAATAATGAGGTTCTCACGAGAACTCTCAAGTCCCTTCTATTTCAAACTTGACGTGAGGGCGCTATAACACGTGGAAATCACGGAAAAAACACCGGCATTATATTCGCTTATAAATTTTTTGACGTGTTTCTGTCATGAATTTATGAAAATGGAGTTGAAACGCGAATGAACGTACAAAATTAAATATAATGGGAGCGACGGTTTATCTTGTATCGTTACTGTGTTGTTTTATTCATTTTAATTTGAGTTAAAATAGACATATATTTTGTTGTATTATACTTAATTTTAAAACTGCGTCTACATTATAAGCGATTGAAACATACAACAAATTTATAGACGGTTCATGGTTTAATAGTGTTAATCATTTATTAAATTTGTGTTCAAATAACTACTTATCTTTAAGAAATAAATCCAAATTAAATATAAAAATAAGAATAAACAAAACAGTAGGTAAATAAAAAGAATGTAAAACTCGTTCACGTACTTTTTAACGTCGTCAGAGTTTCAATAGAATGTGAAACACGTTGTCTATTAATGCTATTAAAGAATGTTTATGTGAAATTTGAAATAGATTGGACCAAAGGATCACGTTGTCCTATTCCAAATTTGTCACCCTTTTACATCCTTTAGGGGTAGAATTTCAGTTACTTAATCCTTTATTATGGGATGCCTACGTCATACAAAGAACACACTCTCCAAGTTTTAGGTCTCAACGATCTCAACGCTGTGCCTATATCCATCAGTTAGTAATTTAGGACATAGTATTTTATATGTATAAATCAATCATCTGGTAGGTACTTATAGTTACAGTCACGAATACTCTAACCATCCTAAACAAATGACATTCGACAATAGCGAAGGCGGACGAAACAAATGAAAATTGTATAAAATTGACATAATACGCAGATGAAAAGTCACGTGATCAGTTTTAATTCACAAATGTCAATACCGTAGATATTTCATAAGTTACTCGAAAATAAACAGCTTTATAACGGGATATGAGGGGCCTCTCCAATATCATTTTCGTTTTCCTTGAGGAAATTCAATAAGACTCTACTCGTATAGAGAAACGTTTTGTCATTGTTTATGGAAAGTCATTCAATCAGGCTGTACAAAGCAGCTACATATCGCGCAGGTCGACTTCAGTCGTTAATCTTAATCTACCCTTTGTGAGTCATGCTTGGTTAGGGAATTATAAGAAAGACGAGAGTTCGTTATCGGGCTGAAGAGGCAGTATTTAAATGAGTTGGAATTGTTATACGTTCGGATGATAATAATATTGATTCTAATTAAATGAATGTGTTTATAAATATAATGGCATTGGCGCTTTTACGTATATAAGATGTCCGCTATGTACATACATTTATAACCTAAAAGCTATCTTCAGACTTTTTATTTAACAATCAATCAATCAATCATAGACCTTAGTATTTATATAGAAACTAGCTGTCCCGGTGAAGTTTGTACCGCATTTTTTGAAAATACCTACTGAAGCGCTTTCTAAATCTGTCGTTTTGTGAATCTATACCATCTAGGGCGCATCCAAAACGCATACAAAAAAAAACAATGATAAAAAATATTTTGTTATACAGGAAAAAGGTTTCAAACTTCACATGAATAAAATCACGGGAATCAACTATGTGTGTCATTCATCATAGGTACGTATTTTATTTCTTAAATACTTTCGTACAAAAACTTAAATTGGAATTTAAAAAAGTTTTCAAAATAAAACCGTGTACAAACAGTAGTTGGCGAACCATCGGTATTGTTCGTTCCTGTGCCTTTAAAAGATTGTTCCATTTTGTTTCAGTACAGCTAAAAAATTACAATGACCATTGTCTTCACAGAAAATTTATGCCCATAAGAACAATTTTCCTGCAGCACGGTACATTCTCGTCGAACAAAACGTCTTTAATTAATTACAAATCACTTTTCATTATCCTCAATTCGCTACCATCAACAATAACAAGCAAAATAAATGGGTATTCCAATCGGAAATTCCGACAGAGTATAATAAAGTCGAGAGTAAAATCAATAAGAGTTTCGCGGAAAATTATCTGCTCTGACAATAAGCTCATGAATAGCAAAATAATCCTTTCATTTCGAGAATAATCCGCATATTTCGAGGCGTTGATATTTAATATAAAGAATATTCTGATAATGTCGCGACAATGTAGCCGATGTCGAGACGAGGTGGTTCGCCAACTTAGTCAGCTCGTTTGGCTCGCACGATCCAGAAAGTTATCTCGAAGTGCATCGGAATTACAACGTGCTTCCAACTTCGAGATTCGAATCGAGTGTATGCTATGAATCAGCTGCGCTGGAAGAGATACGGCATTGATCCTTTGTGCCACTTGGGAGGCGTTCAATATCCTTAGAATAATTTAAAGTTTTTTTAAAGTTCTTACTTGAACTAGTAGCTTGTTTTAAAATAAGTGTTGGCTTCTTTATGGTTGATGCCCGGTATTCGAAATCGCACTGCGATCAGTAAAACGCATCTTCGACAATTTATTTGTAATACCTACATTTTAAGGAAAATTATAATTTGTATTAGAGTAATATATGACCATGGTTATAATTGGTAATTGTCAGAAAATGGTGACGTTTTTATGAAGGCTGTTTTATTATCTGACTTATCTTTAAAGATTGGTACTTGTTTGAAAAGTCATTTACCTAGTTACTTGACGAAGAGTAAATTATACTGCCCCACCGAGGTTTTATGCCCTATTTTAACGCTCTTCAAAGACACCGACGCAGTTCGTAGTTTAAGTCTGTTTTTTATTACTAAAATTTCTTTAATAAACCAGAGACAGAGATTTACTTTATTTTTACTTATTATTGGCGGAAGTTCACAATTAAAACTGTAGTTTTTATAGACTAATTGAAACTGAATGGATACATTGCTATAGGCGTCTAGAAATTTTACAATGTATATCTATACTAATATTATAAAGCTGAAGAGTTTGTTTGTTTGAACGCGCTAATCTCAGGAACTACTGGTTCGAATTCAAAAATTATTTTTTTGTTGGATAGACCATTTATCGAGGAAGGCTTTAGGTTATATAACATCACGCTGCAACCAAGGAGCGAAGAAACAGTGGAAAATGTGTAAAAAACGGGGAAAATGTGAAGCCTTATGAAGAATTACTATTCCACGGGGACGAAGTCGCGGGCACAACTAGTGCAGAAATAAGAGACGACATCGACATGACAAGATTTCGACTCGACTATTTATCATAGGCTAGCAAAATATATAGCGCTCTCACTATGTCGTGGAACCAACTCTTAGAGTTCTTTCACGTCACTATATATATATATATGTATATATATTAATCTGTTTTCTTCCGGAAAAAAACACTTACCATATTTCATATTATATTGCCAGTACCTTCTAGAGTCTGTATTTCAATGGTGTTAAGGTACACATTTGTGTAAAACGCTACGTGCTAAGTTTGAAGAGATACCTACGACTACTACGGGAATAAGCGAAGTTTGAGCGCTTCAATGATAAGTTTTTAAGTAGAATTGGTACTATCGCTATGAAAATTTGCATAAATCTTATAACTTAAACAGGTATTTGAGTACGAATTCCACACTTTATTGATAACGTTAGTAATTGTCGGCATGAAATTATAAATTTGGATTTTGTTGATTTAATATGATGAAATCACGTGCAATGTTACAAAGTAATATCTGTAAAAGTTGGAGTAGAAACTTGCCATATATAGTCGGAGCCCAGGTGCATTAAATTAGAAGTTTCATCGTTTACCAAGGAATTTGTCTGGGTATAGTCAGTGAAAAATATAACTAAGTACATAAGATTATTATGCACTTATTTAAAATAGGTTAGACATTAGAAATTTTGCACAGGAGTTCCTTTTATAACGTAGGGGAACACTAAAAAGGATTTTTGAAAATTCACCCCTAAGGGCTGTTTTAATAGCGGTGCTTACCTATCGTGCGCAGACGCGTCGTCGTGGGCAAAAGTTAATTACATATATAGGTAGTCATTATTATATTAAAATTTTAAATAATTAAATGTATAAAAGTATGTTGATGATGATCTTTCATGAATGTAGTCCTTGTTTTACTCTAAATAATCTATGTTCATTGTTACCTAATTTTTTAAAAACAAAAATAAACACGGAGTCATAAAATCCGAACGGAGGAGGTAATTAATAAAATTAATATTTAACAGTTTTACAATCTTATATAAAGTTTTTTTAATATACCTCGTTCTCAGAAACTCGCGTCTCACTGTACTCAGTTTTCCCATTGGCTAGGTTAGGGCTGTAATAAGTAATGAGTTACTTCCACGAACATCCAGGACATGAAAGCATGTGATGAATACCTCTTTTTTCTGAAAAATTATTTATGAATTCATAAATTAAACAAAGAACTGTTCTTTTAAACGTCAAACCTACGTCGCGGCGTTTGAAATGAACATCAAATTGCAAAATGCACTCCAATTATGCATGTTTTTCTAATACAATTATGCCCCAAATGTTATGATTGCATGATTGTGCATTTTGCAGAGTAATTAGTATTTCAAAACTAATTAGTTTCAGAACGCGTCATTTCACACGCGTCACGTATTTGTTTATAATGCTTAATGAATTAAGCAACGAATTTTAATGTCATTGGTGAATATCGGACTATTCATGGAGAAAGGTGTTGAGAGCGAATAATCGGTTTTCACAGTGACATGAAAATCCTCCTCAATACGGGAATGATGACTGCTGAATTAACCTGGGATAAAAAAATAATTACACTTTTGTAAGGTCTGAGGAATTACAATGAAGGGAAATAAAAGTTATGAACATGGTATCATATCCACGTCTTAAGTAACCCATTGCGAGATACATATAAGTCACCGTGTATAGTACCTACCTAACATCAGAAAAAATTGCAGTTGGTACCAAAAAAATATTTAATAATCCACCATGATAAATAAGAACTGTTTTAGATAAGTACAAATTCATGCAAAATTAAGGAATTGACGTAACCTAACAAATAGTCACGGGGTCTGTTTTATTTTGCATAATTTTATACATTTTCGCATTCGTTTCGTTTGTTCTTTATCTAGGGACTATTCTCTGTTGATCATTTCTTCAACAATAAACACTTAATGTTCATTACGAAGTAAGTAATCGAACTTCGATCGATATCTATTGCTAATTACGAAGGATTCTCTAAATGAGGTATTAAATCCCATTCTTATCACTCCCAATACATTTGCAAGCCATTAATATGACAGAATGAACTTTGTTAAATCCGTTCTGGGACAAACTCAAAGCAGCTTTATAGGGCTTTGCTCTGTCCAGGCAGTGCGGATTTCATCGGTCAGCTGGCCTGGCTGCATACATAGATTAATGTGTGACGCATGACGCAGCCCGCTCGTTGTGGACTGGCACCGCAAATGCTAAATAGGACTTTAAAGTTTGCTAGATGTAGAATTACCTAAGTTTACCTACATAGTAAGTGCAAAGATAAAACAATTAATTTTGTTAGGCTCTTCTTGTGCATTGAAGTCAAGCAGTTCTGTCTTGGGTTGTCGTTGGAGCATGGTTCTGAGATTTAAAATAATTATCAATTGACTATAATGTAACCTTTCCCCCGTTAGTTTCCTGGTTGAAAATAGTTTGCAATACGTTGTTGTTTTATAGGTATCTTTGGTAATCCTGTAAATTATTATGTCACATAAATAATATAAAGATAAATGAGTGACGCATGACCTATGCAGTATGATAATGACAAATGAATGCAAATGAAAGTGACTGAAAATTAAAGATCTTTGATAACGTAGGTATCTGCTATGTGTACTAGAATTTAAATATCCATATTTATAATATTAGCATTTTATTTATTCCGTATATCAGTTTATCTAATTAGCTGTCCATTCCAAATTACCTTACTGGAGCATGAAAAAAAAGCATAAATATTTCCTTTTTTATTTTTGCATACCGCCGCTGACATACGTGGTGCTTTGTAAAAAATTCTCTAATTAATTATTCATTCCGTATGTAGGTTATAAATTGTTATGCAGCGACAAATAAAACGGGTAAACGTGAAAAACGTGTCATTCTAAATATGAAATGCACTTTGAATACTTTTCGTTTGCAGAATGTATAGAACTGAACAGGCGTGTACTCAAAAATATAATATGATGTTAATTTTAATTTGTATTACGTTCGTATTGTTGGTAATGTATAGGTGTAGTATCTTTTGTCTATGAAATATAAAAAAAAAGTTAGTTATGATGTTTAAAAAACTTTTCATGTGACTCTTTTCATATTGACAGTAGTCAAACCCCTTTTTTCTACAACATCTTTTTCATTTGAACGGAATCAATTTAATTTTAACAACACTGGGAAACAGAACTCAGCCTTTGAACTTAAATAAACGAATAGGATTTTCTATTCAGCGCAGAATGTGCGTCGAATGGAAATTTTCCATTGTTTCACAAATCGGATAACCGAGATCCGAGGCCCGTAGATATGTCTATCCGAAACCTATCTGATAAAGCAGTATTATGCCGTTACAATAAATGATTCAATTTTCTCAACGCAACTATCGGATCCACTTAAGTATTATGAAAGTAATAGAGGCGAGGGAATAGTTTTCTTGCTGACGCTCCTTTTACGATAATGACAGAAAACGCGGTCCAATATCTATAAAATATTACAACCTACTCGTCCGAATGCCGGACCAGACTGGAACGGACTAGATTCCAAAGCACACAGTTTGACAGTAAGCTAGTTCATTCAAATCATACGAGTTATTTAATGTGGCAAATGTGGATTTTGATTTTTAAAGCATTCAAGCGTCTAAAATTTTATGGGATTTTATAACAGGCATTTTAACATGCATTGGATTAATATAATATTATTATTATAAACAAGAAAAAATGATATTATTATGTTTTAGAATGTACAGTAAATGACGCTTTTGCGTCACGTAGGTAGCGAAGCGTCATACACCGTAATTCTCTTGAAAAAATATTGACACGAAAATGAAACTCGGCACTAGATATAAAATAGCATTAGGCTGTATAATTCCACACCTTCAAATGTCATAAAATATGACATATTATTTAGGATTTTCTTTTATTAGCTTCGTCCCGCGTCTTCGTCTACGCATGATAAGTACTTTACACAATATCGTTACAAAATATAGCCTATATGTTATTCTGATGTATAAATATAATATTGTAAAGTTTCATCAAAATCCATTCAGTAGTTTTTACGTGAAAAGGTAACAAACATACACTCAAACTTTCGCCATTATAATATTGCATAGGTACCCACTGTAATTGTATCCATAACACAAAGTCCAAGACGTAGTCGGAATTGGGCACTCTTTCGTAGATTTGATTGTCCGAATTAACTTTAACCGGAACGAGCGGCCGGTCATAATAAAAGACGAGCGATTGATGGAGTATGTGACCCGTGCTAATATATCGTACTTAGAGGTATGGGACTGTATTTGTATCAAAGATTGATAAAACAACAGGATGTGACAAGCGCTTGTATGAACTACCAAAGTGCAATCGCGTAAGTATATATATTGGATACATATATGTAGGTATTAGTTACAGGAAAATAAAAGTGGTTAATTAACTTTAACCGGAACGAGCGGCCGCTCATAATAAAAGACGAGCGATTGATGGAGTATGTGACCCGTGCTAATATATCGTACTTAGACGTGGGACTGTATTTGTATCAAAGATTGATAAAACAACAGGATGTGACAAGCGCTTGTATGAACTACTAAAGTGCATTCGCGTAAGTATATTTATTGGATACTTATGTGTAGGTATTAGTTACAGGAAAATAAAAGTAGTTAATTAACTTTAACCGGAACGAGCGGTCGCTCATAATAAAAGTACTTAGACGTATGGGACTGTATTTGTATCAAAGATTGATAAAACAACAGGATGTGACAAACTTCTGTATAAGATACAATAGTGCAATCGCGTATATACATACATACAAGTTAGATATTCGTTTAGGAAAAATAAATATGGTTAGTTGATTTTAATATTACTTAATAACGGGGAAAACCTTTGTAATTATCATGTTGGCGACCACGTGGTGCAACCTGATTGTAAAAGTCTTAATAAAACCGGCTTCACGGCAAATTCTGTTACTAGCCCTTTGAAAGGAAAAGAAAAATAATTATTTTTCAGTCGAGAGCTTGTATAATTTTTTATAACCCTTAAATGAGGTTTAGCAATGTACTTAAACTAGTATAATATACATATTATGTATATATAATTATTAACAAAGATCCTCTGTAGGTACCCATTGTAAATCGGCGTTTATAATTTTTGATTAAATTTCTATACATGACGTATCCGAATTTTATATATCTATGATAACATGGATACATAAGTAAAGAGTTATTGTTTTGGGATTGATTACGCTGCTGTTTTTTGGGCACGTTAATAAAAATAAAATATATATTTGGTCAATAAACTTAATTTGTATCGTATTTATATATTTTACTTTTTGTTGTGAAATTATCCTAAATAATAAAGTTTAATCAAGAAGTTTATTAATTTCTGATGCCTTCGCGATTATTACACATTGGAATGAAACAACTATTAACGAATTTAATATGTCGTGTATTTTTATTTTAATTTTATTTACTTTAGCGTAAGCTCAGTCGTGCTACGATTATGGAAACAGCAAATAGTCTAACGCTAAAGAAGATTACCTATTGTTAAATACTTAATGCAGATTTATAGCTTCGTCTGTACGAAACCTAATGAGAGGGCATCAGATAGAAACGCCTAGTTAAAAATAAAGTACACAAACAAATTCAATGTAAACTTCCAATGCTGTAGACACACAAGATAAAGCTAAAGGCGTGTTTGCACAGCTCCGGCGGACATGCTCTAATGAAGGGATTAACGAGAAAAAGTGCCCCAGCCCCCGATACAGACTAGTAAAATCAGACAGTGCAGGACGCCCTTGAAAAGCATAAAAGTCATTAAAATATTAAGTGCTAGCGGCCCGCCCCGGTTTCACCCGGATCCTTTTTTTATAGCCTATGTCACTCGGGAATAGTGTAGGTTTCCAAGAGTGAAAGAATTTTTCGAATCCGTCCAGCCGTTTTGGAGCCTATTCAATCCAAACAAATGAACAAACCAATAAACAAACCTTTCCTCTTTATAATATTAGTATAGAAAAAACATACCATTATTATTATTTTCAACCGATTGACGTCCACTGCTGGTGTCGACGAACCTTTTCACAATATTTTTATTGTTTAGTTTTGGTGTTAGTTACGTGATCTTTTGTTTTACTATAGTTCTTCAAACTTTAAGTATAAAATAGACCAACGTTGGACATAGGTCTTTCCCAAGATTTGATTTCAGTTTTCGTACCTATTAACTCGTAGGCAACCTACCTTCATGTCACTACATAGTATAAAACAAAGTCGCTTTTTCTGTCCCCATATCCCTACGTACCTACGCTTAAATCTTTAAAACTACGCAACGGATTTTGATGCGGTTTTTTTAATAGATAGAGTGATTCAAGAGGAAGTATAGCACCCGTGTGAAGCCGGGGCGGGTTGCTAGTTTCATTTTATGGATCCTATATTCGTAGCTTAAGCCGACGATAGTCTAACGCTAAATCCGTTAAAGTTGAGTTGAATCCTTTATAGTTGTTTAATTCCATTGTGTAATAACCGCGAAGGCATCAGAAATTATCAATAACGTTAGTTAAATCCATTACAGTTGTGTTATCACCTTAAACAAATTCCTGAGATTATCTATAATGAGTGAACCAGCCGTTAGGTAGTATCTGTACCGTCAATCTGGCAGAAACTAGATTAGCGAGGAGATCGGATCATTAGCAAGCGATACACCTGATAAGTAGGCCCCAGTAAAGGCTTTAATACCCCTTGATGTATGCTGCAGTGCTGTGACTAAGTGATTTGGATAATGGTACAGTATATATATTATGCTAAATAGGTATACAAAGGGGAATTGTCCTTATGGCTTTGTGTGGGTTTAGATAGGTATTCGGTTGAAGATTAACTATAATTTACCTAGAATGATTAAAAATTAGTCTGTAGATTCTAATTTTGAATTGATAATGTATCTAATACTTTTTTTTTACTTGGCAATTTCGTAATTCAGTTAGAAAACTTATATTTTTTATTATACAATTTGTATTATAAATTCTCTCGATAAATACAAAGGAAAAATTGGAAATTAATAATTTTAAGAACAATGTAGGTATAGTGTTTGATATTACCTACATGACTCGTCTAGTTTATAGTGTCCACATCATGTTCCTGATTTCCGTTTGTTTTAGTTAGTTTATTAATTGCATGTTTGTTTTTTATTAATTAGACATGCCAAGGATGGGTTTAACTAGCAGATTTTTTATTCGGGGCGGATTTTTACGTCAGAGTCCTCCTGTTTAGTTACATTTGAGGATTGTATTATGTCCTAATATTATACGTAAGTACATACCTACATATTTGTCCTTAGTCAGATACTTTCACAGCTATTACGCGTTTGAATAAAACAGCAGTGAATAAAATTTTTCGCGTATTTTATGATGACGCTTGTCAAACGTAACAGACTGAGTTGACAATAGTCTAACATTGATATTTTTTAAATACTTATAAGTGTGTTAATTCTAACTAACTGACTAATAATAAATTAATGAATTGAATCCACAGATTACTGCAAGAATTGAATCAAAGCTTTCATTCTCTTGGCATTAGATAAAATGGTTAAACGTAAAAACCTCAGTTCAGTTAAGACCTGGATTCTTTTCACGGACAACTAAGCTGGGTAAATACTTGGTCTATGCTTTATCAGAAATAAGTGCTTTTGCGGCAGACAGAGACTTGAAGCAGGAACAAAGATAGCTTAGGTTAGTAGGTAATGTAGATTGCTTTGTTATTTATGTAATCTTGAAGAATTCTATTCTAATCGGAATTCTGAAATCTTAATTGAAAGCTTTTTTCGAGGATATTTATAAAATGTACGATTTATACCTAGTTATTCAGCTTAGAAAATATTGTTGGCTAAAGTTTACCTGCCTCTGAATAATTAAAATGTTATCTGTTAGTTCATTTGAAATATTGAAATCTGATCTGTTGTTATTGTCATTTCCGTTAGATTACATTAATGGAAAACGTATTTCATTTTTTTATTGAAATTCCTCCTCCTTTAAAGGCTTTAAAAAGTACGCGGATAAAGTCGCAACGACTATTAATTTATATAAAAAAATACATACTTTATCTTACGCACGTATAAAAAATATAAAGTCGCTGCAATAAAATTACATCTATTCAGTCTAACATAACTTCCTTTAGTAAAAAGGCGCATTCAAGACTTTTTAACTAGAAAAAGGACATTTACTCAGAGTTCTGAGCTGGGATCTGTTAGCCAGCTCATTTTAAAGTAACATGTAATCTGACTGCGTGGTGGGAGTCGGTTTTTAATAGCGTCTGTCGTTCACAAAGGATTCGCTTACGCTTAATGATTTGCTTGCTTGCAGCGTTTTCTCATGTGAGCATAAAATTTAAAAGAATTTAGAATACTGTTGTGAAAGAATATCCTTATATATACCTTATACCTGTATTATCTATACTAATATTATAAATGCGAAAGTAACTCTGTCTGTCAGTCTGTCTGTCTGTCTGTTACGCTTTCACGCTAAAACTACTGGACCGATTTAAATGAAATTTGGTACAAAGAAAGTCTGGAGCCTGAGAAAGGACATAGGCTACTTTTTAACCGACTGCAAAAAAAGAAGGAGTTTCACGCGGACGAAGTCGCGGGCAGAAGCCAGTAGACTATATAATAAGATGTACCTACATTAAATATAGTATCAACAAAAAATAGATTGCTTTTTTTGCATTGTTTTTTTATATTCCAATGTACCTATATATAGTCTGTATTTGTATAAGTAGGTACCTGCCATTATAACATTATTATAGTATCAACGTGAGATAAAAAATAGCAAAAGTAGGTACTTATACTTAAATTAAAGATGTCTTTTAACAGTACATTCATTATTTACCTAGTTGTTTTGTTTTGAGATACCTAAGTTTTCTTATTATTTTTTTATTTATCTTTTACACTATTGCACTTAATAAATTGGACATGAAGTTATCCCTACTAACAATATAAATATGAAATTATCTCGGTCTGTTTGATTATCCATCTTTTCATCCGATTGATATGAAATTACCTAGAGTTAGATTCCCAAGTTCAAACTTCAGATAGTTTTTGTCATAGCCTAATTTAAATTCGCAACATATTAAAGAATATATTTTTAAAATAGCAATTTCGAAATAATTTCAATCGTGTAGTCGAAATTTTCACCTCTTCACTGAACGGTCGAAAATAAATACCAGTTATTCATAAATTTAATCCAATTTAATCAAAATTCGTTAAGTAAATGTTATTACAAATGGTTGTATGTAACGCCGAAGTAACGAGAGGCAGGAAATTGAAATTTCTACGTGAACGTCCCTGATAGAGATTCGGATCGGGCTCTGTTAGATTTCGTCCTAAATAAATGAAGTAGAAATGATTTCTTACTTGAAAAAGTGAAATTAATCGACCCTGATTCCCGTGGAATACTTGAGGCTTATTTTGTTTAATGGCCGGTTTTTTGCGCTTAGAATTTCGGCATGTTTTTTAAAGGTAGGAGGTACCTGTGTAAAAGCTGTTTGGATTCGATTTGTTTATTCTAACCTATAAGTAAATACATAAAATTGAATTTACTTTTACATCCCATAACAGCACACTGATTATCTACGCTATCTGGCATGTATCATAATATACAACAAAATAAAATATAAATTCACATACGTATCAGTTTTTTAAACTACAAAAAGTCAGGTTACGTCAACCGTTGAACCGTTTTTTGGTACCTGGAAAACGGCCCCACTTTCAGCATAGGGGTATCCATTCCTTTCTAAGTGTATTTTATAATAATAATAATAATAATAATAATAAAGCCGTTTATTCCATATTTCGCTTAATTGTTTTGTTACAATTTTTTTTAGTAGATTTGCTTAAAAATTAGCTTAAAAATGAGTGTTAGTACTGTATTATTTTATGAAATATGGATCCCTGTTTGGGTAAAGGCCTCCTCCATCTTCTGCCATGACTCCCTGTCTTTACTTGACTTAAACCAGTCGTTTCCTGCGATGTGTATTATGTCATCAGCCCACCTTTAGGACCACCTTTAGGACTTCACATTTAGGATCGATATTTTATAATATCGATCCTAAATAGTTCATCTTTTCTATAATAACGTTTGTCTGAAGTGACTGGGATTGTGGTCCAATCCCTATCCAGTTGATTATTTTTGTGTCAATTTGTAATATTAAATAACAAAATAACTGTGGAAATTGAACATAGTCAACAAAGGGTTATATATAATTCTTTTTTGTTTAAAGTAACCCGACCTTACGGTATTATTTTGCAACTTACACAATGATAAAACATTTAATTAACGAACATAAACTTCATTTTGCTAAAATTTACTTTGTTAAAATTTTAACACAAACAAAATAGTAATTTAAATTGAAACGTGAAACCATTCACAGTGGTTGTTAATTAAATAGACCACATTAAAAATCAACTCGACGAATCGTCATTAAACTAAAGTAGGTATGTAGAAAAAAGCGATGCTATATGTAAATTTGCGACCACTTGTACTTTATTTTGGACTCATTAAGCTGGGTCATTTTACACATCGCACCCCTAGATCTAAAGGGAGCTAACTCAAAAAAGTTACTTTTTCGGGAGAGGCGAAATTGTTGTAAGTAATCGGATCCTTTTTTTAGCGTGTGATTAGTCTAAATCTTCAGATTTTTGAGTTAGCTCCCTTTAGATCTAGGTGTGCGACATATTCGTTTACTGCCGTTATACAGTAGCTAAATGGATTAAAATCGGCCACAGTTGGATTGGTCGAGTAACGGACACCAAGTACATGAAAACAATGTACAGAACTGTATCGTTTCAGGAAATTTCCTTTTTGTCTGTTAATATATTTTAAACTAGCTTCTGTCCGCGTCTTTGCCTGCGTTGCGCACTTAAGTTGTTCAAAATTCACACATTTTACTCTATTAAGGGATACTTTTTGAGGTAGGCCACATACCATGTATATAGGTATGTGGTAAATACGCACAAAAGTGTGTCAACCAACATAAAACAGTAAGGCTCAACATTTGCTATAGGCTTACCATGCTAATAGATATTATATATTTGGTAGCGGTGTATTTAGTCAGTAAACATTTATAAGACGAATAGGTATGACGACTGTTTTTTGTTATTATAGGTATACGTATTTTTCTTTTCTCAATCGAACAATAAATGTCAAAGATAAGTCCAAAAGTTTGGGAGTAAGGGCTCGTGACGTCACGTTATAGTACTTACATGGGTGGATCAAAAAGTACCCGCGTTCGGAAAGAGATGATGTCGTTGAGATATGTTGTTATTATCATCGTGTACTTAAGGTATTTAGAAATTAAAATATATATATTTTTTTAAAAACAATACATTACCTTTTATTTAGTGGCCAGTTTTATCACATGAGTGTTGTATTTCGCGGTGACTTAGAAAAAGATCAATATCGTTTCGTAATTCGGATTTTATTTTTAGATGGAAAAACATGCGATGAAATAAAAGTAAAGTTGGATGCTGTTTATGGGGGCCATTCGCCTTCTGTGACAACCGTCAGATATTGGTTCCATGAATTTAAACGTGGCACACAACTGTTTTTGATGAAGACCGGCCAGGTCGCCCTCCAGACGTGGTTTCCGAAGAGGTCATTAAAAAAGTTCATAACATGATTATCGCAGATCGACGAACTAAAGTTTGCAAATTAGCTGACATAGTAGGCTTGTCGTACAGAATATTTTTCAGTATATTATGTAATAAATTGCACAAGAAAATGATGTCCGCCATTTGGCTGCCGCGTTTACTCACAGATGAAAATAATCGGATTGGGATGTCAATGTCAAAGCAATGTTTGGATCTGTTTAAGAGAAATCCGATGGAGTTTTTGTCTCGAGTTATGACTGTTAACGAAACCTGAGTATATTATTATACGCTAGAGACCAAGCGAGTCCAAACAATAGATTTTCCCATATGAATCTCCTCCAAAGAAGGCGAAAACGGTCCCATCTGCTGGAAAAGTCATGGCCACGATTTTTTTGGGATTCGAAGGGAATACTCCTTATTAACATCTTACAGAAAGGAAGAACAATCACAGGACAATATTATAGTGAATTATTGGATCGATTCGATAAAAAAATTAAGAATACACGGCCCCATTTGGCTAGGAAAAAATGCTGTATGGCCCCGATAACGCACCAGCACATTCATCCAGGTTTGACGTTGTCAAATTAGTGGAATTTCGCTACGAGTTGTTGCTGCACCTACCATATTCAATTGATCTGACGTCCTACGACGTCTTTTAGTGCCTCAACATGAAAACTTGGCTCGGGGGTTGAAAAAATCAGCTCAAACGAAGAGGTGATTGCCGAATCAGAAGCGTATTTTAAAGGGTTTGAAAAAACATATTTTTCGAGGGGTTAAAAAAGTGGCCAAAAAGTGGGGTCATGTGTAAAGACCTCGAAGGAAATTACGTAAAAAAATAAAAAAAAAAAGTTTTAAAAAAAAGTTTTTTCTGTCTTAACACGGGTACTTTTTGATCCACCCACGTATAAATTGCACCATAATATCGTTCTCGAACTTTAGGAGCACTTATCTTTATTTTTTGTTTGTTTGATAAATAAAAAAATACGTGTGCAATAAGTTTCAATAATCTAGCTGACGATATAAATACCTAGAACTTTTTTACCCATTCGTCCTATTAAATGAAATATCGTATGGATATACTCGTAAAGGTGAAAGGGTAGACATAAAGTTTTGTCATGCGAGAAACCATCGGTCACTGTCATTCTTTCTCTCATTGCAAAAGTGTGTGATAGACAGATGCTCTCACACGCGACATTTAGGTTAAATAACCTACTTACGTTTCAGCCGACATTTCGTTATTTATGATGACGTGTGAAGTTTATCGTTTTATATGTTCAATTAGTATTTTTGTAACTATAATTTAAACAAATAATTTTAAATGTAACCTGATTAAATCTTATATTTTCTGATGCCTTCGCGGTTATTGCACATTGGAATGAAACACGCGTATTATATTTGCTGACTTTTCGGATTCTTTACAGTTCCAATATTCATAGCATGACTGAGCTGACAATAGTCTAACGCCAAAGCGTTTTAGTCTGACGTGTGTTTACGCGAGTTAAATTCGTTCATAGTTGTTTAATTTCACTTTGATTAAAAATCCTCATAAGCGTCACATTTCAAGACATGAAATAAACTTCACAAAAACTCGTCTTTATTTATTTGAGGAAAAATGTATCAAAGATGTGTTTATATTCAAAACGTATACAATTTTCGGCATATACCTGCCACTTTTATCGATGTTCAAAGAACCAAAGAGAAAGTTTTCAAAGTGCCTTTCCCCACTCTTTTTCTATCATTCTCGTCCGTAATAAATCTTTTGCAATTTCATTGAAATTTAACGCTCCTGAAGGCAATGGACCCGGATTATTAAAAGTCGTTTCAATAAATCATCCAAAAAGAAAGGTCTTTTACTTTGAGCCCATTGGCCATTTATTGTAAATCTGGGTACAGTAACGAAGTTATACACAGCAGTGTAACAGGAAAAGGAAGTGTGTAACTGTGTAATATAAATGACTGTATCGAATTGAAGGGTCCTTTTGGCGATGCGTGGAGTTATTCAATACAGTTTTTTCTGTATTGTGTTGGTAAATATTTTCCAAAGGTTAAATAAATTCAATATATTCTAGTCTATATAACTTTTAGTTATGTATGTAATTGATTTGTAGCATTAGATATAAGTTTGGTTGGAGATTAAGGTTTTATCTATTCTGACATTTATGTACACTATTATCTATTTGTCGAACAGGCAGAAACATTAATAATGAAAGTCCATATTTATTCTGAAAAGTAATTTTTGCTCTCTACTCATTCCGAGAGAAGTAAATAAAATCTTGTTGTTATTTCTCCAACTTTTGTTACAAAATTTTGCTAACATAACAGTAAACTCTGTGTCGAGAGGAAAAGGCAACAAATTGAGTAGAAAGCAACAATGTATGGCTTTAACACTTCTCACCGCCAAAGTTTTAATTACAATTTCTTACATAAAAAGGGTGCGAACGAAACTTTAAACTCTCATTGCGGGAAGGCAATAAAAGCTGAGGATATACTTTCCACCTACGTTTAAAGCGGTTCCCAAAATTTTGCCCATAAATCTGGTGTAGAGCAGACAACAGCTACATTAACCGAATTGCTCAAAACAAACATAATATCTAATAATATCGCCGCGAGCCGGAAACCTCGTTTTGTAGAATTATGCGACCGCCATATAACTTTTTCAATTCAAACTTCGACAATTAAATTTACCGACGGCGGAGTCTCAACATAACATTTCAATAAGCAATGCGGATCAGTTAATTTTTCCCGGTGTTTATCTTTCAATCAGAGAGGAGTTCACTGCGGCGAATATTCAAATCTCCCTCGGTGTGTCGGATTTTGCGAATTTCGCGACGAGCCATTTGGTGTGGCGGTTTGTGTTAGCAAATAGGTTTGAATCCGCTATAAAAACTATAAAACTAACAAAAACTCAGTTTATGTAACGACGTGCCGCATGGGTTGCGATTTTTTCAATTTCCAAGAATTCTTCGATTTCTGTTGACAAAGAACGGTAGGGTTGATAAATACGACAGAAAATACAAGGAAGGGAGGCCTTTCAAAGAATTCTTAGCATGGGTGCCTGCATCATTAATCTTTACATTACAAATTCATTCGGTAAGAACTCACTCACTTGGATTAAGCAGAATTATAAATGAGGTGTCACAAGAACGCCCGCAAAAAGTGTGAATGGAGGAAAACCCGAGCAACGGGTGCGTCAGTTTTAAACACGAAGAAAATAGGGACGTGGGGGGATTAATCGGGGTTATTCTCAACTTAAATGTGACAACGAGGAAAGCGAATTCCGGATAAGCCCGCTGTAAGCTGAGCAATTTTCAGTTTAGTAAAATTAGATTTGTCATACTCCGTTAATCGATATCGTACGTACATTTTGATGTTATTAGCTTTAAGAGGGTAACTATATGAAGTTAGGTAGGTATTCATTTATTACGATACGCGTATGAGTTCAAAAAACGTGTCAAGATTAAGTCTCAACATTTTGATAACGTTTTGTTTTTAATTGGTGAAACAACATACAAGTCATGTCAAGATTTATTTTAATCATTATCTTTAGTACATAACTCTCATCGCACATACATATCAAATATCAGTTGTTGAGTAGCAATGCCATCTAATAGGGCTGATTAAATTATTAATTCCCATACCTGATTAAATTTCAAATTGAAATGTCTAATTTAGTTAAAGACGCTAATTTACAATCTGCCATCTACATGTATTAAAAGGAGGTGCAAAAAGTGGCGCTCGCGCCGCAGCCTTTTGTAGCCGCGACAACCGCACAGCGCGACTGTCAGCCTCTCAGACCCACTCCAATTTGTATGTAGATAAATGGAAAGGCGTATTAAATCGATTCCTTTTCCTCACTCCGACCGCGAGATGGAATTAAGAGGGAAACTTGGCATTTCTTTTGAGTTTGGCAGATGGAATAATATGATAAGGTAATTTTTATTTGACATATTGACAGATGAATTTTATTGACGCATTGATGGGTACGGTGTTACTGTAGCATTGAATTTTAGCTTTGGAATTTTCTCCTTCTAGTAACTAACTTAATAATGTTTATTTGAAAATGTTTTTGACTTATTTTCATTGTTATATATTTAGTCACTAAGTTACCTTTGTATCCTTAGTGCTTATAATATTACTGTTGGTACGTAAAACAATTTAATGGATCATCACACAAGGCATATAAAACACTAACCTTTGAAAGTTCTTGCTTAGAAACGTCTTTTTTTATTTATCGTATTTTATGTTCCCGATAATCATAATACTTTGTTTCATTGTTTCAATGTTTTTCCATATATCGAATTTCAAATATTATGTCGTAATCATTACGATGTAATTAAATACTAAAATTAACTATATGCAATTACTCTATTACAATTAAAACTAGGCACAGTGGTTGCATATTAACGCCAATATTACTGATGAGCGCGAAATGGTTAGATTATTATTATGAAAATTTCACTATGCTAATAATCGTTTTAAGAGACCTTCGAATTTAGTAGGTAGGTATAGTTAGATACACGAACCCACGAACCTCACACTGATTTTTACCAATGCGTAGTTATTTTACAATCACATCCACATGAATAATTGCACAAAGAAATGATGTGACACAGTAAAAACTTTGAAAGAATGAAAAATTGAAATAACAAGATTATTTCAATTTAGAACCGGCTAACGAGACTGCGGACGAAACAAAAAGACATGCTGCAAAAGCTGGCTGGACTACGCAACCAGCCTTTGATTCATTACAGTTTTCGATTACAGTTATCGCCGTCGGTTTGGCGAAAAAACTAAAAAAATACGCTATACGAGTACGTACCGTGGTCCTTCCGTTGTTTTGTATGTCGGGCTTGTAGTTCAGAGGCCGTAGTGCGAGACTTGTGACACAAAAAGATTGTATGATTGACTTGACGTAAATGTTTGAGGGTTTTGAAAATTTCATTTTTGTTATTTGTCGCTAGAGTTGCTGAAATTTCAATACAAATTGAAATGTAAACGTTAAATTTAATAGTGATTTTTGTGTAACATTTAGACAACTATATTAGGGTTAAAGGTAACTTTAGCGTTAGACTATTGTCAGCTCAGCTACGAATATGGGAACTGTAAAGTTTTCGAAACCGCCAATAAAATACGCGAGTGAAATCCGTTTATAGTTGTTTTTCTCCAACTATATTAGCCTTAATTGCATTTACTCGAAAAAATTGTAAGTACCTAAGTATGTGCTTTTATAGATTCAATAGATGCTTTAAACAAGAAAATTCAAAACAGTAGGCAGTGAATTGTCAGACGAAACAGTTTTAAAGAATACAATCTACATTGAATTGCATGTTTTCTTATTTTATAAAATTCCAGTGGAGATCAAATCAATTTCCTCGTTTCTTGTTCATTCCAATTGTGAGATATTATGACCGTCGCAACGAAGCCTAAAGGAAGAAACTCACGAAAGACAAAACAAGTCTAGAAGTGACTTGGTGTGAAAGATAAAACTTGTCTGGAAGGGATTTTTTGTGGCAACGTTCTGTGTAATATTCTCTGATGACTTTGTAGTTATTACACATTGGAATGAAACAACTATAAACGGATTTCACGTGTATTTTTTTTTATTGGCTGACATTTCGGAACCTTTACAGATTCCATAATCGTAGCACGACTGACGTCTTTTGTAAAATAAAATAAAATAAAATACGCGAGTTAAATCCGTTTATACCTAGTTGTTTCATTCCAGTGTTCTGTGTATTATGTGCGTAGCAATACATAGACCTAGTGAGAGTACAGATGTTGTGTCGCTGCTATTGTGATATATTTCTACTTTTATTAAGGGCATAAATATGTATCTAAACATTTTTCTACTTAGACTATTGTATCTATTTTAGTATAGTTACTTAACTATTGCATTCCGTTGTAGGTACCTACTATAGTTTAGTCCTTCATAATAACGTTTGATTTGCGACTGTAGTTTTTATTGGATCTGAGGATAAACAAATATAAGTATTATATCTTTTTTGCAGATAGATAAAGTAGCTATACAGAAATCCTAATGATTGTAAGTAATAAAAACTTTAATTCGTAATTCTTAAGTTTTACTTGACGCTTTAATTATTATTGAACTTTATTACAATAGACGAATTCTATCTATATATTTCGCCAACAAAGCTAAGTCCATTGGTGAAACTAGGATCTTTTCCCAGGGAGGACATGATCTTCTAGAATCCTGTTATATTTGTAAACAGTTTACCTTGATCATCCACAGTTACTAGATCTTTAACATCACAAGGAAATCGAGCGGTAACAGGAAATAATAGCACAAAGGGAACCACTTCGAGAGCTCAGCCATATCCACATGTATATCTAAAATATGGATCCGACTCATTATATCTCCCTTTATCACTTCCAGGCACATTACTCTCATTCAGCGTATTGAGTCGATTGCTAAGTCGAGACTGCATAAGCCGCAGCTGACAACTCAGTCAGTCCCTTTCCAATTTGCTTTCGAATAAATGGGAACGCTTGAATCGCATAAATGAAAACGGTGGAACAAATTGATTTCTCACTCAGACAGAACCGTGCATCGTACGGTCGCGCCTCCAGCTTTTTATGCTCGTGTTTTTTTCGAAAATGATTTTTTGTTAGGTCACCAGTTTTGTGTCCAAAACAGCCGATATAAACGTTTGTGCGATTTGCTTGTTTATGCCGTTTGACACTTAAACTCTTTGGTTTGGATCGTTTTGAATCCCTACTAATATTATAAATGCGAAAGTAACTCTGTCTGTCTGTCTGTCTGTTACGCTTTCACGCTAAAACTACTGGACCGATTTAAATGAAATTTGGTACAGAGAAAGTCTGGAGCCTGAGAAAGGACATAGGCTACTTTTTAACCGACTGCAAAAAAAGAGGAGTTCCACGCGGACGAAGTCGCGGGCAGAAACTAGTTCCATATAAAGCTCAATATTTTCACCTAAATAATTTTGCCGAATGTTGAAAATTGGTGAATTATATATGTGTTCAGTACGTATGTATGTAAAATCCAGGGTTTGGTCGTACGTGACCGTCTGGCGCTCACAAGCACGAGTGCTCCAATCGTGCTCACAACCGACTCTAACCAAGCGAGCGTAAATATCTAATTGAATTTACAGACACAATACTGCGGTACCGACAATTTTCTACCCTTTAGAAACATTTTTATTAAGGTTTCGTAAACAGTAAACTCGTTAACACGTCGTATATGTATTTATAAAGGCTTTGTAAGAGAACCCGAATATAATTTTCGTTATAAAATACATTTAGATGACGTTTAATAAAACTAAGAAATTGTAGAGGTAAAATTTTACCTATCTAACTACAAAAACTGGTAATCGTGGCATACAATGCTGTCGAATAGTTTTGAGAAGTTAATAACTTGTCAAACCCTTTTATTAAATACCTAACCCATTTTATTAAACCTGTCAAACAGTTCTACCCCGTGAGCACCAGGTGGTTAACAGCATATATTATAGAAGTAGTACCTATAGGTAGTTAATAATGAAGAGGTACGAATCACCAGATAGTTTAACAATTTAACTCGCTAACTTACATAAAGATAATAAAAAGAACGTGACGTTATACAATCCATATCAATCCATCTTGATCACTATCGAGACTTTATTTTCAATCTTTTCTTAAGAATCCTTACTAATATCATAAATGCAAAAGGAACTCTGTCGGTCTGTCTGTTACACTTTCCCGCTTAAACCTCTCAACCGATTTTGAAGAAATTTGGCACAGACAATCTTTAGACCCTAAGAAAGGACATAGGCTACCTTTTATTGCGATTAGAAGCCGTGCGAAGCCGGGGCGGACCGCTAGTTGCCAAATAAAAATAAAAACACAATACAATCCATAAACTTCCCTCTTGCGTCAATGCGGTTAAAAGGTCAAAGCTGTATTATAGAAAGACTTAAGACCAATTTGGAAATATCCGCCAGCATCGAGCCTGGAGGGTGCTCCAATTAATTGAAAGAGATCGAGCGCAGAGAGCTTCGTGTCGAGTGTGTACAAACTGACGTGATGCCACTTAGTGGCGAGATGTTGGTATCGTACGTGGTGTTTAGTTTGTCTTTAAATGAAACTTACGGCTCAAGAAAATCGCGCAATAGTAGGCTTAATAAACCTGACTGAGTTTCTTTATCTCATAGGTACGTATTTTTATTATTTCAATCGAATAATGAATTGCAAAGATGGCGTTTGAAAAGTTTGGGAGTGGGAGCTCGTGACGTGACGACGAGTTTAAGTAGTAAGTACATAACGTGAAGTCACCAGCTCTCATATTCGAAATTTAGAAGCGCTTATCGTTGGCATTTTTGTTCGTTTGTAAAATGAAAAAATACGTATCCAATATTTTTAATATTAATAATCTGAGCTTAATCGAAACTTACTTAGACATAATCTCGCTTAATTTATTAAATAGACCCTTCTTTTAAAATAAAAAAGAAAAACAAAATTAAATATTTTTAAGAGGTTCAAATAATAAATAAAATAATAAATAAATAGCTTTGGACAATTCACACCAATTATCTAGTCCCATTTTAAGCAAAGCTTTGCTTGTGTTATGGGTACTAGACAACGGATAAATATACATAAATACATATAAGACATCCAAGACTCAGGTACAGATGCCAGTGCTCATCACATTGACATCTGCCCCTAGCGGGATTCGAACCCGCAACCTCCGGTTTCGTAGTCAGGACCTCTAACCACTAGACCAACAGGCCGTCAAATTATATATTAATTAAGTGTTTAAGCCAGGTTACCTATTTAAAAAAAAGTACTTACCAAATGCTAATTTGGATGTCCAATAGTTTTACGAAAATCAGTCCAACATTTCTAATTCTCTGATTAAATAAATTCATTCTAATGATTGGCGGAAACGAATCCGTTATTCTATTAGGTGCAAACCAATCGGCTCCCGTAATAAATTCAATATTGATATTCGATCGCTGGGGCCTGTGATAGCCGTGTTTAAAATGTAGTTCGCCGTATCGGAATATTCTGCATAAGTAAATTAAATTTTCTCATTTTAAAATCTTGGCATACTCCAAGCTAATTATTGAAGATTTTTAAATTGAATTCTTTGTTAACACAGGAATGAAATGAAAATCTATTAGAAATAGTGAACGTAGTCTCAGTCAAGTATGCGTTTAATTTTTAATTATATTTAAAATTGCAATTAATCTTTTAAGCTCATTATTATTAGAGTTTCGTACTAAAAGGGTAAAATGGCACACTATAACTGAGACTTCACTGTCTGTCTGTCACCAAGTTGTATCTCATAAACCATGATGGTTAGTCAATTTGCACAGATGATACGAGTAGGTATATTTCTGTTCGGGTATAACAACAAATATTTAAGGAGGCTCCCATATAAGAAATTTGAATATTTTGCTGTTTTATAGAACGTAAGGAATCCTTCAATTAGTCGGCTTAATAAAATTCAATTTATCTTAAAGGCTCATACTAATTTTAATTCATTATACAAACACAAAGTACCTACCATCAAAACAAAATGCTATCTGTACTTTATTATTCAAAACTACCAAACAAAACCAGTTTACACCGTCGTTGAATATAGCACCACAGTCTTCACGATTCGGTCACGTTAGAAAACTGTAAACCATTGTCACCTGGTAACTACAGAACGTAAATCCCAAACGTCACGCTGTATCGCCTCTCTCATTCCTACGAGCCGATGTCGTTTCGTTTTCGTACAGTTTGTGGAATAAAACCACTCTGGAGTCGAGAGCAGGTCGTAAACTTTACGAGCTGAGGTCAAACGAAGTCTGTTGAACGGGAATTTCGTTTATAACAGTATTCCTAGTGTCAGATAAGCTTCTAGTGTAAGCCTGCAGTCAAGGCTGTTGGTCTCTAGGGTGGCTCTAGTGATAGAAATATCATGTGGACATATTAATCCCGGTTGTTGGAAATAGGCTACGTTAGAATGTTGTGCAAGTTAGAGCCATTTGATTGATTAATTCAATGCATGATTTTGTGATTTTATATAATCCTAATTTATATATTAATCTTTTTATTAACTGAAAAAGCTTTAGTATAAGATTATCGTCAGCTCAGTCAGCTGCGAATATCGGCACTGTAATGTTTTGGAAACATCAGTAAAAATGCCCGAGTTAAATCCATCATAATTGATTCGTCATAATGTACCTAATGCGAAATAATTTAACGTTTTTTTTGTGTACTATTATGTGAATTCCATAGGCTTCGTCAGTTAAAATACTATAAAATCGGAAACAAGCTTCGTCAAAATAAATTAGGTAAGTAGGTACTGTAAGTACTTAAAAAATAATATATTTTATACAATTTGAGTATTTAAATGATAACTCGAATCTGTAAATATAAAGATAAAAACAAATTAAATAATAGGTATGTAAAAAAAAATACGGAAGAAATCTTATGAATCTTGTGAAGTAAATTGTTAAAATCCCAATTTATCCAATGATAAAATACGAAGTAATTTAGTATCTGATCTAATCAATAAATATTTATAAATATAAAACAAATGGACTTATAACTATCAAAAATATACGAAATATCGTCATTAAAATAAAAATGTATAAGGTTTATTTTATAAGTTTTTAACGAATAAATTCGTAAGTCACATTATAATTTAAGGATGCCAATCAGGTAATCTTATTACCTTATTTATTGTATTGCATCTTTGAAATTTTGCTTCAAGAACGTCGTATCAATTTAAAACAAGACGCTATTAACCTGGTCGTTTAAAGACACCCATTTCTCCTAGGACGTAACAGTACAAATCGGTTTTCCCCGGGAACATTAGGCAAATAACCAAGTATTTCGCTCACGCAATTTACCCCTAATGGTGCGTTAAGATGCGAGTTAAACAACTCGATGACTTGTTACAATTTTCCCCAACAGCAAGGATTTGACAACTGGCATGATACAGTTTTATATTTCGTAAAACATTTTTGAAAGTTGGCACTACTGTAATGTAGTTATGGAATGGTTTGAAGTTTTAGAACGTGACTGTCGGCTGTTTTTGTCTTAAAAGATTCATCGCTACGTAATATAAAACAAAGTCGCTATGATTCTGTCCCTGTGTACCTGGTCCATGCTTAAATCTTTAAAGCTACGCAACGGATTTTGAAGTGGTTTTATAAGAGACTAGCGGTTCGCTCCGGCTTCGCACGGATCCCTAATTTTTTTCAAAATATTCTATAGCCTATGTTACTCAGGGTGAACGTAGCTTCCCAACAGTGAAAGTCCAGTAGTTTTTGAGCCTATTCATTACAAACATACAAAAATAGGTACAAATCTTTCCTCTTTATAATATTAGTATAGATATATTCAAGAGGAAGGCTTCTAGCACCCGTGTGAAGCCGGAGCAGGTCTCTAGTCATATTTATAAAAAGTACTTATCTTTAACAAATATCATTCTCGATCGGTACGTCACGTTTTGAAGATTAAAGTCCCGATAACAGTTTTTTATCTCAAAGAAAATATTCTCAAATCTACCACATACTTATCTCCCATTTGAATAAAATCACATTAAAAAATAACACGAATATTTTTCTTAAAACGTATGTGGTAACTTTATTCAATCTGCAAATAGGTACGCATTCAGAGAATAACACTTTAACATCAAATTACATTTTTATAAAAATCGTCGACCTTACCTCGGTAATTTGATTTCGTGTCTGGCACAAACAAAATATTTCTGTCTGTACCAAGACGATTCAAAGCAGCCTTTCTCGTTTTAACGACCGCGTTTCGACGTGGTTTACGTGAAATATTTTTATGCAAAGTTTATGCTGCATTGTAACCTCGACTTGTATCGGATGGAATTTAATAAAACCAAGACATTTCAACTGTAACTTGTGTCATTTTACAGTCATTACGTCTGTCAAGTAAACAAAAGAAAATTCATATTATTATGTTACCATTGTAACATCATGATGAGAAATTAATTCAGGTAATAATAATATGTGTTTCAACATTTGAGTTGCTTAATTGTAATTACTTATAGGTATTATAATGTTATTGTTCTTCGTATTGACGATCTCGGTATGCGTGACAATAGATTAATAATATTATGTGATTATTTCGATATAAATGAATCTAATCTAATCTAATAGGCATGGCTATTTTATACTCGCACAATAAAGTATAAATATACCTACGAAGTGTTTAATTTATACTTCGCTTAAAAAGAAGTGAAACAATAAAATAAAGTAATACCTACATACCTTACCATAGTCATCTGATTCTTGTCCGTATCTCATTCAGTAAACATCAAAACATTTACGGCGTAAATTACCACGAAACTGCCACAGTTGACAATATAGCAATAGACAATCGACTAGAAACATCCCCACGAGTAGCAAACTTCCCATTTATCACAGCTTAGTTTACTAATTCGACGGTAACAAATAGATTGGGAACCCTCCCGGTCCTGTATTAATTGTAAAAGTTACCTGGTTCTTAACAAGGAATACGAACTAATCGGGGTCGCGTACTTGTACGTGCGATACGTGCGGTGGCACCTTTAACTAATCTACGTAAGCTATGTGTTGTGTCTACATACCTAGCAAGGTATATATGTATGTGCCAGCATCGTATAATCCGCCGTATTACATTACGGTTAGCCGTTTTAGAAAATAGGGCCCAATATCAGCATGTTTTTGTAAAAATCGTGTGTCATAAAGATTTTCCCCCTATTAGTCTATTTTACTATAGAGCCAGAAAGAATGTCAATAAACTAAAAACGAGGTTACATTAAGCGGAACCTTCGCCCGGCTCAAACTTTTAAATCTACGGAATCTCAGTGTAATTTGTTAAATCCTTTTAACCCAAATTAAAAGACGTAATTCCAACTAGTTTCTTCCATGTGCTAGAAAATTTTGCGAAGTAAGATTTCTTTAGTAAAATAATAATTAGTTACTCAAAATCTGGTACCGAAACATTTCTACGTGGTTTCCAAATTACTGCCTATAATTACTTATGTTAAGAAATTTTGTTTAACTAATGTACCTAAAAAGTACGCATGATATTTTTTTATGTTACATGATGATACGTTGATTTCAAGTTTGTTTGATTTAATTTGTGTTTGTTTAGGTATCTACTATTAAACATTATCATTTGTTCTTACTTTAAGCTTTTTTAAGCAAAGTAGGTACCTAAAGTCAACGTTTATATAAACACTGCAATTTTCTAATAGTTGAGAGTTCTCACTGTGTTGACTAGGCTCGGGCAAGAAACTTATGCGGAACTGCCGTCGAACTGCCCCAGTTCCACCGTCACCGTTTCACTTGCTATGAGAACTGTTACTATAGCACAACGCTGAGTATCTTGGCTGGCTCACTCAGCAGAATATGGACGGAATAGTTCGAAGTAATTACTTAAACGTTTGGGTTACAGACACTCACTCGTAAGGCTCACATCCTACGAAAATTATGAACGTGAAAGTTTATGAAGATTTTCTTTGCCGCTGATCTTAATTGTGTGAAAAGTGCTATACCCTACGTAGGTATACCTACACTATGTTTTTGACTATAATAGGATAAAACAGCGGGATGCAGATAGTATAAAACCCGTTCTTAACAAATTATTGATGACAGTATTGCCAGTTGCTATCAAGATGACACTCACTCGTAAGTATAAGATGTTTTTTTTGTGGTTGATCTTATTTCTGTGTATCTATATAGCTTAGTCTAAATTAAGAATTACCCTACATTTTTGACTTACAGCGGGTAAAACAGTGGGTGGCAAAAAAGTCTTAACAAAATATTGATGATAGTAAATTGTCAGTTGGTATGAACTAAAATTAAAACGTCGGTACCTAAAATGGTAGTGTGGACATTCCACCTACTTACAAGATGAACGAAAAATCGATAGACGCTGGATCTTCGCATCGCCGGAAGCCTTTTGAGGTCTTTGAACAGCAATGGAGTTCTTTCGGCCGATATGCCTTCAACTGTAAAGTCGCACTGCAATTCAATATTAAATGTTAAATTTTAAAAAGATTGATGTAGTGTGTTCTTTGTATGACGTAGGCATCCGGTAAGAAACGGTTTTCAAAAATTCTACCCAAAAGGAGGTAAAAAAGGACGCGCATATATTTGTATGCAATAACGTGATTCTTTGGTCCAATCAATAACAAAGTACACCAACTTCAAAAGTATAATGACGTGTTCACATAGTAGTCTTTTGAATGACTACAATACAGAGTTTTATACACATAAAATCTCTGTAGTGTTATATATGGAAAACATACATATAGATAATAATTTTTAGTTGACCCTTTCCAGTAGTAGAACAAGATTTGTCAATTACAGGGGCTAATTAGAAGCCAGAAACCTGTCACTAATTGGCGGGATTTGACAGCTAGACCTCACTCAAGAGTAGTAAAATGAGAGTGAAAGTTTGTATAAAATTTTTAAGAATAATTTTATGCAAACTAGGTTTTAGAATGAATTTATCTCCTAAAGGGGTCAATGGAGATAAAAGGCAAAAATTTTTTGTTTATTAAATCTATAAGAGCGAAGTGGCTAGTCTTTATAAGGTTGTGCTTATAAGTGTACATGTAATAAGCGAAGTGGTCTGCCATTGTGGCGGGGTCCATTCACTTTAGAATACTGTGGCCAAGCGATTTAACCACTCAACCTCTATAAGACGAAGGATTTAACTATTTTAATAATATTTTATGTTGTTTATGTTTGAAGACGTCGCTTTTGTTTTCCAACAAATTGTGGACTTAGAGATTTAAATAAATGATATTTATTGTTTAATATATTGACTAATATAGTTAGTGCATTGAAAATATGTTACACTGAAATTGAGTCGCCATATCTTAATTGGTTTTAAGTTGTAATAATTCTAACAAAATAAGTCTTTAGTACCTATATATACTTTTTAAAGCGAACGTATTATCGATCAATTTATAAATTGTTTAACGTATATTTGTCATCATTTAATTGAATGATGTCCACTGCTGATATGTTATCCTCCAAAGAGCTCACAATGATAATTTCAGCGCTACTCTGAATCGTACGAGGTAGTAATCGGACTACCTTGTAGAAGGCCTATCTAAATATGTAGTCATAAGATAGTCCGTTATAAATGTTTTAAGAAGGAGTTACCTTATGTTTGAAGCGCAAATAGATTTTAGCAAAACTATAAGTAACTACAAAGTAGCCTATCTAACCTGCTAACTATTACAAAACGTAGAAATTTACTTTGATATTTTATTCCATTCAGTTCCTAAGATAACGCAGTTCGAATTCCGATACATGGGGGTACGCCTATAATGATACATCTCAATTTGCAAGAAGAGACAGGTCGAGGTCCTTTCGACCTCACGAACGTAATTGCGAGGGCGTGAGGTCCCCCGAGAGTTTTTAATCCGACCCCTAACTTCTGCCGTCACATTAATAAGGAAATAACACCAAATTACCGGTCCGTATTCGTTCTTAAAGTTAGATTGAATAAAAGGTTGCGTTCGTATAGCAAGGTGGTTTGTAATGTAATTAAAATTGTTTTTTTTGTGTAAATAAGTGTTAAAAATTTCTGATGGTCACTCGGTTATTGCACATTGGGTAAAATTACAACGGATTTAAGTCGGATTTGTTGTTAAAATGAAATAACTATAACGGATCAACTCGGGTAGGTATTTTATTTAATTTGCTGACGTGTCGAAAATTTTACAGCTCCCGTATTCGTAGCCGTGTTAGCTCGTTATAATTGTTTCATTTTAATTTGATATAGCCAGAAAAACCATCAGAAATTATCACGTATATTCATTTTATGCTGATGTTTCCATAACTTTAAAGTTTTTATATTCGTAGCAGACTATGCTATTGATGGATATTTTCAAGATAAAAACTATTCTATGTCCTTGTCTGGGACAAAATATAACATACTTATATCTTAATCGGTACACCCCTTTAAGCGTAAAATGGCAGCAGGCATACAGATAGGCACTTATAATATCCAGTAAGTATTTAATCAACATCTTACAAGCTCGATAATCAAATCATAATGGAATTTTACAAAACGCTCCCGTCACCATTTTGGGTAGTTAAACAGTTAAGTTGTCGCGTACTGTTAACGTCGTAGGTTGTACGTAATCGGATCGAACGTCAGCAAAACTGAACTCCTTATGTGGGGAAGTAGTCATCGTACCAGACGTAATTTAATATTATACTCGATGTGTTCCGGGAATTTGTGGGGGATTTTCGATTTCATGTTCCAGTGCTGTGATATAATTGAAATAATGATATCTGTGTCATGTTACTTATATGTCATGATTCAGTTGTGTCAAGTTCTAAGAATGAAACATATTGTAAAATAAGAATAATGATATTCGCAAAGGGAAGAGTAAAAAAATCTGTAAACACTGCATTAAGACGGTCGGGTACAAATATTGTTTCGTTTCAACATGATAGTCATAATAGTGTCATATAAATATGTATAATAATATATTAAACTGTATTTTATAGTAAGTTTTCATAATGATGCGTTTATGTGAAATCCCCTGTATTTCTATGATGTAGGTGTTCAATGGTGTTGTTGGTACACAAATAATTATTTATAATACATAGGTACCTACTTATTTGTATTTATTAAATGTATATGTTTAACTATTTGTTGTAATATAATAAATAAAATACAACTATAATATACCAGTATAATAAGTAAGCAACATTCTTGAATGTTCACGAAATTACATAAAAACTGTTTATCATTTAGTTAGTCGTAACCCGTAAGTATAAACCCATTTAGTGTCTCCCACTTGTAATCCATTTAGTAAGTAGTAACCCTTTTAGTGAGCAGTAGCCCATTTAGTAAATATAAACCCATTTAGTAAGTTGTAACCCATGTAGTAAGTAGTAACAGAATGTAATCGAGGGAAACATTATACCAAATCATTAGGTGATTAGTTATGTGATTAATGTTGCACCGGTCGAGTGGCTAAACGAGGGGGAACCCAATACCCTTAAGGTCGATCCTGCACCCAAGGTACCCCTGAACAAGATTAGATGATAATTATTATGAAGTTCACTAACGAAACTTAAATAGAGTAGGAATTATGTGAATCCTTACTTACTAGATAATATTATAAATGCGAAAGTAACTCTGTCTGTCTGTCTGTTACGCTTTCACGCTAAAACTACTGGACCGGTTTAAATAAAATATGGTACAAAGAAAGTCTGGAGCCTGAGAAAGGCTACTTTATAACCGACTGCAAAAAAGGAGGAGTTCCACGCGGACGAAGTCGCGGGCAGAAGCTAGATGGTAATATTATTTGATTTAATAATTTCTGATGCTTTCAAGTTATTATACATAAGGATGAAAGGACTGTAACGGATTTGACTCGCGTATTCTATAATAATTTCTGATGCCTTCGCCGGTTATTACACATTGGAATGAAGCAACTATAAACGGATTTAACTTGCGTATTTTATTTTATTGTGTGACGTTTCAAAAACTTTACAGTAGTAGATACCTATCATTTGTAACCGACTGAGCTGACGAGAATCTAACACTAAAGTGATTTTACAATATCCGAACTAACTTACATATTTAGAAAGTTATATATTATAGTTTATTATTATCTTTCAAATTATTCGATTCTTTTTCTATAACATTTTGACATTTTACTATTTATGTATGATTTAGAATTAAGAACTAAAAAAACGCAAAAGCCACCACAACAAGTTCTACATAATAAAAGGCTGTATAACAGCGAACATCTAAACACAGTGGTTGTACGTCTTTTATAGAACTTTTATTCTGTTTGAGTAGCCTCTTAATAATGAAGTCTCACATGGACCCGTTTCCATTCAAATGTAAGGACATAATATACCTAACACGCACACATACATACAGTAAAATTTATGAGAACACCCGTATAAGGCTCGCGGTTTTAATATCTGTCGTAAATTACTGTGGGTGTACTGCACAAATTGGGCTTGTTCAATGCTCTAATTCGGCTTATTGTTTTATGACTGAGGTTTCACAATAATTTTAGCAAACGAATTATTTATTCCTAGAATGGTTTTGTCAATTATCACGGCGTTTCAGTTGAAACGGATATTTTTTGGATACGATTGAAAAAAAAAAACTTTTTATGTTGAAACTTCTGTTTAATTGAAACGGATTTATGAAAATAAATCTTTTATACAGAGAATTTTGTATTTTATATACTAGCCTTTACCCGTGTTCTGTTAGGTAAAGAATATTTAAGTACCTATTCAAGTTGCAAATAGGTTTGACAATAAATGGACCTCTTTTTTTAATGTCTCTTTACCCCTAAGGTGATATCCCCTTAAATATCTTTTCTTATCGAATGCCTACGTCATACAAACAACACACCCTCCAAGTTTGAGTTTTCCATGATCAGCGGTTTAGGCTGTACGTATACAAACCTTTTTATGTACCTACCTACCTATAGATTAAGTTGCACTTTAAATTTAACTACCTTTTATTTTTTTAAAGGTTTCAAATGGTTTTAATTAGTTTGGTCTAATATTAGCAAAAAATATCAATTTGGTCGTTATCCGCTTCCAACTGGATTTACATCAAAATTTCAGCTATGAATCTAAATCTAAATGCGATAGCGTACATAAAAATAAATTTTAAGTTGCTTAAAAGCTTTTTAAAAATATATCTGAATGTTTTAAAAGCTTTTGTTTAAAAAAAACATAGTATCTATCATATCGTTTTAGCTATAATTACCTACACGCTCATTGTCAGTAGGTGCCTGCCTACTTAGGTAGGTATACATACACAGTTTCTATGCTAATAATATAATAAAGAGGAAAAGTTTGTTTGGATTGAATAAGTTCGTAAACGACTGTACTAATTTTAAAAAATATTTCACTATTGGAAAGCTACACTATTCCCGTGTGAAATATTTCGGATATAAAAAGGGATCCGGGTGAAGCCGGGGCGGGTCGCGAGTAAAGTATATAGGTATAGTAGGAATCTAAACATTTAATACGATGTACCTATTAATCGATATTCGATCGATATCGGTTCAACACCATTAGTTTTAATGATAATGATATTTGTAAGTACCATTCATTTGACGCCTATAGTATAAATGGAAGCGCGTAAAGTCATAAGTGTAGGTTCAAGTCCCACTGGAGGTCTCAATTTTTTTTACTCTTGTACAAATATTATTATAAAGTATCTGTCAAATCACGGAGACTTTTATTTGATGACACCCTTTTCTGCGTCTAGGAACCCAAATTGTTTTATTATCAGAAATTCCTGAGGCCTTCGCGGTTATTATACATTAAAGCATAAGCCAATATCGGCTCAGTCTTGCTAGGATTATGGAATCTGTAAAGATTCCGAAACGTCAGCCAGTCAAATAAAATACGCTAGTCAAATCAGTTTAATGTTGTTTTATTATCAATATTTTAGTAACACTAACTGGGCAATTCCATCACGAAATGTCCAACAATGTTAAAATCACAGCTGTCCCGGGTCCAATCTATCATTACGGGAATTTTGCTTCCAGCGGGCTAATACAAGCTTATTCGTATTAATTAGTACGGACTTATGGCCCCTAATGATGTTCAAATGTACACACGAACTTTGGCAGGCCTATGTCCCGTCGGGAGTTCTTGTGAACTTACGTAGGTAACTTATGAATTTAGTACCCATTTAACAATTGATTTTTTTAACATTGGAATGAAACAACTGTTAACGGATTTAACTCGCGTATTTTTATTTTATTTTATTAGCTGACGTTTCGGATTCTTTACAGTTTCCACTGAGCTGACAATAGTCTAACGCTAAAGCTTTACTAAAGCGTTAGACTATTGTCAGCTCAGTCGTGCTACGATTATGGAAACTGTAAAGAATCCGAAACGTCAGCTAATAAAATAAAATAACAGTTGTTTCATTCCAATGTGTAATAACCGCGAAGGCATCAGAAATTATTATGATGTTATTAAGTTTGATGATGATTTATTATGAGAATATTTGTCATGTTATTAGCAAAACAGCGATAAGTTAATAGGTATGTCACTTGTTTTAAACGATCCCATAAAGTATAAATACTGATATATACCTAAAAGGAGAAGCTGATTTAAGGAATGACATATCAACTCAGGGATCCTTATAGTTTGCGTTGAGCTAGAAACTTGAAAATTTGCAAAGAGGGAAGCACTAAGAAATGTTTTTAAAATAATCACCAAAGAGGGTAAAACGGGGGTGCAAATTTAGTATGTAACTTTACCATTTTGTGTGAAAGTGATCTATAGAAGCGGAGTAGTAACTATTCAACCACAAGCTAGTGTGTAATAACCGCGAAGGTATCAGAATTATTACATAATAATATACAAAGGAAAATTGGTAAGGAGTAGATATATTGAATGTTCCTTAATTAGTCCCTAATGATTTAGAATGTATACAAGATATATTTAACCGAAAATAGTTTTTGTGTACCTTTTTTGACTTAATCGATTATTTATCGTTAAGTACTGGATTAGCCGAACCAAGCGCCCGGTGGCCAGTTTTTCACTAAATCCCTGTGGAGATTTATGTTTTTCCTGCCTGATTTAAATTGATTAATTAGTCTTTGTCTTCTTTAATACTTTTTTAGAAGCTACCATAAATTTATCGAAAAATTATACCTTTCCACCATACCTTGATTTCAGATGTGTCCGAAGTTTTGGTATTTTTTTTAAATATCGCTAAAAACGTATTTAAAATATTACGTAATAATTTAACAAAAATTTAAAAATTCTATGAAAATAAACAATCATGGTGTAGAAAAAGATCTGAGAAAGGTTTAAAATTTTTTTTATTGTACAAATCACAATGCTATTAATTTGTTCATTTATTTTAATTAGAATCGTCCAAACAGGTCAAATACCTATTTCACGTTTACTTACAAAAAAATCGTTGTACAAATTATATGAAATGAGCGTTCTCATTAAATAAACATGGCCCTATATACATCTCGATGAAAAAGCACGTACCAATATTATGTCCACACTCAAAACACCGCTGCTGCATTATTATGCATGCTCCTTTCAGACGGTTGCCCAGGTGACCTGTTCCATGCGATAATGCAAATTAGACTCTGTATCGAGGAACAAAAGGTATATTCTCAATTTGACGCGGCGGGTCCCGTCAACTCATATTAAGTTTGCCTGTAAGCTTCTTATCAGACTGTGTATGGTGAAGATAAAGCGGACCACCGATGGACCCCGTCTACGAGCGGAATGTTTTGTATACAGTCACGTACAACTTTACGCTACCGTATTTATCGTTAAATTTTAAGAGAGGTGTTTATCAAGAAGCGCTCGCAAGCGCTTTATAGCTTTAGTTTTGAGTAAATTATCAATAACAGCGCAGTTTGTTGTTATTGTATTCAGTTATTGAATAAAAGTGTGAAGGTGCTCTCGATAGCTAACGGCTACGGTAGGAAGATTGAGGTTTTCTGAAAATTGTTAATTGAGTTAATGTTGACATCGTGGATTGATACGTAATTTAAAACTAATATTATTTTGGAAACAAAATCCATAATTACATACAAAAAAGAAGTTGGTTGATTGTGACACTTAATACATATTCTATTTAGTACCCTAATCAGTACAAAATATATTTTTTAGGTGTTAGTGTTGTATTTTATTATGCTCCATGAGAACGCATATTTTAAAAAAGGTTATAAATACAACTTGAATTATAAGTTCATTATAGACGTGTGCGATAATAAAATGGAAAAAAAACTATTAAAAAAGGGGAAATAAAATAAAGTTATAAGTGTATAACTGTACCTGTCCGGCTAGCGGGGTGGAAGACCATCGTTGGAGCTTTAGTGCATGAAATTTGACAGCAACCCCCTTACCCTCTTACCCACCTTTTCGCTCACCCCCCAATAATATTAAACTGGTATTCATCGGCAGTCACCTCGTACAAATTAAAAGAGGTAGCCAATTGTGGCCGATTAGCGGCTTCTGGAATATTCGATTATGTAATTACGGCATTAAGTTATTAGGGGCTGTGGTTAAATTGAATAGCTCTTGTAAGTGGTTAAGATGGTTCATTTTTTTGTAAAAGACTTAGGTGCCTACTTAGAGAGAGAGTACCTCTGCGATGATAGACATACATTATCTGTCGGAGTCTGTCTGAGGAGATTCCTTTAAAGTAGGGTTGCCATACGTCCCGGTACGCCGGGACATGTCCCGGTTTGAAGCATGGTGTCCCGGCGTCCCGGCCGATAAGCAAATTGTCCCGGTTTCAAAATCATAGTTATTTAATAGAGGGCTGGACTTGGTAAACAGTAACATACCTCCAATAATAACTAGCCTACGATAGGCCGTACGTGGATAGAACGACGTAAGCGCTGACAATTGTCCGTTCACGTTTCACGAATTTACGTTAACAGTGTCAACGCATTTCGAGATCGCAGACTCTTAGCGTTGACAGAGCGCATCAATGGCATGCTATCAAGCCCACTATGTGACTTAGAGATGTTTGATACAAGGTCGATTTTTCTAATGCATTGATATTTTATATCGATTTTATACATTCAGTTGATACCTGACTTCTTGAGAAAACTCGACCTAAGAAGCGTTAAAATTAAAAAAAAATCGAATATTATTATGTAATTAAAAAAAAATTACCACCGAAGAAAAAACTTCAAAGGCAACAAAAAACAATAGCGCACTACATAGATTTTTTTTTTTTTTCAGTGCGAATTTGTTGTTCTTTGTTGCCATTATTGTTCTTTGTTGCCTTGTAGTTTTTTTCGACAGTGAAATGTATTATTTAGTTAAGTATTATTTTGTAATTGTCTTTGGCCATAATTTATACAAATTATTACATGCTTCATTTGTAATTACTTTTGAAATTGCTACCTACCTTGTTTTTGCTATTAACTTTTAGTGAAACAATAAATAACCCCTATTTTTCCAACCTTACGGTAGGCGTCTTTTTTCCAAATTTTTATGGGATCAACTTTGAGGTATGCCCTATCCAATAAAAAAAGAATTATCAAAATCGGACTACTCTGTAAAAAGTTACGTCTGGTCATACGATACAATCAGTGCGTGAAAAATTAATTATCCCCTATTTTCCTACCCTTAAGGTTGGTTTTTTTTTTATCTAAATTAACATGATTAGTCCAAATCCTATTTTTTTTTTTTTTTTTACCTTTAGTTTTTCTTGAAATGTCCCGGTCCGAGTCCTTACACTTATGGCAACCCTACTTTAAAGGAATGCGGAATTATTTGAAGTCATATTTTGGTTATATGTTTTTTCATATTAATTTTTAATACACGATCCGTATTTTATTCATATCTACACTACTAGTAAAGCAATAGGGATGATATTTGGATAAAGAAAACGAAATTTTATATAGTCCGTCAGTTAAATTTTTCTTTTCTGAAACAAACAAAAAATGGAAAAATGTTTGCTACAAAAGTTCATGTACTGTTGCCGTCAAGATATGGTACTATTTATACCATAACGTGACGCTATAGCCCCCATTTCCGAACTTTTATAGTATATTTGTCATTTAATGTTCGATTGAAAACGAAAAATTTTTTTTGGAAATCTACTTGATGGACAGAAAAAAGCAGTCGGCATGCCTATACTACGTCTATAATTAAATTTTCTTCTTTAAACACGAATACATTTTATTATTCATTGATGACACCATTCATTGATAATTCTTTCTAGAATTCAACGCAAAAAATATACAACGAAAAGCAAGTTAATGCAATTTCCAGTGAAGAACTTTATTGATTGAAGCTTTATGAATATTCAAACTGAGGTAATACAGGCTGTTAAATAGGATTAATTTGTGTCAGCTTTTCGAAGTTGCTGCAGTTCTACTTCAAGGAAAGTAATAGGTAAATTCATTCAAATTTCCGTTACTATGAAGCAGAGTTAAGTATAATGATACTATTAAGTAAGTAAGTATAATAATTCAATAAAGATTTTCTCAGTTTCTTGTTGCCTTTCCTTTTCTTTTTGTAGCTAGGTTTCATCCACCCAACTACAATTTTACCATCAAGGTAGAATAATATAAGTGTTCAAACACCTATTCTATCAGACAAACTTAGCATTGCGAATAACATAAAAGGTAGGTATGTACAGTAGTTTTTGGCAAATACACAACTACGTAATTTTTCGTTTATTATATATTATTATATACCTACTAGCACTTGTCTGCGTATTTTGTATGCCCAAAATTAGAACTTTACAGGATAGTGTAGTACACGCCAATATGTTTATGTATTTATACATACTTTAGAGACAAAAAAATTACCCATGATATTTATTTACTGTTCTTTTAAAAAGTAGGTAGGTACTAAGTCTTAAGTGTGTGCTTATTCAGAGCATTTTATAAAACAAGATGATTTAAAATTTTTAGGACAACACAAAATTTTACTGGGATCTTACTTTTATATTCTCGTACAGTAAAGACAGATCCGAAAACGCTTATGCCTATGTACCTAAAACACATGCAGCGTAACCTTGAGCTCTGACCTTAGCTTTTACTGTCCCTAAACATTTTATAGACAAGCGATCCCTGAATAAAACAAGGGCAAACAACGTTTCCAAATATTTGAAGATGTCACACGTCACATCCGGGGTAAAACTTTCGTGGAAATATATGTTTGTATCGAAGAAAGGTACGGTAAATATGTATTTAGACATTGAGAACCTGAAAGTCTTAAACGTCTTATTTAAAAAAAATGTGTTAGAAATCCGATGTCTTATATTTTATAAATAACCCCAAACAGCGATTATGACTAGGAGGTGATGTAGGTAGCGAGTGTTTAGGAGATAAATTATATAGGTACTTAGTTGATTGGTTTATGTGAGTTCATCAATAAGTAAAAAATACATAGGTGAAAGCAATAAGATAAGTAAAAAATATTGTCAAACAACTGACTGGTGTGTTATAGCCGGTTTTATAGACTAACATCTCAGGGCCGCCAGGCCCTACATATTTTCTCAAGCATAATATTATATATTATGGGATAAAGTAGTGCTAGTATTTACTTAAAAGTGTGTGTATATCCTCTAAATTGAGTAGACGGCCTTGGAAACTTAGACATTATATAAAAAAAAAAGAAAAAAAAATGTATTAATATTAAAGTGGATGTAAGTAGAGTTCTTACAGAAATAATCATTCCAATCATCCATTAAGATTATCTTATACGCATTATTTTAGCCACAAGCATCAGAAGTCAGAATAAATAAAAATAACAGAAAAAAATTAAAGGCGACATTTCTTTTTTCAATATCTCTTAGCGGGTATTATTATGTCAGCGACCGCGGAGGCTGTCACGGGCGAATTTCATTTTTAGATTTCAGACGAATAACGGAAATGAGAATTGTCATCAAGTTCTGAGACATCACTTTACATGAGATCCTGTGGCACGCCGTCGTCCGCATTCGTTCATTATTTACCTGGTACGAGGCTTATTGTCTTTATGAACCTTACGTGAAATCCTTTGTTCTGCTTTGTTGGCAGGTGAGAATTACCGCTGCACTATAATCACGGGTTTGGATCTAATAAAAATTAGGGCAGTGTCGGTAAACAACTTTGGAGCTAGCGTCGTTGGCTTAACCATCTCATTTGGTGTCTCAAAGGTATTGTGTATATAAGTAATTATTATTATTACCTCATAACTGTTTTTCAGGGTTTCGGACTCAAAAGATAAAAAGGGACACTATTACTGTCTGTACTGTACGTCTATTCGTCACCACTCACCAGGTTGTATCTCTATCACCATTTTTTTACAGTTGTACTTTGCAGGTATAACAACAACTACTAAAAAAATAAAATGTAAAAAATAATATTTAGGGAACACTCTGTGCACGAGTCAGACTAGCACTTGACCAGTTTTTCACTTTTCTTACACGTCTCTCTCTCTCTCTCCTGCCTATCCTCAATATTCTGTGCAACACCACTCGTCATGGTTATGTGCGACATGGTACCACTTCTTCTTCTTCTGCCAGAGCTAGCTAGATTCGAGTGAGAAGTAGCTGTCAATTTAAACCAATGGCATTTCAACTTATAGACCTTTGACAAAACAATCGAATGGATAGGAGGGCGTCTGCCGGGATAGGTAAAATAGGTATATACAAATCGTTTAAAACAGCGCGCAATAGAAACCTCGCAGGAAAGAAAATTTACAAAATTATAAGTAACGATGGAAATTAAACTTTTTTATGTATATCATTTCCCAACTGTGCCATAAAGTTTGGTCGTGTTCTAAAAGGAAACATTCGGAATCAGTACAAACGCGAGTTTATAAGAGGCCGGCGACTCCATTCTCTGTACTGTAATCATCTACCATTCCCAATTTCTCAAACTTTTTTCATCTTTGTTCACATCTGTTTGTGCGAGTTCCCGTCTTTCGGTTTCCTTGAAGCTTTAACTTTAAGTTGTGGATAAGTTTCAGTTTGTTTCCCCTTTATTTGTAAGTCTCGACCTTTAAAAGATATTTCGGCTTAAAGTTTCTATGTATTTCAATTTGTAGTTCGCTGATGGAACTCTTTTGGATTTACTATAGGCTCGCAGGCTAAGATAAGATCTCTGGTCTCTGGGTGTCCAAAAACTTTAGTGAAATATAAGCAAATCAAACTAAACGATTCTTAAAATAAAAACGCTGTTTTATACATCGCTCATTTTATTTTCTTATTTATTTCATTCAAAATCAACACGAATGAAATTAATTTCCTCCCGGTAAATACAAATAATAAAACAGATCCGCGAGTAAAAAACAAACATCAACTATTTAAAATACAATTTTAAATAAACAATCCTCTTTGTATTTAAACGATATATCAAGAAAATATTGGTATATACCAAATTAATTACGGTACACAGTATCCGTAAATGAATACCAATGCTTTTAAATTCACAAAACCTTGTAAGTATCGGAGAACATTTTAACTTGATTAAAATTTAAAACGCTTTTAATTCTGTCCCAGGCAGGGTTGTTAAAACTCAGATACGAGTGAGTACTGGGTATATTTTAACGTATTCCCATCCAAACAGTGGTGATTGGTCGAACAAGGCTGCGAGTACTCTAGCACGTGAGCGGAGTACCAATATGTCGTAACTGGCACAGGTACTATTTTGTACGTGTACTATCTAGTATCGATTAGTACAAAGTTTCAAAACATTTGGTTTTTAATGCGTAAACTTTAGAAAGTAATTTAAAATAGCCCTCATACAATTATATTTTTATAAAGGCAAGAGTAGACATATCGAGATTCTAGTGGGATTTGAATCCACACCAATACTTTAATCTTTAAAATTAACAATATTTAATTATTAATGTTTCACGTACGATAACTACGTATGTATAGATTTTAGCCCTCATATATTTTTTGAAAATATTTTAAGATATTTATAAGCGGACTTAAATTTAAAAAATCAATTATAATGGATTTAACTGCGTCACGACCGCTAGGAAAGCATAAAATTAAGAGACGCGAGTAAATACTACCGCTACTTAATTATTGTAATTCAATGTTTAATAACTGCGAAAGTATTAAAAATTAACAAATAAATTTACAGTTAACAAAAAAGAAAAAAAAACAGTGACAACCCTAACGAATATTTTTTAAAAGACGAGCTATAATTATATTCATTAATTTAAATGTTTTTATAGCTAGCTTATATATAAGTAGGTACATGGTAAGGTATTTTCAATTACTAGCTGTATTAAAATAATTTTATTGGTAGCTCGGACGCTACTGGGCACTCTTGATATTAAAAATATTATTAGCATCTATTTATAAAAAATCTTAGTAAGTACTTTAATTTGTGAGCTGATTAATAAAGTGATTAGCTGATTTAGAATACTAAACATTTGCCTTGCCAAGACATATCAAGTTATAACTTTGTTTGAGGCCGGAGGGAAATGAAACCCAAACAGTTTTGCTTGAATTCGATGTATTTAAAATCTATATAAACCTACTAGCTGTGCCCGCGACTTCGTCCGCGTGATATTTAACCCCGTTATGGGGCGAACTTCATTAGAATACGGATCTATATCTGAATCACTAACGTTTTTTAACCTATTATTGCATTCCCTTAACGCTTTATGTCGTAATTAATGATCCTAACACTCTTATTATTTTCGTTTTCCCAACATCGTATAAACGTTTTTTTTCCACATAATGTTTTATTTCCCTAACGTATTTCCCACTTGCCATATTGATTATTCATCCTAATCCTAATTGGTTATGGCGCTTCGCCGGCCGCTGCCGAGGCAAGCTCGCTTCGCTCGCTCGGCTTTCGCGCTGTGGGGTCACAGTTCAATATTAATTATACTGACAAAACCTGGTTTGTTTGTTAACGTTATGTAGTAAACAAACAAACAAACAAACAAACAAACAAACAAACAAACAAACAAACAAACAAACAAACAAACAAACAAACAAACAAACAAACAAACAAACAAACAAACAAACAAACAAACAAACAAACAAACAAACAAACAAACAAACAAACAAACAAACAAACAAACAAACAAACAAACAAACAAACAAACAAACAAACAAACAAACAAACAAACAAACAAACAAACAAACAAACAAACAAACAAACAAACAAACAAACAAACAAACAAACAAACAAACAAACAAACAAACAAACAAACAAACAAACAAACAAACAAACAAACAAACAAACAAACAAACAAACAAACAAACAAACAAACAAACAAACAAACAAACAAACAAACAAACAAACAAACAAACAAACAAACAAACAAACAAACAAACAAACAAACAAACAAACAAACAAACAAACAAACAAACAAACAAACAAACAAACAAACAAACAAACAAACAAACAAACAAACAAACAAACAAACAAACAAACAAACAAACAAACAAACAAACTCTTCAGCTACTAGTATAGATGTACATTTGACGGAACAAGTCGATAGCGCGTTCTAATTCCAACAAAGTGACATCTATTGACTTATTATATAACTAACCGTATACACGTTTGAACAACTTTGACATGGCTATCTACTTCTGCTTCACTTAACACCAATGACTTAGCTTAACGGTGCAATTATGTACAAGAATTTTTGAGAGAACATTTTTTAGTTTTTACCAGATGAGATCTGTAACTAAGTGATATATGAGCGGACTATGGTGTGTGGTGTCAAATTCAAATTCTATGGGCAACCATTTTTATTGTTGTACATTTTTTTGATATATAGGTAGGTAGGTACTGTATTTATTTGGTGAAGAAAAACATTGTAATGCAACCTGTCTAACGTGTTTGATGAGTAATCTATGAATGACAGAACAGGATATTCATAGTAGTGTCTTATTGTGGTTATAATGTTGAAATGAAACATCTATAACGGATTTAACTCGCGTATTTTATTTTTTATGTTTTAAAAACTTAACAGTTCCCATATTTGTAGCACGACTGAGCTGAAGATAGTCTAACGCTAAAGGTAAATACAATAAAATACCTACGCGAGTTGAATCCGTTATAGTTGTGTCATTCCAACTATATTATGTTCCGCTTTAATTAGTAAATTGATCTATTTTATATTTATTAAAAATTGGAACCTACAGTAGGTAAAGATATGAGCCAAAAAGTTTACTTGCTGCAAATGTATTTTATAAACGGCTTCTGTATTTGGCATTTTTGAACCTTTAAAAGTTTTCAAGCTACGCTGAAAGCGGACTGACGTGCACAGTAAACCTAGGTTTTTAGTGTTTTACTAAATGAAAAGCTTTTTCGCGAAACGCTATTTGTTTTTGGGTCGGAGTAAAAACTTTTGAGAAAATTAATAAAACCTTTGTTTACTTCGACATAAAGAAACTGTTAACATATACCTACAAATTAATATATATGTGCGTGAACAACCGATTCGCTAAGATAGCTATATACTAGCATTTACCTGGAACTTCGTCCAGGTACTTTTTGACCCCTATTTTGCAATATTAAGGTGAATTCATATAAACTATGACACACATATCTTATCTATACTAATATTATAAAGCTGAAGAGTTTGTTTGTTTGTTTGTTTGAACGCGCTAATCTCAGGAACTACTGGTTCGAATTCAAAAATTCTTTTTTTGTTGGATAGATCATTTATCGAGGAAGGCTTTAGGCTATATAACATCACGCTACGACCAATAGGAGCGAAGAAACAGTGGAAAATGTGTAAAAAACGGGGAAAATATGAAGCCTTATGAAGAAGTGACAGTTAGAAGACATTGCCAGATCTTTGACGAAACAATCGGACGGGCAGGACGACGTCTGCCGGGGCCGCTAGTTATTCAATAAAATATTCTTAGGAGCATGGATCTTAAGTTTTACTAAAATCGTTGCTAATTAAGAAAAATCCATACAGAATTTCAACCCCTTTAGGGTAATTTTTAGTGTTCGCATTTTTATTTAAAAATAGCAGCCCGCCCCGGCTTCGCCCGGATCTCTTTTTTTATAGCCTATGTCACTCAGGAAAATGTAGCTTTCCAACCGTGTAAGAATCAAATCAGTCATGTCGTTTAGGATATTAGTAGGGGAGAGGGGGGCTAGTACTAACAGATTTTAAATATTGTCATCTAGCTTCTCAATTTGAAAATTTTATGTTATTATTTTTATACCCGAGTAACGGAAATTTATCTGACTTGCATATACTAAACTAAAAGTTCATCTAAATTACTCGGGTTCGAAGGGAGACGCATCTTTATAAAAAAAGTCAGCGGTTAAAACTTGCCCCGTTTCGGGGGCAAATATTAACAGCGACGGGGAAAGTATTAACGCTTGTAAACTTGTTAGGATTTCATTTAACTATATAAATAAAAAACAAAACAATATTAAAATGATAATTTATTTATTTTTTGACATACAAATATTACAAAAAAAACTCTCAAATAACATAAATTCTTACCTACTTCAGGTTACTAAGTAATCAGTCTTAGAAAAGGCTTTTTCATTTAAAATGTAGTAGGTAATATTTTCTATTGGATTTCAATACTTCTTGCACCGCTAAATCATATACTTCTTTTACTCTTGTTCCGTGATACCTTTCGCGGGGGCAAATATTAGACGGGCTAATACTTACCCCGTTCCTTTTGTTAAAACTAGCCCCCGAGGACCTTCATGGATATAACTATTTATAAAAAAAAAACTATAGGTATATTTAATAAAATAACACGGGAATTTAATTAACAACTAAATAATCATTCATTATATAAAAATCACAAAATCAAATAATTAAAACGTTAATCAAAAAATTCGAGACTTAAAAATGTTCGCTCACTTGTATTTTTGCACCACCATACGACAATTGCACAACGCAGAAGCCGGCGGGCAACCGACTTGTCGCGACTTGTTCGCCGACGTCACCCGAACCTATGACCTAAACGTCTTACCGTATCGTCGTTTAATTTAGTAGTTATTATAGACTTGTTAATACTTACCCCTGTTAATTTTAGCCCCCCTCTCCCCTACCTATAGACAACTATCTAAACATTATTAGTGGTTACGACTGCGTGGCTATATCAGTGTATACCTACCTCCTTTTTAACCGACGAAAGAAACGGAGGAGGTTCTCAAGTCGACGCGTATTTTTTTATATAGTGTTATAATACAGATATACAGTTAACTTCGTGTTGTCACACATTCGTTTAACATGTCAATAACGTTAAGATTTGAGGCGGAACATGTAAGTTCTTGTTAACACGTCTCTGGGAACAGAAGCATGAAGAAGCTATCAAAATACTAATAAATATGTAAATCTATGGTACCATTTCTACACTAATTTGAAACAGCCACGTGTATGGTTACTTACTTGGTTCCGTCTTTTATGATATAACATTATAGGGTCATTTTCAAATTTTGCGCAGGTAATTGAATTTCCATTTTTTGTTTTTAACAACGATATAAGCTCAAATACAATTTTATGTTTAAGACATAATTTACCGCAAATATTAGTACACTGTATTTAAAAAAATAATAATAACCCATTACGTGCAACGTTGTTTTCATAATACGCATCTAGAATGCTTGGTATTTTGACGGCCTGTTGGTCTAGTGGTCAGAAGCCCTGACTACGAAACCGGAGGTTGCGGGTTCGAATCCCGCTAGGGGCAGATGTCAATGTGATGAGCTCTGGCATCTGTACCTGAGTCTTGGATGTCTTATATGTATTTATGTATATTTATCCGTAATCTAGTACCCATAACACAAGCTTTGCTTAAAATGGGACTAGATAATTGGTGTGATTGTCCAAAGATATTTATAGATATTTAATTCAACCGACACTGATAGATGTTTGTGTGTTAGGTATATTAAAATAGTTACATCACAACTAACAGGCATTTGCTGTTTTAGTTTTTATTAAAAAAACTCAAAACAAATGACATTCAGTCCCATTAAGAATTCGGTCCAACTAATAAAGTGCAAAGGAAAAACAAGTTTGTTAAATTGTTATTTGGTTACCTACTCTATCTCTGTGTCTGTCTGTGTCTCTCAGTGTCGTTTTACACGCACATGTGGCAAAACATAGAATGCAGACGGGGCCAGCTGTTAATTGTCAATTTGCTGGCCGGGTAGGTTTTCAATGTTGGATCGAGGTTATTTTGTAAGGCTAATTGGTTTCTAGGTAGAATTACATATGACTATCGGAAATCACTATTAGCCTACTTGCTAAATTTACAGTTTAACTGATAAACCAAGACAGACAAGTGCCAATCGCCCATAGAAATCGAACGAAACGAATGCAAAATTTTATGGAATTGACATATGCTACAGAAAACTAACCACGTGACGTTTCGTTCGCGTATGTCAATTCCACACAACAGATCTGACAACTGTTTTTCTTTCTTTGTCGTTTTCTCTATCCAATAATTTTTGGTACCCACCTAAATACCAAAAAATGTTGGACATGTATTTTTTATTTTCTCAATCGAACAAAAAAATAACAAAGATATTTAAACGCTTTAAAACTTTAGGTGTGGGGGCTCGTATGTCACATTTCGATACAGTTTATATTCAGCCATAGCCTCACGATCGTTACTACCGATTTTTTTGTTTAATTGAGAAAATAATATCCAATATTATTTCATAATCTAGCTGATGGACTAAATAGAATTTCTATTTCTTTACCCGCTCATCCCCATTGTCAAAACCTATATATAAATGTATACGCAAACAAAATACTGGTAAATGATTTATCGAAAACTCCTCCCTCGCGCCGTCCCGCGAGCTAAATTTCAATGACAGTAAGAAAGATTTATTACATTCAGCTAGTTTCACAAGAAACAGAGCAAGTTACAGTGCAGTTGGGTAACCAATAACTTAGTACTAGTATTTAAGAGCTTTTAATCTGTCTGGGTGTCAGTGCAAGCAGTTCACTTTGCTTTGTAGCTAACTAAACATTGACGTGGAAATTTATGACGAGTTTGCAAAGTAATAAATGTCATACTAGCTTTTGGCCATAACACCGTTAAAAGGCTAATTTCAATAAAAACCAAAATACGTATTTCATCAATTCTGTTAAAGAATGTTTTTACTAAATAGATTGGACCAAAGAATCACGTTGTTCCATACAAACTTGCTCCCTACTTCACTCCCTTTAGGGGTAGAATTTCAGCTAGACAAAGGATTATGAGATAAGATAAGATATAAGATTTGAACATTGCATTAATTAATTTTTAACTTTCGTTTCATTAGATCCTATATAATTATGATATAATATGAACTTGACATGTTTATTATAATATGTTATTATGTTGCGATAAATATTTTTATCCTAAAAACAAATATCGAAACTTGCTGGATTCGATTGAAAGCGACTGATAATAAAATTATGTAATTACGTAGGTAATTATTCTTTCATGTCATAAACTACTACTTACAAGAGATTCTAGTGTGGGAACTAGCACATCTGTTTCTGTATCAAATTTTGAGAACCTACTTTTATGCTGACATTTAGAAAATTGAGTTAAATTCATTATAGAAAATTGGTTTTATCCAATGTGTAATAACGGCGAAAAGATCAGAAATTATTAAGTTAGTTTTTGTTTTTTTTCATCCTCGGCGCTACGTTTACATTATAGAAATATACTTAGGTAATTAATATTAAATTGTTATTATTATTGTCCTTTTTTGGACTTTTGAGTTTTTGCGTCAGGAGTTTGTTTTGTATTAATGACAATACCGATGAGACAATCCCTAGAAGGAATAGCGAAAAAATAAATAAAATTATTATATAATATTGTAAGGAATTGTGAGGCCATAATAGTTACTTTCTTGGGATCGACCTAATTCTCAGGAATTATGTTATTACAATTTTGAATTCCATTCATTTTCTCAGAAACATCTAGAGAACATTATTAATGTAAACGTATTTTCACATTCCGAAATGCTTAAAATAGAGTCTATATAATATATTTGTTAAGTAGAAATTGACTCTTTGATCTTTAAAAAAATCACTTAGGAAATAAATAGAAACAAATGTACCTTACTTTAATCAATATTTGACTTGTAAAAAATATTCTATGCCGTTCAGTGACATCTTGTACACCATTTAAGTTAATCGCCTCTATATAGTCAAATAAAGTCAAATTAGAAGATAATCAATTTCGAGTTAAACTAATGTTTTATTTGCCTAGATTTCGAATAGGTTAAGTTTCCGCGCCTTGTGGTCAAAGTGAAATATTTTTAAGTAACTCAAAAGACAGTTAAAAGAGGTCGCTTAGTACAGAAAATGCTATTAAATTAAAGTTGCTTCACTACGAACTTTCAAAGGCCCGTCCGATCGCCTCAATATCTTAAGCTGGCTTCAAGGTCCGGTGTTTCCTCTCCAAGAGCCTTTTCTCAAAGTACTGTAGCCCACTTCCACGGAAAATTCGAAATTAAAATTCCGTAAAATCATCTCTAATCCAATAAGGTTAAGGCTCCATTTTTAATGTTTACCAGCTTTAGGTCTTGGATTATTTTAATGCTAAAGCTTTTGCCTTTAGACTTTGTGTATTGGCATTATTTTGCTAGGTTCGAAAGGATCGTTATTTTTATTGATATAGGTAACTCACATTAAATTAATGAAAAACCTTATTGTGAATTGTACTAATATGGACAAGATACCTATAGTCAATAGTTCGAAGTCAGTTATTACAACGCATATATCTACATGCATCACATAGTTCTGTATATAGGTAACTGACCTATACACATAGAGAAGGTCTAAATATATATATAAGGAATGCATTTAATGGTAAGGTTTTTTGACAAAAATTAGTCAATCATTTCTTTCATATATATTTCTTCTGAATTTAGGTTAGTATTTTAATATTAGGTTTAACTTTAAAATGTAAGATTTATTAGGTATACCTATTCCTAACCTATTACTTTTTAAGAAATATGTGAAAAGAACGTACATTGTTACGACCGATTTAAAATATAGCTTGAAAAGTTACATAATCTAACAGATTTCATGGACAGTAAACAGTTATTGTATTTAATATGTATATAATAAGTAAGTATAATATATGCAGGGATATTCCGCATTGCATCAGATAAATGGAACAGTCACTCGTATTGCACAGTCGCTATTCCTTTTATCATTTCTTTTTAAATCGCTAGTTTCTATTCCTTCTATCAAGCAAAGTGCAGTGCCGAAAGAATGATCGGCTACTAATGCCAGTCCGAAATGGTGAATGCCCGTCGGTCGAAGTGCAATGCAATGCACTTTTATTGCTTTTTTTAAAAGAAACTGAAAATACCTTGGTGAAATTTAAAATTGAACGTGAAATAGAGTATTTAGAAGTAGTTTTTGATTAGAATCGATTGTTTTGAAGATTGGTTTTGGATCATTTGTATTCACATTTGATATAATTTATCAGCAATTACTTACGAAATACCTACCTTTAACTAAATCTTATCTTTTAATAAATTATAATCGCATCAGCAAATAAAATCAAACACGTCAGTTAAATCCGTTAAAATTGTTTAATTCCATAGAAAAATCAGAAAGAGAAATAGTTATTTTTTCAGGAAACGCGAAAATTTATTAATATGTCCATTTACATGGAATTTTCTATATAGATTTAAGCTTATTATATGAACCTAAAAGAGTTAGCTTAAATCAGTTTTAGTGGTAGGTAGGTTTTTCTGTAAGGAATTCGATAGTGTAATGGTGGAACTCAAATCTTCACGTTTTTGAATTAGCGTTAATTAGATCTAGGTGATATGATTGTTATGTTTAATTTCCGAATGACTCGAAGTTCATATATTATTATTATGTTAGTATTCATTTAGTCACCCTTACCTTACCTTAGTTTACGAACACACTGCATTGTGAAAACTTATATTCAAATTTTCAAAAAGCAAACTTGGACAAAAGTTTTCAATGAAGACATCGCAATTAATTTTCGATAAAATTAAGCTCGTTAACGACGAAAATTACAGTCTTTGAAGGGACTCTAATTGAAATGTAAGAAAGTTTTTTCATTAAAGCGCCCGAGACGTGTGTATCTGTTTAAGGTATAAATAAAGTTTCGTTTAAGTATATTTGTTCATCTTTCATTAAAAGGTTTAAAACATTTATTAAATTTGCGAGACCTAGGAATCAGTCGCGAGACAAAGGACGGTTAACTTAGTAACGAAAGGTGTTTTCATTAAAACTCTACAAATATTACGATAACAAAGCAAAGGTACCTTTTAGTTCACTTACAATAATTACTTTCTTAGAATGAAATATTATAATAAAACATTTTATTAAAGAGTAGATTTAGAGTTCCATCTAAAAATTTAGTTTTAATACAGTCTCCTTAGACGAGTGATTATATAATTAGGTATACAATCGCTAACACAATAGAATGAAATGAAAATCTGTGTAATTAGCATAATTTGAAAAAAAGTCGTGGTCATTAAATTATGAAAGTAACCGTCTGTTTATTACCTCTTTACACTTAAACTTCTGAACCGATTTAGATAAAAATATACACTTGTATGGTTAAAGTTTGAGCCCTAAGGAAAGAAATGTGACAACAGAAGTTGGAATGGACGTAAGAGTAAGCTACTAAAGTACTAACACGTACGCAGACGAAGTCGCGTGCAGGAGATATAGCGTCAGTAAAAGAATAGAATGACTTGTCTAGAGGGCAGGACAGATGACAATTAGTGAGTCTGAGCCTAAGTGGGGCTTGAGTCGTTGGAGACATCCCGCCAATTATTGTTGATGTAGCCTGGATAATCCCGGTTCGGCGCTCGCCGCCCGCCGCTGCACGGCACAGCCTGCCAGTCGGAGCCCCTGATTAACCAACCAACGGAAATTAAGTGGCATAAGTCGATAACCACACCTATCTGCAGGCACGAAATGTGTATCGTATTAACCGGCACACCGTCGAACTAAAGTTTCAGGGTAAACAAAATCCCTTAAATTCAAATCATCGTTAGGGATTACAAGTTTAAATCGTTTCTATGTGTATGGGCATGAACAAACTTGTGCTTCGGCTGTGCGTGTGTGAGTAAATCACCCTCAGTGTGTACATCATTTACGAGCCCAAAAATGCTACTTTCCCGCTTCCTCTCGCGGGCCTCTTGTAAAGTGTTTGGGTGTGTGAGTGAGCCGGCGTGTAAAGCTCGCGAGCTCAGTGCGATCGTGTGCGTGCTCGGTCCGGGCCGTCGTAGCCCCCGCCAGTAGCGAGCCGGTCGTAGCGGCACTACGACGCGCTACGGCGTAGAGGGCGGCGATCGCACATTGTGTTCCGCCTACGCTATCGGACAATAGCACCGGCGACGATTCGTGGCGTTTTGTTATTTTTTTGTTAGATGTGAATAAAAGGGACTCTTTGTGACTGTCACTCGTAAAGCGTAGACGGTGCGCTAAAAGATGACGCCTTTTGTTCACGGAACAGACAGTTTTGTAATGTAGACATTTTTTTTAATTGATAGTAATGATACAAATTTAACGGTTTGAGACAGTTCGGCTGTAGCGGAATGCGAAGGGACGCGCTGTGTGTGATGTAAGGACACGAAAGCAATCCTAAGTATTATTGTTATAATCCATGTGACGTTTGCGAGTGTTGGTGGAACGTAATTAATAACAGACAATTGAATAGAGAGTGCCAACATGGAATTTCTGTTGCCACAAATTCTGTTTCAGCTGTGAGGTAAATAACTAAATAATTTATGTAGCATCTATTGTATTCAAGACGTAGGCTAAAAGCAATTATTGGTTTTAGTAACGATGCTTGAAATTACTATATATTAAATTTAGTGTATAAATTTTCCATCTAGCTTCCAAATTGATTTTGACAAATTTGTAATAGCCTTGGTTAATAATTTATCAATGAAATAAGAAATTCAGTTTAATTTAATGGGACGTTTACTCGAGTCACAATCAGCTGATTTTATGTGGACCACATTTATGGGTGTTTATACTATCTATACTAATAATAAAGAGGAAAGGTTTGTTTGTTTGGATTGAATAGGCTCCAAAACGACTGGACCGATTTAAAAAAATCTTTCACTGTTGGGAAGCTGCACTATTCCCGAGTGACATAAGCTATAAAAAAAGGGATCCGTGCGAAGCCGGGACGGACAGCTAGTGTTTTTTAAAGTAATAACTAGTATTTTTTAGTATTTAAATTAATCTCTAATTGAAATGAGTTATGCGTCTTTAATTTTATACTGCAATTTAAATAGATAAGACATTTAATAAATTAGGTTACTGTATGTTACTAGGTATATATTTGTATTTTTATTTTATACAAATTTAATGAAAACTGTAGGTATTTTTAATTGGATTATATATATAAATTTTGCTTACCGCTTACAGTAAGTACTCAACTTACATATAAATTAGTTTTGCTTGTAAAGTAGAATAGACTAGAGTAGACTTTAGTAAATTATAAGTTGTTAAAAATCATAATATGTGTGCTAAATTTTTAAATCTATATTTAACTTAGTAGAAAATATTTTATTTATATGCACTTTAATAGGCTTTATAGTGTTTTAAGTTTATTAGAAATTGTAGTAGGCACGTTTTACTAATTATTATTATTACTAATATTATGAACTAACTTTTTCCTGTCACTTTGTCTGCGTACGATAAGCCTCCGTTTTACCTCTTTAGAGAGTGAATTTTCAAAAATCCTTTTTTGTTCTCCCCTACGTTATACAAAATTTCAAGTTTCTAATCCTTTAGACCCTGCATTGATATGTTAGTCATTAAATTAGCTCCTTTTTCTATATACTACCTATATACATATGTTTTTTTTTGTTAGGCTTACAGGTCTCAATTTCGAATTTATTATAAAATGACGTTTAATTTTATCAAGTCGCCGGTAAAAGATACAAGGAAGGTTATTTTAAGATTTAAAGAAAGTTTCACAGGTACAGTACTAAAAGTATATTTTTATTTTTACTGTAAAGGAGTATTGCGGTAGTTCAATAAAATTGATTAGGGTCAAATAAATGAGCCTGAGTGTTGATTGTATAACGCACTTAATTCGAAAATATACGCATGTAAATTTATATCTGTGTTACGAGTATAAACCCTTTTTACCTCTTTTCCTGTAAGAACATTCCTCATTTCTCTTGTTAGGCTTTCTTTTCTTAAATATAATATATTGGAGAGTGACAGTCTATCAATCTGACAGTCTGACTGTCGCGAAACACCAAAAAAAAGTTTTTTGTCTATTCATCCCCAAAAACGTTAAATTGGGGATGAATATAACATGACTCTTATATGCACATGAAATTGATGGTAAACTATTCTCATAAGAATTTCGTATTCACCATATTTTCACTCAAAATACCCCCTTTTTGTGTGTATTTATGTGAACACACTGATACGTGTGTACACATAAATACACACACCCACACACACACACACACATGGGGTTCAAGTAGTAGACCATATAATTGTAGATTTGTAACAAACGTTAGTTGAACAATACGTATCATTATATACGTACATATATATTTGATTATCATCGGCAACTTTAATAACAAGTTAGTTTGTCAAGTTATTTGGAATGATATTGACGGCGAAAGTTTAACGCCTACGTTTGTACTTGAGAAATTGCCACGTCCCCATTATTACGCTTTAGTAACATTTCGTAATAACGACGTTAGGTAAATTAATTTCGAATAACTAGGGACTTTAACTTTTGATAAAGACGTTACCTTGGTACCTATTATGTATAAACTAGTTTCTGGACGGCTCTTTTATTTGGGGTCTGGATTCCGGTAAAAAAATTAAATAAGCAATATCCAGCATTAGACTATCGTCAGCTAACTTGTGCTCCGAATATGAAAAGTTTTAAAAACGTCAGCAAATGAAATATGATATCCATTGTGTAAGAACTGCAAAGGCATCAGAAATAATTAAGTACAATCTGATCTTTTGGAACGACACGGCGCGTGTCGTAGGAGAGGGGGTGTATATAGGTGCAGATTACAGGGGTGTGCACTCTAAACATTTGTTTTATTATACTAGACTAGCTTCTGCCCGCGACTTCGTCCGCGTGGAACTCCTCCTTTTTTGCAGTCGGTTAAAAAGTAGCCTATGTCCATTCTCAGGCTCCAGACTTTCTTTGTACCAAATTTCATTTAAATCGGTCCAGTAGTTTTAGCGTGAAAGCGTAACAGACAGACAGACAGAGTTACTTTCGCATTTATAATATTAGTAGGGATTTTGCCTGCAACTCCGTCCGCGTGGAATTAGTACCTAATTACGACAGCCTATTTTTTCAATCAAAAGTACCTTCAATCTGATCTAGACTATCTGTGTACCTACCAAGTTTTATTTAAATCAGTTACTTACCTTACCTTTTTAAAGTAGGTAGGTACCTACCTAAGGATACTATTATTTTTATTATGGCTTTAACTGTCCTGAATACAGGGCCGAACCGGTTGCCTTTGACATTCGGTGCCTAAACTTAATTGAGTTATAAAGTGATTATGGACTATTGAAACAAAGTTATGAATTTTACGCAAGTGGAATAAACTGTCTAAAACTCAAGTTTACAATCAATTAATAAATACATCTATACTAATATTATAAAGAGGAAAGATTTGTATTTTTGTATTTTTGTATTTTTGTATTTTTGTATGTTTGTAATGAATAGGCTCCGAAACTACTGGACCGATTTCAAAAATTCTTTCACCTTTGGAAAGCTACATTATCCCCGAGTAACATAGGCTATATAATATCACGCTAGGTCTTATAGTTGCGGAGCAGTAACCGAAAATGTTTCAAAAACGGGGGAAAAGTATCGTTTCTGAGGCCTTAAAAAAATCTGAAGTTCCCCCGTGCGAAGCCGGGATGGGCCGCTAGTTTATTATAAAAATATTATAAAGAGGAAAGATTTGTACCTATGTTATGTTTGTAATGAATAGGCTCAAAAACTACTCGACCGATTTTAATCATTCTTTCACTGCTGGAAAGCTACATTCACCCTGAGTAACATGGGCTATAGAATATTTTGAAAAAAAAATAGGGATTCGTGCGAAGCCGGGGCGAACCACTAGTTTATTATAAAATGACGTTTAATTTTATCAAGTCGCCGGTAAAAGGTACAAGGAAGGTTATTTTAAGATTTAAAGAAAGTTTCAAAGGTACGCGTACTAAAAGTACACTTTTATTTTTACTGTAAAGGAGTATTGCGGTAGCTTAATAAAACTGATTAGTAGGATAGTCAAATAAATGAGCCTGAGTGTTGATTGTGTTACGCACTTAATTCGAAAATATACGCATGTAAATTTATATCATTGTATTACGAGTATAAACCCTTTTTACCTCTTTTCCTGTAAGGACATTCCTCATTTTACTTGTTAGGCTTTCTTTTCTTAAATATAATATATTGGAGAGTGACAGTCTATCAATCTGACAGTCTGACTGTCGCGAAACGCCAAAAAAAAGTTTTTTGTCTATTCACCCCCAAAAACGTTAAATTGTGGGTGAATATAACATGACTCTTATATGCACATGAAATTGATGGTAAACTATTCTCATAAGAATTTCGTATTCACCATATTTTCACTCGAAAAGGGGGTAAACACACTGATACGTGTGTACACATACATACACACACACACACATATATGGGGTTCAAGTAGTAGACCATATAATTGTAGATTTGTAACAAACGTTAGTTGAACAATACGTATACGTACATATATATTTGATTATCATCGGCAACTTTAATAACAAGTTAGTTTGTCAAGTTATTTGGAATGATATTGACGGCGAAAGTTTAACGCCTACGTTTGTACTTGAGAAATTGCCACGTCCCCATTATTACGCTTTAGTAACATTTCGCAATAACGACGTTAGGTAAATTAATTTCGAATTACTAGGGACTTTAACTTTTGATAAAGACGTTATCTTGGTACCTATTATGTATAAACTAGTTTCTGGACGGCTCTTTTATTTGGGGTCAGGATTCCGGTAAAAAAATTAAATAAGCACAATCCAGCATTAGACTATCGTCAGCTAACTTGTGCTCCGAATATGAAAAGTTTTAAAAACGTCAGCAAATTAAATATGATATTCATTGTGTAAGAACTGTAAAGGCATCAGAAATTATTAAGTACAATCTGATCTTTTGGAACGACAAGGCGCGTGTCGTAGGAGGGGGGTGTATATAGTTGCCGACTGCAGGGGTATGCACTTTAAACATTTATTATTTTACTACCTTTTGCATGCGACTCGTAGACGCGTGAAAATAGTACCTAATTACGACAGCCAAATTTTTCAATCAAAAGTACCTTCACTCAAATGTTCTTTTTAAAGATCTAGACTATCTGTGTACCTACCAAATTTTATTTAAATCGGTTTTCTTACCTTTTTAAAGTAGGTAGGTACCTACCTAAGGATACTATTATTTTTATTATGGCTATAACCGTCCCGAATACAGGGCCGAACGGTTGCCTTTGACATTCGGTGCCTAAACTTAATTGAGTTATAAAGTGATTATGGACTATTGAAACAAAGTTATGAATTTTACGCAAGTGGAATAAACTGTCTAAAACTCAAGTTTACAATTAATTAATAAATACAAATTTATATAAAATAATTTAGTTTAAAACTACGCAAAGCTAGTACTACTACGACTGGTTAATTTGTAGGCGACTGAGCTGAAGAAAGTCTAACACTAAAGACTTTAATGTTAGACTGAGCTGATAATAGTCTAATACTGTTCTTAACCTTATGACCTAACTTTGGTCACTGATTTTACCCCTCTTCCCAACGACGAAGTTGCGCGCTAGTCGGCGCTACGCTGTGCTCGGACTTGTCACTTTGAAATTTGGCGTTCGTGACAACTACCAGCTGATGGTTACCCCCGCAGGGATAATTACCCTTAGGTTAAGAGCCTAGTGTCTAACACTAGGCTTAAGTGTATAATATACGCGAATTAAATTCGTTATAATTGTCATTACAAAATTTACAAATGATTTTGTTAGGTATATATCATAAAGTAAGTAAAATAGCTACTTGTCAAGTTGTATAGCGTAATAGAACTTTAATAATTTACTAACCAAAATTAAAGTTTACTAGTTCCAAATAAAACCGGTTAGAACAGGTTCCCGCATATACAGCGTGTTGTCATAGCGTTGTTTGCGGAACAGGCGATACTGCGATTGACTGCTCTCATTGTTTGACGCTCCATTGTGGGAGGTTGTTGTAGCACCCTGTAGGTGGTTTCCACAGATATCAAATGACATTGTGCGGTTTATCTTTTTACCTTTGAACATTAGAAAAACAAAAAGTTGCGCGTAACCTTAAAATTATCAAATATGGATTCCTATTACGATCCAGTTAAGATGCTGGCCGCACAAGACGTTTAAAAATAGGAATGAAACAAAACTGCTACTGCTGACGTTTTGAAAACTTTACAGATGCCATATTCGTAGCATGACTGAGCTATATAATCTCAAGCTAAAATTAAGGAAAGATTTAGCGTTAAATTATCCTCAGCTCAGTCGCGAAGGTATCACAAATTATTATGTTTACAAATGTATTATTATTAAATTTCAAAAATAATAGGTGATGTCATAAAACAAAGGAATTAGATTTGTGCGGCGGACGATTAAAGTTGATAAAGTATTATTCATATTGATAAGATGTATTTCATTTGAAGCGCACTCTAGTGCAAAAAAATATGAATTAAACGAGCTTACCTGTAAGCGAAGTCTGATTCAAATTTTGTGACTGGTGATCTGCAAAAAATGTGTAGTGCAAAAAATGCATGATCTACAACACAACATCTTTCGCATCACGTTTCAGTTGAATATGTTGAAATGCAGTCTGTTTCTCAATATCTTTTACGCTTTAGTTTCTTTTGAGACTTGTACAAACAAAATCCAAATTTAATCATTAAAAGTACCAAAAAAAATGTTTCTATGGAATAAATTTAAAAGTAATTTCCATCGCATTTCAAATCCAATCTGAATGAAATTCTTCGGCTTACATGTTAAATCGAAACTGAATAAGGGTCGAATGCATATTTTAACCACTATACAAACTTTCTTCGCTTCAAAAGCTCTTTGTTCTAAGAAAATTCATTCTCAACTAGCCAGCTGTATTAATTTAACTTCATAAAAAGTTAAGGCAAATTCTTATCGACGGAGGCAGCTTGCAAATTAAAAGCACTGCATTTGAAACTATACCTACAGCCTACGATGAACGGTCGAGTCGACATTTTGTCGACATAATATTGATAACGTTGTCGACAAGGAGAAATTTGTCGTTTCGATATTGTTTCGATGTCGACATGAAGAAATAACAGACGACATTGGCATGACAAGATTTCTCTCTGTCGACAACGTTACCGATTTTTGACAGATCGCCGCGAGAATAAGACATCAACATGATGTCGACTCGACAATTCATCATAGGCTCGCTGGCCTATATTACAAGCAGGTTTATCGGTTTATTGCAAAAACCAATCGCCACAGACCAAAACAATTCGTTTTATATTTATTTTCCTAAAAAATGGTTCAAATGATAGTTTGAAAAATTCTAGTTATTTATTGAAAAATGATAGTCTACTATCTCTGTCAAGTATTGAGCCATATTAGATATTTGTTTGAGACTTTTGTAAGTCTAAGTACAGACTATGGCTTTATTGTTTTTAAGCCCTTAATAAACATAAATTGAAGTGATTACTTTTTTTTCGTAAATTTCCAAAACAACACAATATTTTATATAATGTAAAATCACTTTAGTGTAAGACTATCGTCAGCTTAGTTGGCTACGAATATGGGACCTGTAACTAAAGTTTTAGAAATAATTCAAAACATCAATTAATAGAATAAAGCACCTACGCGAGTTAAATCCGTTATAGTTGTTCCGTTCCATTCCAATGTGTAATAACCGCAAAAACACCAGAAATTATAAATATAAAGACTGTTATAATTGTGTGTTTTATAGGTTGTGTCTTCATTTCTTTTATTTATTCTTTTTTTTATTAAAGTTTATGAGAATATGTTATGGCTGACAGTGAGGTGAGAGTCGTTTATTTCTAAGTGCTTAAATATTTTATGAGTAGGTACTTATCCTTTATCTTGGTTTGAATATTAGATTTTGAAAGCATTTTAAGGATCTATTTATATACCATAAAAGTTAATCACTCAAGGAATTTTCGTGCGCGCTAATATTCTAGGTCTTTCCGAGTTTACTAAAGTAAGAAACTCATTTTATTCTTAATCGGATTTTTTTAAAAAGGAGAGGTTCCTGCTTTGTTTATACATGTTTATTACTTTCTTCATGCAAAACTTACACAATAGTTTACCTACCTATGTTCTCACAATATATAAGTATGTTATGGTTGCCTTCAAAAAGTAATCCCGAAAAATGATTACGTTTTTCACTTTAAGTATGTTGCTTATTAAAACACCTAAAAGCAATATCACAAACATAAAACATGACTTCGAATTTCGAACCACATTATAGCTAAGTTTAAAATAACACAGACTAAAAATGCAGTTACGGGCACACAAATTCCTCGTGACACCGTAATATTACCAGCATAAAATATCATCCTTTAAATTCTCAAAATGAAACACGACGACCAGCTGGCAACACAAGGAACATTATGAAAATAGAATCGTATCCAATAACAACCGACGTCAGGCTCTGCGGTTGGTAGCTCCGTCTCAGGTACATTGTCGTACGATGTGAGCGCACTGAGCAAACGTTCAGGAAATTGAATTGAGCCACCAAAGAATACTTGAGAATGTATTTTGAACGCGCTCACGCAGTGTGATACAGCTGTGTTAAGTAGTTTTTTTTTAATGGGGAGTTATGTTCTGTGATGAGAGGCTATGGAATCTGTGATTGACAATCATTGTGCCAGTATAATGGCTGTACTAATAACATATTATTCATTAAGAGGATTGTGAAGCTGTTGATTTTCATACAAAAGGCGATAACGTTTTACACCCAGTAAATATAGTTAGATTTTTATAATTTTTGGATATGTTGTAGATATAATGAGAAACTACGCCTGTACGTTTTGATTTTTAAGAAATATTGCTTACGCTAAAATTTATTAAATTTATTAGATTTATATAGAGATTTTTAAATGCTAATAAATTTTAGCGTAAGCAATATTTCTTAAAAATCAAAACGTACAGGCGTAGTTTCTCATTATATCTACAACATATCCAAAAATTATAAAAATCTAACTATATTTACTGGGTGTAAAACGTTATCGCCTTTTGTATGAAAATCAACAGCTTCACAATCCTCTTAAAACATTTTTTTATACTTAAATAAAATTATATTTTATTATATTATGTTAATAGAAATTTGATCGATATTTATCGATAGCATTAATTTTATTGATAATGATATTTGTACCAAGACTAGAGTAGAAAAAGCATAGATGTAACTTTAGGATCAAGTCTTGTAAGCTCGAATATCTTTATTAGTTTATTGGTACCCGTTACCACTTGATTTTAAACCACAGTATTTAATTTACTACTGATTAGCGCTCATCCATAAATTACGTCATTCCGATAGGGGGAAGGAGTGACGATTCGGATTTAGAAATCGTATTGTGTGACGTAATTTATGAATGAGGTTAAATACTAAGATATTTCCCAAATAAATATATATTAATGTATAATATTATGAAACGTAAAAGGGCACCTCGGAAGTGGTCTGGTGCTAATTGACATTCTGTCAATAAAGTAACCTGTCGCCTGCGTAAGGCGAAAAGCCATTTTCATTTAGGTGAAAGGAAAGGAACAATGTAACTAAGCAATAGGAAAAAGGATTAATTAGTGAGAACGAGGAAACAGGAAGTCCACCAGATTATTAGGTTGGTATTAGTTTCATAAAAAGAGTTTGTTTATCACTTTAGCTATACATATTATGAAATATTAAAGATAATGATAAATGGGTCGTTATTCTTTTTTACAATAGCCTGTCCTTTGTCTTATTATAGCATCTCATTAGAGTATCGATATTTACAATTTTATAATGTTCGAATAATCGTCTGTCACCAACCTGTATCTCATGAACCGTGATAATTAGACAGTTGAAATTTTCACCGATGATGTATTTCTGTAGCCACTTTGACAAAACATACTAAAATACAGAATAAAGAGTATTTAAGTGGGCTTCAACAGATGTGATTTTTTGACGTTTTTATAGATAACACCGACTGAAACCCTTTGTGCGCGAGTCCGACTCGCAATTGGCAGATTATTATTTTAATAATAACAAACTAAAAATTCGATAATGTGTTAATTTAAATAGCACTTCAAAAGCGTTCAGATATAACAAAACCGCCGTTCACGTAACAAAATTTTATTCGATCCGCGCTATCGCTAACGAACGTATCGCCGGATAACCATCTCGGTAATAAAATTACCAGCGTTCTACGCAGGGTTATTAATAAAGATATAATTCGCATTACGAATGGGCACTCCCATCCGGATAGCAATTAAATCGCACGAAACGGTCTCGTGTCCGTCGAGATTTGCATATAGATGTGATTATAGTCAGAATGGCTTTATGTTATATGGAGGACATGTGCGTCAAAAGCGGGCCTCCGCGAGACGTCCCCTGAGGCCGCCGTCTGCGCTTTCTGTCAAATGGGTTTTTGTTGAAAGTAATTCTGTTATATCGGTGAAGTTGGGTGTGTAATTGTTTTGCCCTTTCAACTGGTCCTGTCAACTGGAACAACAGAAACAGATTGCGTTTTTGCTTATAAGTAAGATAATTTTTGGTTTGGTTGCACTATAGCAAACCGGGTATTAAATTTACCGGGTATTTATTTAGTCGTTTATGTTTTTCAGTATCAATTAACGTATAAAAGACTCAGCGAGCGAAATAAAGTGAAAAATAACAAAGTAAAAGTCTGCATTCATGTAAATTTTCGTATGTCACTTTTGTAAATTAAAAATGAAATCACAGTACCTTTTGTTACACGCACAATGCGTAAGTGATCGTCCGAAAATATAATTTACGGTCCGTGGGGTTTTTTAATCCCCCACCGTCACCACATGTCGGTTAGAGTTTTTCAAAAGACCCCTATTTAATCCATAATTAAAACGTTGAGTGTTCTTTATGACCGCAGCAAACGGCAGAATACTCCATTATTCTTGGCACGCTTTGGTCCGTTTTTAAAGAAAAATATTTACTTCGCCCCTTTACGATTTGCGTAAATGACGCGCTATGAATTATGCATCTAGAAAAATATTAAGATTTTAGCTTTGTAGCTATAATATAAATTGAATAAGTTCTGTTCGAAAAGCAAAATATATTAAAGTAAGTATAATATTGTGATGAATAATTTAACTTTGTTTATTTACTTTGGACGTTTATTAATAAATCTCGAGCTTTTTAATTTTATAACATATTTTCATGCTATACTGGGACATTTAATTTAAATCTGTGATTTTTTTTTAAATTTAGATCGATAGATAGACTAGTATACCTATATATATCTATCATTTTAAATTAAATATTTAAATTATTGCACATAATATTTTGTTGTGTCTTTATCCGTAACCCCGTATCCCAAAATTGTAAAAAAATAAATAATGGCAAGTTTTTGTAATCAGAATGAGTCTTAAACACTTGACCATTAAAATAAAACAACAATCAAATAATTAGAAAAATACAAAACATAAACTGTTTATTTAAGAAAAAAAATGTCCGAAGCGCATAAAGTTTCAAGTTAGTTTTATTTATCCCTACTAATATTATAAATGCGAAAGTAACTCTGTCTGTCTGTCTGTCTATCTGTTACGCTTTCACGCTAAAACTACTGGACCGATTTAAATTAAATTTGGTACAAAGAAAGTCTGGAGCCTGAGAAAGGACATAGGCTACTTTTTAACCGACTGCAAAAAAGGAGGAGTTCCACGCGGACGAAGTCGCGGGCAGAAGCTAGTTTAATATAATTAGGAAAACACACGGAACGTCAGAAAAATCGCTTCAGTCCGAATGACGTATTAATTAAAAGGTGCATCCCAAAGGGTGATTATCGATCAACTGACCGTGATGGCACCCTCTAGCTGGAATAGACTCCCTCGTAATCAAAACAGTTTGAATTGGGGCGAACGCGAGTAAAATCTTTATTTGAATTTTAAATAGAATGAATGCTAATCTCAACCGTACAATTACACGGGTATACATTTTATTTGATGTCATATTAATTTATAGGGGATTACTTCTATTGTTCGATGTAAGTTCTGATTTTCTATTCATTGCGCCCTCTTTTTTGGAGGTTTGTCGAATGATATTATTTATGATATTTTTTTAAGTAGGTCTTATAATTATGCTTAAATTAATACCTTCATTGGGTTGCTGTTTCACAAGAAATCATTATTAGACCGGTCAAATTAGGAATTCACCTCGGAATTCGAGATACCCGGCTGTAATTTTGTAAATAGTTGTATATTGACATCCTTAAAGTTGTCTCAAAACCTACATATGGTAGGGTGTGAGCTACTATTAAATTTCAAGGTCAAAGTGTCAAAAAATCGTTATTTTTGTAAATTTCTCATTTCCTATGGGTTTTAGCTTTTTACCTTTGTTGGCAATATTGTAGAATACAAAATTCTCTACAAATTTTGTTTAAAAATTTTTTTTATACGGTGAACCGTTTTCGAGGTAGGGGCCGTAAAGCGCGCCGTCACAGCCAACAGGTGCCACGGTCGAAATCACGACATATACAGTTGATGAACTACAGATATTATTAATTGTTGATGTTTACGCATGCTACTGTGTAATGCTTATACTTATATAGTTATATGGAAGTTTTTCACTATATATAAAATGAGAACATAATCATACTTACGTAATATTATAAAATCAAAAGCAAATGATCAATGTGCATAAAAAATGATAATTTCTTTAATAAGGTTAATTGCACAGCACTAATTAAAGAAATTATCATTTTTTATGCACATTGATCATTTGCTTTTGATTTTATAATATTACGTAAGTATGATTATGTTCTCATTTTATATATAGTGAAAAACTTCCATATAACTATATAAGTATTAGCATTACACAGTAGCATGCGTAAACATCAACAATTAATAATATCTGTAGTTCATCAACTGTATATGTCGTGATTTCGACCGTGGCACCTGTTGGCTGTGACGGCGCGCTTTACGGCCCCTACCTCGAAAACGGTTCACCGTATAAAAAAAATTTTTAAACAAAATTTGTAGAGAATTTTGTATTCTACAATATTGCCAACAAAGATAAAAAACTAAAACCCATAGGAAATGAGAAATTTACAAAAATAACGATTTTTTGACACTTTGACCTTGAAATTTAATAGTAGCTCACACCCTACCATATGTAGGTTTTGATACAACTTTAAGGATGTCAATATACAACTATTTACAAAATTACAGCCGGGTATCTCGAATTCCGAGATTCTTATCTAATATAAGCTAAAATGACCGGATTATATATACGATCACTTACTAGTACCTATTGGCACTTTCTTAACCATTAGTTTACATTCTCCGTCATTATATTTTTTTAACATTATTTTTGTATTCGTTTATGTATATGCGTATTATTTATTTGCGCCTACACATGCTCTCTGTTGTCAACTTCAAAGGTTGACTAGTAAAGAACGCCGTATGGCATTAAGTCCGCCTTTTGTAAGTTAGTTTGTTTTTTGTACAATAAAGAATTAATAAATAAACAAAAAAAATACATTTGAATATTTCGGAACTAAAGAAGGAAGTCGCCAAAATTTGTTAGGTAAATAATTGTATTTCAAGAAAACTAGTATGTAAATAGCCCCTTTTTGAAGAATAAAATTTAATGCTGCCATATAAGTATGTACGCGGTAGATATTGCATTTTTACGTAAGCACTTCTCTCATATTGAAGCTGAAAAGATATTCTCATGATAGGTTCATGCAAAATGTGCTCGTTTTGTTTTCAAATCTCACGGATCAGAATTTCAAATATTATCCCCGGGAGACTTTGTCTCCGTTACAATCTCGAGTAGGTATTGAGACTGTACATACGTATGTTCGTGTGTACGTACATAAGAATGTACACATACGCGTATCAACAAAGAATTGAAATAGTTATGTATATGATAAAAGTAGGTATGTTTCCGATATTCATACAAAAATCTATTTTATTCAATGTTTTTGAAATGTTTAAACTGCGTAAAACATTTTATAAAAGTTATTGCATATATCCTAAGTATATATTGCAGTGATTGGATTTGGATTTAACTTTACTGCAGAAAGGAATAGGCGTCAATATTAAAGTTATTTTGATTGTTTGTGACACAAAAATGACAATATTCAGTGTGAATATTTCTCTTTGCTATATCGTAGTAAATGCCAATGTCAGTCACCAAAAATCCACTAGATGAGGTTTAGCTGTCATGCTCTCCTAATGATAGAATTCATGTCTAAATTAGCGCATTAAGTATGACATTTAAAACTAGTGGACCAAGATCCTTACAAATTTAATATAAGATCACAGTTATTAAAACCAATTTTATTATGTGTATATCTCTACAGTATCTAACCAATAAACAAATCAACTCTTGATTCAACAGCCATCATAATTACAGGAATGTATTCTATTTCTATAACTCCCTTTTATACGAACAGGAAAGCGATAGAAAAATAAAAATGGCAAATGTTTTCAAACAAGTTGGTAGTTTCCGCAACGTCGACGACTGCCCTTAATCCGGGGCCAGTTGCCTCGCCAAGCAATTATCTATGTGAAATAGTGTCTATATTAGAAGCACTTACTTTGTACCGACTTAAATAGGATTAAGCTAGCAGTAAGTAGCAGTCTGTAGTGGCCGTTTGAGGTAATATTTATTGGGGAAGGTATTTTATACTGTTTTAACGATACTGGTATATTGTTACTGGATTTAGGTTTTGGTTTTTAAATGTTCTCGTGGTAAAGTGTCTGTATTGAGCAATATTTTGCGGTATAATTCAATAGTGCTTCTCACCACTTTTAGAACTTAACTCTTTTAGTTATTTTTTTAACGTTTTTCTTTCTTATTGTCGTTTTAAATCAGGTAATGAAATAAGAATTTAAACCTTATTCTGGAAGGAGAAAAATATCTTTTTAAATACCTATTTTTTAGTGTTCATATTTTTTATTTATATACCTAAGCTCTGTAAGAGTATCAAAAAGAAACGGCAATAAACAACAAAGGCTTAAGTCTTCATTGTTTTATACCGAGTAGACGTGTGGTGCTAAGAAGGTACTTTTACGAGCACAATGCTCGGTTCTATTCAAGTACTAATTGTAATCCATGAAATGTAAGACTGAAAAAGTGCATCGAAAAACTTTAACGTTAAACTTTTAATGATTACTGTATGTTAAGTAAGGCGCGTGCAATAGGGGGTTTGTAGGGGTAGGCACTTTTATACCTGTGTGAAATGCACGCACATGCTAAGTTACTAACTTTAAATTACCTTGTCGTGAAATCTTAATAACTACTAAACTAAATGCCAATTTCTAAAAATTCTTTGTTGATTGATTTCCTATATTTCAATGTCAATGATATTTGTACTTACTAGAAGTAAAACAGGCATATTTTTTAAAGAAGACAGAAGAATTACGCTTACCTACATTCTCACAAAAAAAAAAAAGGTACCTAATTGATTTAATTTGTGAATATTCATTTAATGCTGAATTTGCTAATTACAGTTGCCAAATTATATTTACTATCAGTTTATTATTTACAAAGTCCATTTCTTTTATCAATACGATTAATAATCCGTAAAGACTAAACCCAACCTACATCCGTACCAAAACCACTTAGTAAATAAAAATGTTTCCGCGTTACCCGATATCGTACAATGTAGGTTAGAAATCTTCTTAATGGTTCCCACATGTGTCCTCATATCGGGGAATACAGGCGATAAACCAAAATGTTTTCTAAAAATGACACAGAACATCGCCAAAGATAATGGAAGTGGTTAGAGATTGTTGCTATTCCCCTGGGAGATGTAGACAAAGACGTGAAAGCAAGAGATTAAGGAAGTGATACGTTCTTATAAGAGAGGGTTAGCTAGAATCTTAACGGCTAGGCGTGAGACAAGGATAACACCTGGTTGTGTGCCGGGATGATTTGAAAGCAATCCCAATGTATATGCTTCAACACCAAAGAGTTTCGAAATTCGTTACGCTTAATTATCTTCAGACCAATTCAATAATAATACCTATGTATTTTTTTCGTTTTAATTTACACTATTATAGTTTAAGTTGTCCCTTTTTAAGGAAGCAAAATACTTGTATTAAGGAATACCGCTCAATTGACATATGTATTTTTGTTTTCCTTACCTATAGCTTAATATTATGATAAAAATGTATTTAGGTTAAAGTTACTGATATTAAGTAAGGTATATTACCTACTCAATGACGTATAAAATTATTATTTCTTAACTAATAAAAATATTATAATCAATCTCTATGAATCCTAATTGCGAAATATTATCAAAACTAAATTATGCTATTAACAAAATTTGTACGTTTAAAATGACATCATTCCAGTAATTCCCTTTACTATGAACATTCCCTTCAGTTGTTTTACTGGGGCCCGGGACACCATGTGGCATCCTAAAAACAGACCCGAATGCCAGCCCTTTAATCCTGGATACAGGCCCGTTGGAAATACCCTTCATTCATTTGCATAAGTCCTGTCCTTTGTTACAACAGTTGCAAGATGGTTTAGTTATAAAAATAAAGAATTTGTAATATTTATGTGGATTCGTACTTGTTTCCGCGGCTTCTCGAACTTCTACTTATTTTTACCGTCATGATTATAGTTTGATACGGATAATAATATTTACTTATTTTTTTATCTTTATTATTAAATTTCGTTAATTCAAAATCAGTCCAATGATGTTGGTACTGAATATATGCATTTTCATTATTCGTTTCATTTTCCGTACCTTCAACCCCCTAATATTTATGGATTAACCGTCTGCTCAAGTTAGCGGGACTTTTGAAGTAGATACTAGCACCACTTTATCCCATACATCATAATATATTATTTCTGAGAAAATAAGTATGGTCTGGCGGGTCTAGGATCTTAGTCTATTAGAAATCGCAACGAAACAATACTATTTTAAAACAAAAGTCGTAATCGCTGCAGCTAAAGCAGAGTAGAATTGAAACTGCTATCAAAACTTGTAAAACCGGCCGTACATCAAAGTGGAGTATAGAAAAGCGATACGAAAATGGCTACAATTGGCTAAAAAGCGACGCCACGCCACAAGTTCATCCAATAAATATTCCTAACTGCCGTTTCGTAAGGAAACAAATGCTCGAAAATACAATGATGGTATACAATACTGCTAGGAACAAGTGAACCGTGTCCAACATATTCTGTTTGTTCCGAAAATTGCGGTTTTTCGTGTTTTTCTCGATACTGTTTTACCTCGTGTTTGACGGTTATTTGTTTGGTTCATCGGCAGTTTTGGTAAGGAAACGGAATCGATTTGTTTTATGGCACACAATAAACTATGAGTTAGAATTTTACAGTCGAGGCAGGTTCGCTTTTCGGTTTGAGTTTCAGCGATCAACGGTTTAGGTTTATGAGTTGTGCGACAAAGAAGACAGCGATATTTTGATCAAATGGTATGTTAATAAAACGTTAAACATTTAAATACATTTATTTCTGGTTTTTATTGCAGAACGCAAACTTTAATGTACAAAAGGTGGACTTAATGCCACAATTTACGAGTAATTATCTATTGTAATCGACAATTTAATACAATATATTGTAATTAAATAAAATAATATTATTATTGTATTGTCTATTCATAGGATAATATTATTAATACCTACTTAATAATTTCTGATGCCTTTGCGGTTATTATACATTGGAATGAAACAACTTTAACGGACTTAACTCGCGTATTTTATTTTTATTGGCTGACGTTACGGAGCCTTTACAGCTTCCATAATCGTAGCACGAGTGAGCTGATAATTGTCTAATGCTAAAGTGATAATACCTACTTGATATAAAAATCAATTTGGTGAAGATTTCTAGTTCCACTTTAAAATATATATACTTAGACAGAATGCACGTAACTAGATACCTACTGTTCAAATGTAAATTGACTATGACAATAATTCATTAAACGGCTATTGTAAAACAATTAATTAATAAAACATTAAATCATCGTACAAAATATGTGCGAGTGCGTAAAACTCGGTAACTGCCACTTCGAAATTTATGGTTCATTAGTTATTTGGCATTAACATCGTTACAGACCAAATATAATCTGCGCTAAGCAGGAAATAAGCATAATGAATTATGGACCCAATATTCATAATGATAAAGTTGTTTTCCCCAAAAAATGAGACGAAGCGATGTATTAAACAGGCATTGATGAAATGAGCTTCGGCAATCCATAATTCTGAGAAAATTATTTACGGTCCACTTATACTCCACAACATTAGGAGTTGATACAAGTTCCTGATGCGAACTTCTACTTGTTATTTCTTCATGCATATTACGAACGCGTATATAGGAATATATACTAGAGTTTAGAAGGATTTAACTAAATTTTTTATCTATATATTATTATATATAATAATATGTCTAACGCAAATATTTGCATAATATATCCTGATGCCTTCGCAGTTATTACACATTGGAATGAAACAACTGTGAACGGATTTAACTCATTATCGGATTAAGCGTTAGACTAGCAGCTCAGTCGTTCTACGATTATGGAAACTGTAAAGAATCCGAAACGTTAGCAAATAAAATAAAAATACGCGAGTTAAATCCGTTCATAGTATCATTCCAATGGAAATATTTGCGTTTAATGTCATGTTGATGTTGAAATTTTATAGTCTAAGTGCTACAGTGTTAAATTTCAGAGGGGCGAGATATATAGATATAGTCACGTAAGTCAGTCTTTTCAAAACTTGGCAACGAAGTTTTAGAAGAAAAATGTCCATCTATTTTTACCCGTCATCCGCATAATTTGGATCACGTGGTTGAGTGAGCGATTGCGTACCGGATTATAATAAACTTAGAAGAATCTGGAGGGCCATTAATTTTATAGATTTCCATAGATATTTGAAGCAACATGATTTAGCCATTTACGGACTTTTTTACTTTTGGTTGAGATTTATTAGCATTTTCAAAATGGTACTTATAGCCTGAAAGTTGGGACCAATTTTGGGTACATAGGCTTTTGAAAACTGAAAACTTGTTTTATATCCTGATACGGATCTAAATTAAACCATTTTTTTTTTCACAAAAAGGCCTGACTAAATAGTCTTTCTTATTTTTTTGTATCATTTAAACATCAAAATTGCACTCTGCCTTAAAAATATTTTTAAAACATTAGAGGTAATTTAGATAAAGTCCTTATAATCTTCTTATATATATAAAAGAAAGTCGGGTTTGTTACAACACTTTTAACTCGAGAACGGCTGAACTGATTTGGCTGAAAATTGACGGGGAGGTAGCTTAGAGCCAGGAAAAGGACATAGGATACTTTTTATCACGTTCCAGTACAAAAAAAAATAATAATCTCATTTGTTAAAAATAGTATAAAAAGTAATAATTTCTGATGCCTTCGCGGTTATTACACATTGGAATGAAACAACTATTAACGGATTTAACTCGCGTATTTTTATTTTATTTTATTTGCTGACGTTTCGGATTCTTTACAGTTTCCATAATCGTAGCATGACTGAGCTGACAAAAGTCTAACGCTAAAGTGATTTATACAGTTATGCAAACTACCTTATATTTAAATTACAAATTTTGAAAAAACTACCCTATTCTAAATTATGAAATACTATTGTTACATTTTACGCAAAAAATTTTACTTTTATACATTACAATTAAAACCTAATAGGGGGCGTTACTAGCGCTTCGGAAAGACCATCATTACTGAGAAGAAACGCCGCAAGAAACTCAGTAGAAAGTCATTTTTTAGGACACTTATATATTTACAATTAAAAAATATTATGACATTAAAATTAAAATTATACAAAACCAAAAAATTCAATTAAATGAAACGTCAGCAAATAAAATAAAATAAAAATACGCGAGTTAAATCCGTTAATAGTTGTTTCATTCCAAAGTATAAAAAGTGTCAAATCGATTGATTAATGCAGCGCTTCTTTGCAGTTTAAAATATAAGTACAGGTACAGTATAATGAGATTCTGGTGAGGAAATCAGACCTAAAAAAGTATTGAAGAAAGTATTGAATCCTACGAGGGTGAAACCTTAAGGCACTGTTACTATAATGGGCTATGAAAACGTCAAGCACAATCGTTAAACCCTATTCTAACGAAGTCGACATCCACTGGCAAGTTATTTGCTGATATTGGCGTATTGGCCCACATCAGAGATTTAGCCCCACGGGTGCAAACTAGGGGTGTCACGAATATCCATATTCACATTATTTATACTCTATACTAATTTATAAAGAGAAAAGGTTTGATGTTTGGATTGAATAGGCTCCAAAACGGCTGGACCTAATTTAAAAATTATTTCACTATTGGAAAGCTACACTATTCTGAATATATACGCCGCTAGTCTAAATATATACCAACTAGCGGCCCGCCCCGGCTTCGCCCGGATCCCTATTTTTTATAGCCTATGTCACACGGGAATAGTATAGCGTACCATCAGTGAAAGAATTTTTCAAATCGGTTCAGTCGTTTAGGAGCCTATTCAATCCAAACAAACAAACAAACTTTTCCTCTCTATTATATTAGTATAGATAAAATTCAGTCGATATGAATCTTTCGTAAATACAAATGTATATAGGTATTGTGTAACGTGTCTCTGCCTCCAAGTAAAAGTAGGTAGGTAACTAACTACAAATGAACTAATTAATTAGTTACAGTTTTGCACGAATCGATACACTCTAGATCGTTTTCATAATTAAATCTGACTAGGTAATGAGTAACTTTCTTCATTTCATTCGTACTATGAATACGGGTACTTTAAAGTTTTCGAAACGTCAGCAAACATAATAGAATACGCAAGTTAAATCCGTTACAAAATTGTTAAATTCCAATGAGTAATTGTACATATTTGTCTTTTGCTTTTATATAAATACGAATTGTCACATTCCCAGTTTGACTAGTACCTACCTAATAAATAACTGTTTATGATAGGTATCGGTCTATTGCTTTAAAAATACGAATTAAGATAATTGAACTTTTTTAAGCATACTTCACAAAATAATGACATTAGTAAGTTCGTAACATCCCTGGCGCGGAATAGTTTGTAAAGTGAGGCCGGCCAAAGAGGCATTTAGGAAATTTGCATTCCAATACTATCGGACGAATCTAACGAAGAAACTTCTGGGTGATTCAATCGTATACTTAACTAATCGATAGTTTGCTGCAGATAGCGTTTTATTCGTGAGTACTTTCTTCAAAGTTGGATACTTTGCAGTTGGCTGTGATAATTTTGTGAAGAAGTTAGCAATTACCGTTTAACGGAAATCTATTTAGAGTGGATTGGAATGAAACAACTGTAACGGATCAGTCGTGCTACGATTATGGAATCTGTAAAGGCTCCGAAACGTAGCCAATAAAATAAAATACGCGAGTTAAATCCGTTAAAGTTGTTTCATTCCAATGTGTAATTACCGTAACGGATTTGATTCGCATATTTTATTTTATTTGTTAACATTTTGGAAGTTTCATAGTTCCCATATTCGTAGCAAGACTAAGCTTACAATAGTTTAACGCTATCTATTAACTTTCTAAAATCGTGGTTCACTTCTGGCGAAATTTGCGTTTTTATATGAATGTATCAATTTGCGTTTTTATATGGATATATTTTTTGTATCCGCTTTTAGTAGCACTTAGTTTTTTCCGGTGCTCTAGTAGGTTAACTAAATCTGTTAAGGTTAAACCGGATTATAAAGTGATTTGTTATTAAAATACAGTAAAATCAATTAGTGTAGACAAATCTTTTAAATACACTGTTTTCAATAAATTAATAAAGCATATCTCTGCCAGTGTAAAATAAATGGATATATTAACTTTTTATCGAAAATAATTCCTAAGTGCATTGGTAAATGTAAATGTATAACAATTTCCAACGATGTATTTGAACACTCATCATTCATAGCGACATAATATCGCACCTTTACCAGAAAAGAGTGACAACTAGAAATGTGTCACCACATGAGTTCAAATTTAAATGTGCCGATTTAGAGTCTTTAATGGAGTAACAAAATATTTCGAGATGTCACACTTTTCTAGTAAAGCGATTTTTAGAAAAGGGCAGATACTCTTAGTAGGTAAGTCTCTTCAAAAAACACCACGCCACTATAACTGCTTAGTGTTTTACTCACAACGAGGGTGAAAGTTTGCAAGTTAATTTTCTCATAATGAATGCGAAATGAATTCTAATAAATTCTGAGACATTCTGGAATGTTTTATGTCCGGGTACAAAGTCTCATCTGTGGCTGGTTGGGAACTAATGTCTGGCATTAATAAGCAGGGTTTCCACCGAGTACCGGGGTACAATTAATTAGTGTCTCAGACAGGTTAGTGAGACAAGAACTATCTGTTAGGATGGGTTTAGCTGTGACGGACTGCCGGCTGTTGACATTTGCTTTTGTAACTGGAAGACCGAGGTCCGCTAAAAAGTAAATGGATTTAATAAAAAGCCATCTTGATAATACTGAAGTTTTAAAAGTTATTTTTAAACGTATTTAATCCTTACTAATATTATAAACATGAAAGTTTGAAATAATGTATGGATGTAAAGATGGATATCTAGATGTAGGTTTGTTACTCTTTCACGCAAAAACTACTGACTGTTAAGCCAGTTTATAATGATTTCTGATGCCTTCGCGTTTATTGAACAATAGAATGAAACAATCGTACCGTAATTTTTGTTTTATTTCATCATTAATTAATAATCTTAATATGACCACTTCATAACTTGGCATATATATAAATATACATATATATACATGTTGCATAATATGTTTACGAAAAACAATACCAACTGGGTTTCATTGTATACATATCCGAATACAGAAATGAAAACATAATTAATTTCAGTACTAATTACCGCACAGCGTGCATAATAATATTATATAACGGTTAAAGGTCGTTAAATAACTATGTAATAGGTTTTATTATGTTATGCCATGCTATTGCAAGTTTAATGACAGTGATGCACGATACTACATAGTATAGAGTATTGTATCAGCCTTTTTGTATTGTATATGACGTGCCGACAAGCTTAAAAGGTTATACAAATTGTTATCAGGTGAATTTACCTATTGTATTAAATTAATAGATATAAAATAAGGTTATGCTACATTTTGTAAACTAACGTTAAATGTTAGATTAGATTAGACTTATTTATTGTTCAATAATCACACACTATACTTAATTACTTTTTTATGTCAAATAACATGCACCCATAACGAGATCGTCAATATAAAGAACGATCTCGCGAAATAATTACACCATATGTCGAAAAGTTTTCTTTTATACCATAACTAGCTGTCCGCCCCGGCTTCGCCCGGATCATCTTTTTTTTATAGCATATGTTACTCGGGTATAGTGTAGCTTCCCAACAGTAAAAGAACTTCTGAAATCGTGCAGTCTATTCAATCCAAACAAACAAACCTTTATAATATTAGGTAGTATAGATAGAAAAAGTCAAATAATAAAGACAAATGCAACCGATAAGAACCCGAGATAGCTAAATTAGTGACGTAACTTGAAAAATTGTCCCAAAACCTCAGCAATAAGGGAAAATGAAGGTGGAATTTTAAATGGCTCATTTTTTCAGGCCCTATCATTTGTCACGTCACAGTTGCAGTCGGGGTGTCCTGTGGCCGCCTTTTTTGCTCCAGATCATTATCAACGCTTATTTACTCATTAATTAATCACTGTCCAGGGAGTACAGATTATCTTGTTCGGAAACACGAAGCCCTTGAGTTTGACATTCTATTGTTTGAAAGAGAAATGCAATACAATTCGAAAATAAAGATTGTAGGCACCGGATAAACGTGAACTAGCTTATAATGCATAAATAAGTGGTTAGTAAAATAAATAGACATTTTTAGTGACAGATGTTACTTTATCCACAAATTACAATAGGGCCATTTTATTCATCCATGATTGTACCTATTGGACTACAGCTAACAGCTTGTAGGTTTACGATATATACCTATAAACAGCGAAAACACAAGTAACTGTGCTTAGCCCGTGGCAGTTTCCTAGTCGTTAACTATTCGGAAAATTATATTCCACATCACATCGCACCCGTAATGGGGAAACTCGGTGCAAAATTAATATGAAAACTTTTCAATATCGATGAATTACGCCCGTAAACATATTGAGTGCGCGCCACGGTTCGAACACACGCAGTCAGTTACGGAATCCATATTATCTGCACCGCTTATAGAATAGAATTGCAAATTTAAACCCTTTGTAACCGCTTTGCATTTGGGTACACAAATTCGCTTTTACGGTCATTTGCATTTTGCGATGTCGCAGTTGCGGTGACTTCCGAAGTGTCGCTGCAATAATTGCATCGCTGCATTCGCGTTATTAATATTATCTGCAAATAACACTATTTTGAAGTGTCTGTTTGGTTCAATATCCGTTTTATCAGACGCATGTTTGAATGGTTAATTAATTACAAGCACGTATAATAATCACGTCGTAATTATAAGCGGATTACATCGCAAATAAGCAAACATTTGCTACCGTTCTATTTATATGCGTATTCCGATCTTGGGGAACAATGTATTACAATTATTGTATATTGCGGTTTATTTGTATAATTAATTAATGTTAAGTAGCATAGCTAACATCTGTAGATATTTAGGTAGGTATGTAATAAGATATTCAATATTTGAATTTAGGTATAAGTTACATAATCTATTAATAGATTAGGTATAATATAATAATATTATGTGGGATTGAGGAAATGAGTTTCTGAATATCAGCATAATATTTTCCTTAAGCCACAATGCGACCTTCATCATCGCTGTAAACAAATTATTTCTACATAATTTAATAAGCTCTTTTTCTAGGAATAACAGCAATTACGTCCTTGAAGAAATAAAAAATCTTTTTATCGTGAATTTGTAGCAAAGACAAAGCCTTTTCGAAATCACTCAAGAGTATGCCTGATTTGAGTTGGTAAATTTGTTAAAGGATTTTAATGAGGGTATAAGCATCATTTGGCATTTCTAAGGCGGAAGGAAGACGGTTGTACGAGGCTGTTATATTGTATTTAAGTATTATAGTACGGTTGTGTATTGAATTTGAGTGTTCAGAGAAATATAATATCTACCTCAATTTTTTACTTTTTTTCCTGTTTTCTCGAATTGTCGAAATAATAACGCAGAATTATAAAAACCCATATTACAATAATTTCTGATATCTTTGCGGTTATTATATATTGGAATAAAACAACTATAGACGGATTTAACTTGCGTATTTTATACAAATAGTTAAACCCGTGTAAGTATAGTTGTTTCATTCCAACCAATATTATATTTTATTATCTCTGTGTGTGGTTTAGTATCTATATAATACACACACCAACGTAAACGTAATAAGCGACTTTGTCTGCGCATTATTAGTACTTTTCACAATACTTTTATAAATTATAAACTATTTATTCCATCATCATTATTTCATCAAAATCCCTTCAGTAGTTTTTGCCTAAAAGAGTAACAAACATACGTACCTACATCCAGACATTCTTACGAACTTACGCGTTTATAATAAGTATTAGTAATGATACGCAATTCTTAGAAAACAAACTACACAAACCCAATTCCAGCAAACACTCGCTGTGAAGTGTATGATCCTATTTCAGCCCTAAATCAAACTTAAGTGCATACCTACGGTCGTAACCCATAAATCAGCTCGGCTGCAAATACGATATTAAATTTCTTTATCTAGCTGCAATCTAACATAACAGGTGCACAGTATATTTACGATTTCCACACGTGGTGGCAAGGGCTGTTGGCCTACTTACCACGGTTGATCGTGTTTTCACACATGTCGTTTTGTGTGCTTGAAAGGTTACACGGTGTTGTGTTTGTTTTTTGATTTTTCTGTTTGCTTTTGAATGAAGAAACGTGAATTAGTGCATCGTTTTTTTACAGTACCTAGTTTTAGTATGCAGGTTTTAGTATTGTGTTTTCGTAGAAAGGAGTTAAAAGCGATGGGCGTCCCTGTACTTTTTTTATTCTAGGAAATGTATACGGTGTGTTTTGTACCTAAAGGTAACAAAACCGTATCGATGGGTAAAGGAAAATATCCGAGTTTAATCCGTTATAGTTTTTTCATTTCAATGTGTAATAACCACGAAGGCATCAGAAATTATTAATAACTAATTCTTTATATGGAGCGAATTGTTCCCAGTTTTGTTATTTGTTACAATGATCAATAAACATTTGTTATCAACATCAAAATGACAATAACATTAGTCTTTAATATTCTGAAATACATACGCTTTGTATAAGAAACGATAAGTAGTATTGAATTGCTATCTCTAGTAAGATTTTCTCAGACAATAGTAATTCTGGACACATTCCAGAACTTATCGAGATAATGCTATAACCTTATTCAATACCGTATTGAATTTATTATTTCGCCGTCAATCCTTTAAATAAAAAACCTTTTTGGAATGCTACATTATTTAACTCGTGTCCTAAATTGCTAAACGAAATCATTGTTATTTAAATTATGTTACGTAAATGGTTGGGTTTTAGGGTTGCCGTGTACGGGAACTGGCTTGATTTTTATTGCCTGCTATCGTTTGGTCGTTTGAATTAGATGTAAAAGCTAAGGTATCTACCCTGGTTATTTACAGACAGACCGCAATTTTATTTTGATCACACCTTTATTTTTACGTTCAGCGTTCCTCTAGGATCAAAAGTAGCCTATGTTTTTTCCGATGACCAATGTATCTTTATTATTCCAAGCCAAAATATATAAAACAAAGAAACTCCTAGGAACATTAGTATTATAAAATTAAATGATATAAGAGTCTAATTAGGTATCGTACAAAATAAAATTGATTTTTATAGCAAAAAATAATGGTGACCTGTTATAATTTATAGAAAAAAGGTCCGGCCCGGCGCTATCTTGCATTGTTCTAAACGATATTTACAAAACAATTTCTGTTGCCTGCGCAGTTATTACATATTGGAGTGAAACATATATATATATAACGTAATTATTATTATTATTTATTTTGTACGCTGATGTTTTGAATATTTTGCAAGTTCCCAGTTTCGTAGTTGACTGAAAGACATTATAATCCCATATTTTTAAAATTGAATGAGTTATTTCACAATTTTAATTATTAGTACCTACTTATTGGATTCATATTAAATATTGTTCGTATATATGGAAATAATCCGATACAATGAGAATTCAATTTAATTTTCTTTGTATTTATCAATGTTGGTAATAAATTACTCTGAAATATTAATAATGCAACGAACAAGCTTATTATCTCATACCTATGTGTTTCATTCAACCTTTGATCAATTAATCGTATTTTCGTATTCTGCTGACGATTTATTATTTTCGTGCAGCGCAGGTAATTTTGTGCCAGTGATTTTGAGTTATTAAGTTAATTGAAGCATTATTAACGTTTGCTCGACCTCATTAATAACATGAGCCAGGCTAATACGAACAATACACTTCCATAATTTGTAATCACATGTATCATTGAATGTCATTATCGTGTTGTTCATTAGCGTTATTTATTTCACAGATTTTATAAAAATATAAACTTTGTGGCTTTTTGACTTTATCTTAGTCGACTAAAATGTAAGGAAATTTTAAAAAGGAACACGGAAGTCCACGTTCGGTGTAGCTATGGCACTACAGTTTTTGGACAAAGAGGAAAAAGTAATTTCGGAATTGAAAAAATAATGTTAGGCTATTTAAAATAAAAAAAAACGTTAAGTTCGAGAATCCTAGTGAAAAACAGGCAAACAAACAAACAGACAGACGAAGAGGGTTTAAAAAGGATAGTGACATCACTAAATGCAGGTCTTATACCTAATTTCTTAAGGACCGAATGGCCACATACACTTCTGCCCTTTTTCACTTGAACCCCAGTTATTATACTTATGGGAAATATTTTACAATAATGTATTTTGTTTTTGTTACAGATACCAACATTTCTGCGAAACTTCGATAGAGGGATGTTGTGACAAACATCGACCTATATAAAAAGCGGGCAACAAAAATGTGTCTCCTAAAAAATTTCCAAGACTTATTCAATAATAGAACTTTCCTGTTCATAATAGTGCTGTTATCGTTGAAACTCTGCAGTCCACAGGACTTGAATGAGGAATTCGTAAATGAGGACAGTTTAGACACCATTTCAGATATTATGGTTGTGCCAGTGAAAAAGGTGAAATTCCCTAGGAACGCTCAGAATCCTTGTAGGCTGAGCGAACTGCTGTGTGACACGGGACAGTGTATTTCGCTTGACAAGTACTGTAATGGAGAGGACGACTGCGGTGACAAAAGCGACGAGCCCAAGTCTTGTACACGTAAGTATTTTGCCTAACTACTTGTGATGGAATGTTGCGTGCTTAGCCGACTGTGAAATTATTATTCAGGCTTGATGCCAAGAACTTACCTATTCCAGAATTTGGAGACGAGTTCTGTTGCATTTTACATTTTAAAGATAGAATTGGACATGTATTAAAAGAATTTCTGAAATTGACTTAATCACTTTACAGACCGACTTTAAATATATGACATCATTATAAATGTAAAAAAAATACCTTACGTATGTACCTATTAACTGAAAACGGTATGAGGATGGATCTTCGTGCATTTGAAACGCTGTCGTTGTCGTCTTGGACTAGGTTTATATTAATATTTAAGAACAAGATCAATAAGCAAAAAATACTGAAGCGAAATTATCTATCGATTTCAATCAATCGTTATATTTTAATAATTTAATATGCACCCATTACAGATATAGCTAGAATTCAAACGGCAATGATCTATCGCCATAGACACCTTCAAATTAAATATTTGATTATAAAAATACTTTTGATTGTTCGATATTATTCTATAGCAAAAATTTGAATGAGCTATTTTGATTTTCTGAATAATGTGATATTCCTTGGACGATATCAAATATCTGCGAAGACCCGTGTCCAATATTGGAATGTCCGTACGAGAAGTCTATTATCTTGTGATATTGCAAGTTGAAAAATAAAATCATATTTCGTACAATTTTGTCCTACTTGGCTGAATATATATGACAGGCATTTCATTCTAACTGGCTGGCATAATAAGTACTGTAGAGCTCGCGATCCAGTGAGGATGCTGGCCGCATAAGAAGTTTAAAAGTGTTCTTATATTTTAAAAATAAAACGATGTTGTCTTGAAACAAGGGGGCCTTGCGTACTGTCACGTACGTCACAAATATTCGCGAATGTCAAATCCGTTAACGTTAACGTTGAACATTGGCACCTTCGTCTAGACCCCAAGAGGAATTATAATTGTGCGGCGGACTATTATAGTTGATTTATAGCTCAAAGTGATTTTCATTGAAGACCACTTTTTTATTTAAGGAACGATGTGAATATACGTTTGGTACATTTTTTTTAAATATATAAATGGCAATTCTGCGCTTAATACAAATTGAAATAAAACTATACGAACAATAACAGAAGGAGAATAAAGCATCAATTGTTTAAAAAAAAAATCGACGCGTGTTTGAGGTGTACCTACCTACTTATCTTTTTAGACACACCTACTTATCTTTAAAAATGTAACCCGTAGGTTATACGCGCCATTATGTATTTCCTATTGGGATTCGAAGTTTCTAATTTCGTATCCCTGAAAAGGTCGAGGGACTTAGAGTGGCTGTGTCAGCGGCGAACTGGGTTCCTTAGCCTTTTGTGTATTATGCGGCTTAGATAAGAAAGGAATCGCTCCGGTGGCAAATTTTGTAGAATGGAATATTCGGTCGTATGATGACATATTTCCGTAGATTAAATCCCTGCCGTTGAGATATAATTATGTCTGCTATCGAAATGAATACTGCTTCTTCTTTATGAGTAAACATAACAAAGAAGGTATCTACTTTTTTTTCAATGTTATTTACAAGACTTACTTGTAGTAAGGATATTATTATCCTACCGTTGGAATGAAACAACTGTAACGGATTTAGCTCGAGTAGGTATTTTATTCTATTTGCCGACGTTTCGTAATTTTGTAGTTCCCATAACAATATTCGTACCTGACTGATCAGTGTAACACTAAAGTTAGTTTACTTTTGCAAACTTTTTTCGTTTGCGTAATGATACTTTTGTAAGTTATCGCAACAAAAGTAAATTTCCGGTAGCAAAATAGGCACTAAAAGATGTTACTTTTACGAATATAATTAACAAAACAAAAAAAAAAAATGACACAATTTCTCCTAATTAAACACAATTTACAACAAGCGCGTGTTTATTTCATTCTACAGTGTAAACAGTGAAAATCAAAGTACCTCGGCCGGAATATTAAACTATCGATTTTAGATTTACCCATCCAGTCATCTGCATAGTATCGCATGAGGCGATCGCGGTTGTCCAAACGAGGGCCACGTACCGTTTTACAATGGATTGATCCGCGATAATTTGTATACGCTGTGCGTCTGACACCAATGCCTCGCACACTACACCCAATCAAAATTCAACCATACCCCCCTTATTCCAGAGTTCAATTTATTTTGATCTTATCATAACTTGCCCGGTTCTATTCGTTTTTGGATAGCGCAGCAATATCCATCCGCTAAATTTATGCACAGAAACGGCCAAATATTATTTTGATATTTATGTTTTGTGGCCGCTTGCTGGGAACGCTTTTGTTACCTTTTGCGATATTTTGTATATGAGACTTAATGAAATTATATATTAGGTATATTAACATCTTTACGGATTTTTGTCTTTTTTCTAAGTAAGTTATTTGTTACTTGCTGCAAATAAGATAAATTTGCAAGTTCCATCGATTAAGGTCATTAATTAAATAAACTTCATCGGATAACCAAAATTTGATACCATTAGTTGACTATTTGAATTTAAACTAATGTTTTTATGTGCTAATAAAATTGCATACTTACTTGAAATTACTTTGATATTGTGGAACAGGCTTTTAAAAAATATGACGATATTCTTCAGGTTTATACAAACCAAAGCATCTTTTGGAAAATGTACAATAATCTCCCCTAAAATCGTTTCCCCCACAGCACTTTATTATTACTTATTAGGCACACAGTGCGTGCAGTCCCAAAGTTACAACTCCGCTACCATTTCAGCAGTTTCCGTTATACTAATAAACTCTCAAATACGGGCACGCTATAATCGCCCCAGTATCTCCCCGACCGTCCTTTTTGTTCTCGTAAAATACGTTTTTACGCTAGAAAATATCCGGAACGATAATTGTCTTACACAAAAGACCTCGAGATGTCGTCACAAAGGGGATTGAAAGAACTAGATTACTGCCTGTTTCCAAGATGCCATATCCCCCGGGATAGGGTTGTCACTCACGGATAGCTGACAGATGCGCTATTACGGTTTCACTTTTGGCATTTTTGGATGACATTTTTGTTGTTTGAATTTATTTTTGTATAACGTGTATCAGATGACATACCTCGATTCTTTTCCTGGGGGTAGGTAAAAACTCCCCTGCGCTTGTTGTGATACTGAGAAAACTCTTATTTCTGCGTATTAGACTTTTTTTTTATGCACGTCACAAAAATAGGACATTTATTGTTACATTTTGTTGTTGCAACTGCAAAAAAATATTTAAAAATTTATTTAAGTTTAACATTGTGGGAGTTAATTAACTAAATGTGTTTTAATGACTATTTGTCATATACTTGTATGGTTTTTTTAAGAACATTTTCAATAAGTTACTAAAATATTTACTGAAATATAACTGTAGAAGAGTGCCTGTGATGATGCAAAATAAAAACAGGGCGGCAAAAAATTCTATTAAAGTATGCTGTATTTTTTATCAAAGTATCATCGGCTATTTTATTAAAACGGATATAAAAAAGGAAACACGACCACGGGCATCGATTTAAATTTACACTCGCGCTAGTCCAGTAAATTGCATTACGTACTCGCAGCTATATTTTGTGACAACCCTAATTAGTATTTTAGATAGCTTTTAAAAGTGGGATGTTTTGGAGAGTCTTTATGATAACAAATATGGTATTAAACCAATTTTATTCATTCTAATAAGTTATTTGTCTGATAGATTGTTTTTATTGATAAGGCTCCAAAATGACCGAACCGATTACCTTTTGATTTGTTTGGGGCAAGCCTTTAGTATAGATACTAATTGCGAATCATATTGACATTATGCTAAACATCAAAAATAGTTTGTTAGCAAATTTCAAATTTAAATGTATTATTTTTACGTAAAAGGTGATATTACTTTACTTGGTTAATATTCTCAAGCTAAACAAGATACAAGCGATGATACAATATTTGTATAAACCCAGCTACCACTTAGCGAGTCAAGCATACAATAAAACCTTCTTTAATTATAGCTATAGCTGAAAACGAGCTTTTGCTTTTATCGCTCTCACGAAGGTGGTCATTAACCCAAAATATAGCTACAATTAACAAAAAAACCCACGTTCCCCCTTTAATAAGGTGTTAAGTTTACCGTGGCGGTGTTTACAAAATGGACTGTCATTAGTCACGTACATTTAGGTACCTGGATTTATGTACGACTATTTATTTGTTTAAAAATACACAAAGACCCTTTCGATAATGGACTGGGAAATCGACTAGGGCAGGACAAGACAGTTAGTTGAAAAATTATGCTTTTACTTCTTTAGTGATTGGTACAATGACGTACTAATGGTGTGGCTACGTTGCGAATAATTGATTGTGACGTATATTTAGACGTGTATTTGTTGTTATGGATGTGTTTTATAAAACAGTAGCATCTCAGATAAATTGTACTTAAGTACATGAAATATCCAATGATTATGGAATATTTGATGTTTTGTACGTATTTTTTTAATTACAAATTCATAATGTAGGTACGTATGTATGTAATGCATTAATAATATTAATACACTTAAGGAAACACTTTAATTAGGACGTAGAACATGGCATTTTTTTTACTTACGTATCACGCCTACCCAAATTCTTTTAAGTAGGTATTTCATCTTAAATAGGCAATAAAAAAATAATCCACACACGTAAATCATCTCATCATGTACACGCAATAGCCAGAAAATATTTCAGGAAATGTGTGTACATACATTTCCTGCAGTCATATGAGCGATTAAATCAATAATCGAGTTTATGTTTTCCTCGTTACGTCTTTCACTAAGTTCCGGAAGGACAATTTCGTCCACATTCAGGGAACTTCGCGGCGTCCTAATAGCGTCCTCGCAAAGATGCCTCAATTACGTCCGCTTAAGCTTCCGTCTGCAAATACTTTTGTTCACACCGTCTTCTATTCAGTATCCTTAATACTCGCTGTAACGATTATGTCAGTAATAACTAGTGGAATCCATCTCTATTCAAGAACTCAGAAACGCTGTTCTGATTATTTTCTCGGAACTCAGAGTAACGATCGGTGGCTGTTACCTAATTTAGAATTCTCAAAACTCGAACTGCGAACTGGAATTAACATAGCACAGCTGCATCACATTTTGTAATTAAAAGTTGTTTTTAGAATGAAAATGATAACGAAATCAACGTTTCATTTTTTAATGACATCTGATGGACAGTTTTAATTAACTTGGCGCTGTGTCGTGTACGCTGTTCCATACTTTCGTTGTATAGGTCGTAAGTGCACCGAAACAATCGCGAGATAAAAATTTAATCTCGAAAACGAGGTTAACTCGGAGAGGTATTTGAAAATTGTGAAATATTTATGCACCCGTATATTTTCGTTTAAAAATTCACAGGTTAAATATTTCGAGTTAAGGTTATTAAAATGTCGCTGATATTTTTTACAAATGTAATTTACGATCAAGCTTGCATTATATAGTGAGACGTTATAATAGGTGTTTATTTTCGTCAAAACTTTGCCGATCTTTTTAAAGAATCATGATATTGACAAAAATATGAATACATAAAATCGTTGCTCATTTATTTTTTTATGATTGTAAGTATTTACTATGGACTTAAGAGTCGCGCTAAAAACAATTGAAATGAAGAAACATGCGCGCACAAAGAACATTTGCGAGCGAGATAATGACAAAGAAACACTAACAGTCCTAACAAGTTTCTTCCAAGGCGTATGTTGAACATACAACCGGATCTAAGTGTGCCATTATTCTAGTAAAATGGACTATTTGTTTCACGTCGCCATGCATCGGGGAAAATGAAGAAATCCATCTATCTGTGCGGGCAAGCTTTGTTTTGCAAAGTGAATAAGGGTGTTTGTCCAGGGAAGGGAGATAAGAGTCTTAATTGTATTAGTTCGCTGCTAAATTAGAAGTGTGTAATAGTTAGAATATACGTTAATTTCTACGGAATTACGAAGAGACAAATGGAACTACGAAGAGACAAGTGGAATGACGGCTACTTTAATATCGTTTTATAATATCTACACACACAACTATTAATATCGTGTGTAGATTTTGTTATCATATTTTAGCACAGATGGGAAGACTTTCTGCCACTAAACTGTGAAAGATTGTGGATCCCGAAGCATTTAAATATTTTGTCTTTGCATAATATCATTAGAAGAATAATTTCCAACTATCGATTAAACAATAAAGCAGTATAATTTTGATCAACGTTTAATTAAAAGTGACTGCATGCCAGGATGAATAAGAAAATTCAAAAGAAGAACAATATTGTTTAAGTTGTTTTACTATAAGTATCAAGGCACCATCAGTCATGGTTCATTTTAACACGACGTCAATAGTAACAGAGAGTATTCCTTTTTCCCTGTACATCACAATTAGGTCAACTTAAGTTCTTAATTCTGGGTCAACTCGCTCTTACACTTCCGCTCTCGTAGAAAATAGACGGTCGTATAATCCGTCAGTTTTATATCAAGACTAGCGGCCCACCCCGGCTTTTTCAGAATGTAACCTATGTCATTTGGGAATAGTGTAGCTTCCTCACAGATTTTTTCAAATCGGTCCCGCCGTTTTGAAGCATATTCAATTAAAACAAACCTTTCCTATTTATTATATTATATTACTAGCGACCCGCCCCGGCTTCGCACGGATCCCCATTTTTTTTCAAAATAGATATTCTCTACCCTATGTTACTCGGGAATAGTGTAGCTTCCCAATAGTGAAAGATTTTTTCAAATCGGCCAATCGTTTTAAAGCCTATTGAATAACAAGAAATATTTCCTCTTTATTATTTTAGCATAGAAACAGTTGCACAAGTCAACAGTAATAATTAATGCACAAGTCAATTCCTATGAATAACGATCAAAGTATTTTAACTCAAACGTAAACAATGGGTACCTTAATATTAAAGCGTACAATGATGTTCTGCGGTGAAATGAACACTTATGCCATGTAATGCGGTGAAACAACAAACAAAAGACGTTTTTTTATTTAAAAGAATGTAAAAATATGGCCGTCTGCTTTTGTGCGCCGCTTTATTCAGATCTTTTTACTTCTCATTTCCTTATTTTTGTGTTGGAAGGATTAACAATACAGGTACCGCAGCGCCCGCACCTATTTATTATCAACCGTATAATTTTGGACACTTCCCTGGAATTTGTGTTGTGAAAATGTTGAGATGTGAAAAGAATCGTTGGTGATTTTAAAATGTAATTTAGGTAGTCTTGAAAAGTTATGGGAGTCTAATTCAGTGCATTATAATTTGTATTTGAATGCTCGCGCAGTTATAAATTTGAATGGATTTAATGAACGAATGATTTAGTCTAACGCTAAACTTTAGCGTTAGACTAAATCATTCGTAATTGTCAGCTCAGTCGTGCTACGATTATGGAAACTGTAAAGAATCCGGAACGTCAGCAAATAAAATAAAATAAAAATACGCGAGTTAAATCTGTTAATAGTTGTTTCATTCCAATATGTAATAACCGCGAAGGCATCAGAAATTAATATTGATTTAGATTATTTAAATTGGAGCCGAACTTTGATTTAAAAGGTGTACCTATTAGAGTGAGATCCCATTCACCCCAGAATTAAGTGATTTTAGTTTTAGGATTGGTTGTATAAAATAAACTTAGTATATCTTTATACTTCTATAAAAGAAAGTTAGTAAACGAACCTAAGAACATTTATTACAAAAGCTTCTTTTCATTCATAATTAACTTTTGGTACAGTTTGGTTAGATACCTACCTAATACTACATTAGTTTCTGAACATACGACAAATTTTCCCTTACAAGTTTTTCTATCAAAACGTTGTGTATCTTTCCTAAATCTTACTTCATTTTATTGGATCTTTGTAACAATCTGCTGAAGCAATACTTTTCTTTTTACTTCTTACCTTCATTCCTTTAGGTTCGATTACAAACTTTTTTATATGTCTTGATATGGAAACTATTAATACAGTATTAGGTATTAGATATGTCCCTGAATAATTATTTTAATTGGGCTCTATTGAAAATTAAAATTACAGAACAAAAATATTAATTTTATTATGTTTACTTCTAAGATTTCATTCAATCTTAGGTTTATTATTACAAAACCCTAAAATGCCGTACTACAGTATTTGACTCGAAATTGGGATAATATGCTATTTTATATATATAAAGTTAATAATAAATATTTTATATAAAGGAATACTCTCTGTTACTATTGACGTCGTGTTAAAATGAACGATGACTGTGCCTTGGTACTTGTAGTAAAATAACTGAAACGATGTTATTCTTTTGAATTTTCTTATTCATCTTGGCCTACAGTGTTTATTTTATGCTATATTGAAATACATAAGCAATATCACAACCCTATATTTTTGTTTACAGCTTGCAACAGGACGTACATGGGTGACGTGGGTCGAACATACGAACTGGAAGTTAGACGACCAAGGGAAGACCACTTGCCATTCATCTGCCATCTTAACTTCACTGCCACAGGCGGTAACTATGGCGACATCATACAGGTAATAAAGTATTTAATTACTCTCTCTCCTATTACTATGGAAAGTTCAAAGGCATAATTAAATACCTACTTACGATTGAAGTGAAACTGAACGTAGCACGTTCGCTACGACAGCTACGCCGTAGCTCAGTAATGTATTTCGTAGCACGACAACGTAGCACTCATTTGATTTTATGATACGATTATTAGGTAGTTCATGAATTCGAATTTTATAGGCAATATCACTTTATATAGAATTGAGTTTTTTTTTGTTACCTATTTACCTACCTATGTTTATTATTAAATATGAAACGGTACATACCTACATTTAGCACTCTTTGTAATTATTTCATTGTGATTAAGCAACGGTTTTAGAACGTACCTCATAATTTTAACTAGGTACCTACCTATAATATTTAGAAAACACTTAAAATAGACCATAATATCTTTAGTAACTAAAACTTTGATATAGTATAGGAATCTACTTGTACAGCAATTTAAAGATTTTTTTTTAAGTTTTGTTATTCAAACATGACTACAAAAAAAAACTATTTAAATCAGCTATTTATATTATTATCGTTACAGGGAGCAAACAATATAAAAGATCTATTATTTGCTTCTGGATACCGACCCAGGGCATATTTCATCCTATGAAAGCAAATTTGGAAATTAAAATTTGTTTGATAGTTACCCAATATGTCCCAACAGATGTATAATTAGGTACCCATCATGACGTTATCACATTTTTAACAGCAGTCATTTGTTTCAGCTAACATTCGACACGTTCACAGTCGGCAAGTTCGTGTCGTTCACATCAGACGGTTGTCCCGACGGTCACATGACCATAGTGGAGAGGAGTCCATCCCCCCCAACTGGACAATGGTGTGGTTCCGCCTGGGGTTACACGGTGTATTTCAGCGAATCGGACTCCATTAATATGACCCTTAGACTGGACAGACTGAGCCAACAGGTGGGCTGTTAAAATGATTAATGCTTTCATTAAATAGTAATGCTTCGATCGCTATTTGATTCCATATGGTGATTGGGCTGTTAGGTACTGTTTTGTGTAATGTGAATTGTTTTTTTTTTATATAAATGCAGTTATATCATAAAACAAGTACCTACAAGCAAGAGGAAGGTTTGTAGCACCCGCGTGAAGCCGGGACGTCGCTAGTAAAATTATAAACGCGAAAGTTTGTGAGAATGTATCGATGTCTGGATGTATGGCTGTTCTTCTTTCAGGCAAAAACTACCGAATAGATTTTGATGAAACTACGATAATATAGCTTAGGTATACATCAGAATAATTAATATAAATGAAAAAATATAAAATAAGTATGGTCTTAGATATGTTGAAACAAAGAAATAAATTATTTAGGAAGCTTATTTTATAAAAGACTACTATTACCTATATTATGACACTTGTTGACTAACGTAAAATAAATAAACTTAAAAACAACTAAACATCACAACAATACGAGTACACTATTTAACTAGTAGGTATTGGTTAACACTACATACAAATTCCAGACATGTGGCATCAAAAATCACCAGCATTTTTCTTTGTGTGAATAACTTTATCGAATTCCGAAATTACCACGTTACGTACCTGCCACAACCAATACAATTACTGTCACACATACATAAAGTAACAGAGATATTTCAATTTGATCACTGTTTAACCTTTCATGTCGATCATACATAAAATATAACCTCATAAAAACAAATGGCTCCAATCATACTTCAATTTCGTATTCAAGATAACCCGATACCTTTTATACCTTCACTACACGAATGTATCGATCCTTTACAATTTTGTATAGACAAATAATTACACTTCATTCCGGAGTCGGTAATTACGAGTTCTCGTATTGATCCCCTTTGTTCCGCAGCGATTGGAAATACTTTATTTCTGTATTAAAATACTTTTAGTTTAGTCCGGAGTTAGTATTTGTTTGGATCTAGATTGGAATAGAAACGTCAAGTATTCGTGACTAGACTAATATTGGAATGAAGTTGTTTGAAGCTAGGAGTCTAATTCAAATGCACAATGATTTTGACTGAATAGGTGCATTATTTGGAATTAAAATGTGTATCTGAAGTTAATGTAAGCCTTTTACGCCTCAAAAGGTCGCGGTCGCTTTTTGTACATGTACATAATTATGTCGTATTTTATATAGAAATACCTACGTATCAAGTATCTATAAGTACTAATATTATAAAGCTTAAGGCTTAAGAGTTTGTTTGTTTGAACGCGCTAATCTCAGGAACTACTGGTTCGAATTAAAAAAAAAAAAGTTGTTTTGTTGGATAGACCATTTATCGAGGAAGGCTTTAGGCTATATAACATCACGCTGCGACCAATAGGAGCAAAGAAACAGTGGAAAATGTGTAAAAAACGGGGAAAATAACTATTCCACGCGGACAAAGGTGGCACTACGCCCCTTTAATTCAATATCATATATTATTATGCGAAGTAATGATCGGTCGATCTGTTACAAAGACAGGAGGAAAGTTTTTTTGAAAGATGTTTTAATTATTCTAAGTCCTAAAGTTATACATTGTTTTTATGATTACCTATATTACATGTCTCGACGAAAATAAAATGTTAATTTTCTTAAATGGCGTCTCTTGCCTCGTTTTTGTGTCAACATGTCGAAAGATACTCATGTACACGTGTCAGGTACGTGTCTCCTTGAGTTCTTGTTTCTCAATTTTCTTAACAGTAATTAGCGAAGTAATATTTTTGTCTTTTTCAATTAGTTTCTTTGAGAATAAAGACGTCTGGATAAATAAACAAATTGCTGTCCTCGTTATCAAGTTACAATTTTACTTTTATAATTAAAATTTATGGATCTAAAATAAGGTCACGAAATATCACGTGTTAACCTTGACAAGTGTCACGCTAATAAGGTAGTTTGTATAATGTAAATATCATTTTATCGTTAGATAAGCTTAGGCTTACCATAAGTTTAGTCGTGCTACGAATATGGAAACTGTAAAGTTTCCTAAACGTCAGCAAATCAAATACGCGAGTTAAATTCGTTATAGTTGTTTAATTTCTACGTGGCATACTACTAAGAGTAGGTACAATGTTGTCAATTGTCAAGGTTGTCAATTCCTCCAAAAAATACGAAAATGGACACGTTTTTCATAATTTTTAGTTATCCAATAAACATTAATGTTTGAGTAACTTTGCTACGACGCTATTTATGCTAGTATTCCGAGGTATATTTCCAATAAAATGCTTTCATAAGTAGTTAACACAATCAATACGAAGAGGTTCAGCCTATTTAACATTTCACTCACCCAAGACTAAACAAATTCTGTCACAAAACTCATTTAAACTGCGAACATGCTAATTAAGTATATTTTTGCACGTAGTAAAGTTAATCTTAATTAATGAACAGCGATATTTATCTTCATTAGCAATCTCACTAAGCATCCCTTTGTGTTATACTGACGTGACGTTACTAACAACGTGTTTTCGCCTGTGACTTGTGTAATATTTCACATCACCCCGCTTTTAACGGTTGGTTGAGTCTCCTTTATCTACTCGCAGCAGCCGTATTATATGCAAGGGTTGAACTTTCGATCAATTAATTAAGCGATGAATTCGGGCGCCCTCGGGAGTACCCGGGATTACCCGAGCAATTACAATATTTAATCTCAAAATTCATAAAGGTATTAAAGATTTCAAGTTTTTGGATGTCGAGACAGTTTTGAAGGGATTAAGTTGTTTGGATATCCTCTGTCAGATTTGATTTTAATGTTCAATTGTTCTTTGTATATTAAAGTGAGAAAGATAGCCAAAAAGTGAGAAGAAAGAAACTGAAACTGGATAGATATTAGTAGATAAATACATAAACATAATTCACAATAATTGACATAGTTCCAAACTAAGTAAAGCTTGTACTATAAGTACCAGATAAGTTACATGTAACATAAATAAATATAAGACATCCAAGACTCAGACACAAATGCCAGTGTTCATCACATTAACATTTGTCGCCAGCACAATTAGAACCCGCAACCTTCGGTTTCGAAATCAGGAGCTCTGATCACTAAGCCAACAGTCCGTCAATATAGTATTCTATGATTTGTGTTTTTTTTGTCAAAGTACATACAAAAACAATATAGATATAATACATATTTCTGATTATAAAATATTTTGTATCACAATCGTATGGAAATACGATCTAAGGATATTACAAAGGACTTAGTTTTAAATCAAAACAAACTTCCCAACTAATAACAAACTAACTGACAGTTGTGTTTGTAGGGCGTTGGATACAATTTCGACTTCAAGTTAGCTTACAAGTTCCTGAAACGAAGTGAGGCGCGGTTGCGGTACGGGAACGCGACGGTGGGGGCGTGGCGAGGCGAGCGCGTTCCCGGCACGTACTGCGATCGTATACTGAGCGACTGCGACCTGCGAGCCTGCCGCATCCAGTCTCCGAACTTCCCTGGAGTATACCCTCGTAACGCTACCTGTACATACCGTATTGAACATAGTAAGGTGAGATTTCGTTTGTTCGTTTTTGGGTTTTATTTCTGGCTGACCCGGCGATCTTATACCGCCATATATTTTTTTTATAAACATTTTCAGAATTTAGGATTTTTTTACTTTTCTTTCTGTCCTGGTGATAACAAACATAAAACGAAAGGAATTATATAATTTGGTGCAGTTGATCGAAAGTCATGTGCGTACATAGGTACAGTTCGATGATTATAAGTTCCTCCGCAAATTTTTAAAGCATTCCATAAAACAAAAAATCGAAATTGTCTATAACATAAAAAAAAATATATTATTAATTTGGTAGTTTATTATTTCAAGAGTTACCTATGCATAGGATTAATCCCTAGCCAGCCATAAATTGTTTGCATTTACCTTTATTAAAAAGTAAAAAGTCGGAAAGGGATTATTAAAAATTTAAATACAAGCACACCTGAATGAAAGTAATTAAAAATTACTGCAAAACCAGAAATACGTTCGTAACGTGAGCCCTGCGGTTGATGTGGCTGGAGTCATTAATAATTAATACAAAATTCACGCCAAACTACATGTAAAATGAACGAATGTGCGTTAACCTAAATTGAGTCCTAATTCTGAGATGCAAGGTTCCATTTGCAACATTAACGTGTGAATATGTTTCAGATACCATCGGATAAACACGTTTTACTAGCAGTAAGACAGACTAACAGTCATAAAATACATATCAAAGACCAAATAGTGAAGTACGATAGGAGCCAGAGAGTATTAAAGTAAGTATTTATGAACTCTGTATTTAAATTAAGACGAGAGCTAGTATTTATGGTTCTAAATTAAGGCGACGCGGGAGTGGTGGTCTTTCGAACGCAAGAGAAAGAGATCAATGTACAACAATGGACGTCTTTCAGTTCAAAATAATTATTATGTTACAATTTGCGTAATGATGACCATAAGTTGATTGTTTTTAACTATTGAAAAATGTTTCGTCTATTCAAGTGTACATAAAGATACATAAATGAAAAGATATATAGGTTAGTTTGCAATAAGTACATCGTAGCCTTGTGAAACGGTCATCATATCAATAATAATAGGTCTGTACACTTATGTCTTGCCCTTGAGATTGTTTTTATCACATTGTATGCGCTATTAAAGACGCAATTGGTTGAAAACATTATACGAGTCCCTTTGTATGTGGTTATCATAAATAAAATATTGCTTCTAAGCAACACTGTTGTGGCAAATATATATTTACTAAATGTAGATGTTTATTTTGGATGCATTTTTACCATTATCATTAGTGTCTAGAGTATGATATCTTCACTCTCAGTTGTGGTTCGGATGTGTGAAGTCGATGAAAGAATAGACGGGTTCTATTTAATAACAGATCAAAAGTCAAAGTCGTCAACAGTTGCTCAGATAAAATATGTTACCAAATTTAATCAGTATCTAAAAGGAAACATGATTTGGATTGTTCAGGAAATTCCAGTGACTTTTATCGAGTGTTAAAAAGACCACTGTCGGCCTTGTCAGGAGAAAGCTTGTCACAGACCGTCAGATAGACATTACATCGAGGAGCGATTAGTGCTCTCTCGATATAGTACCTATAATATAAGTTATATTAAATAAATGATTAGCAGTACATTAGTCATAGAGTCACAATTTACAAGTTGGTCCATTATTTTTATCATGTCCCCGGAATCCGCTGACATTTCATCCTGTCCGGCAAAACCACCTTGTTAAAAACACATAATCGAAATTTTAAAATCTCTCAGGATTTGGGACCAATGCAACGTCGTGCAAGACTACCTTACGGTCTGGGACGGCGCCACTCGCGACTCCCCGGTACTAGTGAGGTTGTGCGGCGGTGACGCAGTTCCAGACATTATTAGCAGAGGGCCCAACATGCTTCTAGAGTTCCACACGTCTCCATTCGATAATCCATTCCACCCGGTGCCTTTGAGCTACTTGCCAGGCTTTGAGCTGGAAGTTCAGGTGAGTCTTAATGAGAATTCTTTTGATGTGTTGTTAAGAGCCATGTAGCTAGGCGCCATTCCTTTGTAGTAACATTGGTTTGGTTGAAATTTTGAAAATTTAATAATGATCGAGCATTGATATTAGATGCCTCCGTCTTAAAATTTGATATCGCGTGTACATAACAACTTATCTGTTAAGACACGGAAATAGTCTTGTAATTAGGTAGTTTATTAAATAATTGATAGGGCTCAGGGGTATAAAGGTTGTATAAAAGTCTTTGCTTTATTACAGCATTTTTACAGCTTATTCTATAGGATGTGAGTACTTCTTAGGCTCATAAATTTATCTAGGATAAAGGTTAATAAACTCGTTATCAATTTGTCATCCTCTAGCGATAAGAATGAAAAATTCAAACTTTAATTCGTATGCCGTTCTCAGTTGAAATATTTCCCCTGTCAGGTGCTGTACGTGGACAAAGATTCACATTCGTACGTGCGTTCAGACGGTCGGTGCCGCTTTGTGCTCCGTTCCTCAGACAAAACTAGCGGGGTACTAAGAAATCCTAGGCATTCACTACCGCCGAATACTTCGTGCGTTTACTATTTCCAGGTAAGAACTTTAGTGGAGATACTTGGAATGTTTTATGAATCTTTAATCGCAGCTAGCAGTTGTCTTGTCTAATTTTTTTATTACACATTGGAATTAAACAATTAATACAAATATAACTTACGTAGTTTAAGACTAACGTTAGCTCAGTCGACTACGAATATGGGAACTGTAAAGTTTTCGAAACTTTAGCAAATACAATTGTAATTGTTTTATTCTAATCTGCACATGTTGCAGGGATATTTGGCGACATAATGTAAATTAATAAATACGTAGAACTGTGAAGCTGTGATACAAATAATTTTATACTTAATAGAAACATTTTTTTTAAATACTATACTAGGTATAAACTATGACAGAGAGAGGCGAGGCTGGATAAGCATGCGATTATTGACTCTTCTGCGCTGATCTTTTTCCAGATAATAATGGTATTATTATTCGTAGGGTCGACCAAATGAAATAGTTTGGGTGTCATTCGTGAAATACCATTCAGCGGGAACTGAGCCGGCTGGGTTTGATCAGCAAAAGGACTGCTCGTCTCAGCTGACCATTTGGGATGGAGCCGCACCAGATGCAGATTTGGAGAGAAAAGTAATTTTATAAATATAAATAATAATCCAATGATTTAAGGTTATTTAATCTTTTGATATTTCTTAAAAAGTGAAAAGATGTTTTTAAAGGGTAATAACTTTTTTAAACAAAAGAGCAATCAAGTACACTTCTTCAACTTTCATGGCTCACGCCGCAGTACTTTGTAGTTCCTTCAAGTTTATTAAAAGTTTAATTTAAAAAGATTGTTCTCTTTTTCATAATGTTCGAGATTTGAGATAGCTTCGAGATGATCCATAGTTTTTAAAGTACAATGAAATTGTTCGGATCATTAAAAACTTTCTTTTTTATTTTATGTTATGACTCGAAGTTTTATGAAAGTATTCTCAGTCTAGATGGGTTGGCTTTAAAACTTATAAGTGGTTTGAAAAACATTATTTATGACATTAGCCAACTTCATAACTGATTCCGATATTTCTTTTTTATTGAATCACGGCGTGCGTTACAAAATTTACTCAAACAGGATCATAATAATGTTTTAAATACAGAATGGAAGCACAACATTAAATATAATCCTCTCACGGCCCATAAAGTCTTGCAATACACGAATTTTAAATGTGAAAAACTTTAGCCAACGTGTGGGGTAATGAAATGTGGATTAACTTAAGCGCATGGGAGTTACGCGAAACTTTCGCACTGCGGAGTACTAAATACGACGGATACAAATACAGAAGCGATATAAAATTGGGTAGCGTTCTCACCGCCTTTATTCGTACCATTTCACTTTGCCAACTACCGCTACCTCCCCACTTGACGTCGGAGCCAAACATTAATTTTCTTTAATGTGTCTGAGCACTTTTACCGACTCCTCGACCGACTGCAGTGCGGTGTTTCGTTTCATTCATTTGCTATTCCTCCGCTTGCATTAAGAATAGATAAACGGCAGCGGTTTCGACTCAACTCATTTAGCTCGTAGTTTAATAAGAAAAAGTTTGTCTGGAAGATAAATATAGAGGGTGTTTGAAGGTCCATTAAATGTAATAATGTCAGTGTTCCGCTGAGGATCTGGCACGTTCCGGGAGACATTTCAAATGTTAAATATGGCGCTTAAAGGTAATAATGGCCCAAGCGGCAATTTGGCAGTAAGGAGCATTTTAATGCTATAAACAGCCATTAGTTGCGTCCTGGGAGCTTACGACGAGGTTTATTAAGCATGGTTTATTTCTTTATATATAATATATACTGGCAAAACATAAAATCTAACTTTAATTAAGGTTCGCTGTTAACCAAAGATATTTTTTACATATATTAATATATTGTATTGTATAAAACTTGGAATGGCTACCAATTCTTTTTTAACATATTTTTTTTACCTTAGTTGGACATGACGGATAAGAAGTCACTCCTGGGTTCCTTCTGCCGTGAAGAGTCGCCGCGTCTATGTGACCACGCTCTCCTATCGAACGCTACCCGAGCCACACGCCCGTGTGCTCCTTCGGAAAGCTACATCACTACTGGACCAGCCCTTACTATTTTACAGGTAAAATGATTTCTAGAGTGACGGCACCAATTATGGACATTTTAAGCGCACTAAATTAGAATTTCGTTTAAAAATGGGATGTTTTTTGGCAATACAAAAGTGGTGATTTTTTGTTCGGTACTCAAATACATGAGGAACATTTAAACAACACCAAAAATTCTGTATGAATAATACATAATTAATAAAAAATATATAAATTGAAATTTACGATATCACCAGTGATGGACATCGAAGATTCAGTGATGGACCCCCAGTAATGGACATGGACCCATTCATGAACATCCATTAATGGACACTTTTGTATTGCACAGATAAATAAAACAAATGTCAAAAATCTACTTTTATTAACTCTATTTGAACTTTCAACGTGATCAGTCTTAGATTTCCAAGTTATACTATAAGGATTTCAATCAACCATCTGGTTTCTAATCATTTATTAAACATTAATTGAGGCTTTGCCTCTTTGCCAGCAGCTGCAGCTAGAATTGGTAACATAATAAATCAATCAACTGAGATCTATCAGAAGGTGCGGTGCATATATATGCTATAGTGTAATCATGGGAAAGCATGCCACAGTATTTCAGGCAGAAACTTATGCTGCATGTGCACAAGAAAATATAGACAGGCACCTGAACGAAAAACCATCTATATTTTGAGTGACAGCCAGGCTGCGCTGAAGGCCCTTGCAGCCCATAAAGTGCAGTCGGGGTTGGTTTATAATGGCATCCAACACCTTTAACACAGGACTTCAGGAAAACGCAAGCAAGAGCCACACCGAGGAGTGGAAGGTATGCTTAGGTCTAAGGTCCTCACGGCAATTTATACAACACCCAAATGAAAACTGGACTAAAAAACTCTGGTTTCTAAACAGAAGACAAATCCGACTTATAACAGGAGTCTTCACTGGTCACCTAGGAGTCAACGAACTCCTATACAAGATGGGACTTACAAACAGCAGCGACTGCAGAATGTGTGGAGAGGAATGTGAAACTGTGGAACACTTGGTGTGCCACTGCGACGCCCTCACCAGATGTAGAATGAAGATATTTAGCTCCGGATACCTGGTGCCTAGAGAATTTTTTGCACGCTCTCTGTTAATAATCGTCAATTTATGTAAAAGTGCTTTTAACTCATTGCAACCAACCATTTCACCAAATTGCCCTCTTCCTCTGCCGTGAGAATAGTTTGAGGTCCCAGAGCACAAACTACAGGACTTTTTCCTGGACTTTGTTGTGCAAAGTTATTTAAGGGACCTTAAACCGGAGGGCGAATCCAACTGGGATGGGGAGATTTCGGTAAGCTCTCAGACGTCCTGAAAGGCAAACGTGTGCGCCTTTATACCTCAAGCGTCGCACATTTAATAAGTTACACATACATAGGGCTATGGAAAGAACTATTTTAGGTATTTCTTCTTGCGACCGGGTCCGTAATACCGATATTCAGGAGAGAACCAGACTAATCGACATAGCAAAAACCATAGGTCCGACGGAAGAATCCTTTTCCACTCAAGCATTCTTGCTTGAGTGGAGACCGAGAACGGGACGGCGAAATGTTGGAAGACAGCCCGCGAGGTAGACCGATGATCTGGTGCAAGTGGCTGGGAATCATTGGATGTGGGAAACTCGGGATCGTGGGAAGTGGGCTGAAATGGAAGAGACCTTTACTCAGCATTGGGTAGAATAAAGTTGAAGAAGAAGAAACTGGAGGGCAGCTGTTATCATCATTTCTCCCATCCTCAGCAGCATCATGCAGCATCAGCATCAAATGCCCTCCCTATTTGTTGCGGGGTGTAATTTTTTATTGGCGCCATATAAGATAAAACAAAGAACCCAATGATGGACGACTAAAAATAGCCATTTATGGACATTGTCCATTATTGGAAAATAAAGAGCAATCACAAAATCAACTCAACCCAAATGTTTAGTGCAACAAATTAAATAATTTAATACAATAAACTAAAAAAATATTAAAAAACTTGTCCATAATTGGAATTCGTATAAAATCGAATCCAGTGATGAACAAACCCCACAAAAAACTTATTATTGGGATTGGACATATTCAACTTAGCTTAATTTACTTGCAATATAGTATTATTCCGTAAAAATAACATAAAATCTCATTACAACACAACACAAGATAATACCATGCACAAATATGTACTCACCTCCTTAACAATTTCAATAACAAAAACGGATTTTAATGACCACCGCGCGAAACGAGATTTCAATTCGCAACCATCTTCAAATAAAACGGGCGATTTTGATGAGGTGTATCAAAATGAAAGCCCAAACGTCTATTGCTTATGTTTTAGTGTCTCCAATTGAAAAATGTTGGGCCAGTTGCTTAATAAATTCGATCAACGAAAATAATGTCCATAATTGGTGCCATGTCCATTACTGGTTCCGTCACCCTAATTATATTTAACCGAACGCTAAATCAATATATATTTGCTGTTCGTTAGTCTCGCTAATGCTCAAGAACGGCTGAGCCGATATTATATGTTATGTATTATAATTGTGGTGTCAAAATATTTGTAGAAGTCCAGATCCGGTTTAGAATGTCTTGAGTTGGATTTTATTAGACCTGAGTTATAAATAAAATGATATAACTGTAACGTAAAAATGTCTAAATAAAAACAAATGCCATGTTTTGTTATGTAAACGAACCGAACTGTCTTTAGGTTCTCAATTTTTTCCATGTCTGTCCATATAAAAACGCGAGTTAAATCCGTTATAGTTGTTTCATACCATTCACTAAAATAATATGCTTATCTTAAATGATTTAAACTGCAATTTAAAGCTATCTAATTATTCCATTAAAAACTCCACTAAACATGTCTTTGTCCGAACGGAAGACGTTAACGAAACTAGTTAAAAACGAAAAAAATGCAATTGGCCCGAGGAAAGAGGAGAAAACATTTAACTAGAACAAAGATAGTTGAAACTATCTTGACATGTTCCTTGTTAATTGTAAGGAGGCAAACGAATAGTTTCCACTTCCTCGTGTTTGCCACGAGATAATTATTTCTGTTCAGTACGTCAGTACATTGCGCGCTCACGTGTTGACTTTGGACAAGTTCCTTTTAACTAGGCAATGAATAGCATAGTTACATTCGCGAACGGTGTTGGTTGACAATTAAGAACTTACTCGGAAATTGTAATGAGTGTAGGTATATTATGTACGTTTAACTTGATAACTTTGTTGTAATTGTCTGAATATACGTTACTAACTAATTTTAAACCGGAAAAACGTAATAAGTATATTGAACGTATCACAGAATTAATTAATTTAAAAGAACAGGCACATATGTTTTTGCTCCGCCGGGATTGTACATTAGGTATTTATATTCCAAACTTAAATTAAATACGTTGTTGCCTTAAAATGAAGTGTAAAAGCAGTCCTATATTCTAGTATAAAAGAATATGATTTACTATACATAAATGACGATAAAGTAAAACAATGATAGCTGCGAATGTTATCAGGATAGTAACGGACACACAATATTATAAATATTGTCAAATTACCAAAACATTTATATCAATAACCTGTCTGGATGCCAATGCTGAGTTCTATATAACCTCGTCCAAAAATGCCTTCAGCTGTACTCAAAAATTTTCCGCACCGTGAAACATTCATCGGGAACCAGATAGATAAGTCACGTGCGAGCAAAGCATTGCATTTGCCATTGTGAATAATGCAAGAAGCACGTGCGCGCCACTCGGCTCTCCGTGATAGAATGCTTTAGTGTTGTCGCGTTATTGCGACGCGAAACACTGTAAGGATCTGGATTATACGATTTTTGAAATAAGAATTCCCTTTTATGCTCTAAATGCAAATGATGTTTCGGACAGCATCGGTAATGGTTGAGCTTAAAAAGGTTGCACGCCTTTTAAAGAACGCCGTTTGAATGTAAATGGGGATCTTTTATTTATAACAGTATTAACAGTAATGCTTATCTGTACTCACTCAAAAGTGCAGTTCACTGATTATTGAGCGAAAGGGCATTTTAATTGGATGCACACCGCTTTTGAGGGTCGAAAATGATGGAATGTTAAAAATCAAGGGGCGAAGATAATTTGCATGCTATTAGCCTTTTCAAATAATTAAAGAGGATTTCGACATTAGTATGCTGCGCGAGAGCACTGCAAATACAGGCAAGCCAGAGTTAATGTAGGAAACCTGGTCTTAAGCAAGTTGTTAAAGTCACAAGTTGAGAACTGCTTTATTATTCAATATTAAATTCAACAGAGGAAGGACTAAGGCAAGTTCCTTAACTAAATATTTGAAGTTTTACTACACCGCGTCGCCTAGCGCCACGTTAAAACCGACCTCGGTACCGTTTTGATATTATCTAACTCCACAAGTGTAACGTAACTTGAGACAAACATTTGCGTATCGTGTATCGAACACTTTGTCATTGAATTACATAATGTGATGTCGACGAAAGTACCTAATCATCTCTTTTCCCTTAGGAACTCCGGCAAGGCTCGGCTTTATATCCTGTCTCTTTCCTGCTTCGCTACGAGTTTGTGGATGTGAGCGAGCAAGGACAACCCTTGGTCGACTCTCAGTCAGCCTGCGACAGAATTTTCAAATCCGCTCAGACGTATTCGGGAAGATTTCAATCTCCGAGAGCTATTTTCTATTACGGTCGAGGCGGCGCACAAAATCTCACTTGTAACTTAAGGTAAGTTTAATTAAATTTAAAGTCTTAATTAGATTGGATGCGGGCTTAATGTTATCTAACACGTGTATTTTTTCTACAGATTTGAGGCAAAACAAGGAGAAAGAATACAACTAACCTTTACGAGTAGTTACTTTGGAAACAAACATTGTAATACACACAAAGATTCCCGCACTGGCCGCTGGAAATGTGATAGGCCTGCGAAAAGAACAATTGGGGGCGAAGGCTTCGCTCAGATTATTATTACCGAGTATCCTTGGGAAGGAGTGCCCATTCAAAGGGATTGTCTTTGTACGAACCGATCGGAGCCTTTAACAATACACACTTTGACAGCCCCAGTTGTGGAAATTAACTTCACTGTTACTATGATGAATATTACAGAAGATTACGACGATTTTACGTTTGAGGGCGAATATAAATTCATTCCGAGCGGCCCGGGTGATGAAACTGTTTGTTCATCGGGTTGGGGAGAACGACGTTTAAGGGGCAGCAGTGGAGAAATTAGACTATTCGATAAACGTCAAACACCTATAACACCAGAAATTGTTGGCGATAGACACGTTATATCAGAAAGCGTTAGAGCTGAGGTAGCATGTGTTCACAGACCGTGGCTTATAGAACCTGGGGGTGATGACGTTATTCCAGTGCAGGGCAGATATTTGTACGTCAAAGTACCAGGTTACGAAGTAACTTCTGCGTCTCCTTTCTGCTCGACCCCAAACAGATTATATATATACGAAGCCAGGGATACCTATCGAACACGAGAAGTATGTCCAGATAGCACGAAAACTATAGAACTTTTTTCTCCTGGCTGGAAATCATCTCAAACACCATTAGAATCTTCTCTGAAACAACATGCCCGAAGTTTTGTCATAGATTTTTTGCAGCATGAACAAGCTGATTATTCAATAAAATGGATTGAAGTTATGAAGCAACCGATGTTTGAACATGAATCGGAATCTAATGAAATGCTCAGTTCTGTCTCGTTGGAGTGCCGATACAAGTAAGTAAAATTTGCTAATTATTTATTAAAGTCAACAAATATATTTAGGTACAACGATGTTAACACGTTTTTTCTTCTACAGTTGCCCGGAACTTAACGCCTGTATTCCTCTGTCTTTATGGTGTGACGGGAGCCCCCATTGTCCTTCTGGCTACGACGAAGATGACTCGAACTGTTCTTTCCGAATATCACTCCCACCTCCATATGTGGCCGCGGCTGCCGGTGTCGGTCTACTCCTTTGTGCTATAGCTATAGCATTATGTGCTTGTAGAAGACGACGAAGAAAAGATAAAGAATTTAAAGCGAGATTAGATGGAGCATTACCACCAGAAGAGAGACCATACGATCGCGCCAAAACGAACGGTGTACCTGAGGCTTCCCGTCAATATGCTACAGTGCAGAAATATGCCACAATAGATAAGTATAGCTTGAGTCAAAAGTATTGTGCAGGCTTGAACGATGCAAGGTATTATGACGAAGTGGCTCAAAGGGATAAACTCGCTGATACAAGGTACGCTAGTCTAGGTCGCGGCGCCCGCAGCTTACGTGTGGAAAATTCTAGGGGTAATGGTTCCAGGCGAGCTATGCCTGACCTAGGCTATCCCGACTTAAAGGACGGCTTCTGTTGACCCTCCCCAGATCTATTAGAAACAACTGTCTAGTGCTAATAACCGGTGTCACTACAAAAGCAATTTGGATATACAATGTGTTTCTCGTGTAAACTTAGAATGAAGACTGATTTGGCGAAAGTGCCTCCTTTATATTTGGCAGATCTCAAGAGATGGTCAAAAATTGTGCTGTTCAAAACATTATTTCTATAAAGACAGAATATTAATTATTGTAACAGTTTTCTGAGGCCTGACTTTTCTTGAATTATTAAGGAGTAGAACTAGGGTAATGTTGTAAATATCACACGTAGGTTAAATCATGCAAGTAGACGTTCTTGACAGATTTTTACACACAAATCGAATTTCGGAATATTATAGCCGACATTGGAATACAAAATCAGTTTAATATAATAATATACTTAATCCAAAATACCCATTCATTCAAGTGTACATTATGAACATTATTGCAGTCCTTTTTTGCGATGATCTTTAGTGGAAATTGTGTACCCAAATAACATATCTAATGTAAATAAAAAGCTTGACAATACATTAAGATATTACTTAAACAATATGTTATAAATAAAAAATAGGTTATTTACAACATCGGTTTGGATAATGATTTCAATTTCGTTATGACTAATTTGTACCATATTATCATCTTAAATATTTATCTGTAAAATAGAGCCATGTCATTTAATTATTCACTGTAAATATTGTCTGGAGAGCTTATCCAATGTTTCCATTTAAATTACATAGTAATATTACAATAGATACAAACTAATTTTAATTAATTAAGTTCATTAAATTCGTAATAAAATATTTAACAACATATTCATAATTTTATATATTGTAAACTCCTATTTTATTTTATATCCATCCTCTAGATATAAAAAATATTTTATTGCAATCAAAAAAACAATTGTAATACTATACTTTCTGTAAGTCTTGACTACAGAAATAACTTAATGTTATGATTTTCAAATTACACCTTTAAGGCAAATGATTAGAGTTTATTTTCAAATGCCATAATCAATACATTGTCTTTTGATGGCGTCACATTCAAAGATTGAAATGTACTTTGTATCATCTGTCTATAGCTCTTTACACATTACAATAGAATGACAGTGGCAGCTGATTCTTCCCGCGACAAAAACCTTAGGTACATATTAGCCGGGCTTGTCAGGTATCATGTTATATTCCTTCTGTATCTAAACGAATAATTTAGTATCAAGTAAGTAGATAAATTGATTTAATAATAGCAACATCTTCACGGTATATGTAAATTATTGTTTGTTACTGTAATAAATAAATATAAAATGAAATGTGATATAGGTTGTAAAAAACGTAGGTAAGCGTTCAAAAACTGTATAACTTAATATTAAGGTACCGTCGAGACCCCAAACTTCGCCTGGATTTTGGCATATTTTGCAACATAACTTGTTAATTTGAAAGTATTCTAGACCGTTCAAAGAAAAAAACTAATTAAAGGACTCCTGTCCATCTTTAGAGACCATTAGAGCATTGAATTTCAATGGCTAACATGGCAAAAAATGGACAAAATGGTGCTAGGCGAAGAATGGGTATTTTTCCCTAACTTCGCCTATGTATGCCTGACCGCTTATAATAAACATTGATGGGATCTACTCACGACAAGTCTCTTCGGTTTGAAGTGTGATAATATAGTATGAACTTAAACAACGTCAGATTACTGTTATTTCCTAGAAAAGAGGGGTAGGCGAAGTATGGGTGCAATATGACGTTAGTTACATACATTGACAGTGACGAAGCTAGGGCTGCCAAAAATCACGCATTTATCCAGCATGCCAAGAAAAAAGAGGGTATAGTGTTTTATTCAACTTTATTTTTTTAAATAATTTCATTTCATTTATTTTAAAAGGAGTTTTTTTTTTGCACGGTTGCTTTTTATGGTTTGTAAGTATCTCTTCAAAAAACGGTATGCCCACTTTCTGCCGGGTAATTTATCAGCTAAAATTGAACGCTTTCCACTGGGTTCTAAGTATCTGATAATTTTAAATACTCCACTACACTTTACAAGTAGAAACAAGTCTTATTATTCATTTAATTGAAATCTTATATTTTTTATATAAATTTTGTACAGTACATTTGCCATCCCTAAGGGCAGGCGAAGTTTGGCACGAACATGATGACCAAATGCCCTAATGAACAATTACTTTTATTATGACTTAAAAACGTAATATATCTATTAATTAATAGTGTCAATTGATAAAGCGATAGTTATAGCATATACCTGTATAATAAAAATAAATTTATCTGGTCTGCAACACTCCTTAAAATCAAAGTTCATTCACGTCTTGAAAAACACGTGCGGTCGGCGTCACGAATAAACTGCACTAGACGCCAACCATATGAAGTTAGCCACAGATTGTCCACAGAATATTGCCAGTCATAAAAAATACTTTATACTTAGAGTTATTATATAAAGCCTGCCATAGAAATAACTTGTAAATTTGAAGTTATGTAAAATTAGGCGAAGTATGGTAGTCTAGGTGAAGTTAGGGGTTTCGACGGTACGTAAATATTTTCCTTGTGTACAATATAGGAAATAATGTAATTAATATAAACAATTGTGAATAAATTATTGACTAAGATTTTTAAAAGTCTGTACTTATTTCACGGTAAAAGGAAAATTAAAGTCATTTCTAAAAATTATTTATGGAGTTTCTCTTTCTAAAACCATTTATTACTTTTTAACGAGAGGTGTGTGAAATAGATGTATGTTTAAGGTTTAAAATATTTAGCCCTTGTCAATTTAACTCGCGTATTTTATTAAATTTGCTGACGTTTCGAAAACTGTAGAGTTCCTATATTCGTAGCTGACTGTGCCTCACATTAGAATAATTGGAGACTGGTTAGGTGTTTAGTAAGCTACGAATATGGATAAGGTACAGTTTTCGACACTTCAGCAAATAGGTAAAATAAAATACGCGAGTTAAATCTGTTTAAATTGTTACATTCTAATGTGCAATAACCGCGAAAGCATCAGAAATTATTAATTTTAAACATTTTCAAGCTTACAACAGAGTAATAAAACAAGAAAACAGTCTCAGTAATGCGAAAAGAAACTTTGCTTGCGACAATGACATATTTTTATTTAGTATACAAAAAATGAGGCCATTACAGAAACGTCGAGGGGTGGGAGTTGCGACCGACATTTTCCTGTATTTACGTATTTTCAAATTAAGGGATAGCAGTGGGACGTAGGAGATGATAACGGAAAGATTAAAGTGACGAATAAAACACGTTTTTCTGAGTTTTTTCTTGCATTACAAATTTTGATAACAGGTAAGGTAATTTATTACGAAAAGGAAAGCAAAAGTTAATTATATTCAATACGTTCAGGCGTAACTTGCGGAAATTGAAATAAAACAACTATGGGATTTAAATTTATTTAATGACGTTTTGAAAACCTTACAACTCTTATATTCGTAGCATGACTGACCTGACAATAGTTTAATACTAAACTATACCTACCTAGTTGTTTCATTTCAATCTATACTAATATTATAAAGTTGAAGAGTTTGTTTGTTTGTTTGTTTGAACGCGCTAATCTCAGGAACTACTGGTTCGAATTTTAAAAAATATTTTTTTGTTGGATAGATCATTTATCGAGGAAGGCTTTAGGCTATATAACATCACGCTGCGACCAATAGGAGCGAAGAAACAGTGGAAAATGTGTAAAAAACGGGGAAAATAACTATTCCACGCGGACGAAGTCGCTGGCAGAAGCTAGTGTGTAATAACCGCTAAGGCATCAGAAATTATTGACAGACGAACTATAGACGATTAGAACTATAAATAATACGAAACTTTACACTTGTTTCGCTCTCTAAGAGGCGGTCCTCTTTTTATTTTTTTATCCATTTTATCATTTATAATTTCTTAACTATCTATATGTCGCAGTGAGATGATAAAAACAGGGATTTGATCAAGTCCCTCAGTGATATGATCAACTCCCGGCTGATGATAAAAATACCACGCGTTGTGTCATTTCCCTAGCGAAATTTAGTGATTTGATCAAGTCTCCAAGTCATTTTAGGGAAATGAAAGAATCATAGAAATGGCTGCTAGATTTCTTCATTTCACTTAGTTATTTGATCAAATGCCTGAGCTGTTTTAGGGACATGATAAAACGAGTAATTAAGTCAACTCGGTTTTAACATTTTACCAAACACGTCTAGTTATTTGATCAACTCCCTAAACAGTTTTAGGGAAATGAAAGAATTACAGCTATAACTGGTGGAATTCTTCATTACCATTTCATCAAATCTCTTAGCTGATTTAGGGAAATGATAAAACTAGTTTTAGAAACAAGATAGATACCCTTAAGGAAATAACTATTATTTGCCATAATTACGAAAAAAGCAAATCCAGACTGTTTCTTTGTGCACAGTGGGTATAATGTAGGGGACATCGTAATTAATGGCAACTGAAGGTCTCCTTTAGGTACGACGACGAGCGAAGCGAGGAGGAGTGTTAGGTAGAACTGTGACCTTGCAGCGCGCGAGCCGAGCGAGCGAAACGAGCGTGCCGCGGCAGCGGCCGGCGAAGCGTCAGAACCGATACTTTTGATAATACAACGCGTTATATTTTCGCATGTGCCGGGATTTTATCATCTCTCTGAGGGATTTGGATTGGGATTCCTGTTTTTATCATTTTTCTAAAAATATTTAGGGAGTTGATCAAATCACTAGACGTGTTTGGTAAAATGTTAAAACTGAGTTGATTTAATTACTCGTTTTATCATGTCCCTAAAACAGCCCAGGCATTTGATCAAATAACTAAGTGAAATGAAGAAATCTAGCAGCCATTTCTATGATTCTTTCATTTCCCTAAAATGACTTGGAGACTTGATCAAATCACTGAATTTCGCTAGGGAAATGACACAACGCGTGGTATTTTTATCATCTAACGGTAGTTGATCATATCACTGAGGGATTTGATCAAATCCCTGTTTTCATCATATCACTGCGACATATATACTTGTTGCCATATTCACATGGTGAGAAGTGACAATTTGTAGCTAATTTGAAGCCAACCAGGTTCTTGTCGAGATTGTAAGTAATCAAACATATATTACTTACAATCAGGTTGAGAACAAAAGTGACCAAACTCGAAATCTGTCAATAGGTACGCAAATTCAAACTTAAATGTTAGATTTATGATGTGTAATGGAGTGAATGATAATTTGACATAAAAAAAACAAATTTTCTTTCTTGTGATCAGGGGGCGTAGACAAGGAGCCAACGTTCAACGTTAACGTTAAACGAAACGACCAATATATTGTATTGGATTTGACATCCGCCAACGTTTGTGACGTACGTGACAATCAACGATGCAAGTTGCAATGTTAATGTTAACGTTGCACCTTGTCTAGGCCCCCTTGTCTACTATCTAGGCCCCCTTGTCTAGGCCCCCTTGTCTAGCTAGGCCCCTTGTCTAGGCCCCCTCGCCTACGCCCCCTTGTCTAGGCCCCCAGGTACGTCGTTCAACCGCGCGTGCACACGCACTCGCACTCGCACACGCACCCCGTGCGAGTGTGAGTGCGTGTGCGTGTGCGTGTGCGTGTGCGTGTGCGTCTGCGAGCGCGAGTGCGTGTGCGTGTGCGTATGCGTGTGCGTGTGCGAGTGCGTCTGCGAGCGCGAGTGCGTGTGCGAGTGCTTGTGCGAGTGCGTGTGCGTGTGCGAGTGCGTGTGCGAGTGCGTCTGCGAATGCGAGTGCGTGTGCGTGTGCGTGTGCGTATGCGTGTGCGTGTGCGAGTGCGTCTGCGAGCACGAGTGCGTGTGCGAGTGCTTGTGCGTGTGCGAGTGCGTCTGCGTATGCGTGTGCGTGTGCGAGTGCTTGTGCGAGTGCGTGTGCGAGTGCGTGTGCGAGTGCGTCTGCGTATGCGTGTGCGTGTGCGAGTGCGTCTGCGAGCGCGAGTGCGTGTGCGTGTGCGTGTGCGAGTGCGTGTGTGAGTGCGTCTGCGTATGCGTGTGCGGGTGCGTCTGCGAGCGCGAGTGCGTGTGCGAGTGCTTGTGCGAGTGCGTGTGCGTGTGCGTGTGCGTGTGCGTGTGCGTGTGCGTGTGCGTGTGCGTGTGCGTGTGCGTGTGCGTGTGCGTGTGCGTGTGCGTGTGCGTATGCGTGTGCGAGTGCGGGTGCGTCTGCGAGCGCGAGTGCGTGTGCGAGTGCTTGTGCGAGTGCGTGTGCGAGTGCTTGTGCGTGTGCGTGTGCGAGTGCGTGTGCGAGAGCGTGTGCGAGTGCTTGTGCGAGTGCGTGTGCGAGTGCGTGTGCGAGTGCGTCTGCGTCTGCGTATGCGTGTGCGTGTGCGAGTGCGTCTGCGAGCGCGAGTGCGTGTGCGAGTGCTTGTGCGAGTGCGTGTGTGAGTTATGTTTTAGTTTTAGCGACTTTCTGGCGACTTTTGACCTTGAGTTTAGCGACTCGAATTTCTAGGAGTTGGCAACACTGTTCACATAGTGTGGAATTGATAAGGTCGTGGCTAATAAGTTTCTTACTTTACATATTTTGTAGATGGGTACCAAAATTAGGTTATAAACCCCGGCATAATGTATTCGAGTATACCTAGAAGCGTATAGGTAATCCTCTTATCTAGGTTGTGCTAATTTCTAGGTTCTTATTCTGTTGTATTACGTCATAATATACTATTATGCTTCATTTTGTTTGTCCGCTTTGGAATGAAAATTTAGGTAAATAAGCATTTTAATGTTTGGGTGATTCCACGGGCGTTTCAACCGCCGTCAGTCCCTTGCCATAAATATTGAAGAATTAAGCTACATTAAGATTTAAAATCTATTAATTTTTACGACAAGTGCGAGCGCAGTATGTCGTCGCATCAAAACGTAATTCTTGTTGTAGCTCATTTCTTCAATATTCATCATCATCGTCATCAATCAGTAAATTATTCAGGACAACGGTCTGACGGCGGTTGAAACGCCCGTGGAATCACCCGTTTAGATCAATGGGTAAATGAATGGATTTAATACAAATAATATTATCATTTAGTCTGAATAAACAATTTCCTGTTAATTTTGTACACAGATCCAAGCTGTTAAAGATATACTTAATTAATTATATTGAGAGAATTAAAATAGGTCCATCCGTTCGGAAGCTACTATACCACCCACGCATACACATACACACGGTCTCTCTCTCTCTCTTACTTACACACATACACACGCGTGTACTGGACCTATACCTAATACCTCGTTGTTTTTGCGGTTTAAAACAGAAAAGCTGTGAAATATATAATTTTATATTAAACGGTATACTTTATACAAACGACTTGATATCCACAAATATCGATTGACTTAGCTTGTTGATTTTAGTGTTCAATCAGCTAAGTGGTCTAGCGATTGCTCACTTACCCACGCGATGTCATACGATGGACGTAAAATAAAAAAAGTGGTCACAGTTCTTTGTTTATTCTAAGCCCTATATAAACATACTTATACTGGGTCCAAAAAGTTATTTGTAAGTGTACAAAAGGCGGACTTAATGCCATACGGCATTCTCTACCAGACAACCTTATTTTATAATATGTAAATGTTAAGGGTCATCTCGGGTACTTTTTAATTTTTTTTTGACAATCTTTATTATTTTTCATGAATCAGCACAGCAAAACATATAAAACCCCTATTTTTTTATATTTTTTTTACGCTGTACGAAATTCGCTGGGCCAGCTCGTTTTTAGATATAATTTCGTATACCTAATTGTTTATTTCCAACGTACCTAATTATTATAGGTACTTCTATAGTTAGGTACTATTCACACACACTATTTGAAACTGGGTATGAAAGCAAGGCGTCCCTTTTACACACAACTTTTTAAATAGAGAAGGATGCGTCAAGTTTACGATACTGCATGCTAGTGCCAATAATTTGTTAATTATTACAGGAAGTATATATTTTTTTATTTTTTGTCTGTATTATTTTGTATCCCAGCTATCCCTAGGCGTTCTTGAGTAATATTTTTCACTCACAAAGGCTGTTGGAAATGAAATTACTTTACACTGTCAGGACAAAGCACCTGTCACAAAACAGTATTTTGTATTCAATTTTGCCTTGTTCCTCTAGCTCCTTTGACTAGCATCTGAACATAATTTGTACTTGGAACTGTGTACAGAATAATGAGCTTCAAGAAATCATTTTCACAATGGAAATGAAAAATACTAAACATTACGTAGGTCTTAGGTATATAACTGGAATTGTACTCGACTTAATATTGACACGATCGTAATTAATTAAATAGAGAGAAGACATATATGTAAATGCTAAAGGATGAGATGAGACTAAATTGACTTACACACAAATAATAAGTACCTAGAGGACGCAAATATATAAAGATACTTACTTACATACTTTCATATACTATGGATGATGATGAAGCAGGTCAAGAGAATAGATCGGCGAATCTTCGAGCGTTTGAGACGCCGTCATTGTCGTCAACATCTTTATTTAAGAACAGAGTCAATAAGTAACACAAATTAAACTGATTATTATTCCCTGGTACTAGTGAAATGAATAACGTATCAATTTAACTATTTATATATTATTTGCAACCATTATAGATATTGATGTAGACGACTATCACGGCGTCTCAAACGCTTGAAAATACGCCCAGATAATGCTTGATCAATATACCTTTGAATGTATTTTTTTTAAGTTTTAAATTAATTAATTTATTTTCGAGGATGACTTGACATTCCTTATTGAATTTAAAGTAAAACAACATATTTAGAAAAGTAACAATTCAGAAGAACACATAAAAGATAGCAAAACTTGTGTTCAACAGAGACGATTAGCTGAAACGACCCTATCAATTCGCAATAACGACACGAATGCATATGGAACGTAATAAAAATGTTTTATACGATCGGTTGCACAACATTTCTCTTTGATGTTACTGGTTAATGAATAATTCGACATGGCTCGTATTATTTCGTTAATTACAACCATTACGGAATATGTGCAATGTGGTCGGTTAATTTCCGTTGAGTATGAATTGCATTGTATTGCTCTTGTCTTTATACAATTTGATTTTTTGCCATACATTTAAAAAAAATATATATGTATAATACTATATCAATATGAAGTCCTATAATGTTAATGTAATTAGGTAATGGTGGTACATTATAAACTCAAAACTTTGCAAGAATATATGAATGTCTGGATGCATAGATGTACCAATGTTTGTTATTCTTTAAAGCAAAAACGACTGAATGGATTTTGATGAGACTTTCCAATACTGCAGATTAAATAAATCAAAATAGCATATTATTATAAGCTATATTTTATAACTATGTTGCGTAAAGTAGGTACTTATCGTGCGCACACAAAGTCGTGCGTAAAAGCTAGTAAGTAATACCATAATCATTTATTTTATTTCATAGTGTTTGTTGGCGACTGGCTGCTAGGCGACCTTTTTTGTTATGTTTTGTTTATTACTTTTTATATAGTTCTATTTTGATACGATTCAAATATTGATAATGTGATATTTATAGGCCTCTTGCGTATCGTGGCAGATCGACTACAGCGCCAACTGTCGGCAAGCAGCGGCAACACTTGCCCACTTGTCAAGTTCCAACAAAATGAGCACTGCAGATTCGAGTGTTTTTATTCGGCTGCCACGGCTTGTTATCTAATGTACTGCAACAAACAAACAGAAAATTAGAAAAACCGGAGTTTGTATGTATTTAATACATTCCTGGTATTAAAATGTTTCATTTCATCAAAACCATTTACTCAGAAACCATAATAATATCATTTATTTGAAAATTATATTGTAAATTTTAGGTTAGGTTTGTTTTATAAAAAATCTAAGAATAAAACGGTCTTTAGAGAAAATTGCTTATATTGAAATTAATGTACGATGAAATGGAACATTTAATGAAACGTATTCCTATTAAATGATAGACACACATTAAAATATCATAATAATTACTTACACTCTTCTAACAGCTTTTATCCAGTCATTTCTTTTTTTAATTTCCCAGTTCTGCCTCGGAAACGAGTAAAAAGTTAATTCTCGATTTCGAGATTGGGAATTAGTACATCCCACAACACAACAGTACCTCTTACTACCCATTTTTTAATTATTTACAGGCACTTTTTAATATTTTTACGTGCACTTTTCAACGTTGTTAAGCGAACAGCTGACCGCACTCACCATCCAAGTGTTGTCTGAATTTGCCGCAACGCGGCGCCACTAGCGATACGCAAGAGGCGTATTGTCTTTTCTAGTTATTTGTCGATATTGGCTTGTAAAAATAACATTAAATTACATTTTAAATGTTTTCGTAATTCACCAGTTAAATTGCATCTCATATATCGTTAATAGTGTATTTTTATATATAGGTACTATAAATATATATTTAATAGTAGGTAAGTACATAATGTATTCTACTACTACTAGGAAATTCCAGTCGTAGGCCTATTTGGTTAGATCTTCGTGTTTTTGCGTGCTCAAACCTAACCCTACCTAACAAGAACTTATTCGGGCGTAACGTAAACTTACAAGTAAATGTAGCATGTGTTTAACCAGGGTCATAATTTTGGCGTTACGACCGTCTACGTGAGAGATAAGTCCAAGTTTTTGGGGTAAGGTATTTCTGGTTTATCGTACGCACGTTCGAAGAAATTTTAATGGATGTGGTATAGTTAACTAGGGATTTATTAGGCAAAACGGATCCGTGTTGCGTGCCGCTCCTATGTTTTAACTTTGTTGATTTATAATTGCATGTTGATGGTCTTATTACGTCTTTATCTTTACTATGCTTGTCAATTATGTTAATGGAGGTGAAAAATAAATGGAATGTTATTTACGAAATTACGTTAAGCGATTCGAACTCATTGTGTTAAGTGGACCGGTCTGTAATATGGTTATGGCTATTTTAATGATAATTATAAAGCCTAGGACCTTGTTTACAAGAAGGTAAGCTATAACTTTTGCTGTAGATAAAAATATAGTTTTCAGCTACAATTGTTTTATGTGTAAGTGTTCAATTTTATTGACATACCTAAGTTTGTAACCATGTCTGGATGTATGAGGTAAGGTAAGGATGGATGTAGACCAGGGGGGCTAGACAAGTGCCCAACGTTCAACGTTAACGTTAAACGTTAGCACCAAAATGTATGGGATTTGACATTCGCGAACGACTGTCACGTACGTCACAAATGTCAAATCCCATACATTTCGGTCCTAACGTTTAACGTTAACGTTGAACGTTGGGCACTTGTCTAGGGCCCCAGGTATGTTTGGTACTCTTTCACGCAAAACCAACTGAATGGATTTTGATGAATATTTACAATAAATTTAATTTATGTAGATAATATTATGTAGTGTACACCACGTTCGCAGACGAGGTCGCAGGCAAAAGCTACTATATGAAAAATGGAACCATACCGTTCAATAGCTATTTGAGCTCAAGTGGCGCTCAAATGGCAGCATTTGATCACCTTGACCGCTACAATGTATTTACTGCTGACTGTACCTGAATGTACCATGATGCCTATGATATTGAACTTTTTATACGACATACACTCAGTGTAATAAACAATCGTAGGACACGTAGAACTGTGTCAAATCTAATATCGTAGGATCTGGGAAATCTTAATCTGTTTAAGGAACTATCCAGACGTTTGATAGACATAAGGGTGAATTCGGGACTTCGCCCTGGGGAATAACTAGAGCTAGACAATGAAATGAGACCTCGCTATGGGGATTGTATCATTTGTGACAATTGTATGGACCTGAGGTAGAACATCGACACGACGTTACTTGGAATAGAAATTAACTTCAAACATATGAGCGAACGAAAGCCGTCGTTTCTATGTTGAGCATAGACCTCCTGGATTACGACATTATTTTTAAATTTGAGAATACATTTACTAATATTATAAATGCGAAAGTAACACTCTCTGTCTGTCTGTTACGCTTTCACGCTAAAACTACTTAGATAAAATTTGGTACAAAGAAAGTCTGGAGCCTGAGAAAGGACATTATTATTACAAACTTTCGCGTTTACAATCCATTACATCCATATGGATGTAAGGACAGATGTTTGGATGTATGTATGAATGTTTGTTACTTTTTACTGCAGACAAAGTTGCGTGCAAAAGCTACTAGGTAGGTATTATACATAATAAATTATTACTATGTATGCAATTATTGTTTTTTTTTTACATGGGCTGTCCCTTTCGGTTACTCTATGAGCGTGACGTAATTCATGGATGACCTCTACAAAAGAACAATTTATAACTTGAAAAAAATATTATGATAAACCTATATATACATTTGTACATACTATATCCCTACTAATTAATATTATAAATGCGAAAGTAACTCTGTCTGTCTGTCTGTTACGCTTTCACGCTAAAACTACTGGACCGATTTAAATGAAATTTGGTACGAAGAAAGTCTGGAGCCTGAGAAAGGACATAGGCTACTTTTTAACCGACTGCAAAAAGGAGGAGTTCCGCGCGGACGAAGTCGCGGGCAGAAGCTAGTATATTATAATATAACACGTAAAGTAGCACATAGCATTACAGTAATTTTTACTTACATTACACCCTTCAACAAAATGAGATTGCGATTTCCAATATTGCACCAGAACCCGCGTCGAGTGCAAACGGCGGCAGAATGTCTTTCTAAACGCCACTCCACTCTGCTCTAATGAGGCCGTTCCATCCATTAAGCTATTTAGTAATTAGGTGCGAGCTCGCCGGAACAGTTGCGAATGAACCACAATGAGTACCGGGCTTTCATCCTGCATGAGATGACACTGTTTTCCTATTACCTCAAGTACTAAAACAAACACGTGTGTGAATAAATACACAGTCGTGATAGATGACCTAATGTGTGTGGGGTACTATAGAATAATACCCTTTGTCTGTAGGTAATATGTTGATGGATGAATTTGTGTTTAAAATTTAACGAAGTAAGGTTTAGTTTTATATAAACTAATTTTGTTAGATGTACTTGTTGTTATAGTAGGTAGGTATGTGTAAAGAGTAAATGAGTAGATTTCATTTATGAGTTACAATTGGGAGGAAACAACTATAGGTTTAAAAGTAAATTAAACTGGCGTAAAATTATTCTTTGTTTTAAAAACTTCACAGTGTTCCCATATTCGTAGCCGACTGAGTTGATAGTAGTCTAAGATTAAAGTGTTTTACATTATGCAAATAAGTAAATATCCGTTAAAGGTATTTATTTAATTTCAATGTGGAATAAAAAGTTTAAGTTAGAGTTACCATTATTTCTGTTTTTTTTGATAACATTATCTCACAATCATAAAAACGGAGATATGTGAATTACTACTAAAAGTAGGTAAGTAAATAAAAAAGGTAAAGGTTAAGGTCTCGATTTTTTTCCATTCTTGGTATCCTACGTACCTAGCCAATCTCTAGAATTATCTTGAAAAAATAATCTCTAGACATGTAGCCAAAATAATTCAAGAAGATTATTTATTAATTTAACGAGTGGAGAAGATAGAAAATCAATAGAAAGCGCATGAACGGTCGCCGCCACGGGACGACATCAAAATTCCATCAGGCGAGGGTGTGGTTGATCTAAATTCGATGTGCGTGCGGCTGCGGACCTCGACGCGATACATGTACTATTTTAAGTACCTACGACGAATTGGGGATGCTTATAAATATATCGGTGATCAAGAATTTAATGGGAAATATTTGAGGTTAGATTTTTTTTTTATTTTCTGACAAAATTTACGCAAACTATCTTATCCTTACTAGTCCTTACTAATATTATAAATGCGAAAGTAACTCTGTCTGTCTGTCTGTCTGTTACGCTTTCACGCCTTAACTACTGGACCGATTTAAATGGAATTTGGTACAAAGATAGTCTGGAGCCTGAGAAAGGACATAGGCTACTTTTTAACCGACTGCAAAAAAGGAGGAGTTCCACGCGGACGAAGTCGCGGGCAGAAGCTATTAAGTATATAAATTGTGTAATGTAAAAATCACCCCATTGTGTAATAACCGCGAAGGCGTCAGAAATTCTTAGGTTATTTGTTATTATACCCAAAAATAATAGTTTCTAATATCTTCGCAGTTATTATACATTGGAATGAAACAACTATAACGGATCTAACTCGCGTGTGTTATTTTAATTGCAGATGTTTCGAAAACTTTACAGTTTACACATTCGTAACACGACTGAGCTGAAGATAGCCCAACGCTAAAGTGACATCGGCGTAAGAAACTTTAGCAAAAAATTACAATATTTTTAGTTGGTAAACGTTACCAAATCGGTTATTCATCTTTAAAATATATTGACAATAATTTTATCATAGTATATTTGCAATGGTAAGAAAATTAAATAAACAGTGTCAGTTAATAATGGATGCAGTGCGATATGGCGAAAAGGTTTCTACGTAAAAGTTCACAGAATGCCCGAGAGAACAACGCAAATGTCGAAAAAAGGGAACAAAAACGCTCGCCACTGTGCTTTCTGTTGTTAGTGTTGGACATGGAACCACTAAAAATGGAAAATAAACATTGAAACGCTTATTTTTAGGAATTTATTGGCTTTTGTGTTGTTGGACATTATTATAAACGCAATAGGTAATCCTTCGCTTCGTTACCTCATTGTCTTGCGAGTGTTGTTCTTGTTTTGCCACGTTTATAAACAACAAATTCTGTAATTTCATTATTATACTCGTATACGGTGTGTTATTCTTGAGCTGGTTAAATCACACACACACACACACACACACACACACACACACACACACACACACACACACACACACACTATTTTACACCTTAATTGGAACTTGTATTTTGATCGAAACTCAAAAAACATATCCGACGTCTATAATTTAAATATAACAATAAAATAAAACAAAAACCTAAAAAAGAGGTTGAACCGTCGCTAACACGATGTTAATTGTTTTAGAGAATTAACCAGTTCTAGAACCATTGATATAGTTTATATTTTTTGCCATAAGAAAAAATAGTTATGTAAATTATTATTGAGGGACTCAAAAATAGGTCATACAATATCTGATATTAACTGATCGGAACCTTTTTCAATGTACCTACACTTCTCAATAAATAAAAGGCACATCACAAAAAGCTTTAATAAACGTTACAAAAATTGTGTGCCAAATTATTTTCACAACAAGAATAAAGTAACGAGGGATCTCTGAAAGTTGGGCTAAAAGTGAAGTTTCGAGCTGTACTAAACAATGTAGCAACATATTTTCAGTTTATAAAAATTCTCATGAAAAGTTTCATCACGTTTTATGTGGAAACTATTTTATTTGTTGAGTAGCTTTTGGATGCGGCGCAAAAGCACATTACAATATAAAGCGCATTTTACCAACATAGAAATGACGACATATTTATTTGTAACTAGCTTCTGCCCGCGACTTCGTCCGCATAGAACTCCTCCTTTTTGCAGTCGGTTAAAAAGTAGCCTATGTCCTTTCTCAGGCTCCAGACTTTCTTTGTACCAAATTTCATTTAAATCGGTCCAGTAGTTTTAGCGTGAAAGCGTAACAGACAGACAGAGTTACTTTCGCATTTATAATATTAGTAGTGATTTACGAATTGCAATATTTTCTATAAGTACTTTAATAAAAAACATAAATGCGAAAAATGTACAGATATCAAAAATATGTTGCGTAATGGTTTGTAATTTTCATGTAGGTAAGTACATTTTCGAATATAAGATCAGAACATAAACGATTATAAATTTCCAAGGTACAGAACATTACAGCCGCACTCATTTTGCTTAAATTTATCCCCAAAGAGATCTATTTACTGGCCATGGAAATTATACTGCCAGGGGAAATGTACCTTAGTAAATTACAATAGACATCATTTTAGAATATAATATTAACTTCAGGGGGAACGTAAGATATGTTATTTTATAATTTAACACTTTAAGCCATGTCTGTTAATCTCGATTTGGTTGTTGTGGTGAGATGCTTAGTTCACCTTATAGTATGGTTCGTTGATTTAATTCCAGGCTAAACTGAGTAGCTAATACAATGTTGTGGCACCAAACAACGAAATAATTTATGTTGGGTCCGAAAATTAATTGTTATAAGAGATTGTGGTAACGCCCCTGGTTTTCGTACTCATTTGAGCATTAGATATATACAGGGTATCTATGTAGGTATGTGAACTGTGTAGGTATTGTATTAAGTATAGAAGATTTACATAAAGTTAAACGTTAAAAAAGGTATTGAAAAAGGTGACTTTAGCAGATGGTGATAATCTGAGCTCTCTTTACCATATTCGGAATATTAATAGTTTTATAACTACAAAATATGCTTAGGACTCCTACTTATTTCTGTTAAAGAGTAAGATTATCTAGTTTCAAGCTCCATCATAAGATTAGGACAGTATTATAATACTATTGTATCATCAGTACTACATATTTCTGCCCAATTTCATGTTTTCACGACTAGCAGTGGGCCAGGCAGCACAAGTTCTGTATAAGCAGTAAAACGGTTGTATAAAACGGTCTTATATAACGATTGTATAGCTTTTATAGTAACTTGTGTGCTGCTTAGGTGGTTACAGGGCAAGGTAATAAAAACGTGTTGTAAAGGCGCCATCACGCCACAATGGCCGACTAATTATTCCATTATTAAATTTTAAGGTGTCAACAAAGTTTGAAATTATAAAAAAGCGTCGCAAACTGCTGTAACTTTTTAAGGGAAATTGTTTAAGGGGAAAAGGAAATTTATCTTTTGCTTAATTAGTAAAGTTGGCTGGACGCTACGGCGGGGAATTCAAGGCCAATAAATCAAGGTGTTCTTTCCAGTTTCAAACAGGCCATTCTTTCCTTTTAAGACCTTTGGGAAGGACCCTTATCGATATTTCAGCTGTCGCAAAGGGTTCCAAAACAACCAAGCTTCCCACGCCTTTCACTACACACACTAGGAACCTATTCAGAGTTTTCCTTACACCGTTTCATTATAAAAGGTCATATTGCAAAGAATTTAGTTGTGAGTGAATTTAGTTGTGTGTGTTGTAAGTGCTGTAGAATATTTAGTGCCATCAAGTCCGGTAACTTTGTAATTGGTTACTAACTTTGCCAGGTCTCCTGTGTTTTTAAACACTATACTTTTCACAAGATAATATTTTCACTCTTTAAAGGTATGACATGGACAGAAGCTTTCTGGTGTGAGAAATACTTTACGTGCGCAGCATATATAATCAAAAAAGTAGGCACCTAAAAATGTGGAAAAATATGTCTCAAAACAATTTGTTTTAAAGTCGGTTCTCATTTATGATTACAATAACAACAATGAACTTTCATTTCGTAATTCTGTACCTACAAAACATCAATAAGCTCATTTATGGACACTGCAGAAATTTATAAGTACTTTCTTAATGCGCTTGACTAGATTCTATGTAGACTTGGTAATTGAAAAGTGACCCTTCGGTTTTAACGGATTACTGGTTAGGGATCTTCAAGGACCTTGGAGGGTTCCTCTAGGACTTGAGTCCCTCTCAAGCATTTGACATATTACAGGGGGGACTTAGAGGTATTCCACTTTTGCGGGTGCCCTTCGCAAAGGAATAATTATTGGAGACCATTTACGGGCGTTTGACCGTAGATATTTTTATCTTTGCTTATTTTGTGATATATTAAGTTCACTTTATGGTATTAATCTTTTTGGCTAGTCTTTCGAACAGTAGGTATGTTTGCTTTAGCGTTAGACTATTGTCACCTCAGTCGTGCCAGCCAATAAAATACCTAACATACGCGAGTTAAATCTGTTTAATAGTTGTTTCATTCCAATGCGTAATAGCTTGCCTTCGCGAGGCATCAGAAATTATTTATTATGTTCCTAGCTAAACTTAATGTTTTGGACTGTCTTAAAATTTATTAATTAATATTAAACTGGTATGAATAAGTAATATTGAATAGGCACATTTTACTGCCTTGTTACAAATCTAAATAATAATTAATTTTGAAGTATTTACTGAAAGATCACAAAGTAAATACGTAAAATTACTTTACATAAGCAAAGTCTAAGTCAACCCAAGTCGTCAAAACACGACGAATGTAATAATAAAAGTTACGTTAACATTTCACATATCTCAAAACACTCTTAATAAAATTATAAAGTTCAGGCACCCTGTACTTTGGAGACAAAGTATATTGAAAATGAAAAGGATCGACAAGAAGTAATTGGGGTGGAATTGATAATTATAATTCCCACTAGGGGGCGCCCCTACCCCGTGTCGGTAAGGACTAAATGTTAATAATTGAAATTGTTATACGCCAAGGGATTTGTTCTTTAATCCCTGGGTAAGAAGGGTTCTATTACAATGATGGTGGTCAAAATCGGTATTCGACCGCGTTATTACAATTTTGTACTGTTAAGTCCACTGCTAGGCTTTAATGTGTCCGTCTGTAAAATTTATTTTTATTTGGGGACTGCATTTGATATTATAAAATGCCGATCAGACACGCCACATCCTATTACGCAATTTATTTTTGATTTGCTTCTGTCCGCGACTTCTTCTACGCACGATAAGCATCCTAGTTTTACCCGTAGGTATGAATCTTAAGTAGGTACTCGTACCTACCCTTTCTTAGAGCTCCCCTTATAGTTGCGTTGATATGGCAGTTATAAAGACATAGATCGATTACTTACAGATATTTTGAGTGGACCTCGGTATTGATAAAATTTGGAACATAATATTATTACGAACAAGCCGTCTGTGGGTAAGTAACAATTAAGTAGATTTGCGGCCCATCTAAGCGTGCTACAGTACGGCTTGAGCATTAAATCATTAAATTCTGACTATTATTATAATCAACTTCCACGATAGGCGCGAATAGCACCTTTGGAATTCCTTAGTGATCATAAACATTTGTTTAATTAAAAAGTAAATTGGGTAACTACAAAAATAGCCAATAAGATCTCACAGTTGAAGTTCCACAGTTAAGAAATAGGGACCATTTTACCCTTTTCATGGCCGCATCGATTAACTTCTGAATTATTTATAGAGAGAACAGTGGTTTAAGGTGCGCGGATAAATTTTCCTTATTTGAGTTAGGAAAATAATTATTTACCTTTGAGTTTACTTTTGTTTGTTATTTCTTTTTAAGGGAAGCTCGTAGCTGTATTTGATTTATGACTTATTAGTAAAAAGTAACACGTGTACAAATAAGGTATTATTTATAATAGATAACTACGTAGGTAAATCCCTGTTTTCAATTTATGAAATAAAAATCATCATTTCTGATGTCAGTTATAACGGATTTAACTCGCATATTTTATTTTATTTGCGCACGGTTAAAAAAACACTCTACAGTTTCTATATTTGTAGCAACTAAGGATAGTTTAACGCTAAGACGCGTAATGCATAAGACTATCGTCAGAAAACAAATTAAAAGGTAAGTACCTAAATCTGTTACAGTATTTCATTCCAAATTAAAAATATTCATAACAGGCAAGGAAAGGAATAACTGGCCCGATACGAATTTTGTCGTCAAGAACAATATTAGGTGAGTATAACTTTGTTTCAGAAATTGTAATTTATTTCGTATCCCGATTTGAATTTCTTAACGAAGCTAAACAAACACAATCAGAAGACGTGAAAGGGAAATTAATTTCGAAACCCACTGGGCAGCAATGGGAGTGATTTAATTTATCTTAGTTATGATAAAGTTACCAACGTAAAAAATGAGAAATAAATCTATGCTCATTTTTGACTAACTATATTATTAACCTTTGGTATAACCTTAAATTTTGATTGCCTACACTAACAAAAGTCACTATTAAAACTTGGATATTGAAAAAAAATCACCATTGGAAAGCTACATTCACCCTAAGGCTATAGAATATTTTGGTCACCCTAAGTAACATAGGCTATAGAATCCCTACTAATATTACCTATTACCTACTTATAATATTATAAATGCGAAAGTAACTCTGTCTGTCTGTCTGTCTGTCTGTCTGTTACGCTTTCACGCTAAAACTACTGGACCGATTTAAATGAAATTTGGTAGAAAAAAGTCTGGACTCTGAGAAAGAACATAGGCTACTTTTTAACCGACTGCAAAAAAGGAGGAGTTCCACGCGGACGAAGTCGCTGGCAAAAGTATTTAATAAATAGGGATCCATGCAAAGCCCGGGCCGACCGCTAGTGCAAAAATAAATTGTAAGATACTTCAAGAAACTTTTAATGAAACTACGCGCTTCCAAAATAACCGTTAAACAAAGGAATTCGATACATAGAAACAAACTTAATCTTTTGTTATGTTCGTCACAAGTTCATATCAGTTTGAGTAGCATTCATCGGTTGGTACAATTGCCATTGTGCTCGGAACCTCGTATGTTTCAATGGAGCTAGGAAACATCGATTTTGAATTATTAGTTCGTCATACAACCACGGAACTATTGTTAGGACCCCCAAATAGAGTGTGTGGTTTTTTGAGGATAGGTGTAAACTAAACTTTAGTATGAATTATTACTGGAATAGTAATAATGGGATGACTACTGGCTAAAGAAAACGAAAATGTATATAATCCGTCAGTTAAATTAATAAAAGTGTTTTACACGTACCTAGGTATTCATTTATTTTGTTTTCTTCACTACATAGTATAAAACAAAGTAGCACCCGTGTGAAGCCGGGGCGGGTCGCTAGTAAATGATAAGGTGTTTTTAATTTTCACACGTCATAAGCCCCCGCTTCGGAACTTTTGAAACGCTTATCTTTGTAATTTTTTTTTTTTTTAAAGATCAATACTACATATAAATAATATAATGTGTTCAATATTTTTTTGGAATTCATTTGATGGACAAAAAATACTGTCGTCGTGCCTATTCAGATAAAATAATAATCATATACTATTTCGGCAATAAAGCATAATTACGATTACCTTAACATTTATGTGAACAGAGCTTAAGACATTTAAATTAAATTAATTTATTATTCGAACTGCTATCTCCTTTAGAGGTAGAATTCCTGAAAATACACTTATTAAAAGACCTCTATTTGGAAATAAATTTCTATACTTACCTACCTGTAGAACAAATAGGTAGGTACCTACTCATTTTTGCTTATCACTTTCAAGTCCAAGACAATAGGAAATCTTTTCTTTGTACTAGGTAATAATTATCCAGTATCGTCATTCATAATACCTCATATTTTAAATAATACTAAAAATTGTCATAACATTTTGATGGAAAAACTGCTGCCGGGAAACGGAGTCGTGATACAAAAATGGCCATTTCATTTTATAGACGCGTCTTAAAGTCAGCCATTTAGTTAATAGGTATGTTTAGATCCGCTTTTGAGACGAAAATCTTACTTGAGATCACGTAACGTTTTCATAGCTCTGGAAAATTCCAAATATAACCTGCGACCGTTGTATTGTGCAGGACAGAAATGGTCCAGAGTCTCCCAATATAATATTTTTAATATAATTTCTTAATTTATAACGCATTCGTAGTTTTGATACATTGGAATGAAGCAACTAGCACTTTAGCGTTCGACTATATCCGTAGCAGGTAGTATAATTCATAGCACTGAGCTGACGACTGAGTTCGTTAGCTCAATCGTGCTACGAATGTACGAATATGGGAACTGTATTTTTTTTAAAACGTCAGCAAACAAAACAAAACACGCCATTTTATATAATATACATATTTTATTAAATTAGTGCGTTAAAATCGATCTAGTTCTATATTAGGCAAAGATTGTAACTACTATGGGTACTAGGTAACGGATAACATAGTTAAGTACAAATGTTACACCCAACACTCAAGCAAAAGATTCGAACCCGCAACCACCGACTTCATATTCAGGGGCTTTGATTACTAGTCCATATTTATATCTAATATCCATTAATTTTTCAGTTACATTTTATCTACATCCGACAATTTATTTAAATTTGCTATTCAGAAAGTATAAATACAATAAAGTCACCACAGTAAAGACAAACATTATTACGAACCTAGTCCGTTCTTATATACCTACCACTGATCTTCGATGATCCTCAAGTAGTTTCACCTATAGATAGTGAGTTAGAATATGACCCTCAAGCAGTTTGGTACACTGAATTATCATATTGGCTTAATTTACCTGTTGCTAACAAACTTAATGTCGTGCGCCTCAATGATTACAACCGATATCCCTTAAGGTAAACCCTTATAAGGACTACTAAACAATACAAAGTCACAACTCGCAACAATTCAAAACAGATAAAGCTAATAACCATACGTTGGACCAGTGATAGTGTCTGTAGGCCAAACAAAGAGCTATAAAAGTTATTTCCAAACAAAGACATTTATGAATTCATGCAAATTATGATAAAGTATTTTGTTTCCGTCTGCATTTGAAAGTTTGTTCTTCATTCTTCTTCTTATCGGACATGGAATTCTGATTCAAATCGGGGACCGACGTGGTTTGAATGATAAATACCAAGTTTTGTTTCTTTTGTTTTGATGAAATATTTCTTAATAATTTCTGATGCCTTCGCGGTTATTACACATTGGAATGAAACAACTATTAACGGATTTAACTTTGTTTTTTTTTTTTTTTTCAAAATTTGTAATTTAAATATAAGGTACTTTGCATAACTGTATACTTAAATCACTTTAGCGTTAGACTTTTGTCAGCTCAGTCATGCTACGATTATGGAAACTGTAAAGAATCCGAAACGTCAGCAAATAAAATAAAATAAAAATACGCGAGTTAAATCCGTTAATAGTTGTTTCATTCCAATGAAATATTTCTTATTATAAACTGTTTTGTATTAAGGGTATACTATAAGTGTTTGAGTATTTAAATCATTTGTTTGTTCAATGTTTGATCATTTGTTTGATCGATCACTTAATTAATTAACAAACATGAAACATCAAGTCAGCTTCTACGCTTTAATGTTTATGAAATTAATTAGTCCTAGGAACATAAGGTAAAGTTGATGATTAGTAGAAGTTACATATTACAAATAACGCCAGTATCAGTTTTAATAAACGAAAATGTTGTATGTTCATTTCAGTTACTCTCTATAGATGCAGCTAATTACCCCATGCAAATTAAGGTGACATTTTATAGTCAATAAACTATCACTAAATAAGGACTGTTATTGAAACGTACCAATATGTCAAATATATGAACCACAAAAATTCACTAGCAATCGCAGTTGTCTAACTTTAAGTATGCACATTTTTCTAAAGCATCTATCATGTAAGCAATCGTGATAGTTAGGTACCTAAGTGCCAACTAAAAAAAAACTACTCAGAGATCAGCTGCATCTACAGTTTTCTGTTATCTTCAAGACGGGCACGTGTTCCCGTGGAATTTCCCCGTTGCATTTATCGCTGATGACGCGCCGCTACCCGGTGCAGCGCGGTTGGACACCGTCGTAACGCCAATGTTGCATTTTGTTGCAAAATTGCATCACCCTTTGAGGTAATACATTGTGATACGTTCTCATGGTCTAAACTGATTGAATTCTAAAGTTCATCCATAAGTAAAACCCTAGAGATTATGATTTTTAAGCTGTTAGGTTATTCTACGTGATCATTGCTCTTAGTTTGACATCATAACTTATTTTTTTTTAACATTACCTAATAATAAATAAGAAACACTTTTAGTTTAAATTTTATGTACCTTGGAATGAAACAACTTTAACGGATTTAACTCGCGTATTTTATTTTTATTGGCTGACATATCTTGTGCTTTAGCATAAAGTGTTATGCTATGACAATAGTCATTGTCAGCTCAGTCGTGCTACGATTATGGAATCTGTAAAGGCTCCGAAACGTTAGCCAATAAAAATAAAATACGCGAGTTAAATCCGTTAAAGTTGTTTCATTCCAATGTATAATAACCGCGAAGGCATCAGAAAAAAAAATGTATGTAGGTTCTTAGGACTTAAAAAAAATAGATACCAAAAGCAAAGCACAGTTACAAACCAACACATCTAAAATTGTATTCGGCACTGCAGATTTTGCTTATAGCAAACATTTCAATAAAAATAACACGACAACAAAGCGTAAGTCAGTATCGTCAAATAAAACGACAAAAACATTATAGCCTCATCAATTCTCAACATCATATACGAAACATAAAACACTTGCACAACACCCGCTCGGGGCGTTCAGAACTTACTCATTCTTTTCAATCCCGATGTTATCGAATTTACACATTTCAAAAATCCAATCGAATAGAAGTGAACGAAAAATGTCAGAGTAAAATAGGACTTCATAATACAAGTGGAACGTGGCCCGGGCAATATGCTGACATTGCTCTGAGCACTTGAAATTCGATTTTCACCGTTGCGACAAAATGGTGAAATAAGTAGTCCAGTTTGTTGGACCGTTTTTATTGATTCCTTTTGACAGTATCGTCTTTTTGTTATAAAGGCAAAAAATGGAAAATATTGAACCGGGCGTTCGAAAAATCCGATAAATCCCTTTGGAAGATGGAATGTTTACGTTGAACCTAATTATTTCAAAGCTTTTCAGATGCTAGATAACGATTAATTTTCCTAACATAATTTAGAAGGGGATTATCATCTAAGTATCCCACACGGATTTTTTTTTTATAGTCTATTAGTTATAATGTATATATTTTATACTAGCTTCTGCCCGCGACTTCGTCTGCGTGGAAGTCCTCCTTTTTTGCAGTCGGTTAAAAAGTAGCCTATGTCCTTTCTCAGGCTCCAGACTTTCTTTGTACCAAATTTCATTTAAATCGGTCTAGTAGTTTTAGCGTGAAAGCGTAACAGACAGACAGACAGACAGAGTTACTTTCGCATTTATAATATTAGTAGGGAGTAGGGAAGTAGGGATATTTCGTGCTATATCATCTAAGATACTTAAATATGTTTAGTAACTAGTATTTTCTACTCATCATCATTCGTTGACGGCCCGATGGATACTCTCGTCTCGGCATTAATTCCACCTTTAGTATATAACCTTAAATAAACAAATAAATACACTGTACGTACAGATTAAGGCTCAATAACAGTAAATCGGGTAACAGAGTTAAACGGCCTGAGAGCGATCGGTGGAACAGTAAGCTCCTGACGTGTGTCTCGGAGCTCTGGGAATGGGAGTGACGCGCCGCACCCTGGGGATGACGGACGTGACGCTAATTTAATCTGTGCCTGTGAACTTTAAAAGGCAGAATATAATGTATTAGTAGGTCTGATTAATTTGGATTCTGGCCCTTATAAGTGTAAATCTATAATAGAAACCGAACGAAACCAGTCAAATTTTGATCGCGTTTTGTTATCTAAGCCCTTTTTCTAATGTACCTACGAAGTAGTAATAGAAGCCTAAAGCGGCTGCACCCTTAGAGCTGGACTATAGTTAATCATCTATACTAATATTATAAAGAGGAAAGGTTTGTTTGTTTGTTTGGATCCGTTTTGGATGGCTCCAAAACGGCTGGACGATTTTAAGAATTCTTTCACTATTGGGAAGCTACGTTCACCCCGAGTGACACAGGCTATTTATATAATATTTTGTAAAAAACTAGGGATCCGTGCGGAGCCGGGGCGAATCGCTAGTAATGTATGGGTAGATATTTACATTAAGTCACGTCTCTTACCTATAGGGGTAAACAGAAACCACTTCCAACTATCACAAGCCTCTTTTGTGTTAATCATAATTTAATAGTCGAGTTATTTTAAACAGTGTTAACAGAGTTTTAAATATCATTCTGCACTTAGCGTAGGAATATAATGATGAGGTTAAATTAAATATTAATTATAACCATCTCTCTAAATAAATGGGATAAAGTAGGAAAGATATTATGTGAAGTTATAATAAGAGATACCTGACTTTCACCTAGACACAAGATATGTATGCAAATACATATTAGCAATACGTAACACTAACGTATTCATAATAGAGTGAGATCCCAGTCTTATCAGACTAACGTGATCTTAGGAAAGACGATTTGTCTAGGATTGGTTGTATAAAAAAACTTAGCAACAGATACTTGCTAAACTGAAAGCGGGGCTGTTTTACAGGGAGCAGGTATAAAGTGGAAAAAAACATGCATTTTTTTCTTACGAGAATGGGATAAATAATTTACCTCAAACGTCTTTACATATATCATATTTTTCTATGTAAGTAATAATGAAATAAATGAATCTAATCTTATCTATATATTTATAAAGAAATTTCGTTTTAGTTACACCATGTCACTTAAGAATAAACTAAACTGATTTGACTGAAAATTGGTGAAGATGTAGCTTAAAATCAGAAGATATAGAGATACTTATCCAGTTTCCGTGGGATAAAATTAGCATGATTTTTGAAGTGAAAACTTCTTTAGCGGCGCTGAGCACTTTTTTTTTGTATAGGTAAAAACTTTCAAACTCGTGTCAGGGTCACGTGATGCCTCGCGTCAGGGTCACGTGATGCTGATCGAAAATGCGTAAGATGGGGAAGGGAGAGGAACTAGTATCTCCCATTCTTTCTACCGTGCCTGAGTGTGCTACTCTGTTTAGGTGGCACAGGGCGCTTGCGCGAATGTCGTGTGTGTTTATGTACAGCGTGCCACGCGTATTCAAGGATGGTGACAAATTGTCATATTTGTGTACGATAGCGCAATAAATAAACATTGTATTCTACCGCATAAATGATAGTACTTTTGTACTTATAATTAAACACAACGTTCATATTGAAGTTTTCACTTCTGCCGGCACTCCCGGAGTGCTATTTTTTCCTACCTTTGATAGGTACCTGATACCTGTAAAACGGTCCCGCCTGTAAATCATCTTTCCTAAAATTAAATCACGTAAGCCTGTGGTGTCGAGGATCTCAGTCCATAATACACTTCTGCATTGCAAAACAATAGACGAAAATGCGCTCAATTTACATTTCAGAAGACAGGTAGTGACAAGTTTATAGCATGTAGCATACGCCGTGAGCAAGAATCCGATGTTCTCATTTAAGAGTTAGCTTGAACAAAGCCTTGTCTACGCGATGGCATTTGAAGCAGTACCTCTCCCAATGGAGCTACAGTGCTCGGCTCGCATATCAATGAGACAATACGGTAGGAAGGTGTAATGATAAAATTCTGTAATAATCTTAATCTGTATCAACGAAAGCTGACTGACTGATGTACCAAAGCAGGGAGTAACTATAAGGGTTAGAAACTTAAAATTTTGCACAGGGGTTCCTTTTATAGCCAGGCGCGTGCAGTAGGGGGAGCGTAAGTATGGCGCCAGGGTAGGCACTCCATTCATTACAGACACTGCCTATATGGAATGCACGCCCTTGTTTATAGCGTAGAGGAGCATCAAGATAGGATTTTTGTAGATTCACCCCCTAAGGGGGTAAAACAGGGGTTCAAATGATGGATTTCTACAAAGGTATGCTTAAATGTATTATGTCGACCATACAATTTAGAGTCGTACCATTTGGCAGTAATACCAAATACCTAGTGAGTCATATATTATGGATCTTGTGTTGTATGTTTTCTCCCAAATAGTGGTCAAGAACGTACCTACTACTAGAAATTTCAGTCACGGTCATTCTCTTACAGCATAAGAATAAAGTAATGTCAAAAAGGATTACAGTAATTCGAAATAAGTGGTACAAAATGAACAAATTACAGATTTTTGTAAGGATAGAAAGCCTACTGTTTTTTGCTTCTATACATTTGGCATAGAGCACGTCCGTGATTCTGAACAAAAGCATAAACCCACGGAGACTTCCTTGGATATTCATTATTCACTTCCCGGGTTTGCCACATTTCCTTGTCTTCAGCATAAGTTCAAACCCAACCTATTTTTCGTTTTACTCTATCACAGTAAAACAGAAGTTACCGCGATATACAAAATCGAATTTGCTGTTTCAATACTATGAATGAATTATTCAATTTTATAATGTGTGTTTACCTATCCAATGCAGTAAGTAGGTACTATAAATAGTTAAACTCCTTTATGTGCTCAGTAACTGAAAAGGTCTGCGTAAAATGTCTTGAAAACTCCACAAATAATACTGTCGCATAATAGACGCCACATTCTGTTAATAGAACGAACGTACAGCGAATAACGCTACAACATTATATTTAAGTAACATTTTTTGCTAGTTTCAAGCCACTATGCACTGAACTCCTTGACGCCGTAGTTACCCTCTCTGAAGCTCGAAGCGAGCTCTCGGCTTGGCGAAAAACATTTTATTGCTTTATTACGAGTATGCAAATACAACCAGCCTTGCGTGGTTGCGGCGACCTGGAAAATGGAATGGCTGCCCACCGTACCTTGAAGAATGCAAATCTGGTACACAATCTAAACCATATCACGCCACTTTACGTTTCCTTCTAAAGACGTATTTGATGAACAATTAACTAAATACAAAACGCTATTATATAGGTGTCTATAGAAAACGTGAACCCTTTGTACACAAAACTGTACTAATGACACCGAAACACGATCTCGTGCACGTGAATCTCTCGTTTGAATTATTATTCCCTCCAGAGCTCTTTAATGATTGACAAGGAACGTACCAGAAACAAGTCATTACGCAAAATCGATGTCAGCCTAAAATATCGAGGGCAACTTGTTTTCTAAGATCAAAAGGGAAGAAATGTTTTCTCATTTTTCACGGTGGCGAATATAATTTGATTTCCGCAGAGGGATGTTGGCAGTTGATTTTAAATTTAACTTTTCTGAACTTGGGAAAGTGGAATGGATTTTTTATGTACCTTCCGACATTAACTGTGTATTTTCGTGGGAAAATTCGTTGCTTAGTTGATTTTCGGCATGCGTATTTGCCGTTTTGAAGTCCTTTAGGAAAACTTTGGATATTCAATTACACTAATAGTTTATAATAAACAGAAGCAGAATTAAAATAGATCTATTTAGATGATGGTATTGATCCTGTATTACACAGTCATTGCAGGTATCACAGTCAATGCTAATGTGCCTAGTCACTTGGAATATCACAATTACAGACCTTGGACAATAGCATACTGATCTGTCCATTTAATGGTTGATTTGTGATTACTATTATCTTAATCGACTCAATGCAACTATTACACACGTAATGATCATAATACGTAGTATCTAATAACATGAGATGGGCTGTTCTTCGCTTATTCTCTATAAAAATAAAATTCAGCGTAAGTTCAAACCTAACCTAATTTTCGTTTTACTGTATCACAGCGAAACAGAAGTTACTACTAACTTTACCTACTTAGTAACTATAAATGTCGGCGTAAAATATCTTGAAAATTCGTCGCATAATACTTAGGTATACCTATATATATTAACTAGCGGTCCGCTCCAGCTTGGAAATAATCCCTAATTTTTTTTCAAAACGGTCTATAGACTATATCACTCGTGAATAGTGTAGCTTTCCAACAGTGAAAAAAAAAATCAAATCGGTCCAGTAGTTTTGGAGCCTATTCAATCCAAGCAAATAAACCTTTCCTCTTTATTATATTAGTGTAGATATATAATTATGTATCAATTGAAAATTAAATTCAAAAGTAGTATTTTCCATTTCAGCACCGCGCGTGGGTTAGCAACATTCGGATACAGGATGGGCACGCGGTTTCCCTTATTTATCGCCACTCTTCACGACACCGCTCCCAGTCGGTAATTCCCACACTTTATACTCCTACTTGAGAATACTTGAGGTGCGTAAATAAAATAAAACTCGGTAATGGGGTCGTTACATTTACTTATTTATTAGGGTGTTGTAAATACGCGCAAATTGGCATTACACCCGCGAATGGGTATTTTTGTTCGCATTGTTCCGTGTAATGCATATTTTTTCATGAATGCCGAGCAATATTTTTGCGAGTTTCAGAAAATGCGTCGCGTTGGTATAAAAAAGAATGGTGTTGTGGCGTCATAAAAGTACAGACTAGGGTTTTTATTTTCATTTCCGAACCTTTTCTGTTTTTTAGAATTTACTTACTCGTTCGTAGATACCTACTTAATATATCTCTTTTATTGTTTAAACGAATCCATTCACTATATAATAGATCTACTTTTTTTGTTTTTCACTACCATTCTTGACAAAAACTCTCTTATCCAATTAAGATATTTTTTGTTTAAAATTATTCTATAGTTACTTAGATACACTTATACAAGCGCACACTTTATTATTGTTTATCGACACAAATAAATCTATCAAAGCGTTGAATTCGTGACATTGTAAGGCAACACGATATTAAATATACACGATGACGTGACAAAGCAGCAAAGGCCCGCAGGCAGGTTGGTATTATATAAGCAGAGTGTAGTGTAGTGTACATTAATTTCATAGCCCGCACAATCAATTCACGTACAGCATTCGGTGAGATGACTCCTAATAGACGGAGCGCCAAGCCCGAGGCTGTTCTAAGCATGGACCTTACTACGGTTTTCAATTTATTTTAGGATTTTTGTATAACCTGGAGAACTCGTGTAAAAAGATACTAGCAGTAGAAGCGATTAACCGTTAGATTGTGATAATGTGCGTGGTTAGGGCATATGGAAGGGAAGATGTACTCACTGCCGACGATGATGATGTTAATCACTCAGATCACTCAAGTTTCTTTGTATTTAAACACCACTCCAAGAAACATTCAACACTCGCGACAAAACGATATTATTATAGTAATTGCTTAAAGAGAACTTACTGCTGATGAAAATGCGCGCGCGCATCGTCGCTAGGTCGTCGGTCATCTGCCCCGGTCCTAGGCGCAAGCGAAGAAAAAAGCTGAGGGTAGTTTGTCGCTTTTTTTTTATCATAAGTTTCCTTTATACTTTACTAGCTCTGCCCTCAACTTTGTCTGAGCACGATAAGTATTTTACACAGAATTTTTATAAAATGTAGTCTAAATAAATTCTATGTTGTAATTCTATAAGCTACAGGTATAATTTAAAGGAATTATCAAAACCAATTCATTTGTTTTTGGGTAATAGAGGAACAAACAAACATCCAGACGTCCATACAGTCTTACAAACTTTCGCGTTGATAATATGAATAGAATACCATACGCAAGTGAAATAACCACGAAAGTCTGAAAAAGTATTATTATTTAGATTAACTGTGCTGGCGAGGCCAAGAACAAAAATCGGTTCTAACATATTTATTATTATACTAGCTGACCCAGCGAACTTCGTACCGCGTACACAGTTTTTCTTTTTTTTTTTCCAAGTTTTCTCACCTTTCAAACCTTCCCTGGAGTTCTACAAACATTTTAAAACTAAAATCAGCCAAATCAGTTCAGCCGTTCTCGAGTTTTAGCGAGACTAACGAACAGCAATTGATTTTTATATAATAGATTTTGTGAGTTGAAGATGAGTAGAACTTCAGTAGTACTAACCAGTAGTCCCGTGAGTGCCATGACACGTGTCCGTACGTGCGTGGCGTGCGATCCGTGCCTGCTGATCGCATCCATTCTATGATGGCATAGACACGGTGTTGAGCACCGGACAAGGCACAACTGGTAAACGGTGACTAATGATTCCCCGCTTTGTAGTTTAGCTGCCATGATATGCCTGGATTAAAAATTAAAGTTATGTGTATTTTGGTGGTAGTTTAGAATTTAAGTAGGTACCTTAATTCAAATAAGGGGGTAATATAAGGGGATGGAGTTCGATGTACCAGATCGTATCGTATCCATTGAGATAAGTTGAGTTTGATGGAATGAGTAGGTACCTAATCAATTTCAATGTTTATTATAAAAAAAACGATGAATTTTAAATTATTTCCAATTTGTTTTTAGATCTTCAGTTGTATTTATTACCCTTTTGATTAATCTCCATGAAGTTAATTTACTTATATTATAATAATTTTCTGTGTCGAAGTTAATTAACAGTCATGCAAACAAGTAGGTACCTAAATAAAGTTTTCAATAGGTAGGGCATATAAAATTCTGCTAATAGTGTATTTCAGAAATAAATTGAATTTTATATCAAACAGTATTTTAGGGTAGAATTTTAACTGGCAAAGTAATTTAGTGTTGTCAACATAAATCCAATCCAGTAGTGGTTTTCAATGGGCACTTTAAAAAAATTGAGTTTGCACAGCGATAGCTGTTCAAAATTTACATTTGATGAAATATGTTTTATTTACAAACAGCATTTACAATAACGGTTACTATTTATAAATTTATGACTTTTAATTTTGCAAAATATGAATGTTGATTGTTTCTGTTGTCTAGAATATCTACATTTCATAAATAGTGACATTTTTGTTTTTCTCGCTTTCGTCTAGATACTTAGTTAATGTATCGATTCCGTGCATGCCTCTTAACTTTAAAGTATATAGAACTTAAGTAGAGGTACTTACATCAAAGTCTTAAGATTTAATTAGAATATATTTTCTACTCGGACAAGTACCTACCTATACAACGTTTGTCCAAACAGATTTTAATGACACAGCAAACTAAAAAAGCGTTTTTTCTCTCTCCTCGCTATATTTTGTCGGACTATACAATTGTTTGTCATGTTTCCGGAGGGAATATTTATGGGGTAGCACGCCACGCTTGTCGAAATACAAACGGAAACGATTTCTACGTAAATAAGGGAAAAAACGATAGCACGCTCTAAAAATGAAAAGTACAATCTCACTTTCAGTATGCGACTTCTTTGAAAAAACAGCATGTCACAATATAATAACGTAAAAATATATGTAAAAATACTGATGTGATAATATCGCATACGTAGATATGAACAGAATTAATTAGAAAAGTTATCTTTTCAAGAAAGGCGAAAAACTGATTAATGTGACATGTGTGCACTACAGGAGTTTTCTGTATAGATTTCTGCTTTTTATATGACGATCGAAGAGTTAGCTTAAAAGCTATTTTTAACTGATGATCATATTAATCATTATAATATGCACTGATTTATGCTTTTTATATCTAGCTAAAAGAAGTGTTATCTTAACTAGGTTTTATTGGTAGATAGGTTGCTGCAAAAAAAATCGATGGTGTGCATAGATCAATAGTACTTACAGGTTTTTACAGGTTTTCGAGCTAGCATATAAGTAACCTTTGCACAATATAAGCGTTAGGTCCTTAAGTTTTTTATATTACCTATAGGTAATATTATGAAGAATTTATAGTAGTAGGTAGTAACCGTGAAAGTAGAAGTACCTAAGTACTTAAAGCAATTAAAATAATTTAATCTAAACGTTTTAGCATAGGAAATTGACTCTAAATAAGTGTCCATAGTAATAATATTATTATTATTAAATAAAACATGCAAAAAATATAGTAGGTTAATGTTACATGACTAGTGGATGTCTAAAGCAATAACTTTCATTAAAAAGGCACCTACCTGATATATGACTTTGCTGGAAATAAAATTTGGATATTAAAACAAAGGACTGTAAATTTTTGTGCTTTGCTAAATATTACAAACGTATTTTTTACTACAAACATACAATTTTCGATAAAAATAATGTATAAACAAATATCCCATATTTATTCGTTTATATAGTAGTAAATATTTAAAATGTAAAGACCAGGACTGACTGGCGGAACATGACGCATTTAGTAGTCCTGTTTTGTATAAAATTGTATATTTATTGTACCTAACAATATTTAGGCACTTACTAAACTATTCAATATTGCTGCGATGTCATATATCCTTGGTACACCTAACACATTTTTAAATCTAATTCTTCTTACTTAAGAGAAAATAAAACTTAAAACCAGTCATTTTTAAAACTAAGCACCGCCAAAGCAATTTCACAGCTACGATAATTTTCAAACTTACCAACCTTAATCTGTCCTATCACTGGTATCCACTTAAGATCTAGCACAATCACTTGGACAACCAAAACTGTGACGCTGTGGCAGCATAAAACAAGATGACGAATTCTTGGCTAAACTCCAGCTATGGTCAGAAACATCGTTGGAACGCAAAAAATGTGAATCCGAGCAGGATTATTTGGCTACGAACGCGATGTTATGCCCCTTGTTGACATATTAGGTAGGAGTTTCCATTCTATAATGTCTGCTATAAAATTATCTTAAAATAAATTTTGGGTTTGCGTTCTCAACAATTATAAATGCGTTATAGTTGTTTCATTCCAATCCGTAACCAGCCTGTAACTCAGTCATGCTGCGAATATAGGAAAAAATAAAGTTTTCGAAACAATAACAAATAAAATAAAATGTAATAAACGCGAAGTCATCAGAATTAAATAAATTATTAACCTACTAAATCAGCTAGACATATTTTGATAGGTTTCACAAAATATATACCAAGAGGTAAAGAACCAATAAAACGGTTAACGCAAAGAAAATATTGCATCACCCTTAAAATAAGATATGATATCCCAAAACAAATCGAATAAGGTTTATAAAAAAAACACGACCTCAAAAATATCCAGTCGAACCTTCCTTTTTGTGAGTCGACAAAACGACAACACAAGTAAATGCAAATTGGGAGAGACCGCTATATGATCTGCTTAGAAATTAATGCGGCATGAAATTACGTATTTACCTACTTATCTAGTCAGTGGGAAAATTGCTTTCTAGATCCTTCTCGTTGTCCATTCGACGCAGACAACGATTGGCGTTTGACAGCCGGAACGTATTCCAAGAATAAAGACGTAAGAAAAATGTGCTTTTATTTTCACTCAGTGAGGAAATGGGATTAGTGGGTGAAATAATAAGGTTTCGATTCGTTCTGAGTTATGTTGCGTATGTGATAAGTAGTCAAGTCTTATTTATTTTGCTGTGATATATTACGTAGTTACAGTTGGCGGAAAAATGAGTGGCTTTAATGGTACGATGTTAAATAGATGCTGAGTTTTATTCCAGTTCTTTATTTAATAATCGACAGTAGTTATAATCTCTCATACGGCAAAAGTATAAAAACACTTCAAAATATTTTTCCCAAAAGGGTTCAAGCAAAGGAATCTACACTCTCGGTAAGTCATTAATCACCCTTCGATATCAAAAATAGAAGGTACGAAAGTCTCCTCGACAGAATCAACCACAATTAATATTTTCACCTCGTCGCCGTCAGAAATAAAGTTCGTGACTGTCAATTTTTTACAGGGCGCCGCTGAAAAATTAGCAGTCATCAAAAGTTCCGGCGGGCATCATAAATTTGGGGTTGGTACTTTCGTGATTCCATTCGCATTCCCCTTAGAACAGCTATGCTATAAATTATACCCATCAATAATACGCAGCCAGTGCTGTGTCAACAACACTCTACGACTATGAGTCTATTTGTAGGTATTTATTTAGGTATTCTCCGCTCCCTGTGGTACAATAACGACGTCAAAGCTGCTGGCTTTAAACATGAGTTGGGAGATGCATAATAAATGACTTGATAGTGGCTGGGGATATCAATTGGGTTAGCGGAGTATTACATGTTAATAGGGAGTGAGACGGTCGTGAATAATTCTTCATTTATTTTGTTTATGTATCATACGTCTTATTAGATATTTTTATAATTGATTATTAAGTTTGTAATAGGAATATTACATTCTTAGATAATAAACGGTTATCGCATCCTTCGATTAAATAATCGATCATAAGTTTAGATTTATAACTTTCTTAATCTTGGTATATAATAGATGTTTCACTTTTTAATAAAGCACCTATGCCTTATTAGCTTCAAAATTGAGTTGTAAGATTACATCCGTAATTACTTGCATAGGTGCCTATATTACTTACATTGCGAATTAAATAAAAGCTTTTAAAAACGTCAACACTGCAAAATCGAATCGTATTATAAATTCCTATTTCCCACTATAATATCGCCCCACATTTAACGAGGAAACGACGGTTTGAAATGTCAAAGTGAGTACCCCTTCAGGGTCCGATGGATATAACCACAAAACATTCCAAACACATTTCCGATTCTTGTCGCATTCGTGTCGCCATCACGTAAAGGCTCGGAGGTGGGCCACTTCGGCTCAAGTTGTAAAGAAACCTTACCTTTTTGGATTCCAATTTTTGTAAAGTTGGCACTTCGTGCAATCGGAGTTAAATGATAGACACTTTGCGACTGGAACTTGTTATCGGTTTGCAAATACGGCATTGAACATATTTATTAAATTGTCTTTGTTAAGAATTTTAAGTAGCGAGTTTTAATTAGTTTGAAAACAATTTAAGCTACCTACGTAGGCTTTAGATGAAATTTACTTAAAGACTTAATCCTAAGTAATATTATATATGCGGAAGTTACTCTGTCTTGCTTTCACGTTAAAACTACGAACCGATTTAAATGAAATAGTTTAGAGCCTGAGAAAGGACATTGCCTATTTTTACTTGGTTGCGGGCATAAGCTAGTTATTAATAGTTCAAAAACTACTTACCCAAATATTATTGAGGTGTAAAAATGTCAATCAATATTTAATGTATTGTTATGGGAACTACAACTTATAAATTCCATGACGATAAATAGTTCAAATTCAGTGCCAGAAATTTCATTACATAGTTACGTAAAATCGTGTCTAAAATTATATACCTACACGAGATAGATCGTACGTAATAGAAATGTGTAGACAGGCATGCATGGAGGAGGGAATGAGCCTTTGCCCAGTGGCGGGACAGTATATACTCATGATAATAATAATAAGAACATTCGCAGTCGAGGTCAATCACCCGACAGAAACCCGGTAGCAACTTTTATAAGGTCTGTGTCTGTTAGAAACACGAAAAATTATGTTATAAAGATTTTTTGTTTAATTTCTTTCATCGTTAACTTTCTTCAAAGTATATAAAGTAGGTAAGTAAATAACTTGGAGCGTAGGTACTACTTAATGTAATTGAGTAAGTCAATTTATTACATTTTCTTATGATGTGCTCTTAAAAATATGTGTAAGTAAAACTATTAGGAACGTTTTTCGTTATTGTAAAAATAATATTTTCATAGGTACTTAGCGTAATTTTATTGCGTTACTTAACTTGAGCTAAGCATAATATAAAATACATAGTTAGGTTAAGATAATTTTCTCGAAGTATCGGAATTTTCCTTACTAAAGTAAAAAAGGTAACGAGAAAACATCAACATCAAAAACGATTACCCATTTTAAACACAAGTACTGATTACACAAAAGTACTAGTACTTTATGTTAAGAGGCAAAATGTTTCAGCTTCAAGCAAGCTCTTAAGATACCGTCTCGCTTAGTCGGGCATACTACAGCATTCCACGTTCTATATTTGTTGTCGATCGATGAGAATACTTTCCGTATTCTGTACAGCGTAGAATCAATTTAAGATCTCCTGCGGCGTTTCGACGGATATTTATGAAGATAGCTTGAATTATAGAGGTTTCTCGGTTTAACGATAAGTAATATGTGTAAGTACGACGTGCTTAGTTGAGCGTAGAAGCACATTAGATTGGACGATGTTTGATTTTTATCTCATTTAATATTGACTGCGACTTTTCTAGAGGTAGACCTAAATAATGACGGCCACCGCGTGTCAGAAATCCGCTAGATGTGCTAGTGTAGAATGAGGTCTAACAGTCATGCTCCACCAATGAGAGGCAAGCTACTGGTCTGTGATTGGTGGAACATGACAGCTAGACCTCACTCTACACTAGCGCATCTAGCGGATTTCTGACACGCGGTGGCCCTCATTGTGACGTACGTGACAGTCGTTCGCGGTTGTCAAACCCATACATTTTGATTGTTTCGTTTAACATTAACGTTGAACGTTGGTACCTGTCTACGCCCCCTGATCTGTTACTAAGCAGAGAAATCGGAATTTTCGTTTAATACATTTCTAGTCGTTTCATTATAAAATTCAGTTCTCAAGATAATACAAAAATATCGTAAGTCAGATGAAGAACTCAAGGCGTTGGAATTTCTTAACGAAAGATATGTCCTCAGCGTGTTTTTTAAATAAAACTTTTTGTTACCTAGTTACAAGAACGACTTAATAAAAGCAAGTTAATAAGAATTGCCTACTTTTGCCTCTTCATTTGCAGAAGGTAGGTAAGTAAGAAAACGACAGCTTTGGAGGCATTATTGGATTGAATTTAGATACTCGTCGCACGACGTGTTTAATTTATTGTACTTAAGGAGTTCTACTTAGGGACGTGGCGAAAAAGGAAAAGGCTTTTATTGTCGAGCGAACAAATGATGAAGATTGCGATTCGGATTAAGGAAAAGTAACTTTTAATGTTTTAAATGTTTTATTGGCATTTACAAGTTCCTTTTATATTGACATTTTGGAAACTTTGTGTAGCTAGAAGTGTTACGTATTACAATAATTTCAATATGTTCAAAAACAAGGATACATGGGTAAGTAATTTGTTCTTTGCATATAAATACCTACTTTATATTAACGCAACTTAGATTCCTTTTAATAAGATTTGACACTTAACTGCGGTTCTTCTTCTTGTTGCTTCTGCAAATCTGGCTGGCCGCAGGTAATTTATAGATTCGAGGGTTGTATTTAGATAATAAAAATCATCTTAGGTTACCTAATTTGTGGGTACAAGTGACCAATTTACAAGTGGTTTCATTTGAGATATAAAATAATACAGACAACTAGGTACTTATAAGGAACCATAATCTTTTAAAGGCCAAAGTACCGTGCAACTTTTTTATATACTATACACCCGAACCACCTTATACATCCTTTGTATAGGTTTTATAGAACTGTGTTGTTGGGAAATATCCACTTGCAATAAGAAGAGCTAATAAAGTTTAGTCCTGCACCGTTTTTCCCGTGGACAATTTCCTCATAATTCATTTTGTTTGCAGCGAACGCGTGTTTGTGATAGGGAGGTGTCCAGAAGATTTAATGGTTTTACACAAATCTAAGCAAAGTAATGGATTCCCATTAATCATAGATATAGCTTAAAGTCTGAACAAGATTTATTTAAAACAAACGATCTGCAGCACTGCGTTTTTTAAACTGTATGTAGAACAGATTTTAGGAAAATTATAACAATTTTAATAAAACTGAATTTCAATTACTGTGTCGTAGTACCACCACGAAAACATTATGTATTATTTATGTCTTAAAATAATTCACTATAAGAAAGTATAATAACTCTTTTATCATCTATTAGCCGTCCGCTTCGGCTCCGCACGGATACCTATTTTTTTCAAAATATTCTATAGACTATGTTACTTATGGTAAACGTAGTTTTCCAATGGTGAAAGAATTTTTGAATTCAGCACATATTTTTTGTGACTTTTTTCATTACAAACGTACACACACCCAAAATACCAGTCTCTCCTCTTTATAATAGTAATGTAGATTAGTATCATTTTAATTTTTAGGATGTCAACTGAAATTTCGAATGGTATCTACGTCTATTGAATACATTCAGTGTCATACAGAAGGATTCGTCAGGTATACGGTTTCAGCCATAATCAAATTTGCTAAGACTATACACGAAATGTTAGATGTGCGTTGAAATCCCAAAATCCGTTCCTATATTCCTTTGTGTATTTAGTTTAATTTATATCGTCTTCAATGTATTTTCCGTCATACTCTATACAATAAAGCATATTACTACAAGCTTCTATATAACATGCAATGTATATACGGGTGAAATTTTGCAACTCAATTTTTAAGTAGATATTTTTAACCTCCTGGGTACATTTGTACTTTACGTAGTACATAAACAAATAAAAATTCTGCAGTCTCCAATTTAAATAGCAACACCGAAATATTTTACTAGAGTCATCTAGTGGCTTTGCCGGTTACGTTAAGACATTAGATGTCAGAATTATCACCTGTTATATAATTAAGAATGTCATTAGTGTGCACACGTGATGGTGTGCGTCTGCGTTACATTAAGTTAATCCGATTTCATCCAAATTTTTACTCATTATTGAATCATTATTTGGTTTCAAATAATATAGCAAAGCTTCACACTAGTAGTTTGAGATATTATTTCCATAAGATTAATAAATTATTGACTTGAAATGTAGATTCTACTATTTATGTCCTTTGCAAAGTACAACAGCATCTAACTAATATTTTTTTACATTGAGTACCCTTGTACTATGTGAAGTACATTAGTAGTTTTCTTGCTTGTTTTCAGCATTAACAGGCATTAGTAACGCGAAAGACTTAAATTACTATGCATTTGATTATTAAAAAATACAGAAGCATGTCAGTGGTTCCAATTTTCTGACCAATACACAGATAACCATATTCCTAACCCTATGGTTAGATTTACCAATGAAACACATATTTATTTGAAATTCTATGGGACGTACTCTGAAATATCTTTTAAATATATATAAATTATAAATATTATTGGTATCAATATGATAATGGCTGCAATATAGTACTCAAAAATAACCATTTACTAGTCTAAAAAGAGACAAATTGTAAATAAAAACAATGGCCATAAGTTATTAGACTGAATTTATCCCTACTAATATTATAAATGCGTTAGTAACTCTGTCTGTCTGTCTGTCTGTTGCTCTTTCACGCCTAAACGGCTGAACGGATTTTGATGAAATTTGGTATGGTAATAGATGATAACCTAGAAATGGACATAGGCTATAAATAATCACGCCATCGTTCTTAGGGGGTAGGCAGTAGGCAGATAACTAAATTGAATTAGATATTTACTAACGCAGAGAACTCATATTATAAATGCGAAAGTAACTCTGTCTGTCTGTCTGTCTGTTACGCTTTCACGCTAAACTACTGGACCGATTTAAATGAAATTTGGTACAAAGAAAGTCTGGAGCCTGAGAAGGACATAGGCTACTTTTTAACCGACTGCAAAAAAGGAGGAGATCCACGTGGACGAAGTCGCGGGCAGAAGCTAGTATAATATATTTACATGTTTTTTTGAATAAAAATGAAAATAATTCTCATATTTATGTAATCAATGGACAATCAATTAGCATTCTGTTATATTTTGTGCATGTCTCGTATTAGAATAGAAAAATCTAATTGAAATTGGACGTCATGAATATGATCGTCTAAATGAACTACCATTTTTTTCTGTAATACTCTAAGATTGACTGGTAGAAAATGCCGCAAGGTATTAAGTCCGCCTTTTATACACTTACTTCTGTTTAGTTTAATGCAATAAAGTATAAATAAATAACTTAGTATTGACAAAATGATTATCCCTTTACATGGAGACGTCTGATGCGCCGTTTTTTCCTAATTTTTATCCTAATCCTGTTGGTCTAAAAGTTTTTTTCCTTAGCTAGAAAGAAGGTGTAGTTGGTAATATGGTAATTTATGATAGAGAAACTACATTTCTACACTTGTTCCGTCAATAATTTCTGCTGTATAATTCAGTTAACAGGACGTTTGGCTCCTGAACATGTGCTATTTTTTGATCTTTACTTATGTTATGTACGCCTAATCGTATTGTTTCTTAGTTTCTTACGAAGGGTTTTATATTTTACGGTTATATATATCTTATTTATCTCCATAGTTCCAATATTTAAAGTATTTAAGTCCAATAATAGTAAGAAAAAAATGTTTTTCGTCTAATAAGTTGACAAATTTAATGATTTTATGTTTTCTTGAAAAATAAAATTGTTTTTGGTAATTTTGCAACTTCCATGAACATATTATCAAGGAATCTTTAATTTTCCATTGATTAGTTACTTTCAACATTAATCTACATCGGGATTAATAAGAAAAATATCTAATGTCCTTTACAAATGACATCTTAGTTGCATCCCCTTGTTCTTTGAAAAGGACATAGTGAAAAACCCGATTTTCCAATTTTTGATTTTTTTAGGTATTTTTTTCTTAATTAGCAACTATTAAACAGAGTACATGCAAAGTTTTGAAAAGATATCTCAAAAAAAGTACGTTTGGAACTCAGGAGGTTAACCGATTCAGCTGAAATTTTGTATACACGTTGAGTTTGGATGACAATGCGTGTTTAATTGTGTGACGTCATTCCCAAACGAAATAAGGCGAAAACCACATGTCTAGAAATATAATTTGTAAAATTATAAAAGCTTATTTTTACATACATTACAAAAGGGGTTTTTACATTTAATTTACGGTCTTGACAAGTAACTACCATACACCGCTTTACTTAAAAAAGCCCTTTCTAAAAATGTATTCTCAGTTAGATGTAGGTATGGCGGTTATCAATTATATGGTACTTTCCAATTTAAGTTACGCCGAATAACGCCAATATTGGATGGTGCACTTTTGAGCATCTAATAACACATTTACTTACTTGTATTATCAGGAAGCCCTGATCAATGTCCAGTATGTAAATCGCCACTCGTTTCCAAACAAATACACACATTTCTTACAGAAACGTATGAACCGGTAAACAACCGAGTACCATTTGTAACGCGTCTCGGAATATTTTTCAGTTGAAATTCGGCAAGGGAACAAAACACACTTAGCAATGTGGTGCGGTAATGTTAGTCACCCTCTGAATTTTTCATACCCCTGTGGCTCGACAACTAAACATTACCAAAATTGCGTCATATTTCTTCTCGCAACACTCCATGGGAAATAGTTGGATGAATGCTCTTTGCTTCCTGGAGATACTATACGGCATAATTGGATGAAATAATACTCAGGTGGTTACCTATTAAAAAATACAACAAAGTTATTATTGATAGTTATATAACTTATTGCAATATGAGTAGTACTATTTTGAATTAAGATGGCTGATTGACCACTGTAACAATTCAATATTAACTATTTATTTTTATTGTTATTTAATTCGGTAACCAACTATCATTATTATTCTCAAATAACATTTCTTCGGCCTCGCGCTGTTCTCGCTAATTTTCCGTCTAAAAAATCCTTGCAAACAACGCTATTTATAACATACCTGGTTTTATTTCCGCATCGTTTATACAACTGAGAAACCCTTCAAGTTTCATTTGCATTCTCAATTGAAGAGAGTGCGAGGCGGCTAATAAATAACGGGTCATCAATAAGTATGAGGTTCGTGTAACGTAAACGTTTACGTTATGCGATAACATCTCTTAGAAACGACCTTGGTACATAATTTGACGTGCTAAATTATTCAAATTGTAGAGGTAATTACAGTAGTGTTTTACTGTACGGCTGTCACGCCGTGCCGTTGAGTTCCGATTTTTTTTACTGAAAGGAAACCTTTTTATTCGCTTATCTAATATTAGTATAATTGATATGATAATTATGTTGTAATATAAACTCTTCATCCTAACTATTATTATAAATGCGAAAGTAACTCTGTCTGTCTGCCTGTCTGTCTGTTACGCTTTCACGCTAAAACTACATGACCGATTTAAATGAAATTTGATACAAAGAAAGTCTGGAGCCTGAGAAAGGACATAGGCTACTTTTTAACCGACTGCGAAAAAGGAGGAGCTCCACGCGGACGAAGTCGCGGGCAGAAGCTAGTTTACTATATAATTACACAGTAACGATCACAATATAAATTAGGTTCAACATTGTAAATTTAATCAATATAATACACTAACTAACCGCCACGGCATTGCACGGGTGCCATTAAACATTGTCATAACATAGACAGACACAACAAAGCAGAAATTATTAAGTTTCGTGCAGTCGTTCAGAAGTTATGTGCGTACATATTATGTTTTGGTAATGCATTTTTATTTAAATGTAAAATACTCATTTTTATGCCTAATTCAAGTAGAGGAAATCGAAAGCTATGCACTGATTTTTGACTAAATTACATGTAATCTTTTCATAATAATATCTAGACAAAGCTAATAAGACGCCCGTCCAAACTCCGCAATCTCCACAAGATCACATTAATAAGATGAAAGTGGATACAAAATATTTTTTCCATTAGATAAGTAGCCAAAAGAGTATTCCCAAATACCCGGCAAGCGCAGATGCGAGCAGAGCGGTCGCCTGGGACCTTTCCCGGCTACTTAGGCCCAGTCGTTCGTATCAGCACCGGAACACTAGCCCAGTTATATAAATCACCCATAATCGATTTTCTACATCTCTCTGACTGCTTTATTTTTAGAATTGCTTTTGAGGTTATGTTTGAAATTGCTTTGTTTTCAATTTTTAGTTGTAATCATTGTGGTACTAGAGATGACGATTGGTAATAGAAAACGGGATTCCTTTTTTTTCTATTAAGTAGATTACTGAAAATTATTGGATACGTTGTTCTTTTTTCTATCGTACTATAAATGACAAAAGTGGCGTCAAAAGTTCGGGGGTGAAAAAAAACAGTTATTTTAATGACCTAGCGATGCGCTCGTTGTCTTGGTTGATTCGCTCCAACATTACAAAGGTTTTGCTTAAATTATATAAAAAAATCTCTGCAGTCAATTGTCTTTTCACAGTAGATTGGAATATTGTTCAAGCAAAGTATATTCAAGGTATGTGGACATTCCGAAATAACGAAAGATTTCATCAAGTTTTCGGTTTATATTTTGCTTTTATATCTGCTTCCCGAAAACCGCCCCTGCTGTAAGGATAACGCTAAAATTTGGCGGACGGAAAACGAATTTCATTGCTAGCAAAATGCTGAGGTAATTTCATGGAACATTTACCTTGGTCCAAGGGTACTGTTTACAGAGGGACCTCTGCGCTGAAATACGGTTTAAAACAGCCAACTTTTGATTTTCAATACGATGTAACTCCTAAATTTGCCGAATAAGTTCGTGGTTGGAAAGTAACTAGTTTTGTTCAGAGTGGAATTGTCCTAAAAGAGCGAATTTCATGATAAATTAATTCTGTTAAATTGTCTTGCTTTTATAATCAAATAATAAATGCTAACTTTGTTATAAATTTACAAAATAAATAAACTATAAATAATCTATGGACGATTCATACCAATTTATATAGTCTCAAACTAAGTGAAACTTGTACTATAGGTAGTAGACAGCGGACAATATACATATAAATATAAAATATCCAAGACTCAGGTACAAACTCTCACGTTCATCATCATCGTTGACATTTGCTCCTAGCAGGGTTTGAACCCGGTGAGCGGTCTTTTCGGTTTCCGTACTGTAAAAGTCACAGATCGTGTATTTCTGTTGTTTCCCGTACAACATGTTTTTTTTTGCCGTTTTTATAAATAGCGGTACGGAACATTTCGTGCAAGTGTACAGTGTTTCTTCTTAAAACGTAGTCTTTTTTTTGTATGCCCACCTCTTTATCATATTGATACGAAAATATTGCGTTAAAAAGACTAATCTAAAACTGAAGGTAATATAAAAAGCATATAGCGCGGCGCGCACAAACTGCAATTAAACTTCCTGTTGCTACGTCTAATCGATTGGCTTAATTAGAATAAGATAAATGTATAAAGTTTTCTAGTCATTATTCACCGTTCTGCTTCGAGAACATGGGAACAAATTGGTACTTATTTCCATTGAAATAAAGTGGGAAATTGATTAATAGTACTTTTTCGGTACAGATGCGAGGGAAAACTTAATGTTATTTATCTATAATGATTAAGTTAGTGTCGTGAATCATGTTCTTTGCCCAAGCAGCACACAATTTATATTTAAGCTGTATAATGGTTGTATAACGGTTTCTGCTCTTATACAGCCTTGTCAAGCTTTTACAGCAACCTTATGTAATTTTTAGCTATTTTTATTTTAAATAATTTGCATTTGCTATCTTAGTAGTAATTCAACTCTCGAAAATGATCAACAACAAATATTTCCTCATTTTATTTCAAAATGTATACCCTATTATAGGTAAGTACCCTATTTTTTTATTTCACAACTGTAATAAAGTTAAATATCTGTCATTATAACCAAATATTATGAAAAGAAGGTATTAAACATTTAGAGTTTAGTTAGGTTGATGTAAATGAATATCGAATAAGTAACGTACATGTTTCTAAAATATGAACACGTTACGTTCTATTTCGAACTAACATCACCAGTTTTACTAGCCTGCTATAAGTCCTTTGGAAATGTACGAGCTATATTAACAATCTTCGTGCTCGTACGTAATTACATTTTGCACTTAACTGTACTAAGTTGAACATAAGATCTGAATAGACGTACTGCAACTACTGCCAGAGCTATACCTAACATGTAGGTATACAATTTTGTATATCTACACATAATTATACAACAAGCTGAAACCCGTGTTCAAAAATGTTTGAAAACAAATAATGAATACTTACCTACTTACTTAATAATTTCTGATGCATTTGCGGTTATTGCACATTGAAATGGGACAATTGAAATCGGAAATAAATACGAACCTAGGTATTTAAAAAAAAGGTTAAAATCTATTCCCCGCCAAATAATGCTGGCCGGTTATAATCTATGGATTCTTCCATTGAGTCAAAACTCGGCGCCATCTTGATTTCAAAATTATTATAATGACTCATTTTATTTCTGTTGTTATTGCTAGCGCAAATTTTTGATATGTCCTCTTTTTTATAATTGGTTTTACATTATTTTTGTTTCACCTAATTCTAGAAAAATATGTTTCTTTATAATAAAGTGCCCACAAAATAGTTGGTAAGATTAGTAAAGATTAGTTGTGTGTTCCTGAGATTGAAATCTCTGAAATAAATTTAAATAGGTAACAATTTCTTGTATTATTTAAGAGAATAAAACAACAGCACCGGATTAAAGTATACCTACTTTAACACTCATCAAAGTCAAAGTAGGTACTTTATTGCCAGAATATTAATTCGTAGTAGAATATTCCTTTGTCAATAGATAGTTATATTCAGAGGAAAAGCCTATTTGACACACCTAAGAAAGTTTCTTGAAGGCATGTGTATTCAGCTCGATGGTCTGAAACGTGTTAGCCCAGTCGTGAAACTATTTTAGGTAATCTGTTTATGCTTTATTTGAACTAGTCTCAATTTAGTATTTACTACCAAGAAAAACAAATCACGCATTAAAACATTTAACTTGTTAACAAAGGTTGTATACCTTATTGACTTTAAGAAATAATGCTGGCAGCTTAATAAAAGTAAGACGATCGTCAGTCTACGTCGTCCTGAAGGACGTAATAATATGACGTAAAGAGGAATCATTAAGTTTTATTCATTATAATATTTAGCAGTTAATTTCCCAGAATACCTCATAATAGCATTTAATAATCCAGAGAGTTTAAATTAAAGTAGCAACAAAGTTGCACTACGCAAATCGACTGGTGCTTGCGCACGCTACTTCAAAACTGGAACGATCGATCCGCACTGTGAAACTTTTTGCTGTTGGCAACACTGCTGTTTATTATGTTTGCTTGTAGATTATCTATGGAAAGTTTTATGTTATTATACGTTTTAGTGAGAAACAAGTTACCTACTATGTGTTATTTTTATGATATTTATTTAAAACATCAAAGTTAAGGGACCTTATTTTAAATGTCAATTAATAGTAGAACTGATGCATATAAAAAAACGTTTCAACTGCTTTTATCAAAGATCTTGACTTTTCAAGCATTGATTTTTTTTCATAGATAACGAAGTCTATTCATGACAAGCAGATACGTAATAGAGCATAAAATAAGAAAAAACAAAATCCTTTTTAAAAGCGAACCGAGTTAAATCAAAACAAACAAAATATTCGCCCGAATACAAACATTAAACTGATATTTTATTTGCTTAGTTCAAACTGCGTTCGGAAAATACACCGAAAATTATACGTATCTTTTATTTAACCTCGTACGTTCTGTTGTTTCTGTGAAATTGTTTTGATGCAATATTGTATTTTGTTCAAAATAATTTGTGGTTTGTTGGAAAAGTGAATATGAGGTAGCATATATTCAATTCCTGTTGGAGCCTATGAGACATCATTTTTTCCAAAAAAACCTTCATCATCAAGTTAGAATAAATGTTTTTTCTTTGAATTAATAATTACCTAATGAACGATTCTGACACATAATGCTATGTATTAAAAAAAGTATCATGTACCTATATCATACCTTAGCGCTATATTTCTATTAATTACTAAATAGGTAGAAGCGAAAGATATCTTGTTTCCTTTAAAAGAAATCTTTCGCTTCCATTTTTATAGTTTTAAATCTATTTTTTTAAGATACATAATCACTTAGCCACCTTTATAAATGTGTGTAAACAATTCTAGACATATACCTACCTGATGTGACAGTGTTCAGGTAGACTATTAAATTTTCTTTCCTCTGGCCGGAAAGCGCCAACTTTCTGGCCGCTGCGCTAAATGAAATTGCCGCTTTCTGGCTTCGTCGAACAGAAAAATAGTATACTGACCTCGGCCAGTAAAATAAAAAAAGCCTAAGATCACATTTTTGTCAACCTCGGCTTCGCCTTTGACGACAATTACATGTGATCTGAGACATTTTTTATTTTACTGGCCTCGGTGCGTAATGTACTATTAATGTGTTGTATTAAACCTTAACACAAAAGACGTAGTTATATGCATATTATATATGCGTCGACACAACTTTCCACTTTCGTCCAAAATGCCATAGAAACTGTCGCGTATGTCTAATAACAGTTACAGAAAGCGGAAGTCACTTCAAAGCATCCCTCCTTATGTCTCATGTCGACTTGGAGTTACGAAACTGAATTATAATACAGTGAATAGAAATTCATTTTGACTGTAGAACTGTAACAGGAAATTTTGTGTGAGTTATAATTTTTGTTTACATGTTTATTACAGAATTCTCTTATACAGTTGAATTACTTTAATCCCTACTATCCCTACTATATATAATATATATATTATATATTTATATATATATAATATTATAAATGCGAAAGTAACTCTGTCTGTCTGTCTGTTACGCTTTCACGCTAAAACTACTGGACCGATTTAAATAAAATTCGGTACAAGGAAAGTCTGGACCCTTAGAAAGAACATAGGCTACTTTTTAACCGACTGCAAAAAAGGAGGAGTTCCACGCAGACGAAGTCGCGGGCAGAAGCTAGTTGTCAATAATGACAAGATTTTTGTATGGATTAGCTTAACAATTTACTGTAACTGTGAAACTTTTTTGTATTTGTGTATAAGTTCTTATTTATAATTCTTGTGTATAGGTATGTTAATGAATTTTCCTATATCGATAGTTACTTTGATTCTTTTATAAAAATAAATGTATATGTGACAAGTGGGTGGATTAGATGGTTTTTGATAACGGGTTTAATTCTCTTAAATTTCCAACGAGTTCATCGGGAAAAAAATCGATCTAACTACCTGCCCAGTTATTTTGAGAATATATACCTATACATTCTCGAAATAATGTCGTACCTACTCCGTAATTTCCTGAAAAGTCCATGAACTCGTAAACCGGTCGTAATTTGGACAGAAAAGGTATGGTTATAATGGTTAATATTTTAAAGTAGGTATCAATTAAAAAACCGATTCCTTACTTTATAAATATTGGGTATCAAAGCATTCATTAAATACCCTCCGATTGTTTTACAATTCATTAATAAATCTTTTTTACGTGACCGACACCCAATGTCACTGTCTAGACTAAAAAATAAACATCGAACATTCAATTTCATATTTAATTAAGCAAAAAAGGATTATAATCGATCTCCGTGAATTCCAAATCACCTTTTATTACAAAATACAATTTAGGGTTATACCGTTTTATTGCCAAATGGTGGGTTAGAGCCTTTTCGATACAGGTGTAAATAAGATCAAAGAGATTTATTTACTTTCCCTTCACAATGTGTATATGAAACCCTTTGCATATTCTGCGAAAAACTCCGGTTGGATTTGGGATAACTAGGATAATTGAGCCTGTCAGAAAAAAAGGCTTACGGTTACTTCTCAGTATCCTAGTAAGTTACTGTTGTTGGGTTCTCGAGTAAGCTATTTCTGGCTCTGTAGGTGATAAATATACATAACATAACATAATATATATATATATAAATTTATACGTATTGGCCTTAGCAGGGGATTATTAAAAATAATACGAAAATTTCTGATACCTGAGTTATTACACATTGGAATGAAACAACTTAGTCGTGCTATACCTATTATGAAAACTGCAAAATTTTGGAAACGTTAGCAAATACGCGAGTTATATTCGTTATAGTTCTTTCATTCCTATTAAAATATAAATAAAAACCTATGTGGATTTTGTAATAAGTAGGTAAGTACCTACAAATGAAAAATGTGTTTTGCTGCAAATTTTAATTTGGTTACAACAGGTAATCTTAGTAGATACTTATACAATAAAACCAATTTTTTAAATATTGTCAAGTGCCCAATTATTTAGAGTAAAGCCACGAGCGCGGGCACAAAATAAATTAAAATACTTACATCACATTACCAACTTTACGTTCATCAAACGTAATATTCATACTTCAATGGTAGCAATGTTTCATCGCCGCGAACATTTCGCACATATTCATAAACGAGATCTAAGTACTTTGAGAAGTTCCTCCCCAGACTGCCGTAGTTGATAATCATAACGAATGCCTAAAAGGAATTACTCAATTAGTATATGTGCAGTTTGTCAACTGTTGTCTTTTATAACTAAAACTTTGGGTATTAAATGTTGTGTTTTATGATTTCCGTGAGCTTTACAGCTTGGTATTTTAAGTACTTGTACTTGGTACTGTAAGTATTAAAAATACAATAGGCATGATTGTTAGCCAGTTAAAATTTTCACAGATCGTGTATTTCTGTTGTAGCTTTATCTACAAATAGGTACTGAAAAAGGAATTAAAGAGGGCTCCCATACATCATCGTGATTTTGTTGGTCGTTTATGTTCGATACGGGACTGAATCCGAAGTGCGCGAGTCCGACTCGCACATGGCCGTTTTTTTTGTCCGTCAAATAAATTATCAAAAGGTATTCAAACGTATTCATGTAGACAGTTATTTTGTCATAAGTTTGAGACGTGACGTCACCACCTCCGACTCTAGAATTCTTGACGTGCTTATCTTTGTCATCTTGTGTTTCATTGAGAAAATAAAAAACGTAGACTTCCACTATCTCTATACCTATATATAAAATATGATAGTTAAATATACCTACATAACAATATTTTCCTCAACCCATTCATATTTTTAATGATTATGTTATAATAAAATCCATACACGGAACGAAATAAGATCTCATAGAGAATTTGAATGCTCAAAGGCGTTCTGCCATAGAGTCAATATAAAATATACATAAAACTACTCATAAACTTTTAATATTTTCAGTGAATACCGCTTCGTATAGCTAAATCTCACAGCAATATTCTAGTGTTGTCATCAACAACTACGAGTACGATACAAAATGGTGTTGGCAAATATCCGAGGCGCCCGCGACGTCGGTTCTTGTCGCTTGAACGTCATTCTGCGGCTTAGAGGTGGGACGAAGAAATAAATGAATGAACGTGAAAACGTATGTTTCTTAGTTTCAACACTGTTTGTGAATCCTACGTAGATAATATAGAACTTCTGCAATCATTCTTGTATGTTTTTTACCCATACTACAAAGATGACCATAATTGTAAATATTTAATTAATGACATATGCATAGCATATTTAAAAAAAAATGGCGTAGTCATTTGCAACTCCGAAAAATAGGATATAATATATTACTTTCTCATGACAATCTGGTACTCAGTATATTAAAATTAACTCTTAAATAGGTAATTACTACTGACCTTTGATTTCCTTTAACAAAATGTATGTACCTACATATTTATTTACATCCACTATCGACTGCTACGAATATGGGAACTTTAAAGATTTCCAAACGTCAGCATAAAAATTAAAATATAGATACGTTGAAATGAAACAACTATGAACAGATTTAACTCCCGTTTTTTTCTCTTTATTTGCTGACGACTAAAATCCGTTTTAATCTTTTCATTCCAATGTACTTACTAATTTACAGTGTAACGTACATAACTGCATTTAAATTCAAATCTGTATTGATTACAAATCCTTATTTACCCAATACACCTTTATTTACAATGCAGCGTTACGTCACGCCATTTCTCTAGTTATTTACAGTATCGACAATCGATAAACCGGTGCAACACTAGCACTCCCTGTGTGGTAATGCTACTGCATCCAATTCGTTATCGGATCCGACGAGGATTTGTAGAAATCCCTACCAACGCCAAACGGTACATTTTACCCACAAGTTGCTAGAAATCGAATCAACTTAGATAAGAAAGTCAAGGAACGGTCTTGAACCTAACAATGTGTACTTAAAAATTTTCGTCAGCTCAATCGTGCTCGAATATGGGAACTGTAAAGTTTTCTAAGCGTCAAATAAAATACGCAAGTTAAATTCGTTTATTGTTGTTTCATTCCAAAATGTGAACCTACCTAACTAAATTAATAACACTGATCTAGATAGGTACAGTGGTTTTCATACATATATATGAATGCAATTATTATATTATAATATGAATGCATATGTATGTATCTTTTATGATTTTATTTGGGTTAAAATTTGTTTTTTAACCAACATAACACCTAACAATTTCATAAGTACCTAGCACATAATCGTAGCAAAATTATTAGGTGCCTTATTGGCTTCTTTAATTAAGTAACTACCTAGGTATGCAATATATCTATAATTTCCCAGAAACAGCTTCAAAGCAAATTTCATCAAATACCTACTTGACTACAGTCAAAGTAGGTACTATAATTTATAAGCAATCATGAGTAAGTACATTATTAATAACTGAAAATCTTAATGGTATAGAATATAATACTTATCTAATTATTTTACTAATATCCAAACTTTGGCTAGATTGTCATAATACAATATAATACAACTTTTTTACAATAGTACATTACGCACCTAGGCCAGTAAAATAAAAAATGCCTCAGATCACATGTAATTGTCGTCCGATGCGAAGCCGAGGTTGACAAAAATGTGATCTGAGGCTTTTTTATTTACTGGCCGAGGTCAGTATACTATTTTTCTGTTCGACGAAGCCAGAAAGCGGCAATTTCATTTAGCGCAGCGGCCAGAAAATTGGCGCTTTCCGGCCGGAGAACAGAAAAAATATTTGTTAAGGCATAACCGAAGAACTATAAAACACCCGGCTTTCCAAAAACAAATACCTACTAGCAACATGTCAAAAAAATATATGTGGCCAAGTGTATTATTTAGTTTTCCAAGATACTTTTTGTAGGTATGTATGCGTATAGCTTTATATCGACTGCACCATTATTTTTTTTTATTGTGTTTGTTATTGTAAGGACAAGTTTTGGATAGAAGAAAATTACTAGAAAAAGAAACATGGCGGTATAAAGGATACATACATAAAAACATATATGACAGTACAAGAATCGCTGTCAGAAGAAATACGAGCTTTCTCATACTGACATCTGTCTCTGGCAGGGTTCGAACCGCAGCCTTAAGCTTAGGTAAGTAGCTGTATGAAAACTAGGTCATTAAACGAGCACCTTTTTACGGTCAAGTTGCGTTTAAATGATGGATAACGTATCTGCAGGCATATATGCTATACCTACACATATTTACAAGTAATCACACAATTAACAATAATTATCAATTTAGTAAATTAAGTATAGTTCGCCCCAAATATTATCGGCGTATTTCTATTACTTTTCTTCGTATCTTTATTATGCTCGTGTTTGAACTTTAAAGTCATCTAGGTACTTACTCCCCAAATTTAATAAAATCGGATCAACGATACTCAAGTTATCATCAAATAAACTCTCATCGCTCTACCCTCCTCCTAGCTTAGTCAAACCTAAAACTTCACTTTCGCTTGGTCAACTTTACGTCTGCAATAAAATGTTCGAATTATTATTTACTAGCTTCTGTCCGCGACTTCGTCCGCGTGGAACTCCTCCTTTTTTGCAGTCGATTAAAAAGTAGCCTATGTTCTTTCTCAGGCTCCAGACTTTCTCTGTACCAAATTTCATTTAAATCTGTCCAGTAAGGTTAGCGTGAAAGCGTAACAGACAGACAGACAGAGCTACTTTCGCATTTATAATATTAGTAGGAATTTTAATCTATAACATAGCGCTATTGTGGTCAGTCCAGATTAGTCTGGATTGGATACAATAAGCTCTCATCCAATTCCTTCTGGACACTTAATATTGGTTCGTTCAATAATGTAAAGAGAAATTATACCTTCGGGAAATATCGATAAGCGGAATTTCGATGGTATTAGTTACTACAATATTGTCGATAGATCAATAGTCCGAGATCTCTGTAATTCTGAGAATATTTTCACAGATGACTTAAGATATATATACGGTACCTAGGTACAATACCTACTACCGAAAGCACAAATATCTACTCTTTTACTCTTATTTAGGTATATACAAAATATTTAAACGTACACCGAAAAGTTAATAAGTAATATAATAGTCGCGGCGGCCTTATTTCTACTGCTATCGTTTCCGGAAAAACTAAAAGAGAAATACAGAAAGCATAAATTTGACATTATATCGGTGACAAATGGTAATAGTCGCCTTCGACTGTCATAATGATAATACATTTTATTACCAAAATAGAATGAGATCCCAGTCACACAAGACTTACGTGATTTTGGGAAATATTCTTTTATAGACATATACAGAAAGTAGTTTTGGTCTAACTATTTATAACCCAAGAACGGAACCATTTGGCTGAAAATTCGTAGCGAGACCTTAGAAACAGAAGACGGACACAAGATACTTATTATCCGTTTGCGTAAGAAAAAATAATTAGTATTTTTTTTATCTGTAAAATGTTAGCACACTCCAATTATAGACACCAAATCCAGATCGACAACTGCAGCTTGGTGGCACAATCTCGGCCCTTCAGCTGGACCACTGCATCTACTGCACCCTCACAGCATAGATTCATTGCACGAACACTTTCCTTGCACCAACTCACTAATCTCATCTGTAACTAACTTAACATATTTTAATAAACCCTGCCTAAACTATATAATATTAACTAAAACCGCTTTTAAAGACAACCACATCGGCGGGAAATATATTAATCATCCCATCTGACGTTTCTCAAACGTCAACGTTCAGAAATCTCTCCTAGTACCTAATTATTCAAAAACATTCTCAAAATTCAATATTTTTACATCAATTGTAAAATATCATCAGCTTTATTTAATATAATTATACAATATAGTGCATATCTATCAAAAACGGCACCGCTATCAGCCAATCCTAGAAGTTTCATATATCCTAAAACGACGTAAGTCTGGGGTGAGTGGGATCTTAGACTAAAGACCGAGGCATTGTCATTAAATTAGGGGTGATTAGTTTCCCGTCATTTGATAGCCATTTTATGAGTTTGACCGATTTGTAATCGAATTCGGCCTGGCAGTTAATTAAACTACATAATTACAATTCGCTTTTCTCTATAATCTCATTATCATTTTATAATTAATTTTTATTACGTGGGTTTATCCCTACTAATATTATAAATGCGAAAGTAACTCTGTCTGTCTGTCTGTTACGCTTTCACGCTAAAACTACTGGACCGATTTACATGAAATTTGGTACAAAGAATGTCTGGAGCCTGAGAAAGAACATAGGCTACTTTTTAACCGACTGCAAAAAAGGAGGAATTCCACGCGGACGAAGTCGCGGGCAGAAGCTAGTTATATATATATTAACAGAATATATTTTTATGCAGCGGTTCTTGAACGACAGACGTCTGATACAAACCCTATCGAAATAAGCTATGTTTTATTTAATTATTCTTCCGTATTGTTTATTCGATTGAACAACTACTAAAGATTTTTTTTTTAAATAATGTTAAGTACCTACTTCTATCAATGAATGGATGCTGATACAATGCACTATGGATCCTATGTACCTATTTATAACCCGTGACGCTACAAAAAATAAAAAACAAAAAATATTTTGGGACAAGTTTGTTAGTGAAAATGACCCACCTATAGTTTAGGATTCATTAGCTAAAGCAAAATATAAGCCCATTACACGTTAACGTCGTCATTAACAACATTATGTAAGTAACGCGGCAACAAATGTTTTAAGTTTAAAATATTAAATAGTTCTTAAGTAGACTCTCGCTCGCTGTGACGAACATTTTTTATATTCTTGGCAGAGCTTTTTAATTGACTTCGTGGCTTGTAGACAAGTACTTTACTTCTTAAGTGTCTTACGGTTCTGACAGAGCAAATTTGAAAAAAGTACTTTTTCTGTCCTCCGGCCGGAAAGCGCCAACTTTCTGGCCGCTGCGCTAAATAAAATTGCCGCTTTCTGGCTTCGTCGAACAGAAAAATAGTATACTGACCTCGGCCAGTAAAATAAAAAACCCTAGATCACATTTTTGTCAACCTCAGCTTCACCTCGGACGACAATTACATGTGATCTGAAACATTTTTTATTTTACTGGCCTAGGTGCGTAATGTACTATTAAATTTCAACAAATACATTTTTCGAACTGAATACTGAAGCGCAGTTGGGCCTTTACTGCAAAATCGGACGGGTGACGAGCCTTTCAAGCCTTTATAACAAATACAATGATAATAATGCTATTATGAATAAAGCTATAACCGTGGTTTTGTGAATTTTGTACTAAATACTTAATGGAATAAAATAATTATGATGAATTGAACTCGTGTAGATACCTACCACATTCATTTACATATTTTTTTTATTTGTTTCGTCTTTAAAATTTTATTGCGTTAAAGCCGTTATAGGTATTTTATTCCAATGTGTAATAACCACAAAAGGTTAAACAATATCAGTATCTGTACCAACCGATTATGTAGGTAGATAACCAGCTTATTAAAACATTTTTTGACTAAATAAATGTTCGAGATTTTCGTTCTATTGCTCAATTATTGTTTAAACATTTACAGCTTTAAAAAGTGTATCAAATATTCATGAATGTGGTTATTCTGTCTCCATAATTAATTAAACATTGTTTTAGTTTCTTTACAAGTCCTTTAACAAGTTGATACAGTCCCGACTTAATGAATCTGGTGAACACTCTGAATAATAATGTCGTCACTAGGTTCATTTAATATTGTATTATATATTAATATGCACGCTATTAACGATAGCATGGACTGTATTATGGGATGTGTATGAAAACGCATTTATTCAAAATAAAGAGTTTTAGGAATGACGACAGCATGACGAAAACAAAATTCAATTTAGTCTGTCAGTTAGATTATTAATTAAAAATTTAACAAACCCCCGACATAAAAACTAAATGGCCCTCTAAAAAGTGTAACAATAATAAAATCTTAATATTAGTTACCTAAGTATTAATATTTCTACAAAGAAAACGTCATGTCGGGGGGACCGCTTTTCATTTAGGTGTACCTACTTACCTAATATTTACAATCTACCTAAACCTACGGTCCCCCCGACATGACGTTTTCTTTGTAGAAATATTAATACTTAGGTAACTAATATTAAGATTTTATTATTGTTACACTTTTTAGAGGGCCATTTAGTTTTTATGTCGGGGGTTTGTTAAATTTTTAATTTATTTTTTTATTTCATACTTTTTGTAAGTAGGTACGTAGGTACCTACTACATATTATTATTTTTAACTAATTTCCATTTCACATGGAATTTCGTAATGTACATGTTATCCTCTTCCATTTGATACCCCACTCGGGTATATTTGTCGACATTGGGCTTACCATTTACACTATTACTCCCCATAATTTTTGAACTACTTAACCGATTTTGATTATGATTTCAATTTTGTAATGTAAACGAGATCCTCTTTCATTTGATACCCCACTCGGGTATATTTGTAGACATTTGGTTTTCCATCCCCACTTTCACTCCCAATATTTTTTGAACGACTCAACCGATTTTCATTATGATTTCAATTTTGTAATGTACTCGTCACCCTCTTTCATTGGATACCCCACTCGAGTATATTTGTAGACATTTATTTTTACATCCCCTCTTTAACCCCCCCTAAATATTAAACTACTGAGACGATTTTTATAAAACATAGCTAAGAACACTCCCGACATATACACCTTTTAAACAAAAAAAACAGAATCAAAATCGGTTCATGCGTTAGGGAGCTATGATGCCACAGACAGACACACACACACACACACACACAGACACGTCAAACTTATAACACCCCGTCGTTTTTGCGTCGGGGGTTAAAAATGATTTCTGTTTTTTCTCAAACACAAAAACTGACAAATATAAGTGCTTATAAAGTTCTAAAGTGGGTGGCTCGTGACTTCATGTACTTACCACTTAAATACAATCAAATCAATTTATACATTAACGTGATGTCACTAGCCCGTATTTCCGAGCTTTTCAAGTTCTTATCTTTTTTTGGCAATCTTCAAACTTGATGCATAAGGAAGGATACCTAAAACATTAGTTATGCTTATTAAAGTTTAAAAATGATGTAAAGACAAGGTCACAATTGTACCTATATACCCTAAAGCTTCCCAACCAGTGTGGGTTTGTGTACATATTTGTCACACTATACCTGTAGGTATCCACACATATTTTTTGTCTTACCTACGCTTTTACTTTCACAATTTCTCAATCCAAAAATTAACAGGAAAATATCCCATAAAGGGATAAGTTCGCTTGAGTACATTTACAGTGTATGGTTATCTCTTCACCCTCTGCATTTATTTTTTTACAGTAAAATTACACCATACGGTTAAAATTTCATTGTCAGTTGTAAAGAAATAGGTAGCAAAAAGCTTTTTACTGCTCCTTCAACTTTTCAGCAGCAAAGTTAGTCTCACATAATATTAGCGAAGTGCCTTACAGCTGCGTAAAATAAAACCTATTCGAAATGTTCTCTAAAGACGTAAGTAATAAATAACTGACGTTAAATTGACTGCGAAGAGCTTATTGCCCAGAAACTGAAAGCACAACTTAAAGTACGCTTGTTCCTTAGTTTCCCCTTTGAATTAGATTTTAGCTTCTATTATTGCTGCAGGGTGTTACTTAGGTTCACTTAATTTCTTACTATTAGGTGTTTGAAATTATTTTTCGTTTTGGACTGAAACAACTATACTCTAACTCACGTATTTTAATTTATTTGGTGACATTTCGAAAAGTTTACAGTTTCCATATTCGCAGCACGAGTGAGTTGACGATAGTCTAACGCTAATCTTAGCGAAGACGCGAAGGCATCGAAAATATTATTTTTCTTTATGCATCTGCAGATTATATTTCATAATTTAAAAGCTTATTATACTATTTTAATTCAAACATTTTATTTCAGAAAAATGAAACTGCTTTTTAAAGTCTTATAACGGTCTAATTTAAAGTCTTTGATATTTCAATCGTAGATGAATCAGATATTTTATTTCATTTGAGGTGTTCATTTGATACTTTTTTAGCTACTAATTTTGGTTAAAATGAAAAATATTTATCATATTGAAATAATGCTTTCTACGAAATGATTTTCTTGAGCGCACATTTTTTTATTTCTAATTTATTTTTCAATTATTTAGTCCCTAACTAATCAAAGTATCACAATACTTGCCAATGGCTAAACATTATTATTATATACATATATTTCTCCCTTCCATATACTTCCAGGACAAAACAAAAACCTTCTATAAACAATTCGTAGGTACACCCCATATAAGACGCCATGATACATAACATATCCTGAGCAAATTATTTTACACTAAATGTTGGTGAGTGTAAACTAAATACAATAGGTTTATGAAGGATATAGGGATTTAATAGGTAACTTTACAAACGAACACAACATCACAACACAACTCAACCAAATCAAAACTAACTAAGTGACAATAGAAATAAGAAAACAATCGATATTTAAAAAGGGCAATAGCCAATTAAAAGTAAAAATATAAAAACTATATACAAACGCAAAGAGTACGCAACACTAAACATAGCATCTTTTTAATATTTTACCTAAAAACTATAACGACAGCACATACCCGCATATACCTATGTATGATACTGACATAGGTATATTGTCGCGCAAACGTACCTACCTGTCACTATCGTTCTTTCACTCATTACAAAAGAATGACAGTAACAGTTCTCGGACGACCAAAATCGTACGCTTTATCCGGGTCTATAATCATGCCAATATAAAGAATCTATAAAGAGTTCTGTAGCAATATTTCCCGAGTTGTAATTTTCAAAACACACTGCAATCAGCTCACGCTGTGGTGGTTAACGTCGTTTTTCACGACCGCTGTGTTTCTTCATTATAAACTCATCAAGTGTTGTTTTATAGCCCGATGCACCATTGTTATGCGACAGAAGCTAGGGTTGCCGCGTTCTATACAATACATACCAGCTTGGGGTTTAAATTGTAAAAAAATATTAAATAGCTATAAACTAACTGTTGCTAGACTAGCTTCTCATTTGCTTATTCCGAGTCGTTTGAAATCTGCCAGTATATTATGGATGTTACACATACGGAAGACCAACTTTTGCCTACGAAAATGATAGTGCCCAGCTCCAAAATATATTTTTTTTTCTGATAAACCTAAAAAAAACTAGGTACTTATTAATAGTTTGACACGAAACTGATTATTTTTAAGATTAGTACCTAACGTTACTATTGTCTTAACGTATCTAGTAGTTACTTGTAAAACGATGAGGATAGGTTAACGTTTTACAAAAATCTAGTCAAAAATTAACAAAACTACTTTTTTTAATAATCAGTTAGGTATGCTAATTTCTGTATTTTAATAAATCTATTTTTAATCTGTACACAACAATAAGTTCATAAAAAATACCATATTTTTCTGACAGCCCTGACTTAGATTGTACTAAATTTGTCTTTTGCAATAGCAGAAATACTCGTAAATATTGTATACAATCCAGTCTGTAATCGTATAATAAGCGTTCATATATTTTTATATATCATACCACAGCCAACTTATAACGATTTTGTACAAGTCTACAAATAAGTAGGCGAATATGACTAAGTTAACATACTTAATTATGACACTTCGCTAATGAGCGCGTATCTAAAATGTAGGTAGGTACCTATCTTTACATAGCAGTACCCAACATAATAATATTATTAAGACAAATAGTTCAACCCTTATCCGTAATTCACTATCATTTGCAGAGATTATCCAAAAAGAGACATTACATCAAGTACCGTCATCAAACAGTTTTCTACGGCGCTCGAATAAGCGAAACGATACAAATGGAGGGGAGAAATATAAATATTTATTGTACAGGTGGTATAAACCGCTCGAGGATATTGCAGGATAAATTGATTGTTCGGGGTCGGTTTTCCATTTAGATATGGAAATTTCCGGGATTGTGTACGAAAATCTTCGATTTTACCTTTTTTCTCAACAAATCATGCTAAAAGCGGTCCGATCAAGGTTCTTGTTTGAACGCTGTAATCTCCGTGATTTAAGCACTAAGCTTCTCATTTCTGATAAATGTGTTGGCTTGTTTTGGAATAGTTTTGATGTAGGTACGACTTCTGAGAAATAAATTATGCTGGAGCAAAATAAACTTACTTTTTGCTTTACCTTCGTGGTCCTGGAATTGATCTCTCAAGCAATTTGCGGCGTTGCCGCGTTGGTATTACGTAATCGTCTTTACCGATTTTTGACTTGACTTTATAAATGAGAAAGAAATTATCTATTATTTCAGTTAGAATAGTACAAGTAATTTAAGTACCTAAGTATTAATATTATTATTATATCTTTTCACAAGGAAATGAAAAGCCGATACATAAAAAAGCGGCAAAAGGGTACGTTTATATTCCAATACAGTTGTGAAATAAAACGTGACCCTACATTGTCTCTATTATTAGATTGCGAATGTGACGGGTAAATTTCGACAAACGATTGATTTCTATGTCAAAAGGATCGACCATGCGAAATTAATTCAATAAAAAAGGTCAAAATGTTGTCCTTTGTGCTGCCTTGGATTCTATCGCCGGTAAAAGACACCTGTTCTTTAGTATCATCCCACTCCAAAACGAGAAGATTTATTTGACCTGAAAAGACATGTGAAGCAGATATTTCTTAACCCCTTATGATTTTGTGTGTAATGTGTCCGATATAATTCCGAGATAAACCCTTTCCTATTGTAATATTTGAAGTGTAATCGATCTTGATTAAACGTAGCTATTGACTTTAAATAATATTTAAGTGGGGTGTGCAAAAGGTAGGCACACCATACATTTATGACATTGTGCCTATATGGAATGCACGCCCTTGATATTATACAGGGTGATATTTATTAGCAATATAGACATGCGATATGTTAATGCGCGAATGTACCTATTTAAGAATGTATGCATCGCTAACTAACCTAACGCGAAAGTTTGCGACTATATCGCGACTGAATAAATGTAGTCGCGCGACTAAATCGGAATTGGATAGTCACAATAATTTGCGGTGTGGCATAGGTATCTGAAAAATGTAATTACTTTATATACTAGGAAAAACTAACTTACCTTTATTTTATAATAATGTATTAGATATAATAGCAAGATAATAGCGCAAACAGTCATTTTGTAAAACGAACAATAATCTAAATAACGAGTGGGAGTAATCAATACTTTATCTTTTCAACACAGCTTCCATAACTTTCCTCTAAGCCCAAGCAATGTCCCAAAACGAAATTGAAATGAATGGGCCAAAGTTGTACCCTAATTAGACGGCGACGTACGAACTTTATACGTCTCCTTAGAGTGTCGAAATGAGAGTTAAACTAAACTTGTTTACCTTTCTACAGATCTGTTTGTATAAAACTTTGCAAATACTCAGGCGCCCGTGGGAGTACAATTTTGTTGAAAGTGTCATTATATAAAGTTTCCGCATTGCTTTATTACTTCTCCACAAGAACGTGAACGGTTAAAATCGTAAACGTCCTTTGCTCTTAGGCACGTTAAGATAGAATTGCATAATAGATTAGATTGTAATGAAACAACTATTAACAGATTCAACTCGCGTATTTATATTTTATTTTATTTGCTGACGTTTCGGATTCTTTTATTTTTTTAGCGTTAGAATATTGTCAGCTCAGTCGTGCTACGATTATGGAAACTGTAAAGAATCCGAAACGTCAGCAAATAAAATAAAATAAAAATACGCGATTTTTTTTTTTTTTTCGAACTGAATACTGAAGCGCAGTTGGCCAGCTAATGGGCCTTCACTGCAAAACCGGACGGGTGGCGAGACTCCTGAAAGGAGACTCTTAAGCCTTTTAGGTTGGTTTAGGGTTTTTAGCCCTGACCGACCCGAGGGCCCCCCAAGGTGGGGGTCGCACCTCGGCTCGGGCCGTCAGGAGGTGTGTTGACACGACTATTTTGTTGCAAGAGAACAGAAGGTCCCTGCGGATAAGTCCGACGCGCGCCGGGTGTATGTGGACGTCTTCGACCCCGCCGGCGGGGCCGCTGTAACACTATCGAGTATGCTAGGTGTGGGTGAGGCCGCATGCCGCGCGGCAGCTGCCTGTGTGTCGGTGTACGGTTTGTGTCCGTGGGAGGGGGCGCGGCGGCCGCTATGGCAGCCGTGATCGAAACGCGAGTTAAATCCGTTAATAGTTGTTTCATTCCAATGTGTAATAACCGCGAAGGCATCAGAAAATATTAGATTAGATTGTGTTTAGGTTTTTATTTGTGTTATATTTACGTGTGCTTGTTTAGTACCGTAGTATCTTGCTACGGGTACTAGATAGTGTAAAACCTACGTATGTGACATTCAAGACTCGGTTACAGATGTTCATGCTCTTTACACTAACATCTGCCCTAGCAGGATTCGAACCCACAACCTCCAATTTACGATCGTCAATATGTACTTACAACGTTTTTATATGTTTTGCACTTCGGTATTTTGAATAATAAAAACATGTATATTCTGAATTTATTTTTCGTTTCGCTGTCTTTTTTCACAATTTTTACGAAGGTGATGGATTGAAAATGAAAGTTTTCCCCTTATATTTGTTTCGTTTCAATCAATTCCGCACAAAAGCGGAAACCTGAGGCCGTCTCGAGGTTCCCCAAGTTGAAAAATATTATGAAAGGTAGATAAATCTTTTAGTTCCATAAATTGTTATCACAATAATAATATTATCAAAAACTTTGAACGTCTGCTTCTGAAGTAATTTAATGTTCTTTTTAGTAACACGAAGTTAAATAGTATACTGAGTTAAGTAAACTCTAAGAATAAAACATTGTAATTTCTGATGCCTTCGCAGCTATTACACATTGGAATTAATCGACTATAACTTAAACTCGCATAGGAACTTGTGACGTCACGTTATGGTACAATTTATATATATATTTACCACCCAGAGACGATACAAGCCCCCACTACCGAAGCTTTGAATCGCTTATTTTTGTCATTTATTGTTAGATTGAGAAAAAAAATACGTGTCCAATCATTTTTATTAATCTACTAGATGGACGGAGAAAAAAACCCATTGCCTATTGACATCACTGAAAAAAATACAAAGGTGTTCGTTAGCGAAAAACGATAGTGTTTGTGTAACATCGCCTGATAAGGAATAATAATAATTTCTGATGCCTTCGCGGTTATTACACATTGGAATGAAACAACTATTAACGGATTTAACTCGCGTATTTTTATTTTATTTTATTTGCTGACGTTTCGGATTCTTTACAGTTTCCATAATCGTAGCATGACTCTTATTATGGAAACTGTAAAGAATCCGAAACGTCAGCAAATAAAATAAAATAAAAATACGCGAGTTAAATCCGTTAATAGTTGTTTCATTCCAAAGGAATAATAAGTTTGGCAGACGCCATTTTCTATTATGTCGGTAGCAAGGTGCAGACTTCATTTACGTAATTACGACGTTTACAACCTTCGCTAAGGCTTATCGGGCCGTTCTTATTAAGTCTCTAATGCTTGTAAGTTATCTGGTAAATAAAAGTTTTAGTTTGGTAATGTTTATGTTTAGCCCAAACTACTTAGTGAATAAGTAATTTATTTGGATACTTGGTGCTTGTTTCAGTTAATAAGTACAATTATTTTGAATAAAATATTTGTAATAGATTAGATTTTATGGTAAGGTATCAAAAATTTTAGAAGTCCTGTATTTGCAGCAGACTCAGTTGAAGATAGTGTAACTTGAGGTAGCTATACCATCTTTTTTTTTAAATAAAAACTTTTCAAATAGGTAGGTATTACATTAATTTTACATCTTTTGAGCAAATTATCCTCCATCAAATTGACTACAGTTTTTTATTAATCTTTAATACAAAACAGAATCATAAAAACAAATTAATTAACAAGGCAATTATTAAGTCTACGGTCTTCTTTCTGCTGGATTTAATTAAAAGGAGAACAGTTGAAATTATTAGAACCCAATTAGTTAGATTTTATTTTTGTGTTATATTTATTTTTATCTATATTAATATCGCTTTAGATTGGAATGAAACAATTATAACCCCTTCATTAGACTATCGTGAGCTCAAACGTGTTACGTAGGTATAATATGGAAAATGTAAAATTTCACATGTCAGCAAATAAATTAGTACTTATAAGTAGAATCCGTCATAGTTGTTTCATTCCAATGTGTATTAACCAATCGAAACTGAATTAAAAAAAACAAACACTTCATTAAATTTGTAAAAAGTTTAACAAAGCACAAAGTTTTCGCAATAGCAGTTGATTAATAATTGCTCAAGGAGTTCTTTCCCTTAATTATTACCGACCAATTCACAACGCCTACAGATGCCGCTGCAAAGAGCTTTTCAACGAGAACCAATTAGCAAAGTAGGTGCTTACAATACGATCGATAAATTATTGACCGAATGACTACAAAGGACTTGAATGGGTATAAATAAAGCCAGGGGAGATTAAGGCAGGCTGTTCGTTGAGGCGGGTCGTGAAAAAGTGAATGCAGGCGCTTCTCTGACGTTTAGATTTGGAATGCTATCAACCTGAAGTTAGTCTACAACCATTTGTTACGTCAGCTTTGCAACGTCCGTCACTTGTTTCCGTTTGGATACGAAATTGTATTCTAACGGTAAGAAATAAATTTTAGATATTTTTATGTAACGTAAGATAGTATTGTAACGGTGATTTTCTTTTGTTTTTAATTGACGTCTTTATCATTATTTTTTTCTTAAGTAAAAAAATATATGTCATTGTAAAAACATGTTATAATAAAAGTTGAAAAATCGACATATTACTGAATACTGAAAAGCACCGAGATACGTATGACTGTTTTTCTCGAATACCAGCCCTGACGCTGCCATCTATTTCCATCCAATTATGTGTTTTACTAAATAAGTTATTTTGGTAGTTTTTCCTTTTAGAGGTCGTTAAACTTTGCAAAAGTAATAACCTGAATCTAGGTAGGTACCTACATACTTGTTTATTTTGCTCATATTGAATTTGATTTTATTTCTGAAATAGTATTTTTATTAAAGCTGAAATTACGTAGAATTATGTTTTTTGATGAGTACGTATGTATGAAGTATAAAGAAAGTAATTTCTGATGCCTACGCAATTATTATACATTGGAATGAAACAAAAATAAGGGATTTAACCCGCGCATTTTATTAACTTAAACTTTACAGTTACCATATTCAGACGCTTTGGATTAGAAATTAATAGAATAGTATTAAAAATGCATAAAGAAATACAATATCAGCAAAGAGGTAGTAAACAAAGAGTTCGCAACAAACATATTAAAAAAGTAGGGTACAAGTAGAAAAATATAGGTATATTTGTTATATCACATTATGATATTGTTTTACTAGCGACCCGCCCCGACTTCACACTCACTATTAAAAAAAAACCGCTTCAAAATCCGTTGCGTTATAAAGATTTAAGCATACATAGGGAATGACAGGCAGATAATTAGAAGATGTACTATATAATAATAATTAAGAATACGTCTAAGGTTTATCTTTTATTATATAACCTATATTTTCTTTGAGAAAATACCCAACCCGTTCACCGCCCTCGCAATAACCACATTTACCGGCTTACCCGTTGAGTATGTAGCGTAAATTAAAAAAGCTTGGAAATCCAGCAGTTCCTGGCTTGTTTTCGCAGTGCGCAGTAATTTGTTCCACGTACCGGGAGAAATTAATTTTACATCGGCCTAAAGATGGGCTTCCTGAAAAATACGTTTAAATAAGGTTAACCCGTCGATGTTCTGAAATGTCTAGGTACAAGGGATTATTTCGTAAAGTAATTAATGTGAACATTACAGTATTAAGTAGGTAGGTACAAAATATCAGGATTACAAAGTCCTTTATAGTATTTTGTCACAAATGGTTCCTTCCAATTGTACTATGAATATACCTATACAATTAAAACCTAAGGTACAAGACACTAATAAAACCTGACGTTACTGCTTATCACTATAATATTTTGAAAATTAATACAGTAGGTACAATATAATGGTAAAGGAAAACCAGAACCATGCTCGACAACAATAAATGAAATTGTTGAAAAAGGTTGCGGTATACAACCTCAAGAAAAATATAACTGGTTATAATGGGGGTTCAATCATGAGTCAAAAATACGCAGAAGTCGCCAGTCATGAGTTCTACAAGTCACAGGAAAGTAGCTTGTCTCTCATTGGTGCAACATGACAGCTAGACTTCACTATTTTCAGTGTCATCTATTTTTTTTTTTCGAACTGAATACTGAAGTGCAGTTGGCCAGCTAATGGGCCACTGCAATACCGAACGGGTGGCGAGCCTCCTGAGAGGAGGCTCATTAGCCTTTTGGGTTGGGTTTAGGGTTTTTAGCCCTGACCGACCCGAGGTTCTCCAAGGTGGGGGTCGCATCTCGGCTCGGGCAGTCAGGAGGTGTGTGTCAACACACCTCCTGACTATTTTGTTGACTATTTTGTACTAGACTATTTTGTTGCAGGGGAACAGAAGGTCCCTGCGGATAGGTCCGACGCGTGCCGGGTGTATGTGGACGTCTTCGACCCCGCCGGCGGGGCCGCTGTAACATTATCGAGTATGCTAGGTGTAGGTGAGGCCGCATGCCGCGCGGCAGCTGCCTGTGTGTCGGTGTACGGTTTGTGTCCGTGGGAGAAGGCGCGGCAGCCGCTATGGCAGCCGTGATCGAATCGGGTGGGTGTGACATCTAGCATCCACTATATGCCATCTAGAAGACGACATCTAGTGAATTTGTGACTAACGATAACCATTGAAATAAAATTACAGCAAATTTTACTGGATCATTTCGTTGTGTCGTTCTTGATTAATTTATTTCAAATTGCTCATATTAAAATGAACGGAGACCTACATGATTACAATATTAAATAGGTAGGTACAATTTCATACATTATTATCTAGGTAAATCTTATTGAAATGTTCATCACGAGATGTACGTATAATTTTAACATTATCCTCGTTTTATTTTACTGACATAATATTTTAGAAATATTCCCAAATTTAATTCGAAGGTATTCATTTTTAGCTGAACATTTTATTGATGTGGTTTTAATCGAGGTTAGAGAATTTGGGTCATTTTCGAGGTACAAGAATAATATAATGGAAATTAAAAAATGAAAACGGAATAAGGTACCGTATGAATATAAACGAATAATGTATTGAGGACGACCGACATTGAATAATGCCTCTCGGGATAGCCAAGTATAATGATGTTTTATTATGTCGCTGTAGTTCTGCAAGACAACGGTAAAAAATAATCATAATACCATAAAAATATAAATATACTAGCGACCAGCCCTGGCTTCACACGGGTGCTATAAACCTTCACATTGAAGTGCTATCTATTAAAAAAAACCGCATCAAAATCCGTTGCGTAGTTTTAAAGATTTAAGCGTACCTACATAGGTATACATATATAAGGACAGAAAAAGCGACTTTGTTTTGTACTATGTAGTGATGTATAAATGATACCAAAGAACCCGTTACGCCATTTATAACTCAGGAACAAATGGAAAGATATTGATGATTTTTGTTTAGAATGTATAGGAATAGGACACAGCACATTATTAGATAAATGTATTACTAGTGCTAGTGAATACTTAAAAAGGGCGATAATGTTTTAAGTGTAGGTGTATGCTTTGCCGGGAATGACGACCGCTAAATTGTGTTATAAAGATATAATTATTTATTATATCTTTTTTATATGAACTATGCTGAATTAAGTACCTTAAATGAATAATAGCTTAAGTGCTTCATTATATAAATTATTATAAGCTTCTTGCGTCACTAGTTGGGTCGAAGAAATTTTCTGTATCCTGCGTTTGTACTTTCTCGTTTTACAAGAGAATATATCGTTTCAGTAGTAAAGGCATAGGTGTGGGTTTAAGTCCCACTGGGGGAACGATTTATTCTACTCTTGTTTTGGTACAAATATCATTAATGCTATTATCTTTTTCTTTTTCTAATCTACCACGCTGACCCAATGCAAGTAGGCAAAGAAGCAACAACCTATTCTATCACAACACTACGACGGTTTAGCCACTCTTTCTTCTTCATAGAATGTTTTGACATGACAATTTCATCCGTCACTCGACTTGTCTGTTTATTTGAGCCTGCGATATACAAACCAACCAATCGTGTTAATGCGCGACGGTGCGTAGGTATCAACCCTGTAGAAGTTATGTGAAGAAATATGTTCAATGTAACTCAGTGCGCAGAATAAATCATGTAATATCGATAGGGTTGTCACAGCGTTGTATTTAAAATAAAAAAGTATAGTTTTTTTAATGTCACGTGAAAGATTGTCCCGTTTTTAAAGTTATTTTAGTAATGAATTTAAAAAAAGATTATTACTGTTGCAAAGGACATCTAAGTGAACTTTGTCTTATTTTAAACGTTGTTTTGAGAGGATTATAAAATTCGAGTCAATTAGTTACTTTATGTATATTTATACTAACCTACTACTGAAAACTTGATCAGGTAAATACTTTTTTAATAAAAATAGAAAATATGGATCGGTCGCCGTGACTCTAAATTGTCACTTTCATGCGAAAAACTATATTACAATTAAGGGATGAAATGCAAATTAATATCAATAAAATCCATTTTTCTTCCATACAATTTGACATCCCTACGAACGGCGTGTGAATTTGGCGTCTCTGCTCAATAACCCGTCGATATGCGAATATCGTTCGTGATTTTCATTACTCCTTTAGAAAATACTATATATTTTTACTAGGTATGTTTAGTTTTATGCATCTAAAGTTTATTTTTTTTAATTTTGTTTCGCAATATATAATTTTTACATGTGACATTTATTGAAAATAATAAACGAATAAGTACCTAGGTAAATGTCTATGTACCTAAGTAGTTTGATGTAAAACACTATTTTATAATAGTATGTTCATATTGTATCACAAATATCCATTCAAATGAAAAATTCTCAATTTTGGTTACAACCTATGTACATGTAGGTATAAGTATCACTCACACTTTTTGACTCCAAAAAATTCCCCCTTCACCTAAAATTGAGTGTCAATCATAATTTACACGAACGTAAAAAGCGGCTCAAAGAGAGGGACAGCAAATATTTATCTATCACTCTATCACTTTTCTCTGGCGTTGACGTGTATGCTGTTATCTATATTAGGTATTTTAAATCTGTACCATACAATTTCAAATATTATAAAAAACAAAATAAACGATGATTAAAAAACTTGATTATTAAAAATGCGCACATCTTATTTCTGTAGCGACTTATACAAAAATCGCAAACAAAATAAAAAGAAAAGTTTCCTACAAAAAATGGACGCTTATTGAGAAATTAAAAAGTCTCGTTGACTCTTTTGTGGCAGTCTATGGTTTCACTTGAGAAAGTTTCTTACCTGTTGTATTTGCCAATGGAAGCTTTTGAAATAAGTAAGTACATTTAAAAGTTCGGGGAAAAACAAAATCTCATTGCAACAAGAACGAGGGGCTTAATGATGAATGACGTACCCAGATTGACGTCTGCCAAAGTCGAGTTTTGAAGTTAATTGGAAAAAAGGATGGGTCTAAAATGTTGTTACTCAATCATTGTTTTTTTGAACAGATATATTATATTGACGTAACCTTGAATTGTCAGCAATTCGTTATTTTATAAAATACCTATCTAAAGTAATAAGGTAGTCATTTGTTACGTTGGTAAAGTAAAAAAATATTTTTGACATTACAACATAGGTACCTAATTGTATGTTGAAAAAGAAAGAATCACTTTTTTTTTATTACCCAGTTGCTGATGATTAAGATGACTTAGGTATGTGAATTTAGGCAATATGAAATTATTGTATACTCGCTAAGCTGAAAGCGGTGCCTTTATACACGTAGCAGGTATCAAAGGTGGAAAAAAATATGTTATTTTTTCACACGGGAACCAAATAATAAATATCCTACGTTCGTCTCCTGGTTCTACGCTATTTGCTTAAAATCACTTAAGTCTGGGGTGACTGGGAACTTGGTCCATACGCCAAATTTGCAACACTGTCCCAGAAATCTGTGAAGCAAGTCACGGATAACAATTCTCTTAAAAACACACAACGAAATATTCTATGGAATATTCTATACAGTGGTTGTCCCGAGATAAATATTTTATATGCAAAAGGTTGGTATTTGATGTGGGAACATCTGAGACAAAAACTTGCCTTTTGCACTTGTTTGGGACTTTATCCCTCGTCATTTCAGGTTCATAGTAAAGGGTATCCTCGCCTGAGGGGCAACTACTGTTGAACGTAGGGGGGTTACCGCAATCTCTTATAGGTATTTTAGGATCACTACTTATTAACAAAAAAATATATAAGTAAGAGATTGTGTCTTCACTACATAGTATAAAACAAAGTCGCAGTCGCTGTCTGTGCATGCCGTACATAGGGCATATAGGGTACATAGGTATGCTTAAGACTGCGCAATGGGTTTTAAAGCGGTATTTTTTTAAAGAATCATTTTATCAAATAAATGAATTTGATAATAATATGAAGATAGTTTGAATCCCCGAGGACTCCATAGATTAGTTTTTAATATCCCCTTAAGATAGATGCAGAAGAAAGGTGGAATTTTAAATTGAAGTAAGATTAAAAATATCTACAAAATGTTGTGGTACAACCCCCACCTATACGTACAAAATATTTCGTCGTGTTTTACCTAGTAGGTACTTATTATTAGAACAGTGAATGTAGTTAAGAAATACTTACCTAGTTCGACAAGGTAAGGTTCATAGAAATTAAAATGAGATAGGAATAAAAAAACGAATTTAGCTCAAACAAAGAATGACGTTGTTATGTTAACACATTAATTTATTATGGGTAAAATAGTATTTTTATCTTTAAGTTTATTTGATAAGTCAAAAAACATCACAATATCATAAAAAACCATTAACACATATAAAAACAATATAAAGGGTCGCCGACAATATGAATCTAGATAACCTACTACTAAATAAACGAGTCCAAAATATTCCGCATTCTGTAGTCGTAGGAATGCGAACAGCCATTTTGAATTAGAAACATACTTTATCGTAAATTTCACGAAACTACAATTGCACTAACGATCGCCTGCAAACCTACCAGAACAAGCATTCTGCAAGTTAAAGTTGCATGTAATTTTAGCATATTCTCCTCTTATGTTTAACTTCATCATTCTTTATATTTGAGAAACAAGTGGTGAAGAATATCCATTAGGGAAGTCAGGTAACAAAATGACGAATCCAAAGACGGTCTATGAACCTATCTTAATATTCTCTTTCAAGGTCAAACGATCCCCACTTTATGGCGGCCGACATAATTATTTAGATTTTTTATGTTTTTACTAACACCACACATTCACAGACATGTAATCCGCTTGTCGCCTCTAAAGAATATCCACTATTTTTTTTCGAACTGAATACTGAAGCGCAGTTGGCCAGCTGCAGCAGCCCCATTGGGCTTTACTGCAAAACCGGACGGGTGCCCTCCTGATAGGAGGCTTTCAAGCCTTTTGGGTTTGGTTTAGGGTTTTTAGCCCTGACTGACCCGAGGGCCCCCCAAGGTGGGGGAAATATCCACTAGAGAAACCAGCCAGGTACCAAAATTATTGTGTATAATCGAAAAAAAAACAAATGAGGATCTACCATATATTGGAATGAAACAACTATTAACGGATTTAACTCGCGTATTTTTATTTTATTTTATTTGCTGACGTTTCGGATTCTTTACAGTTTCCATAATCGTAGCATGACTGAGCTGACAAAAGTCTAACGCTAAAGTGAGTTGTTTCATTCCAATGTGTAATAACCGCGAAGGCATCAGAAATTATTATCTACCATATATTTCTACAATTGTAAATCTACCCACATAACATATTACAAATGGGTAAGTATTATGTTGTCATCAATCTGCTAAAATTATGGGAGCTATAGAAAAAACAGCGTAAGCGCACGTGAGTTATATTAGGTACCAACATTTGTTTCATTCCGATGTGCAATAGACGGGAACAATCGGAAATTAGGAAATTCTCAATGTACGGTATTATTAGACAAAGGTAATTTAGAAATACAAATCAGGCATAAGTTACGATCGGTACGTTATAAAACTTAGGTACTTAACTAAATACTTATATAACCCGTTAAATGTTTACGTACTTCGACCAAAGTTATCTAGCTCAGTAACCTAATACACCAACGTCATAAACAATTTGGGCGTAATCTTCGCTAGTATGAGTGCCTTAATATTTAGTGTATGATTAGTATTCAGGTGACAGGAAGGGCGTCGCAAAGCATTAACCTTTGAAAAGGGGTCAATGCGTGAAAGTTCTGGCCCCTAATATCTTATTCTGGACGGTGGTTAGTCAGAGGGTTTTTAGGGGACAAAATACTAACTTTGAATATTGATGCTTTTGGGGTAAAAAATTTAACTAGTCTGTGGTAACACTGGGTTAATTAGGGTAATTGTTTGTTGAAGCATTGTTTTATTTGGATAGTCAATGAAGTATTTACGTACCTAGACATTGTCTTTGGATAAGTAAATTGTATTGTATAAATACTTTTACTAATTCTATGCGATGCCAAAATAAATAAGATAAAAAGAGGCTACTAAAGTTAATAAAGTATCATAAACAATATCTAGATAAAATATACCTTAATTAAATGTATAGTAGTGATAAAACTACAACAAACCTGTAGAGCTACTTTAAAACAAAGGTTTGCAATTTTTATAACATAAAAAACTCATCTAGCTCACTGAATCGATTCAAGAGTTTCTTCCAAGAACCAACAATAATACTTTAAAGGAAAATGTACTGCCGGTGTACATTTTAGAAGAAACTTCCAATGGCGAGTGACTCCGTCAGTTGAATAATAAATGTGTAGGAAGTCACTGTGTGCTTTTATTTCTGTTCCCGGCGTTAGCTTTGTACCTTCTGCTCAAGATTGGTCAATTTACAATGGAATGAACACGGACTTGTTGATTCAACTTAAATAGGTTTTTATAACAAAAACTTTTATAATTTCAGCAGAAATTATACACGAGTTAAATACATTACTATTGGCTTATGACAATGCATTACGTACCTAGGCGTCAAACAAAATAAATAGTGGGTGCAGTTCGCGCGATTTCTAACTCATTACACAAGAGGCGTTATCATTCACAATTCAAAAATAATATGTAAACGCTATACCTAATGTCATCAGTAGCCCCGAAAATGTTTTAGTAGGTAGGTAGGTACTTAGTTTTTGTACAGACAATTGTTTTGAAATGGCGCATCGTGCATGAGAAACATTGAAGCGTTAAGACGTTACGTTACTAATGTCACAAAAATTGATGTTAAAATTGATGGTGCCATTAAATGACAAACAAAACATTAATGCTATGAGCGAATCACACTGTGGCTAACAATAAAACGCCCTCATTTGCTGACGATCCTCACGTAACAATGTAACACATATGACTGGGAACACAAAGCCATGGTTGCTTTACGAGTACATTCTGACAATACCAATTTCAGGGCCTTGTCGGGTTGCAGTAGTTACCGGTATTGTTCAGATTTTACGACGCCCGACACCGTTGGAAATGTGAGAACGTTATGATCCGATCGGCGTTCGTTATGTTCCTGCAAACGCTAGGATTTCATATTGCAAAAGTAATAATCATTTTTGGTTAGATATTTCAATTTTTATAGGAAAGTTGATTATTATGAAGCACTGGTTTTGATAAAATTAGGTGGGTAATTATAAGAACATAAAGATTCCCCGCCAAATTTAAATTGAAATAGAAAGAAGTCTTCTGTAATAGAAATATACTTATTTAAAGTTTATAATTTTAAAAATCTGTCATGTAAAGAATAAAGCTACAAAAATATCGGTTCATAAATATAGAATACTAGATTTCACACAAATGCTATTATTCTTCCTCTTTTAATAGATAAAGTGATACCTATATAACTTTATCTATTAAAAAAAACGTTTCAAAATTGTGTATTTTTAAAGATTCTTTCTTTCTTTCTTTCTTAATAACACACTAATTTAACTGACATCATATTTATTAGAAGGAACAAAACCGTACTTATTTATTAACGGTCTGTGCAAAAATCCGTCATGGTATAATCCTGCAACAGGTCTAAACTCATTTAATCCATTATAACGATCTTTTGAAGAAAAATGATACCAAGGAGAATCGTTCATAATTGGTAAAATATATGCATCATTTAAAGTTTCAAGTCTTTCTTTTGATTTGAATGTTTTCCATCTGTCATCACCGAATGGTGGCAAAATTACCTTTTCTTCATAAAGAGGAGTAGTAATACTCAGACTATTTATTAATCCATAATCATATTTAGCATTCGGATATGTTCCATTTGAACTGGTTGTTGAAGACTGAGGCTCTGTGCTTACTTCCGTCGTAGTTATATCCGAAGTAGCTGCTGTTGTTGAATTTTCTTCAGCAGCGCTTGTAAATTTATCTATATCAGCTGTTTCTGTGGTGTTATCATTTGACCGAAAAATGTCATTAGCAGCATCAGCTTCTATGTTATTATTGTCTTTTACTGCAGGTTTCCCTTTTGTAGTATCTAAAATACAATCACTCTCTGTTGTGTTAAGACTCTCCGAAATATTCATTGACCCAGTTTCGGAAATTAATCTTTGAAACACTTTGCCGTTTTCTTGATAACTTTCATCAGCATTAGAATGTTGAATGTTTACATTTTGTTTCTGAGTTTCTGTATGTACGATTATAAGAGGTGAGATGAAAAATTGTGGTATATCGTACACTGATTTATATTTTTCATTGATTTTGTATCCTAATAAAGATAAAAGATGGCGTCCTCTGCATTCTGTTGTCCTTACACCTTTAACAAATAATATTTATAAGAACGCGTTTGCACTAAATTTATAAGTTTAATATAGTTTTATCATACTAACATAAACACACATATAAATAAAAGGTGATAAAAAATATACGTCCGACGAGTTGCATTTTGCAATGTCAAATGAAACAGTAGAAAGTATTTCTACGGTTTCATTATAATGCAAAAGTGGTATATGAAAATATTCCACATAAATCACTTGTGCATTATATTCATCTCAGCTTTAAATTTTAGTGAAGATAAATAACAGAGCACAGACTTTCTTACCTGTATAAGAGATTAACATGAGTATTACATTTACTTTAATTTTTATGATCATAATGAAATTATTACCTAACATAATTTAAATAGGTACTGAAAATCTGTAAGTAAATTTTATTTTTTTGAGTAGGTAATTGAAGACATTTTACAAAATTAACGATTTATTATCTATTTAAACAATACCTACTAAATATATAATATTTGAAATCGCTATTTCATCATACATAAATAAAAATAGGTATCTACCTGCCTTCTATTTGTAATGAACGGAAATAAAAAGATAACAAAAACTAAATCTAACTTTTAAATTAGGTACTTATATTAAAAAAAATAGCAATTATCTAGTACTCTCATACAATATACTACAATTTACAATATACTACACCAAGTGAAATCGAAAATGTGTAGGTATTCATATAAAAATGCGGGCTCATCAAACGTCAATGTTATCATTATGTAACACCTATTTCTAGCTGTAACATATAATAAAGTACTAGGGAGATACGGGCTTCCTAATAGGTACGATAATAATTTCAATGTTTTTGAAAAAATACGTAGTTATATTTTGCTGGAAATACGACCTAACGGGTAATTAACTATGATTCCATAAATAAATGAATAAAATCCCGAGTATGAATTAAATGACAGAAACTTTAGGGTTGTTTTTGACTCTGATGTTTAAACTAGCTTCTGCCCGCTGCGCTGCACGGTAAGCATTATACCTAAATAAAGTTTTATTTGATTTTTCTGAAATCCTTCCTTAGTTTTCTCCAACGGAACCCCTGTGCAAAATTTTAACTTTCCAAACCTTATAGTTTAGGCCCTGCGTTGATATGTCAGTTATGAAGTCGGCTTCTCCTTTTATAATAATGATTAGGTACCTATGTTTTTATATTAGACATTTATAAGCAGAGCTTCTAGCGGAGAGTAACTGAAATGTTCGTTTCCGATATAGCACTGCAAAAACGGCGGCGATGAAAAAACTTATATGGCACTGCCATAATAACATTTAAGTCAAGCCAATCGTATCATTCTTTGTGTTATCAAACAAACATGTCACGCCACCATCACATCAGATGTCAATATTTGACCGTGTACTTTTTGTACGTTTTTACACATTATTATTATGATACCGCAATATCTTAACAGTAAGTGTTGAAATGTTTCTATTTCACAAGGTCACTTTTTTTCCCTAACACACCAACGAGCACATTTAAAACGCCTAAGAGGCAAAAGCTTGTTACAAAAAATTATAACCTTTAATACAATATGGAACATTTCATGTCATTCAAAAAGAAGCACATTATATTTCTAACTTTCTGAAATATGGCATTGAAATCAAGTTCCGTAGCAAATGAGGTTCAAAATACAAAACAGGATTGGAGCGGCGCTGTCAATGAATTTGTAACTAACTGACAGAATCGGGGGCCGTTGACAGGCGAAAGCATCCATTGTTAAGATTTTCCACGGATGAAAAGGGCCTGTTTTATTTCCTTTCCAAATAATATTCAGGCCCTTAGGGATTCGAATACAATACAAATGACAGCTTTAAAATAAAACATGTTCCTTTGATGAAAAAGTCAATGGAAAAGGTACAATATTAAATTTCGAAAAAAAAATATCTTTAGATTGTTAATGAAAAAACTATCTACAAGATCTAAACATCAAAATCTACCTAGAAGATCTTGATGAGATGAACTCTTACTATCCGAAGTATTACTACTTACTTTAAGAAATATTATAATACATTTTTAAAACAAAGTCTACACAAACAAGAGACGTTGAACAATACTAAAAAGACCTTGCAATATTTTCCGACTCAGCTGCGTTATAGTAAAAACGAGCTTTAAGAAATAACAAATGAAGAAAAATATCATTTTAAGATATTTTCTTTGAAATACAACGCCCAAATTTAATGCACTGTGGAATTAAATTAGCCAATCACAAATTACGTAATAATACCACAGGTGATTTCACACGAAATGGAAATACACTTATGGTTATTTTTGACACACAATAATATTCTTCAACTTATTCTGCTACGGATGCGGAACCTGCAGTTTTCAAAATGACAAACCAAAATAAATTTGCATCAAACGTGTGCTAGTTTGGTGTTTAGTTATTTTATCGCAACAAAGAACAAAGTACATAAATGATTTTTGGACAATATCATTATTCCTGAACACTTTCGAAGACGTTATGAGACCTGCAAGCCTATGATGAATTGTCGAACCGACATCTTGTCATGTCGATACCGTCTTATTCTCGCGGTTATCTTACAAAAATCGGTAACGTAAAGTAACGTTGTCGACAACGAGAAATCTTGCCATATCGATGTCTAAATCGTGCGGCTTTAGTCACCCGTGTAAACCCTTACACGGGTGACTAAAGCCGCACGATTTTTGCCGCTCGGCCAAAGTCGGATGCTACCCATCTTTGGGGCTTGCGGCTTTAGTCACTTGCAACTTAGCTGAATTGCCATGTGGTCGATTTACGCCGCGCGGCAAAAATCGTGCGGCTCTAGTCACCCGTGTAAACCCCCCTTTATGTCGACAACGTTCTCAATATTATGTCGAGAAGATGTCTACTCGATTGTTCATCATAGGCTCGCTGGAATGCAATTACGAGTAATCTTCTATCATCGGCTTACAGCATAGTGTCAGGCACATACTGCACTGCCAATGCGTCACGTGACGGCGCCCGTGGGAAGCGTAAAACAAGAACGCTAAGACCCATACCCACCTGTGTTCCTACAATAAATAAGTTCACACACCTCCCGCCGGGATCATTTATCCTGCTTGTTTATAACAGGCTTAGGTGTAGCTATAATTAACATTTTCTTACAACATGTTGTTAAGGGAGTATTGAAGCGTGGGTTGTGATAGGAAGATTGAAGTAGTGCTTAAATTGGGGAATAAACGAGTGATTAAAAGGCTGAACTTACAAAGTAACTGCAGGTTTGAAACTAGCTTACGACAAATATTTGTGACATGAGTTTTAATTTGGGTAGCTTGTTTTCCTTAGGTGCTGTTAAAGTTTGGTAACAAGTATGGACCACGATTTAAGAGCTACATTAAATCTATTAAATATCGTAATCGTTGTTTATTTATAAATGCAATAAATAAAAATACAAGTAGGTAGGTACAAGTTGTTACTGTTTCGCAGTACGAGTCAACACAAAAGGTACTCACGTCATCTCCGTCTTAATATTTAATCACGAAGAAAAACGTATCAACGGAAAGATAGAAATTTGTCATTCTTCATAAAACACGCGAGAAAATAAAAGGCCCGAAGAAAGTAATAACGCTCTTTGAATTACGCTGCAAAAATAAATCTCGAACCCTATATTACGAGCCTAAGAATAATGCTTGAGCACACGAGCTCCTCAAAAAAATACATCAGTGAAAATTGTTTTCCGCCGGGAGGTAGAATGTTTGCTAAGATTACTTTTGCTGATCGCCCGTTGCGGCCGATTTTCTTAGTTTATGGGACAAACGAGCGAAACGAGGAGGTGCGAATAGTGTTCAGCCAGTAATTGAACGTGTTCGAGGACGAGGCTCTTGTCTTATTTAACCGATACGTACAGAACGTGGGAAAACTTGCGTTCGATTTATTTGAGATCCTCTTAAGATTCTTTCAGGAGAGCGGTCGGGTTTCGTTCACACATTTGTATTGCTCGTTATTTTTAGGAAAGGTATAAGGACGATATTCTTTTCCCGATCTAATATGATTTACTACAGAGATTTGTTTTATGGGAGAAAATCTCTTACGTTATGTCTAAAAGGTAAACACCTGCCGACCATAATAATATTATCTGATCCATGTAATAATCTAGCTATCGCGTCAGTCTTTGTTGCGTCGTATTTTGCACAAAAGTAAAGCTTATCTAAAAGGTAGGTCCTTAGAGGACTGTTCACTTCTTATTAGTAGAATAAAAAAAAGAAAGACGGAACATATTTTATTTGAATTAAAGTAAGTAAAAACAATACAGACATTTAAAACAACAATAATATATAAAATCTTAATTCAATGTAAGGTCTGAAATCTTGAAGTCTATCCACCCTTCAATTATAAGTCATTCGGTTATGTAGTTTTCTTCAAAGACGAAAACCATTGAAAGGTACAAAAATATAAAGCAGTTCATACTTTCCGTTTTCCCTCAAAACCTTTGGTCCCTCCAATTAACCAACACGTCCTTATTCGAGCCGAACCCTTTCGCGGTTCGATCGAAATGCAAACGGTTGGTCGCGTCGTCAGATTCATTGCAGAGTTAGGGCTGCGCCGCCTCCGTCGCATCGCATTCAAGCACAAAATGGAAAACCCGGAAAGGAGACCCCGAGGACCGGGGCTCTTTATGTAAATGCGACTGTACAAAAGGTGGGGCAACGTAAAGTGAGATTGGGCGACGTTTCACGCAAGAACCAGAACGAAAGCAATCGTCGTAGTTTTCGTTCCAAACCTCGATTTTAAGTCGAGGTTTAAAATTAAAACAAAAACGTTCTCCGTTTTCAATTTTCCAATACTGCTGAACGAAATTGAGGAAAGCTAAGTCTTAGTTTATGAGTCGGATTTTGGATTTTGGATGCAAAAAAAATCTGCGCTTGCTTTTCTATAAAATATACAACTAGGTCAATACCTATCTATTTAATAGTAAACCTGTCGTTTCCGTTTCCTCAATCCATCTTCCATAATTTCAAATATGAAACTATTTGATTTATTCAAAAACATTATTATTAGAACTAAATTTTAGCAGACTGATAAACCTGTTACGTGAATGCCAGCTGGATTTTATTAAACGATGCTTTATGAAGATTTATGAGTTAATTCGCTTAATTTTCTCATAACTTTGGGAGGCAAGTGCGCTCAATGAAGGTACAAATTTTAATCGAGTTCATAAACCTGAATACAGATTATATTAACAAGAATACTTTTTTACAGCGGCCATAACTATTTTGATATAATTTATGGTGGTATAACTTTAATATTTCCGGGAAAATTAATATAAAGATATTAATTTTCCCGGAAATATTAAAGTTATATTTTACAAATTGCCTGCTTATTTAATTCAGGTTAGGTACTTAGGTTTTATTAAATTATATTATACAAATACTGGCAAGAAAGGTGTAATAGATCAGATAGCAACATAAGTCGATCGAGTCGATTTTTCCCAACTGTATTGTCTTAGTATTTTGTTTACTAGCGAAATAAATTTACAATGCCATCTGCATCATCTTAAAGTCTGTACACTTGCCTTAGGTACATGTAGCAGATACTAAAAAGAGATAATGATATCTCCCCCGTTACTCCATTTAATATTTCAAGTCCCTCTGGTGTTTCGATATATCCTATGATTCTTCTTCTTCTCAAGTGAAAGACATCCGTTGGATATAATGTTCTTCAAAGTCCTATATTTAGATTATCTAAGCTAGACATTTACATCCAGAGGATTTCAGAGATATAGGTACTGCATAATTATATTAAGCCAAGGATATCAACCAAGAAAAAACCAACAAGAATCTTAGGTTGGTATAAAGTATAGCAGTATCGTTTGTACTTTTTTAACAAAATTTCATAAAAACCTTTCCTTATTTCTTGATTTGAATTCAACCACGAGATTGCGTGCTCACGTCACTTACAAGTTTTGCAACCGAGTAATTTATATTTTATACTTTTATTTCAGCAATTACTTATTTTCTGAAAGTAGTACTTATTGTATGAGAGGTACAGTCAAACTGGATAACTTAAGAAACTTTTTTATGAGGTGATTTTTGTTCTCTAACAGTACTATTGCATTAAGTATCTTTAATTCTGATAAAATACTGAAAATGATCAACTTTACGATGCAAAAGTAGGTAAAATTGTACATATATAATGTTATACCTACTGTTTATACAAAGTCGACTGTACACCTTTCATGCCGCATAAATACCTGACTGCAGTGATAAAATTTAGCTTGTCATGAAAACAAGCAATGTGACTGAAACCTATAATTTGATTTAAATACACTCGCGAACGAAAACAATTCTTAACAAACAATCCTTAATAATATTATAAACGCGAACGTTTCTAAGAATGTATAGATGTACATTGAACAGTACATATGGATAGATGTATGGATGTATGTTTGTTACTCTTTCATGCAAATAGTACTAAATGGATTTTGATAAAACTTTACAATAATATAGCTCATACATCAGAATAACACATAGGCTATATTTTAAACTATATCGTGTAAAGTACTCATCGTGCGCAGACGAAGTCGTGGACAGAAGTTAGTTATAAATAATTCAAAGAACTAAATGACTAAGAACTTTTTCCTTAGAGAAAACCGTCAGACATTTTATCTCGTATCGATATCCGTTGGACTGGGATAATTAAATAACTGAATATCTTTGGACAATTTACACCAATTGATCTAGTTCCAAACTAAGCAAATCTTGTACTATGGGTACCAGACAACGGATAAACATACATAAATTCATATAATACAGCCAAGACTTAAATACAGATGAAACTGCTTATCACATTGACATCTGTCCCTAGCAGGATTCGAACCGCAGCCTCCGGTTTCATAGTCGGGTATCTGACCACTAGACCAACAGGCCGTCAAATTTACTTTACACAATCAAAGAGTGGAAATGAATTTACTTAATGAAATACTTCTTATCTGAACTACAATAGAATGCTAACATGTTTAGAAACTGTATAGACGCAACTGCAAAAGTAACTTCTCTAACTCGGCAAGTTGTAATTTACTGTGTTCCACTACAACGCATTTCGATCTTACCACGTGTAATAGTCACAACGTTATCACTTTGAAACAAGTATAATAATTTCTGATGCCTTCGCGGTTATTACACATTGGATATAAACAACTATGAACGGATTTAACTCACGTATTTTATTTTATTTTATTTGCTGATGCTTCGGATTCTTTACAAATAAAATACGCGAGTGAAATCTGTTCATAGTTCGCGTGTTTTTGAGCGGAATAAAATAACTGTAGCTTAGCTTATTACCTTGCTGACGTTTCGAAAACTTCACAGTTCCTATATTCGCAGCACTCACTTAACGATAGTCTAACGCTAAAGTGACTTATAATGATATTTTGTATCAAGACATAAAATATAATTAAAAAACTACTTAATGGTATTGAACTAAAAATATCGATCGAATCTCGATTGATAGATCGTAGTTAATATTGGGTTAAAGTGACTTTTAATACACCTAATAGAACTCCATAGTAGAAGTTCAGTCTTTGTTCCTTATAGATAGAACAGAAGTTGGGCGTTACTGTATCAAGTTTGAATACTTCACTCAAAAGGCAGATGGTTCTAAAACACTACTTTTATCATATTAAACATTGTGAGAGTTCTCGAGATTGAGTGAACATGAACCTTATACTCTTATAATCTATACTAATATTATAAAGCTGAAGAGTTTGTTTGTTTCTCTCTCTCAGGTACTACTGGTTCGAATTAAAAAAAATATTTTATGGTTGGATAGACCATTTATCGAGAAAGGCTTAAGGCTATATAACATCTCGCTGCGACCAATATGAGCGAAGAAAATGTGAAAAATGTGTAAAAAAACGGGGAAAATTATTATTTGAAGAATTATATTAAAAAAACTATTCCACGCGGACGAAGTCTCGGGCACAGCTAGTTATAATAATAATATAATATGATGATAATGTTGTACGCAAAATTTTTTCTCTAGGAAATAATAATTAAGCTATTCCAATCAATGTTAAATAGCTGAAATACCCTAGCAAATAGATATAATAAAAAAAATATTGCACACATTATTGACAGCCATGACATATGCACCGATTCCATCAAATAATGCTGGCCGTTTTTTATTAATCTATGAAATTTGTAAATTTAAAAAGTTACGGCACTGACCATCGCCATTTTAAATTATAATTAACTCCTGAAATAAATGCATTCTATTTAAAAAAAAATGGGAAAAAACCTCTTGTAATGTAATCTTTATATATCTAATGACGATTTTGTGAATATTCGTTCTTAAAGTTGTATCATACAACAAGTTATATTTGAAACTAGCTTCTGCCCGCGACTTCGTCCGCGTCGAACTCCTCCTTTTTTGCAGTCGGTTAAAAAGTGGCCTATGTCCTTTCTTAGGCTCCAGACTTTCTCTGTACCAATTTTCATTTAAATCGGCCCAGTAGTTTTAGCGTGAAAGCGTAACAGACAGACAGACAGACAGACAGAGTTACTTTCGCATTTATAATATTAGATTAGTATAGATGATTACAACGAACATTCAAGACTTCAATATTAATTATAAAACAAAAACCAATATAAAAATCTTAAGACAATTACAACTGTATACAATTTGTTCTAAGTTATTTTTATTAACAGACAAATCCTTATAAATATGGAAGGATTCCAACTCTATTCGGTAAAATAATTTTCCTATTCTTTTTGTACAACTACGCGGAGGAATCTGTGATTTCCCTTGTGCATGGTAAAACCGTATTACAGACGCTTCGTGGCTAGTTAACTATCTACAAACATAATATTATATCTTAGATATTTATTTTTAGGTAAGTATAATAATTAGAAAAGACGAAACACTACGTACCTACGTAGTGGATAAAATTTTTTGCCTTGTCTTGGCAGAGTCACTGCTGTGCTCCCAGAATAACAGGTTTGTTGACTGAAATATTAGTCTACTAAGTTTTTTTTGTTATATTAGTTTTTTTTTACAATCGACTTTTAATTTATCGAGTGGGATAGCAAACAAGCAAGTAGGTAGTTTATAAAATTACAGCCAAGTTCTTAATAGAATAGAATAGTTCTTAATACTGACCGATCCGAAATTATAATAACAAAAAAAGGTTTTAAGTACATACCTACTTATACCTACAAAATACATATTTATGTTAAGAGACTATTAAAAGTGGCTAAGCTTAACGCTTACTCTTATCAATAAGCTAAAGTATATAGGTATATAATACAGTAGTCGCTAATAAAAGTCAATAACTCCGAGGGATTCAAATTAACATAGTATATTCCTTTACTACGTAACGTAATAAGTACGATAAATAATTACTATGTTAATTTTAATCCCCCAAAATTATTTGCTCAAATATGACACCTTCATTGCTCAAGTTTACAAATAACGCTTGTGGATACTGTGCAATCAAACGCTGTCCTAAATAAACTCCTGTCCCTTAATAATAATACATTATTCAAGACGGAAATACATAATGTTACCTACGTGGATACTACATTGTGCCATTGAAAATGTGTTACCATTTAAGTGATATTGTTATTATTATTTTGGGATTATTATTCATAATTATTGCTGTGTTTAAATTAAACAACTTAAAAAACTTAACCGTTTTTTATTTCAACCAAAATATTAATCATTTCTGCATGATACCAATACCTATGTAACAAAATTTTCCGATTTTGCGAAATTTTGTTCGTTATTTTAAATGTTTCTGTAAAACACACTAAACCTTAAGAACGATAAGCCAATTAAATCTTATTCTAGGTGTAGAAATTTAGAACAGTTTAGATCGATATATCAAGATTAAATTTCGATAGATTTTATAGTATGTAGTATATAGTATGCAGTAATAATTAATATTACAAAATATTTATTTAGAATTTTAATACTTAGGTACTGAATTAATACTTCGATAAAATTCAAGATGGCCGGGGCCGGGTCAGCGACGAAACTTTTTTATTTTTCAACCGACGAAAAAAACGGAGGAGGTTCTCAATTCGACGCGTATATTTGTTTTTTTTTTTTATGTATGACCACGCATAACTTTTTACAGGGTGGTTCGATTTTGATAATTCTTTTTTTATTGGAAAGGGTATACTTCGAAATTGGTCCCATTTAAATTTGGAAAAAAAAATCCGACCCTAAGGGTAGAAAAATAGGGGATGATTAAATTTTCACGCACCGATTGTATCGTTTGACCATGGGTAACTTTTTACAGAGTAGGTAGTCCGATTTTGATAATTCTTTTTTTATTGGATAGGCCATACCTCAAAGTTAATCCCATAAAAGTTTGGAAAAAAGATACCTACCCTAAGGGTGGGAAAATGGGGGTTAATAGCAAAATTATTATTTTTCTCTTTTCAGTGCGCTATTGTTTTTTGTTGCCTTTTAGTTTTTTTTCGGCGGTTAATTAAATCTGCAGACAGAAGCATAAATTAACATTTTTTTCTGATCCTTTTTAATTGTTTATTATCGAGCATAGCTCGGTAATACAGCTAGTATATTTTATCGATTATCCGTTTTGCACAGTCTTGCAACTTCTTGCATAATATAAAACTGGGGGCAATTTTCTGCACCATTTAGGAAAATTTTAAAATACAGCTACTTGATACTTTTGAAATGTTCGTGGTGGTGTATCAATAATATCTTTCGATTTAAACTAGTAGTTAAACCGAAGGTTTCCGAAGTAACTAAGGGTTCAACCTTTCTGTCATGTGATCAGCGAGAGCATTAATTACTTGTGAGTTTTTGATGTCTTATATGTAGGTATTCATGTACCCGCAATATTAATATTATTATGTCAATCATCTTAATTAATATGTGTTTTGTCTATATCCCTACTAATATTATAAATGCGAAAGTAACTCTGTCTGTCTGTCTGTTACGCTTTCACGGTAAAACTACTGGACCGATTTAAATGAAATTTGGTACAAAGAAAGTCTGGAGCCTGAGAAAGGAACCTGAACTAGATCAATTGTTGTGAATTGTCATAAGATATTTATGTAAGTACCTATAGATATTTATATAAGACAAGCTTCTGCCCGCGACTTCGTCCGCGTGGAACTCCTCCTTTTTTGCAGTCGGTTAAAAAGTAGCCTATGTGGCTACTTTTTAACTAAAAAAAAACATATAAGACATCCAAGACTCAGATGCAGGTGCCAGTGTTCGTCACACAACATCTGCCCTTAGCAGGATTCGATCCCAATTAACAGGCCGTCATATACGTTGTTACTAATAAATACCGGCTTAAATTTTTTTGACAAGATGTGAACTCGCGATCTCACGGTCGTCAGTCCATTCCTCATAATATATTCCACTGAGCTACCACGTCTCACCTGAGATACCTTACACGTGCCAAGCGTGAAACTACTAAAATATTTATACAATAATAAGGGGAAAGGCATAAGCTCGTCTTATAAGCCGCTTTAATGTTTCAACAAAATAAATAAATGAAAAAAAGCAATGAAAAGATGATAAAAGGTAAAAGTTAATCGTCACTAAAAGCATCGGAGCAATTTTTCATCCTTTCTTATTTCTCGATTTTTCTCGCTTTTCTATGAATAAAATATCACACAATTAAAGTCATCACCAACTTTTTGGCTATTTTTAAATATTTGGAGCATGCGCCTGGCTCGTTTGTTTTCTTATTTTTATTTCTCAACGGTCTTTGAACTGCTATTAGGTACAGTCGAGTTTAGTGATATGTATGAATCTAAAGTTTTTGACTTTAGGTAAGTACCTAATAAAAATGTCGCGAGACAAAGTCGCAGGCAGAAGCTACGAAGAAGCATTTTATAATGACTAGGTATTTAAATATTAGATTCTATTTTTTATTTCAATTATCAAAGTATATCTCGACGAACCTTAGGTACCTACCTACGTTATACCTACCTAAAGCCTCCGAATAAAGGTATCAAGAAAAAACTGTTCATTTATAGTGTACAATGTACACATTTAACAAGCTAATATGCGCCAAGTAACCATTCTCAAATGATGAACAAAACATCTACTAACTCTATAACGTCACTAGTCGCATTGTCAATGCTAGTCACCAACCCTCCACATTATGAGTACAGTAATCGTTAACATTTGCAAGCAAAAGCACTTAATGGTAGTCAGTATTTGACATGCATTGTATTCCCCTGTCCCTCGGGAACTGCTATGACAGCCTGAACCAGTAATCCATTAAAGTGGCCACCCTGTATAACTTCACGACTACAAAGCTAAGCGTTTTGTAGTGCAAGCACTCTGTATATTGTTTTCCGTGTCACTTGTAACAGTGAATATTTACATAAAAATGTCACGTGAAAAGTTGGTTTTTTTATGTAAGTACACCGATTACCTGATTATATCAATATAATTTCTAAATGTACGTTGAGATGCATTTTCAATTTTTGAAATTCATAATTAAGACTAATGGCAATACCTAAACAAGCTCAATCGCAAAATTTCGTAAAAAAAATCATGATAAAACAAAGTACCCTAAATTAATATTTATTACGCGAATGCTCACATAAATCATTTTTATTGTATCTAATCGAACAAAGGGTCGCAGTTGCTGATTTTGGTATAAATAATTATATCTACGACAAATATTTATTTTTGGAATATAAATGGAGTTGGATCACGCGATTGGTCGATTACAATCCTAGGGTGCAATTGAAATGTCAGAACAACTTATAATTTTTCGTTTCTACACCTCGAATAAGATTAAAATCTCACCCTTAACTTTATTGTCGGTGTTGATTCGGTATTATTCCCAAAACAAGATTTATTTCTCTTTTATTAGCAGAAGAAGAAACTCAGTTTTAGCACAAAGAATACTACATACCTACAGTTATTTCTCTGTTATTCTAGCATGTTTAAACTTAAAACATGTACAAGTCTAATCTAGTTCTCCGCTGTAGAAGCGCAGAACATAAATCGTCTAACTAAAAGACTGTAAAAATTGTGTTCTTTAGTATCGCCGCAAGTTTTAATTCTACCAAGTAAACACATCTGGCAAGTGCACAAGATATTTTCGTATCTACGTAAAATGCAGAGAAGCTGTAAGAAGTGCCGTTGTGACAAGATAGCGCGGATGTCCTATGTGATGCTTCCGCCGCGCGTGCATTACAGATATTTCTTTATTTTCCATTCTGTGTTGAGTGCACAAGCGGATTAAACGCGGCGTTTTTGTTTTAGCACCTTATCCACCTTAGCGTTTGTCTAAGGCGGCCGACTGTGGCAAGAATAATGGGATGTGAAAAATACGGATACTGGAATACTACAAGGCAGACGCAATCTAGGGTGGTCTACAAATCTGAAACTAACCTTGCCATAAAAACCATACTCGTAAACTATTTTTATATTTTTTTTTATAATTTGTGATGCCTTCGTGGTTAATACCTACACATTGGAATGAAAGAATTTTAACTAATGTTTTTTTGCTAACGTTTCGAAAACTTTACCTACCATTCCCGTATTCGTAGCTGACTGAGCTGGTGATGGTCTAACACTAAAGTCCAGTAAAGTCTTAGACGATTTAGATCCGTTTAAAGCATTTGTTTCTTTCTGATAAATATAAGTACTTACTTGTAAAATATTAATAAAAGAAATACCAGAATAAGTGACATAGGTAGTTTGTCATTTTTCGTTGAGTTTTCACACTTCAATTTAAAGTAAAAAGTGACATAAAAACGCTAGTTTGTACATGCTTGAATAAATCATTGTCTACGAGACATAAAGATAGTGCGTGTTGCTTTGGCAAATTTGCCTCTACATTTTGCACAATTTTAATACCAACAAAGAATAATGTCCACCATATTTTACAGCACTATCTTGGAAAATATTTAGAAAAGGTAAAAGTGACAAGTTATTTAAAAGTTTACCTACGTCCAACTGATTAGGCCTAGTTGTGCCATTACTGTGAATTATTTTTGTTACATAATAATAGTTATCTAATAATTAACATGTAACCGAAAAAATGTAAGCGATTAAATGATAAGATACGATGATAAGTACCTATCTAATCTATCTGGCTGAATTTCGAATTGGTTGCGCAATAGTTATGAAATACCTTTATAAAAAGGCACCTTAATACCAAAGACGTTCCCTGATATCCTTAAGAATTTTATAGGCAAAATAAAAGGGCATCTTTTTAAGTATAATAAGAATGGCACTTGACAATATGGCTGCCCCTTGAAACGTGCTTGTCTCTCTTACATTCTGTAGCGATATTGCTCTTTTAAAAAGATACGTCACGAACTCTGAGAAGGCTGTCAGCTTTCAATTAACTTTGTCTATTAAAAAGTAGGTAGGTATGTAATAATTGGCAAACATTTCCGTGTAATTTTATCTTCGCCTAAAATAAAGTGTGTATTAAGTATAAAATTGTCATATGATAATAGTACTGTAATATAGGTACTTTATACTCGGACTTCGAGGATAAAAAATTCTTATCAACTCATCTTTGTACCTTTATTTAACTCTAGACTATACTACGACTAATTTATAAAAACGGCCAAAAAATAAGCAAAGTTACATAATGAAAATAATTTGACGGATGGTACTATTGTAATTTCACACTAATAAATAGAACCTCATTTCGACAGGACAAATAACGGCGACGGTATAATTAGATAAGCATATAGTATAAGATCCCGCTATACAACGACCTTCACCGAGATGCTTATTTAATGAGACGTATTTTTTATATTATTAAATATGCCAATAAATAAACCCTATTTGGGTTGCCTAACAAATTTCAGTCCAGAGTATTTTTAATTAATAATTAAAAAAAAAAAATTTTTAAACATTGCACCGGTGTGATTATTAAATAAATTTGATACCAATCGAAAGTTTGAAGCCCATAGAATATGCAAACGTTAGGTTGCCTATTTTTTTCCGGTCACAACCACGGGTTGCCAGGTGTTAACAGGTAAATCTATAGGTACTAGCATTTTGCAACGGTCTGATTATTGAATCAAACTTAAATAAAATGAAAGATTATTTCGTACGGAACACGTTGGTATAAAAAAAAATTTTTAAACATTGCACCGGTGTGATTATTAAATAAATTTGATACCAATCGAAAGTTTGAAGCCCATAGAATATGCAAACGTTAGGTTGCCTATTTTTTTCCGGTCACAACCACGGGTTGCCAGGTGTTAACAGGTAAATCTATAGGTACTAGCATTTTGCAACGGTCTGATTATTGAATCAAACTTAAATAAAATGAAAGATTATTTCGTACGGAACACGTTGGTATAGGGTTGCCTGCGAAAAATCAGTCCCGAATTACGGTTGTCGAATTTTAAATAATAAAATATCGCTGCGAGTGAATGTGTGCGAGAGAGAGGTCCCAGTTCGTTTCATCCTCAGCAACTGTAGCACAGGAATCGACACTAGGATTCAACTGTTGTGGTTCTCCTTCAGTAGTGGATACATCGGTATGCTCCTAAAAAAAAAAACAATTTTTGCGATTAAATGAAAATGTTTGATTATAATTTTTTTTTTTTTTTTAAAAAAGAATAGTTGATTGAAAACAACCTCATTTAATTATTCCAAAACTATATACCTATAGATTTACCTGTTTACACCTGGCAACCCGTGGTTGTGACCGGAAAAAAATAGGCAACCTAACGTTTGCATATTCTATGGGCTTCAAACTTTCGATTGGTATCGAATTTATTTAATAATCACACCGGTGCAATGTTTAAAAAAAAAATTTTTTTTAATTATTAATTAAAAATACTCTGGACTGAAATTTGTTAGGCAACCCATATATGGTTTATTTATTGGCATATTTAATAATATAAAAAAATACGTCTCATTAAATAAGCATCTCGGTGAAGGTCGTTGTATAGCGGGATCTTAGGCTAATAGTTTCCCACGATCAAAAGTAGACATAGGTAATGTCTAGAAGTTCAGATTTTCTTCTCGTCTTTATACTCGTATCGTCTTTGTAATATTATCAAGCCACAGCATGTGGAATTTCTAGAATGCTCGAGACCTACATCCGGCACTACTGACATAAAACTCAACTTCGTTAAAGTTTGAAAAAGTTAACCAAGTCACTTCTCTACCAAGTTTCCTAAGGATTTACCTTCAATTATATCTCGAAATACCAGGTTCTTATAAAAGCAGATCTCTTTTTTCATAATATTTTTCAAGTAATGGCCCATTATCTTATATTTATTGCCTAAACTCCAACGAGTTTCTATTCGACTCACAACTCTTTTTCACCTTTCCGTGGATAAGCGTCGTTTAGTAGGTATTTGAGCGAGAAATATAGTCAGTGGGGTTTTCTGACAAATTAAATTCAAGGTTTTGTACAAAAATAGTCTATGCCAAAAGTAGATACCTACCTACCATGAGTACCTTTACATTAAGCTTTCGAGAAAACGTCGGCGCGAATTATTGGGAATAGGATAGGGTATATTTTATAATATTAAATAAAACTTAATAATAATACAACTAACTAACTAACTAAACTTAGCCTTAATGCCAGTATAGGTATTGGTGGGTACCTAAACACCAAAAAAGTTTGAATACTATTTCTCAGTAGATACGTCTCGAACTTCAATTCTAACATAAATATTATACACATAAGTATGTCTCAGTTTATTCGTTGCACTATGGTAACTACAATAAAAAAACCATAACATTATTTAAATCTTAACAAGAAGAAATCCGCCCTCAAGCATATTCAAATAAGAAAACCGGATCAAAAAAAGACTCTGAACGAGTTCTCAGTGCTAAAACTTGGAGATTTTAAGCTTACTCAAACTTGGAAGTTAGCAAATGACACCGCGGGGATAGAAATATTTTGCAATCTCTCAGGCCGGGATGGGATGCCCTAAACTTTTTCCAAAGAAAGTTGGTGTGTAACGACTAACGTCGGCGACGCTTCATATCCGAGACGAGACAATAGACTACGAGAATAGTGGAAATGCTATCTTTTGTGACTTGCTTTTTCTATAAATAGAAGTTTGTTTATTGAAAATGGTGCTTCAATTTTACAGCGGCGGCTGAGCGACGACTTGTTCGAGTTTACTCTAAGACAAAAGGCTCTTAGTAAACTGGTAACGATTAAAATACCGTGTTTTAGGAATTTCGGTGATGGAATTTTAAACTTTATCTTTTATCTCCGCTTAAATGCCAACTGTACTTTATTTTCTTATTGAAGTTTATGCATCTTTATTTACGGTATTTGATAGGTAAGTAGATACCTAATTAATAGCTTCAGTGTACTACTCTAATAAAAGATTGATATTATTCTTAATAGTGTTAACTATTCTCATTTACTTTATGTGAAAATAATTCTATCTATGAAATAGTAACGGCTTCAAACCCATGTAGCTTTATAGGTTCCAAATGAAATGCAAGCGATAGCATCTGTTTTGGTCTGTGACCTACATAATACTTCCAATAACTTCTCCACATTTCCGCCATTTTACATACGGCTATAAAGATTTATGACACAAAATGTTACAATCAGCAAATGGAAAGTCCAGCCGCACAATATGTTCGCATTGTAATCGCCACGTGTGGCATGTGGCATGTTCGGGAAATGAAAATCAGTGAAGTACAGTGCACATCCTTTACGCTCAGCGTGGGTTAGAAGAGGACAGCGTATCTTGACTCAAATGGAGACTAAATGTTAAAAACCCACATTCATTTCGGTCTTCTAGTACTTTCTTGCAGACTGCTTGTGGATTCGGGGTTTCTTCTTACCTTTGGTTTTGGTTGTGTTGGCACTTCTTTACTACCTAAACGATTATAATTGTGAGCTACCTTTCTAAAACACTTACAGAGATCATAGAGGCAATAAGTGACGGATTTAAAAATTCTATAAAAGGAAGGATGTAAATACTACCTCCGTCATATACATGGCGCGATAAGTGATCGTGAGTGAGTGACCTATGATCATAAGTTAAAGTAGCAGGGTCAATAATTAGTCGTGTATTTTTGTTAAATAATCATTAGCTAATAGTCAAACATGTAAGCGGGATTTTAAATGCATCAACTTAAGTCAATTAGGACCCGTGTACTAAAGATATCAACAATTTAGCTGTTGTCTGAGACACGAGTGAATAAAACCTTTTTTGTAATGAAAAAAAAAAATAACCTTAAATTAAAGGCTTATGACTTTCGCCTACAACTTGCGCCGTCGAACTCGCTCGGCGATGCTAAATTGGAAAAGCAACACCTGTGTCGGGCGTGTTTTTGAAACAACACTTTCCGTTGATCTAGAGGCAGTCGTTTTCCTGTCATTTTTCAACTATTATGGCGTTTAAACTAGTTTTGTATAGCAGGTTATGGAGGTAGAAATTTAATTTTAGAAACGGTTGTTTTCCAAAGTTATTTGTGATTGCTATCGGTGCGTTTTATTAGTACATTTCCTAACCTTTGCTATTAACAATTATTGAATAAAGATTTTTTTCAATACCTACCTTTGTTTTCACCATTATACCTACTCATGGGCGTGCATTACATATAGGCACCACATCACAAAGATATCCTATACTAGCAAAGTAAGTAAGTACATAAGTATACCCCTGTGTTCAACTATATTAATATAATAAAGAGGAAATGTTTGTTTATTTGTTTGGATTGAATAAGCTCCAAAAAGACTGGAATTTGAAAAATTCTATCGCTGCTGTGAACCAACACTATTCGTGAGTGACATAGGCTATATTAACTTTTGAAAAAAATAGGGATCCGTGCGATGCCGGGGCGGACCGCTAGTAAGTATATTATACATATAGACATTTCCAGAACATTTTACAGATAACATCATAATTGACAGCTGTGACGTAGCTATTCAGACAATGAAACATTTATAAATATAATGAATTTTAAAGTAAAACAGAGTATAGAAGTAACCGATCTTGCTCGTTAATACTATCAATAGTAAAGTATAAAATAATTTGCAATGCTTTACTTAATTAATTCTACTAGGACATAATATTAAACGTAGACATGCCCGGGGCAAGTTTGCGTGAATAGATTTACTATATTAATTAGTAATGGCAACTGATCAAACGAGCATAGCAAATAGCAAACCGATTTATGATAGAACATGTCTAATTTTCGGTTCAATTCCTGAGCTGGATATTAATTAATCCACATTCACATTTGTAACAGGATATTGCGGCGTGGTTCCTATGTATATGCCAGGTGTACAATAGTACGATACCTAGGTATAGTTTAGTGCCTAGCTCTGGTTAAGGTAGATATGGTATTTGAATAAGTCGCTAGTTGTATATCGCTCTCAATTTTAAGTAGTTTGTGTGATTACCTATGGTATGACGCCGTTTATGTTAAAAAAAATATTCGACAACCGTAACAACTATAACGGATTTAACCCGCGTACCTATTTTTTTGTGCTGATATTTCGAAAATTTTACAGTTCATAGCCAATTATCAATCGGTTACGAATATGGGAACTGTAAAATTTTCTAAAGCTCAGCATAAAAATGATAGAATAATTGAATTAATTGCTATATGGAATTACCGTCATCCATTACAAGCAGAAGGCACGTAGGTATAATAATATGGACTGCGTATTTTTAGTTAAAACAATAAAATTAGTAAAAGAGATTAGAAATACTACAAACAGTTTTCTTTTTACCATACATAGATAAAAAAAATGTATTCGGTACAAAGCCTTAAGATACCAAGATATTATTAACCTAAAAGATAGGCAGGTGTAACATATTTTATATCCTTTTAAACTTTTCAAATATATGCTGCAATTCCTGTCTGCGCCGGGTTATTTATTCCATTCCCATTGAATCTAAAACCAGGTTTGAAATAGAGGCTTAGCTTTCCAACCCTTATTGAGGCAGTCGGTCCATTTCGCATGTCAATAGCTTTTATATGAAACCACAGGATGGTCAAAGATGGTCTGAGCAATTAGAAGATAGTGAATCTATTGCATACGTGGATATGCAACGCATACGAGAATGAGCAACTTGCTTTGTGCGAAGTTAGATTAAAGTGTGATTGGTTTTCAGGAAGGATTGGGTTGTTCAGGTTGTTTGTAATAAAACTATAATATTATGATTGTATATTAAATTTAATGTAGGTAATTGATCTGGTGGTGTACGATAATATACCTACTTGACGTGTGTTGGAATCTTGTTATGTTAAGATATGAGACAAAAAAAGAGAAACGTGAATTCAGATTCACGTTTCTTTTTTTTTGTCTCATATCTTAACATAACAAGATTCCAACACACGTCAAGTAGGTATATTATCGTACACCACCTAACGTGTTGAACTTTAAAATTTGGTAGGGTATTCATTATTTTCGTTATACTTAGTACAATGCCTATTATACTCGTATATAGATTAGTACCTACCTAACTCTAATAAAAAAACTATTAAAAAAAACTCGAAAATATTAAAAACAAAACAATAAAATAAAATGCGACAGTACGAAACCTTTCGTGTGCGAATCAAAGTCTGAGACGATAAAAATGGTTTTTACCAATTTTATTTATACTGCTTACTTAATCTAACATTTATCAATTAAATAAGAAGTATGTACCTACTTTGTATTAAAGATGATTATTTAAATATATTGATATACGCAAAATTTAACCACTGAAAGATTTTGTATATCTTTACATATATTTAACTTGTATATCAACAATATTATTATGTACCTACACTTTACTACTCACTTTACTTCAACAAATAATCAAGAAAGCATGAAGATGTATTACTACAACTTCCCTACGCTTAACACGCCAATTTAATATTAATATTCTGAAGTGCGCAATACATAATTCAGTGCGTGCAATCACTTTCCTAACCACACCTCAGTCTCCTACATCCCCACCAGTGTTGCCAATTTAGCGATTTTGTCGCTAGAACTAGCGACTTTTGCTTAAGGCTTAGTGACCAAAAAAAAGTTTTGACGACAAAAATAGTTTAGCGACTTATCTGGCGACTTTTGGAGTACAAATTAAAACAGTTCTAGAGCCAATAATAGATACATTTTATGTCAAATCGACACAGAATTATTCAATGCCAAAAGATACACAATATGGAAAACGACAAACGCGATAGCGCACCAAATTCAAACTTTATTTAATTGAAGTTCCATTTGTATATCATTATGGGGGGGGGGGGGTCCCAGAACTTTTTATGGTTATGTTTTAGTTTTAGCGACTTTCTGGCGACTTTTGACTATGAGTTTAGCGACTCGAATTTCTAGGAGTTGGCAACACTGATCCCCACCCGATACGCAACCATAAGTGCAATAAATCTACCGCCCCCGAACCATACGGTCGAGACCTAAAATTAAGGGGTATCACGTGTATGGAGGGGCTCATATGTTATAATTTAACGACCCGCTTTTAAGGAAAAAATATTGTTCACGCAGCGTGTTGATTTTACGACTAAGTGTTCAGAATTATTGGATAGTTTTCATACATTTGTGACGAGCCAGGTTTCGCGCCTCGTACAGATTCACAAATTCTTCTATTTTTAGTCTAGGTTACGTATATTTATTACCTTCTTGATTAAAGAAGAAAATATTCGATAATTTCTTTTTAAAGTTCGCGTTTCGAATAGATTAGACTTTTGTTTAGAAACGTCGCGAGGACATAAATAGGGATGTAATGTCAAAATCGTGGTCATTCTTGAATTACTATCAGTTTAGATAATAGCTGAATTATTAGATCTTTTAACTTTAAAGTCTATTCAAAGAAGTATTCGTTTAGTCCACGGAAGTCGTGCGCGCGTTATTTTATTACAGATACTTATAGGAAATTGCTGGATTTATTAACAAGGATACAAACAAGGATCAGGCAAAGGCAGGAGCAAGCCGAGACTGTTTGATATCTGCCCGTTGGGGGCTAATTTAACCATGGTAGATCGTTTATACGTCGCATAAGGAATCGGTGAGCTCGTTCCTTAATTTAACTATGTAATCAACTTAAGATCTAAGTTCGATTTCTAGTTTTAGAGGAGTTTAGCATTCGTTGAGAGAAACGAATACTTTAGGATAATAGAAGCAAGGCAGGGCTTTATTAGGCAGGGTTTCATCACATCTTACCATTATTTGTTTTGCAATCATGAGCATCTGCGATAGCTATTCTAATTACTAACTGAATGAAGTAGTTTGATTGGATACTTTTATTTGCTGAACATCTTCATATTTTCATACGTATTCAATCGGTGCTCCTCTTGTCCATTTGCCAGGACGGTTAGGATACTTATATTGACTGACTAAGACCTTCAATTTAGTTGTCCTCGTGGATGCTAGCGTGGGAGTCTGACCTGTCTCTGGACGAAGACTACAGGTTGCCTTGGGCAGGGAGGTAGCAACCTCTCAGAGCGGAGGCTGGGGCTCTACCTTTACGCAATAAATGTATTTCATATCCATTATTTCATTATCAGTATTCTTAGTTAGGTTAGGTTAGTTATTTACTTAAGTCATGACCCTAACGTCTTCCACTAAAAGAGTCTGGGTTACCTGCGGTACACAACGGAAACGGGTTCTAAATATTACTACTAGACGATTCGGCTGGCCATTAGAAATAAGTAAGAATTAAGTAGAAATAAGTAAAGATAGGTAGGTAGGATAGTTTATTAGTTATTTATTTTAGGTTACATACATAGGATAGGGAGGAGCGTTACACATTTATGTAACTTAAATACTCAATGTAAGTCTCAATCGAGTTACGTTTTGTTAGGTAAACGCTTACATAGATTAGGATAATGAAATTTACAGTTAATCGTCAGTCTCGTGTTTTGTTGTTAGATACATACTTACATTTAAAGTACTTTTCATCTAAAATAAAAAAAGATACTAAGTACACTGTCGATACCCAATAGTCAAAGTAATTTTCACTCCAATGCAAAAACAACGTCAAGGCTTCTAATTCCGGCATATTTTTGAGCTAGATCAACTTTGGTTAAAATTTTGAGACGTTTATTTTTAACTATTTACCCATGACGCGTATGTATTACACCAACAATTTACTTGGCAATCAAATAATAGTATGATATTCCCTGTATCTAGGTTGCTTAATTAATTATATATATTTTTTTAAAAATAGTCAGGTAGACGGAGTTTCCCGCCTGAGTGGGGCTATTCCGTCATGGAAGCAGTTTCCCTAGAACTACGCAGTTTTTTCAAGTCTTAGCTAGCGGAAAATGAAGACACGTCGATTTCAATCAAATATGTGTTATTAGACCTTAGATATAAGATTTACAATAGGAGTTATCCGCAAACACAATTTTTTGGGGCTATTCCGGCATGTTTTACCAATCAGATGAGCTCAACCTTTTAAAAATTAACTAATACATATTTTTTTTATATATATTATTTCATAAAGTAAGGATTTATGCATTTAGCAGTCCGGAGTATTTTCGTACTACGTTCTATTGAATTACCTACTCATATATTTCGTCACAGCTAAGCTTATTATTGCCAGATTGACAAGTCTACCTATTTTAAAATGTAATATACTAAAAAAATGTTGACGATGTCTGGAATCGGGAAATACCGGCATATGACGGCTTTGCCCCTTAAAAATAGACGGAATTTCCCACTTGACTATTTTGAAGTTGTTAATTTTTCATGGTGAATTACTGAAAACTATCGGAGTTTTACGCATCACGAAGAGGCAGACACGTTTATACATATCATAGACGTTGTTATAATCATACAAACAAGCCTAGAAGTCTAACTATTTCATATTTATCTTCGATCAAACTGCATAGTACTATACTCGCACTTCGACTTCGAAACGCAACTGAACTTTGAAAGCAGATATTTTTCTTCCTTTATTGCACAGCGTCATGGGTGTTTTTTAGTTTGAATTAGAAAACCCTACTGCTTTACCAACTGAGCCGGCAGCGCCGAACTGTGCTTAGATTCGCCAAAAACGTGTACGTGACGGAATAGCCCCGTAGACGGAATTAGAAGCCTTGACCTTACCTATATTTTATATAGCATCAAATTGTAAACCAAATTCTGTTACATCATTTATCTGAACTTGAAACCACAAGGTCTCTATTTTGAGCAGACTAATCAACATGATTTTACTTTCATCTGGCCTCTCTGTTCCATTGTCTTTACTCTGGCCATCTGTTACGCGAAAATGAATTTGTTTTCCGAATTCAATTTCCTTGTTGTCGGCGCCGATCCAATACGCAAAACAAAGGCAGTCGCTAAATCAAAGGATCCATTCCATTTCCTTCAAATATTTTCAGTTCCTTAAAACCTATAAATCAGATACATTATAGGTATCCATTTGGTTATTGAACCGACCTGAAATATTACCGCCGATTATAAAACTTCCACCTTGGTTTAGTTATGTTACGAAGACGATTTAGAAACATAAAAAAGTAAATGCTGACTGAAGCAATTTGAAATATTATTTACTAGCTTCTGCCCTCGACTCTGCACACGACTAGTAAGTACTTTACATAATATTGTTATAAAATATAGCCTGTAAGTTTTTCTGATGTATAAGCTATATTATGTTAATTTCATCAAAATCCTTTGAGTAGTTTTTGCGTGAAAGTGGAACAAACATACATCCAGACATTCATCCTTACATTCATACATTCATACATTCTTACAAACTTTCGCGGTTGTAATATTAGTAAGCAGTAAGGATTTAGGTACATTAAAGCACCAAAATAAAATAAATTTGAATTATTACCTACTCGTGATTTTATAAACAATAAAAGTATCTCTTTTTACAAAATAAATATTAAGCAATAAATGCGGAATGTGTTGGTTTGATTGTCCCATAAACGTCATCCCTCCATCATAACCCTTTTTATAACAAAATAAAGCATTTTTCCACATAATATTCGTAGTGAAAGAGCAATTTCGATTCTGAATTACGAAGCTCAAATTAAACAAAAACGTTTTCTTTTTTTATTCATGAACAATGTGTTTTCACAAAAATTTTGATTTGAAATGAATCCACGCAAGGAGTACCTAAGTGCTTGAAACCACTCAAGATACATACGAGTAGGTACGTAATAATTTTAACAGGAGTAATTTTAACTAAAATTATAGCTAAAAACTAATTAATGCTAATATGTTATATTAAATTAACATGTATCTGAGCATAAATATGTTTCAACTATAATAATATGATCCAAAAGAACATAAAATCAATCTCGTAATGCTTATATAAATATACCACTTGAGTATATTTTAATTAAGGTATTATTAAGAACCACTAGATGATTTTACGACGCGTTAATAATATAACTGTGACTGATATTAGTTTTTTTTGCAACATGTATTACGTACTAGTAATCGCAAACGCTTAACAAAACATTAAAAGACACTTCCACCAGTAAAAACATGCTTTAAAAACAATTTTTTCCTATTCACCCTAACTCCGCAAAACTGTCAGTGTTTAATAAATACTACCACGATAGAATATAAATTAAATAAGTCGAAGGATTTCAACGCTGGGATTTTTATTGATGGCGGTAATTCATTTGAGCGGCACCCGCAGTGTGCTCGGGAGAAATATGAAAGGCATTATAGCAAAAAGGCCTCTCCGAATTTATGAGCATCTCTCACTGTTTGATAACGTTCGAGTTTTCATAGCAGGTTTTGAAATGTTCGCAATTGGCTTAAAACGCCGGAAATCGGGCCGACAGAAGTCCCGGTCGCTAGGTGTTTTAATACATTTTCGATGTAGAATATGAACGTTGACGATTTAACACTTATTGTTGGAATTTTTAGGGGCTATGAATTTTCGTCTTAAATAATATTGAGGAATAAATTTTATCCAATTTTAGGTCTTTTTGTGCGTAGCGTTGAGATACGTTTCTGTAAGTACCTAACTAATAATAACGTTGTAAATATCTTTGATTTTACTAGATTTAATAAACTTTTTATAACTGAAAATGTGTCAACGAAGCAGACAATAATGTATTCAATAGTTGCATTATTATTTTATACGAAAATGACCACCTTCTTAGACCTTGTATTAATACAATAAATAAAGTGTTTTATATACCTAGCACTGAATTAGATATTCGGTATTTTTATAATGTTGAATGTTTTTAAAAATTATAGGTATATACTTAAAGCACTTTAATAAATACCTACGGATTTTCGTACGAGAAACCCATTAGGTAACCCTTACAATAATGGCCCGGTGACCTATAAATAATGTTGAAAGCTTGAGGAGACCTTTTTTAGTCATGTGAAGGCATGAATATGAACTATATTAACTAAATTCACTTAAAAACGAATTCTTTCAAAAATACCTATATATAAAACGATATATCGAATTTAACTTGCGTAGTATTATTGATTTTTTATATTTATATTTTATTGCCCTTGTCTTTACTAGGTACGTACTCATCTATGACAAGGACAGCATTAGCAACATTAGTATGCTTTTGCGGTTATTGTTAGACTATCAACCAATCAGAACAACGAATATGATAACTTTTAAATTTGCACTTATTTCATTCCAAGGATGCATGCAATTAAATTGTAAGCTCTGTGTTCTCTTCTTTTAAAGAAAGAGTAAAATTTTCATAGCATTGCGGTGCGATACCGGCAAACACCTACTAGTTTATAATTAATTTCCCAGGTGTACAGTAAACAATCGCAAAACAACTTCATGTTTACATATTCTTACTTTGTTTTTAAACCGGAATGAGTTTTATGGAGCAAGAGATTCAGCAGAGAAGTTAGTTTAAATTTTAAACAGTTGTTTTATACGAAATATAGGGAAGTAGTTCATGACCCATTTCGTTTGAATGTTCGCGAGTATTTTATCACAAAGAAAATATATGTTTATTGTACAAATTGAAGTGTACAAATGCGATGTGAAGGCCATAAAGCGTTTTCTACAAATCAACTAACATATCTGTGTGATTTAACTTTCACTAAATAGGTATATATATATATATATATATACATATATATATATATATATATATATATATATATATATATATATATATATATATAAATAAAATGAATCACCGAAATGTATGCACGCGCTTAACTTCCGAATGACTGCACCAAATTGAATAATATAATTCCTGCTTTAATGTGTTCGTCAAAGTTAGGAAAATGTTAGTATATATGAAAATTTATAAAATTATATGGACACATTTAATCAGGATATTTTTTTACAATTTAATACAAAAACTGATTAACGATATGTGTTAGACCTTTGACCGACCAAAAATAAAGATGATATATTTATAAGAGACAATTTCGGCAATCACATCTGGCATCTGTCGCGCGAGATACTATCTGTCTCTGTTACACTTTTGCAATGACAGAAAGAGCGAAAGAGATAAATGCTTTCTCGCGCGACAATACCTGCTAGCTTCCCTGTATAACTTCATATTACGCGCAAAGAAATTAAAAGCCTCCCAAAAACTTCGTAAAAGTTTTGAAAAGCTCTCACCATCACATAAGAAAGGAAATTATCTTGAAGCAGAGGTATAATTTAACAAGTTTCGGACTAAAGCCGCCAGCGACAAGCTCTTATTGCAAACAGCCTTTGGGGGCCTTTCTCTTACATTTTATTGTTTTAAAATGTTATAATTAAGTTTGGAAATAAATTTAGGACGTTTTATTAAAATCACATTCAATTGTGTTTTGATTTGTAATGTGCTTTATTGTATTAGCGCCATTTGGCGGGTTTTTGTAGATAGGTCTTGAATTAAAATATAAGAAAGTAAGGAAACATTTATAATATAAAAAGAGTAGGTACCTACTATACAGTTCGAGTACCTAATACCTATCCAATTACAGGTAAACACAATATGTACACTTTTGCGTAAAACTCAATAAAAATAATCTCAATATTAAACACATTTCATTTTGAATTACAATTTATAAAACAGATCTCATTTAGTCAATGAAATAAAACGTTGACTCCAGCTTGAACGTGATCAAATTCATCCACAAAAAAAATATCAGTCTCACAGTATTCTAAAATACATAAAATACTGTTACAAAACACGACGCAACGCATCGATCGATTCTAAAACAATTACAAAACACGACATTGTTGCGAACTTTTGCTCAGTTAACTAAGCCTAAATGCAAAGTTATTATTGACGAAAGTTAGACATTTTCGTCGTAAACGCACAACCGTAAGCACGGAAGGTTGACATAATTTTGTTAATCACACCCGAGTTGCACATACGACTCGCGCAAGGTAATTGGAGTAAAGGAGTGACGATGTTTCTGCCTTCGGTTTAAATTGGACTCACCTGATTACTTGCCTCATTTCATTTGAAGATTAGCTACGCTAGACGCTTATTAAATAATCTACACACAGGCTTGGATCGTTGCGCTTGACGCGTGGAAGTGTTTTTGTTGGTCATTATTGCAATTATAACTAACTCAAAAACGTTAATACAACAGTCAATCAAGAAATAAAAGCTTCACACTATTTCAATTTTAACCATGATACAATATCGTAGGATTAAATGGAAAATTATTAGGTTTCTAACGAAGCATTTAAACCTAATTTTCACATTTCATTAGGTTTGTAACAAGATTTGGAGCTTAATCATTAATATTGAAAACATCGGTAAAGCCATGCCTATAACTACAAAATTTGAACACAACATTGTAGGTACTTACTTGCTTAACTACTCTACGTATTTTCTCCTTGACGTAATTCATAGTTGTTACCCACTTACGTCAAACAATAGAACGTTTTGGTATATTATATACTGCATTATAACGAGTTACCTATTTTCATTCCATAACTGTAATTTTCCAGACCTACCCGCCTATTACAGCGTCTTCTTACCTACTTTAAACACAATATTGTGTTTTTGATTATATAGGTACTACTCTGAATTAATGATAATACCAACCTACTGTAATTGTTAAATAGTTAATTACGTAGGGACTGAAATGAAACACAAGTACTAAATAGGTAAGTAAAGTACAAAGAATGCAGAATAACTATTTAAATAAGCAGAAATAAAAGCAGGACGATGTGTAATGGGCCGCAGCCAGATTATAATAACTCCGTACTTATTTAAAAGTATGTGGACATATTATAATTGATTTTGCTATCGACATACACATCCAAAGCTTTCCCAATATTTGGTATTTCACTCACTAACCATACAAAACATTTATCAACATGTACAAAAAATAACTTCTCCCCAATCGATCATAATGACCGCGACAGAATGATGACGTTTTCATCTTTATCTCCCAGCTCCCCTTGTACACTACATCCTTCAAGCTCTCGATAACATTGTTTCCCGGACGTTCCAGACAAGATGTTAAAATAAATAAAAGCACCATACACAGCACTCGATTTCCGACGGCTGCCGCTTCCGTTCCACTTCTAGGGAAAAGATTTCTCGCCTCTAATATTTTATCAAAAACAGGATATAATGATGCCAGCAACAATGGATAAGGTGTAGTTCTTGTTAGTCTAGTTTTCTGCGAAGAACGATTTATTGTTGCTGTTGATATTTGCAGATATTTTCGTTTCAATAATGTTTTGGTATGATAATGATAAGAACTAAACTGACTTAATATTATTGAGAATCAATTTCGTGGTGTTACGTGATATTTTGTTTTCTCAATCTAACAATAAATAACAAATAATAATATGACAAAAATAATCGCTTTGAAAGTTCGCGAGTGGACGCTCGTAACCTCACGTTATGGTAGAAATTGTACTTAATCGTGACGTAACTGACAAAATTTTGAAAAACTTAACTTTGAAGCACTAAACTCGTAAAAAAATAGTCGTCATGCCAATTGAAAAAAGCAACAATACATTTTTATGAATTTCGTTAAATATAAATTAGTTAATAATTTCTGATGCCTTCGCGGTTATTACACATTGGAATGAAACAACTATTAACGGATTCATAATTTAGAAAAGGGTAGTTTTTCAAAATTTGTAATTTAAATATAAGGTAGTTTGCATAACTGTATAATTCACTTTAGCGTTAGACTATTGTCAGCTCAGTCGTTGCTACGATTATGGAAACTGTAAAGAATCCGAAACGTCAGCTAATAAAATAAAATAAAAATACGCGAGTTAAATCCGTTAATAGTTGTTTCATTCCAATGTATAAATTAGTTATTTCAGTTCCCTACGTTAGGTCTATGTAATAATTGTTTGCCTCGCCTTGTTAGTGTCTAATTCCTTGAGGGAGTTAAGGTAGGCACGTGCCTAAGTCAGACCTGTAGCCTAATTATGAAACGGAATTTCATTTGATAACGATACCAATTTTACAGAACAATCAATAAAAAAGCCCCAATTAATTGACGCACTTCGTTTGAAAGTACCTAATGCTAGTTTATCTGCTTAAGAATGCTAAATCAAACCAAGTCAATTGAATTGGTTTGAAGACTAAATATCTATTGAACCAAAAAAATATATCTAGATTTAACTACACTTACCAAGGTATCTTGTTTTAATGAAAACCAATTGGGTTTTTCGAACCAATTGTGCCACAATCAGAGTAGCTAAATGACAAAAGTATCCAATCTGTTTGTACGACAAAACAAAGGCGATTTTGATGTTGTAAGCTGACAATTTAGTATTGTTTACAAACCAATAGAGTTTCATGATTAGGCTTCTGTTTGTGGAGATGATTCGATCCCACGATCGTGTTCCCTATCGGCCGATTACAGGCCAGCTCGTGTGATGTATTCTCCTTTTACTGCAAATGGATACTCAAGCTTCCAGGAATCACTTACAGTACTAACGAGTCGTTAAGTTATACTGAGTACTACTTACTGATGATCCTGAATTATCGATACTGCTTTAATTATTTCACGTTTGTTTTCTTTCTTGGTAAAAAAATTGTGTGTCTTTGAGAAATACTTTTTTAAAAGATTTTGAGATAAGGGATTGAATAAAACATTCAGGTACCTATGTAGGTAATTATTTAATTGCTTTGACAACTAAAGTATGATCTTACAAAATTGTGTAAATATTAATAATGTAATGTTGATAACACATACCTACTCGTGATTAAATTAAATATATGTAGAATCTTAGGAAAATACACAAGGAAATGTATATAATAAATTAATAAATCATTTTAACCGATGTAGTAATTGTACTTATTCGTTTCGCAATTAAATTAACAGCTAAGTAAAACTGTACATACATATTGCGTTGTTCTATAACAAACTATAATACAGCTGCAATAAGCAAAGTTGCAACTGAAGTTTATTTGACGTAGGCTCTTTGACCACAGTGAGAGTTTCCAACATTTTGTGGCTCACCGACCTAAGGCTTCGTAGGTCGACTGTCGCAAAGCTCCTATTACTCACACTAATGTACGGTGTTTACTAAGCCTAATACATGCGTGTTACTGTTACTACTAATGACTTCGTTGGAGGTAATTTGAAGGTATTCGTCCCTATCTAAATGTTTATTCTGAACACGTTTACAAGTTTTACTATCTAGATTATGTTTATTCTCAAGTTTACAAGTATAGTGTTTCACAATGTCCAAGACTCGTCTAAGTTAGGTAATTTAATATTTTCCAGCAGGCTGAGCCAGTTCATTTAAGTCTTTAAATATTGAATCAATCAGGGAAAAAATATTACCTACTTATTACAATTAGTTCTATGGTTACTTTATCAAAATTGCTAGTCACGTATTTATTTTACTTGTCTAATTGTGATTGTAATTTTATCTATTTATATTCGAACTACCGTTATCAATGGGAACATTAGAATAAAGGTAAAATAAAAGCAGTTTATACGCCAAAATATATCGACACACGCTAAAAATGTAGCGCAATGTCAATTAAAGCATTCTATAAAAATCTTGTTATAATAACGATCAATTATCATAACGAATGTATATTCGTTCGAAATGATTAGAAAAAAAACATAAATTCGTTATCAAACGCGTAACGCGGTTGAATGAAACCCACATCAAAGACCTGTAATAATATGGTCCTATATCACGCTTGAAATCAATGTGATTCGTTATCTTTTTAGGGCGAATTTCTCATTAGTGGTAAGTGTATAATCAACATTACATTATTATTCATTACACAATTTTGTAAGATCATGATTTTGTTGTCAAACCAATTATATAATTACATAGGAACCTACCTGATTGAACGCATGTTTAAAAAAAACTTGAACTTTTAAAATTGCCTTCCTGGCTGGCTGGCTGGCTGTGTGATTTGTGTGATTTTGTAATCACACAAATGACACACAATAATTATAAATATTTATATATTTTTTAACATCCCTACTAATATCCCTACTAATATTATAAATGTAAAAGTAACTCTGTCTGTCTGTCTGTCTGTTACGCTTTCACGCTAAAACTACTGGACCGATTTAAATGAAATTTGGTACAAAGAAAGTCTGGAGCCTGAGAAAGGACATAGGCTACTTTTTAACCGACTGCAAAGAAGGAGGAGTTCCGCGCGGACGAAGTCGCGGGCAGAAGCTAGTTTTGTATAAATTATGACGGTAATTATATTGGTACCGAGACATCTTAAATGATATTTTTTAATGCCTTTGCAGTTATTATATATTGGAATGAAACAATTATAGACAGAAACAACTTTAGGATAAGACTATTTATTATCAGCTCAGTCATACTACAAAGTAAAGGTTTGGATCGAAATGTCAGCCAATAAAATAAAACACTCGAGTTAAATCTGTCTTTAGTTATTTCATTCCAACATCTAAAATGGTTATTTAAATCCCAGTAAGATGTTGCCCTGTATTCATTCTGTTGAGATGAATAACATCAACACAACCGTAACCAGAGTGCGGTTTCAAAGCAATCAACTTTGTCACAAGTTACGTCCAAGCTGTTGGCTGGCAAATTTCATACCATGGACCATTGAAAGTTTTCTCCTCGAAAAATATTGTATTTTTTTTTTAAATGTTATAGAGTGAACTTTTTCAACGAAAACCACATTTCGATTTACGACTATGTCACGATATTATAGTTAAAAAATATGCACTTTTATTCGAATATTATATTATTATAAACGTAATTATCAATATTCTAATAAGACGAAAGACTATTGTGATAAAAATATTGAATAAAAAACTAGCTCATGTCTTCCCTGAGATTCAAACTATTCTGTGGTTTCAGTTAGAACATGTAAGAGACGTACAAACACCAGGTTGTTCATAAAAAGTACCCATTTTTTATAACGACTTACAAATTTAGAATCTGATTATACACTTATAATGACCTTATGAAAAGTATTTTTCCGCGGACCAATTTTAAAAACACAAAATGAATTATGGCAAGAAATTCGTTACAGGTTTGAATAATTTTACAGGAAGCGTTCCGACCATTTTGTTATTTTCCATTCCCCGTTCTTGGAACGCGTTGGCGTCGAGACTTCCCCGTACCTGCAAAGTTAACAACTATTGAAAGAGTACTGCTTTGCACCGTAAGTCTTGATATAATTATTTCTTTAAGAACTTAACGCTTGTTAAAAACTATTTTAAGCTTCAACGATGTGAGTTAACTTCAGGGAACTATGCAGAATAAATTCACTCCGTACGTTGTCAAACCGTACAGCTTATTTTATAAATGTGTAATGATAATGTAATTTGGGTTATTTCTTCTTAGAACTAGTAGTACTTATCAATCTGGCCATAAGTGTTTGCTTATTTGGTATGTGTAATCATTTTTGTATTCACTCGTAGTAATCACAAAAGATTATAATGACTGTGTCGTGAGTAAAGATCGTTTAAATGAGCCTGGTTTATTTATGACTTTGAAGTAAAAGAATTCGTTATGTTAAAAAAAAAAACTTTCGCGGAAAATATTAACATTCCACTAACGGTACAAATTCATCGACGGAATTGCATCGTCTTTAACCGCGACTGGGGAAAAGCCAATAAATTCTAAATTGACTCTCAACTACCGAAGGAGCAAACACGCTCTAAAAATAACTTCCTCATATCAGGTAACAAAAGCCATCGAATAGAAAATTGGTAACAGTGTGTCATTGCGTATGGTCCCAGAGGCTGGGGCTTACACAATAAAGAAAAAGGTAACATAAACAAAGCCCGGGAGGCAAACAACTTGAGCCCATCTTAATAGAATTCTGACGCGGTGGCACCTTCCTTCGAGCAAAGATACTTTACGTTGCTTACATAGCTTGAGAGTTTAGGCGTGTTTTTGAACACGGACAATGTCATGAGAATGTAGGAAACATTTGGACGATGGAGTTATTATTTGTGATTTCACTGAGTTCATTGAAAGATGTAACGGTTTTTTTTTAATTATACTGTTTTTTAAAAAGTAAAATAAGACTACGGTTTATTTTCTTTCCAGCCCAGTTTTATGACTTTCTAGGTTTTTTTTTCAACATTAATCTGCGATTTGTAATTAGAAATTTGTAATATGAAAGAAAAATGTTCCTTCTTATTTAATCCACATACGTACCTCATATACCACATGCGATGCGTTTGCAATATTAGTCGTAGCATCATTCTAAATGACACTAACATCGTTTAGCATAAATTGGACTAACGAGTTGCTGTCAATTTATTTGGCAAAATTTAATACTGGCTCACTCCTGTGATTTCTGATCAAACATCATTTTGAATCTGTAATGTAGCGATTAATATGACACCTCAGTGAACCATTTCCGTTTAGATGTCAACCGCAAAATTATGGTGATTCATGAATGATAATCACATGTCCAGCTGATTGGTCATAATACATGTTCAATGATCAATCAGTGATTATTTGCGTGTATCTATGCCGTATGGTCTGATTGGAGCAAACCAAATCTATTCGAATTAGCTAGTAAGTAAGCTCGCAAAAAGTGTATATTCCCAATTGTTAAAGAATTTTTCTAATCGGTAGTTTAGGAGCCTAAACAATCCGAAATAACATACAAACATTTCCTCTTTATTATATTAGTAAAGAAGTACAGACATAGATTACAAAAGTGGAAGCATAAAGTCATCTCCAACAATATAACATAGAGATATTTATTTTTACTCAGAACTAATTAAGAACAACAACGTCAAAGTACAAAGGGAACGTACCCACTATAAAATAGACGATCAGCGTAGGAAACCGTTTCTCATGAAGGTAATTTACTTGATACAACGGTACAAAAGATAACGAGTAGGAACACCGGCTCGCTGAACCAAAAGTAATTGATAATATAATTTAACGAGACGGGATAATATCTCTCTGTCGCCCAGCATCTATCTCGCTCGACAGGAACAAATATCGGCAAATATATCTTCTAATCTCGGCTATTGATCTCATAACGTCTTGTTGATTGTTTATTTTCCGTCGGATGTGATCGCTTTTTCTGATTTGTTTTTTAGTTTAATATTGGTAAATATAATATAATATACAACGTTTTGTTCTCAAAAGTGTTGCTTATAAATAAAGGCATTTGACATTTTTTTCAGAAATTGATTTAAGACTATGGACGTAGTCATCTCGAGCTGAGTAGGTATATCCTAAGTAGGTACTTACCTACTACATTTTGGAGTGAAACAACTATAGACAGATTTAACTCGCGTAATTCTTGTCTTATGCTAAAGTTTTAAAGACTTTAGCATAAAACTATCGACAGCTGTGCTACGATTTCGGAATCAGAAAAAAGATACGCATCTCCAAGTATTTTATATTAAGTCAACGCCATCATAATATCAACTAAAAGACGTCTACTGCTGGACATAGGTCTCCCCCAACGATGACCACATCGACCGGTCACGTGCGTCTCTCAGCCATCGGTTACCAGCAACCTTCACCAGGTCGCAGGAGCACCTTGTAGGAGGCCTGCCCATACTGCGTATTCCAGTCCGTGGTCGCCACTTGAGCACTTTATAGCTCGCCCATTATATTAAGTAAATATGCATACTTTTTTTGTAATATGATGACTAAGTTGAGAGAAGATATACTTCAGTAAAAATATCCCAGATTCATTTCCGTCCAATCCTAAGCAAATAAGTGTGTAGGGAATAAATATTTATTATAGGGCAGGCCTCGATATCGCGTCCTATTATAAAACTGACATAATTTCAAATAATAACTACGAAAATATCTATTACGATGTATCGATCGATATCTGTGGATCAGTAGGTACCATTCTGTGCCCGCAATGGGTAATTAAATACTGAACAAATATAATAATTATTATTATTTTCAATACGAAAACGACTTGTGTTACGTCATCCGAAGAATGAAATAAAAAAAAAACAATAAGTATTAATGTAACGACCTGGTGACGTTATTTAAAAATATAAAAGTAGATAGGTACACGCGTATTTTATTATATTAGCTTAGGAACTGTTCGAAAACTATGCAGCCCCAATATTCATAGCACAACCGAGCTACGATAGTCTAACGCTAAAGTTTAGCGTTAAGCACGAAACGTCAGCAAATAAAATAAAATGCGCGAGTTAAATCCGTTATAGTGGTGTCATTCCAATGTGTAGCTACCTAATAACCGTGAAGGCACCAGAATTTATTATCCAAACCAAATTTTCTAATAAAATTTCATCCATAATAATAATGCAAATAAACAGTTTCGCAACAAACGGGTTAATTAGGTAACTAGTCTGGAAAACGCTCCGTGCCTCGAACCGAAATGGCTTACAGTGGAATTTAAAACTCATTACAATTTGCGGGTACAGCCAAGACTAATTTGAATGTTCGTGCGAGGCTCATATTTTAAATCCTCATCCTCGACTTCGTAGATAATTAATTGGGGCGTGTTTAAAAAAGGTACAGAATAGGTACGTTTATTACTCCGAATAAATTCTCATATTCTTATTTAAGCGATATTGAAAAATGCCTTAATAACGGACATATGTAGGTAAGTAATTACGTACTTTTTACGTTAATTGTGATTTTAAAATAGCTGGAAATTGTTCCTGTATTTGTAAGGCTGTTGTATTGCCTTATTTTTCTGAACTTGGCGAACACACTGCCGTGATATTAATAGGTACTTATAACTAATAAACTAGAGCATTTTATTACATAACAAATTACTATTACAATTAGTACCTAATCTTCGATCCTACTTAAAAAAAAAAATAAGAATAAATCTAATAATTAATAATATTATTTTAATTGGAATATCAAAATTTCAATATAAAACATAATTTAAATAATTTGAATGAATTACCTAACTATTCTTCAATAGACTATAATTCAATAATTGGAATATAAAAAAAATCTAAATTATATTTATTTACATTGTGACGTAATGTGCGCAAGATCAACTCCTGACGTTTTATTGATAAGGGCGTCTCGTAATGACTGTCACAATGTTAAAAGAATCATTAGTTTGTTCCTATTGTCGAGTAAGAAGCACGCGTTTAGATACTAATAAAAAAACGCTTCTATTTAATAGGATTGTGTTTCTAACAATGTGACACCCTTTTTAAGTTTACCTTGTCGTGATTAGTGATAAATAGGTAAGAATTTATAAACCGTAAGTGAAATATAATATTATTTTATGTATTTGTTATCTTATGATTATTTTCTTTTTTTAGCTCAGCAACATGAAACCATATTGTCTAGTCATTCTTGCTCTAAACCTACTGGCATGTGAATCGGCAAAAATATTATACTTAATGCCATTTACTGCAAAATCTCATTACAATGGAATGAAGAACTTGGCTGTAGAATTAGCGAGCAGAGGTCACGATGTGTATGCAGTCACTCCGTATAGAGAAGACAAATGTCCATCAACCTACCATCAAATTATGGTTTCAAATGAAAGTTTTTGGAATATAATGTGTAAGTTTTCTATTTATATTATTATGAAGCTACTCCTAATATCTATATTTAAGTATGTATTATGGTGCCCATGTTTACAATATTTTGCCATATCTGTGAAACAAAAAGATAGTTTAATCTCCTATATACCTTCTATATAAGAGCTTACCTTCGATAAAATATATTATTATACCTATATATTATATTCATGTATTTATCTAAGCTCCGTATTAAAATAGCTAACCTGATATTCAACTGGAAATTGTTAAAACTGACCCTAAGTATTTCAAAGACCCCGTCTAAGAGTCCCTTAGGTCGTTCAGGGCTAAAAAGCCTAAAAATATTAGCTTAGAAGCGGTAAATACGTCAAAAACAGTGTGTTTTAGATAATAAACATGTGCTTAGGTACATTCATAAACGATTAGTTCGTTTTTATCTTAATGATTTGAACTGAGTAAATAACTCATTGAATTATCAGTTCCACGCCCTATTGCCAGTAGCATAACATAATTTAGTATTACAAATAAGATAAGCAGTCATATTTATAGACCCAGATTACTATGTTGCTTATGTACCTATATCTCAAATTATGTAATACCAATATAATTTTTTATTTAAATTGTTATATTTCACATAAAAGAAACCAAAATCCGTCAGTTAGATTATTGTAAATTATTCCATACATACCTATTTTTTATTTTCTCAAACAAACAAAAAAAATATAGTAGGTATTATAAAGTTTTATAGTTCGGGACTGGGGCTCGTGACGTCACGATATTTATAGTATAATGTGACGTCACGGCCCTCATTCCCGAACTTTTGAAGCGTGTCCAATATTTTTGGTACCTACCTAATCTACTTGGCGGACAACTAAAATCAGTCGTCATGCCTTTCTTCTTTTTTGGAGTGATGCAGGATTTCACGGTGTTGCTTCTCTGCAGCACCATGTCAAGCTTTTCTGCCAAAAATGTCGTGGTAACCGACATTAACCCATAAATACTTAAATATAAAAATGTGGAGGAAACAGATTGAAGCGAAAACTCCAAAGCTCAAATTGTAACAATAACCAACTTTTTTGCAGTTGACGTGCCGCCAAATGTTTTCGACATTATGAAATATTCATTCGAAGAGTTCCAGGACTTCTTATACAGATCTGGTTTTCTTGTGACCGAGCAAGTTTTCAAGTCGTCCGACGTGCAGCAATTCTTAAAACAAGACCACAAAATAGATCTAGTTGTCACCGAATTATTTTTAAACGAGGGCCTTTATATGTTCGCTCACAAGTACCAGGCGCCGCTTGTGTTTGTGACAACGGTTGGGAACTCACTTAAAGGGAATTACTACATGGGGAACCCTCTTCAGCTGTCAACTTTGTATCACGAATACGGGATAGCAGCTGCACCGCTCAGCTTTTTGGGTCGATTGTACAATCTTTACTTCTGCATCTACGATTTGGCGATGTTAAAGTATTGGTATTTCCCCCGCCAAGAAGAATACGTGAGAAAATATTTTAAATCGCTGCCGGAACCGGTTCCTAGTTTGGAAGAGTTGGCAGCAAACGCTGCCATAGTACTTATGAACTCTCATTTTACTGTCGACAACCCCGCCGCGTACTTACCAAATTTTATTGAAGTTGGCGGCTTACACATCAAAGAAACGAATGAAACTTTGCCGGAGGTAAGTGTCGTACACTTTTGATTACGTAATGTCGTTTAGGTTAATTTGCTGCATTTTGATAAAATTATTTATTATTCCTAATAAAAATATCTACACAAAGAACAATTACAATTTATAATAATATATTCTAAGATAAATATAACAATAACCAAAATAATAAGTTATAATTGGTACATTTTGTTGTAAAGAATTTATTGAAATAATTAACGCTTTTCACTGCAAAATTCGTGGAACGAAATGTGAGGTCATTTTAGTTACGGTGTACCTACGTGAAATCATAGCGCATATTTATTTTGTAACAATTCAGAAGTACAAATTAAATGTTATAATAAGGTTTCTTTCTGTACTATTTTTAGTTAATTAATTTTCATAAAAAAATATTTTAGTTGAAATCTTACTTTTTATAAAAATGTACCTACAGTATTTAATAAACAAATCAAGGGGATATAGTAGGTATTATCTAATCACAGACAACTGTCAGATTTGATTTGGCATGTTTATCTTGAATCGGTAATCGAGTTCAGATTGATATTATCTAATACTTACTGATTAATAGAAAAGTGACTTAACATGAAATGTGTCACTACAAGAATTTGAATGTAAAAACGTTACGACTTACAATCGATAATCAAGCACCAGCTATTTTGTTTTATGTCACTTTTCTATTAAATCACCGACTAGTCCTGGAGTACCAGCTAACTTCAGAAAAACATAAAACAAAGTTACTACACAAGTAATAATTAATTGACTTAGGTACGAAACCAATTAATTTTGTGCCTGTAACAAATTATTCATTGTTCGTTTCTCAGGATCTACAGAAAGTCTTGGACAAAGCTGGGGACGGGGCAATTTTCTTAAGTTTCGGATCCAACGTTCAATCAAGCGAACTCGATAAGGATAAGTTGGATGCTATCTTGAAAGTGTTCGGAGAATTGAAGCAAACAGTCTTAATGAAATGGGAGATCGACACTATACCGGATAATTTGCCCAAGAATATCATGCTGAAGAAATGGTTCCCACAGAGACAAATCTTAGGTCAGTTTTTTTTAATATTAAGTACTTGTTAATGACCTAATGAAGAAGGAAAAAACCTTGAACGTAATAATCCTTTAATGATGAAATACGAAGCTTGGTAATAAAAAGAATATTAGAAAAAGTTGTAAAATTATAAATTATTGTTAAGAAGGTTACATTTCTGTCGTAAACTAAAATTTTAAGTTAATTAAGTCATTTTTTTAGGTTTTTAATTTTTACATTAAGTACATTTATATATGACTTGCAGGATATGAATTAAAATAGCTCAACATAATTATAGAATGATTGGACTTCCACTTTTAGCTTGTTATTCATCTAGTTTAGGAGATATAAATTTTTATATTAAGTTAGGTACCTAGTTTATAAGTTTTAATATCACATTCCGCAGCTTTTATATAATAAAGAAAAAACTACAAATATGACATTAATCCATATTTTTCGGTAATCGTGTAACAAGTGGGTATGATGACATTTTATCATCGAATTCAATTAAATTGTGTTTTTCAGCGCACCCGAATTTGAGGTTATTTATTGGTCACGGGGGACTTCTTGGACTTCAAGAAACAATCATAGCAGGAGTACCGTTCCTTGGAATACCAGTGTTTGGAGATCAATACCTCAATGTCTTAGGAACAGTACAAAATGGTCACGGAGAAATTTTGTACTACAACGACATCAATGAGGAAAATTTCAGAAATGTAATCAACCGAATGTTGAATGACAAAAAATATACAGAAACCGCTAAGAAGGTTGCTTTAAGGTTTAAAGATAGACCTATGTCACCAATGGAGACAGCAGTGTGGTGGACGGAGTACGTAATACGACATAAGGGGGCAGAATTCATGAAACCGCCAAAAATGAGCTACTTTGAGTACAAAATGCTGGACGTGTATCTATTTTTATTTACTCTATTACTGCTTATTGTATATGTTATAATCAAAACAGTAATGTTCGTAAAACGAAAGTTGAAGACAAAAACAGGAAAAAAACACAAGAAGCAATAATTTCGTATGCATTAAAAAGTTACGTGTTTGGTTTTTTACTGAGTGAACTCTCGAATACATTAAACAAAGTTCATTTAAAGGGTTAACAAACATTGTCGCGGTGTGTTCCAAAACTGTGGTAACAGCGGAACATATTTACTGTATTATCCTCAACATAAACAAGACCCGGCAAGATACTAGCATAAATCCAGATGAACATGGAGGCTCCAAATGTTACTGAAAATATTTTTAGACCGAAATTCGGAGCATCAGTTGCTAATATAACTTTGATGATAATTTACACTGTGAGTTGTAAATTACCTATAGGCTAATCCTTTATATAATTGTTATATTTCATCATACCTTCAATCATTTTGGGTTTAGGTTTAAGTTACCTCCTACCTGGTGTTATTCAAGAATTAATGGGTCGTTGTTCTTTTCTATTAACAATAACCTCATCATCTTATTAAAGTATCTCATTAGTGTATTTGATATTTACGGCTTTATAATGTTTGAATAAACCTCCATATTTTTTTATCTATTAATATTATTGAACCAGCATTTTTTTCATACTTTTGTTTTTCATAGAATGCTGTGACAGAATAGTTAACCGAAACGTGGTCTCCGCTAAAAAAAATCCACCCTGTAACATAATAAGAAAAAAAACACTTTGAAAAATTTACTACATTTGTCGGAAAGGAAACTTTAATAAGTCGAAAAGCAACATTTTTTTTAATCGTACGCAGAAACCACAATAATCAATAGTAAAACAGGAAAATATCGGTTCATTGTCAATAGAAAAGAAGAACAACCCTAATAACAAAAATAAATTAATAAATGTTTGTATACACTGCAGCTGTATTGTTTAAAGAAAAACCACAAAACAACTACAACAATCCTTTATTCGCAAATGTTACTTTATTACCCGGTCTTACTCTATTACTTTAATATAATCAGTAAATGCCAGAGAAATCCAGAACAAGTTAAAAAACAAGACACAATGGAATATTCCAGTGTTCATTAAATCAGAATATTTTGCTTGCATTTTTATAATCTGAATTCTATGTTGATCCAGCGGGTAGCCATCGGAAAGCAATGATTACAGGGGGGTGAGTGGAGGGAGAAAAAAGATATAATAAAGTCTGCTCGGATTCCACTTTCCCCTGCTTCATTGTTGTCATTCTTCAAACGTAATCAAGGGTTAGAATGCAAAGCTATAGAAAATGAGAAACGCAAATTCTTACGCAAGCTCGCAGGTAGGCCCTTTGTTTATTTTCTACCAGAGTCAGACACGTTGATTAAAATTTAACAAAAGTAAAACGTGAATGTACATACCAAAAACGTGTGCTAAAGGTTTACATGGTTGAGTTGTTAGCAACCCCGCCTATGTGATACTAGTTAAAAATATAACATACCTATGTAAAATAATTGTTACAGAGTTTGTGTATAATTATTGCTGTACTGCTCTATACACTCATATTTGTCCATATCCGTAACCAGTAATACTTATGGTTATAAATAAATTACTTCGAACTCGAATACGTTTATGAATATGGAATAAGAGACGGTTTATAAGAAGCAATATTTTTGCGATAATGAGGGCCACCTCGTGTCAGAAATCCGCTAGATGCGTTAGTGTAGAATGAGGTCCAGCTGTCATGTACCACCAATCACAGGCCAGTAGCTTGCCTCTCATTGCACGCGGTGGCCCTCATTATGTGGATACATAATCTAATCTTGCCCATTTTCTCAGAACACAATTTCTAATTAATCAAGACTCTTAAATAGGTATACTGTCTTAAATAGGTACACTGGGTAAATGAACTGAAATCACGACTAAATATGAAAACTTACATTTCTTCCAATTTATTCCAACTACTACGATATTCCCTTTAAAAACCACATTCCAATTCCTAAAGGCCGCTACGGCTTGTCAGAGTTAACAATCCGTTGACGTGCCGTTTAAATCCAGGCATTCACGATCAAGCCATATAAATAAAGCGAGCACGTCGGCACATACAAAGGGGCATAGTTGGACGTATCCAGTGGTTAATTACCGCCACTTGACACCTGCTGTCGCATTCGCTACCTGTTAGCTAATTGACACCCGGACGGGTTGACTAGACAGGGGAGTTACGAGGCGTTTCTTGCGACTGGGAAAAATCCCTTGCACACGTAAATCAGAGGCGGGGAAAGAAAAGATTTGCCGGTCTCAAACGAAATAAAAACAACAAAGCTGCGAATACTCTTTAGTGGATTCCGCATCTATATTGTGTCAGATTGTATTCCTAATTTAATTAACTACAGCAGAGGTGAGTATTCATTTTTCTTAAAAGTAAATTTTGTGTGATAAAAAATCTACTGCGAGTGTGCTAATGAGTTGTGGAATTGGATATTCAAACGTGCATATTGGTAGATTTATTGTTGGATGACAATTATTTAATGAAACGAACAGACAGACTGACTTGACATATTTTTTCGTAATTTTTTAAACGTTTCCTTTAGTTTTAGTAGTTTGAACGTTGAGACAGTAAGTATATGTGAGGTATTACTTTCTTTATAAGTATTTCTAGCACTAACTTTAATCGATCTCTTTCTAATATACCTACTACATTAGTGAAATGAACTTTTATCATTTCATATACATCCTTACATTAATAGCATCATTTTCCAGCTAGTAGGTGAATAACACAAAGACGAGAAAAGCAAGTAAACATTTTTGAAAACGTAAACCCCCTGAGAACGCTGTGTGCTTATAAAAGTCAGATAAAATTCAGTAAAAGGTTACTTTTCAATGCATTCAAGTTGCGGTGGTTTCAAATTCCTTATACAAATTTCTAGGTTTCAGAGGAATCTGCATCTTACAAGCACTAATGAATTAAATTTTAGCCCCGTTCTACTTAAATTTACCTTTTGCAGTGAGTCACTTTTGAAACGAAAAGCATTTAGAATATTGTATTTAATTGCAAAATGTTTTACTTAGGGACTTTGTAGGTATGCTTGTGAACTTAAATATAACTTGAAGAAGTAAGATAATATAATAAATAGACTAAGATAGACTGGTTTGGAAAGGCTCTTACAATTGTACATTTTTTGTTTATCTCGTGTATACTAATTCCACGCTGACTTTTTGCTAAATTTACAGTTTCCAGATTTAAAGTATAAGTACTGATATACTTTCAAAATAAAGTAATAAATAACTCATTTGAAACCACATTATAAATGAAATCCGTCAATTAAATCCGTTACCTATATTTTATTCCAATGTGAAATAACCGCGAAAGAATCGGAAATTAATATAATTATACATAATTTAATGAAATTTACATTAAAAATTAACCAAGCTTCATTAGTTGAGAGATTTTATTGATTATTCGGATATGCTACCTTTTATACGTTTGAATTAATAAATTAAAGATAATTGCAACAATACTTTCGCTGGGATTTGATTATTCATGTTATGAGAGCGACGTAAATATGAAAATGAAAATTTTTATTAAGTTAATAATAAAAAGGGAAACGCTTCTATAATATAAAGACACTGCAAGAATAAACGCCGTGAAAACTCATCAGCAGTTATGCCTTTTTTGGATGAATAAAATATAACATTGATAATTATGAATAGTACCTAACAACTTACACTATATAATTAATGGAACAATTAATCAATTGTTTTGGGATGCCACGGATAACATACATTCTCCGAACTTCCCCAACCTGGTTGTATCCGCAGGAGGTAGGCCAATTGGACGGCGCACTCAGGATGACATTGGAGGGTATCCTTAATATAAGCCTCAATGAGTCTCAGTGGACTCAGGCAGCACTTCCAGTTCGGCATGGTGGTTTGGGGGTTCGCAGGGTTAGGGATGTGGGTGTAAGTGCCTTTTTGGGTTCTTGTCATGGGGTGTTGGATCTTGTCGCTCGCATTCTTGGATATCACGGTGACAGTGTCCAAATACCTTTCATGGCAGAGGCCCTCTCTTTTTGGTCGACCCTTGTTCCGAGTGGTGAATTGCCTGAAGATCGTCACGTGCAGCGAAAGTGGGACGATATTCTATCAAGGCATGTCAGTGACGGGCTATTGGGTGAGGCCGTGGGTGTGGACGTGGCGCGTCTTAAGGCGGCCATAAAGCCAGAGTCTGGGGCCTGGTTGCAGGCGTTGCCTTCACCGAATCTTGGTACGCTGTTGGACAACGACTCGATTCGTATAGCGTCTGCTTTAAGGTTAGGCTGCAAGGTATGTGAGGTGCACCACTGTATTTGTGGAAAGATAGTGGAGGAGAACGGGCACCATGGCTTAAGCTGTCAGCGAAGTGCGGGTCGATTTCCTAGACATCATGCCATTAATGACATCATCCGCCGGGCCCTGGTATCTGCCAATGTGCCTTGTGTTCTGGAGCCTCCAGGTTTGAGTCGTACGGACGGAAAGAGGCCGGATGGTCTTACATTGGTTCCATGGCAAAAGGGTCGGTGTCTTCTGTGGGACGCAACATGTGTTTCCACCTTTGCGCCGTCCCATTTAAGCCAAACATGTGTTTCGGCTGGGTCCGCAGCAGAGCATGCGGCTCATCTAAAGCACATGAAATATGCTGCTTTGGAACCAATGTACGACTTTGTACCAGTGGCAGTGGAGACGGCGGGTCCGTGGGGTATGGAGGCTTTAGACTTGTGCAGGCTTTTGGGACGTCGCCTTAGGGAGAAGGGCTGTGACCCTCGTTCCGGATCGTATCTGGTCCAACAGATTTCTATTGCGATCCAGCGCGGCAACGCGGCTGCTGTGATGGGAACCTTTGGGTCGGGTACGGGTCGGAATGGGGGTATACAATGAATGTTTTAGGTACTAATCATTTATATTGACGAAGCTTGTTGCCGATTTTATGATATTTGTTAACTGACGAAGCCTGCGTTGTGAATTTGACATTTATGTATGAATTATAATTAGAATTGACTGTTTAACAATATATATAAAATAAATTAACTAGGTAAATAAAAACTGACTGAATACTCTTCATTAATCAACTAATTCATCAAACTTTAGCATTAGACTATTGTCAGCTCAGTCGTGCTAAGATTACGGAATCTGTAAAGGCTCCGAAACGTCAGCCAATTACAATAAAATACGCGAGTTAAATCCGTTAAAGTTGTTTCATTCCAATGTATAATATTAATAACCGCGAAGGCATCAGAAATTATTACAATTAATGAAGGTGTAAAAGATAATGACTAATACTGTAAAAGATAATAACTAGATTTAAAACATGCGAAAAATTAGACTTATCTAATACAAAACTCTTCTTTTTAATATGTCAGATATGCGGACACAGCTTCGTATAAAAACGGACCATTTGAACAGTGACGAGACGGCCCCACCTTTCTCTTGTTTCCATTTAATTAAACTGGTGTTTTAGACTCCCAGTTAAGGATGTGATGTTTTAAACCGAATATATAAACGAATATGGAGATCATAATCATGATCGTTATGTCCATAAAATAAAAAAAATAGTTAATGGAATAAAATTAAAATTGGTACCAGTGAACGAACTTTGAACTCCTAAAAACGTTAAATTATATTATTTTTTATTATTGCGATTGTAAAATACCCAATACGTTTCAATAACACCTAATTAAATATAAAATAGCATTATACCCTTTAAACTCTTCATGAGACTAACTATTATAAATATTTTTTTGTATTAATAAGCAGATAATTTCCTTTGGACAAGCTCCTTAAAACAAGTGCCAATCAGACCACGTGTCCTATTTCGATAGCGTAAGTTAATCTATACTATAATATACTATACTATAATATTATAAAGCTGAAGAGTTTGTTTGTTTGTTTGTTTGAACGCGCTAATCTCAGGAACTACTGGTTCGAATTCAAAATTTTTTTATATAACATCACGCTGCGACCAATAGGAGCGAAGAAACAGTGGAAAATGTGTAAAAAACGGGGAAAATATGAAGCCTTATGAAGAAGTGACAGAAGACTTTGACAGATCTTTGACGAAACAATCGGACGAGCAGGACGACGTCTGCCGGGGCCGCTAGTTTTATATAATCTGCATTTGTTCTCTATTATCGATTAGCGCAGGTTTTGACAAAAAAAAAGATCATAATCATCTTTACCATAACATCATCATCACTTACTTACATAGTTTTAGTACTTACATGCCGTTCTCATAATAATATTATTATGAGAACGGCATGTAAAATTTCAAGGTTACAACCCAGCGGTATTTTCTCGGCGTGGTGTCAAGCAGTTTTTCATTATGCATTCAGTCATGCCGCAACAAATCATTATGTAGACGATCATGCCGCGAAAAATCTAAAAAGCGTTACAGACTTATAACTTGAGGTTTTAATACAAGCATAACACTTTTAATAGAATTTGCAGTAGGTATCGAATGAAATCAAACGTTCTGTGAAGTCCTCAATTAATTCGATGCATCCTATCATCCGGTCCCTTTCACTCATCACAACCCGAACTGTAGTGCGAGAGAGACAATAGAGATTGCACAAACGTTTTTTTCGAGGTGAAAGCTCTACAGCGGGTTCCCGAAGCTAAGCTCGCTTTGAAAAAGTTGGCTTAGCTTTGCAAATGAGATTAAATCTTATGGGGATGATGGTCTTTATAGTGTCGTATTTAGCCACCAGCTTCAAATGAGTTTTTGCTTTAGAACTTAAAGCTTTCAGAAGGTTTGTTTTAATGCGTAGCTGTCGTATATTTTGACGTTCTCTGTAAGGATTATTTTTTAGTCTATGAAATAAACTATTATTACTTAACTGAGAGTTTTGAAGGCTTTTGGTTTAGTGGCTAGAGCTCCTGACTACGAAGCTTGGTTGCGGGTTCGAATCCTGAAGATTTCCATGTAATGACTAGCATCTGCACCAAAGTTTTGGACGTCTTATATGTATGTATCTATGTTTATAATACCCATAGTAGATTTTAGAATAGAATTTAAGCTTTAGTTTGGGCTTAGGTCCATTGGTGTGAATAATTCAAATATTATATACTTAAGTAATTAATTTTAATTTTACCTTTTTTTTCTGCAAAAGTTATGATTTATCGGGAGCAATACAGTCATATGACATATAAATTTATAAATTTGTAGTAAGTAATATGACTCTAAGTCATACAAGATGCATAGTAATATGGCTGTTTACCTAACAATAAAATCATCAACCACCTGGCGAAGCAGAATGGCAAACACAACCTAAGACTCATTTTAAAACGAAATAAAAACATGGTTTTATTTCCTACTCAGCGTGTTGTGCACACAATATGAACAGGGGGATGTCTATAGGGCGTCGACTTAATAGCCCCTTTTAACCCCAACGTTATTAGCACCATCTAACCATTTAGCAAAAATTAATTTCCTACAGCATCTGAAATCTGAACAAACCCTGATGTGGAGGGTTAAGATGAACGGGCAAGGTACAATTTTATTAGCATTTTTTTCCTCTTTCCGCCGCCAGCCTCATTTCCTCCTGTGTAATTTGTTGCGCGCCACGGTGTTACTATGAAATTAGCGGTGGGAAAATAACGATATCAATACTTAGGATAACTTTGTAAAAATGTAGTCAAAAAATAACTTGATGATTCGCTGCCATACTGTCAACGTGTTCTAAGAATGCTTTATGTGGAAGTGAAACACGTGTCAAGAAAGTTGATATTCTTTGTAAGAATTGCAAGGTATTTCATATATTGATATTAACATGTATAATATTTATTGTAGACGTATTTACTTTTTACTGGTACCTAACAGATATGCACTAAGTCACTATGTAGATATTAAATTAAAACAGTATGAGTAAGTAACGCATTTAACAAGCATATAATTTTTTATGCTAATGTTTCTAAAACTGTTCCTATAATAATATGTACCTATTCAAAGCGGACTTAATTTTTTTTCATTATGAAATCTACCTTATTTAGAAACCGAAGCATAGGTAATTATTAATTTGCGCAATTTAAATCCGTTATACTGTTTTATTCCAACGTGTAATTAAAAGAGAAAGCATCTGAGATTATAATTCTAATCTTATGTTGCGTATATCTGAAGGTTTGTCTCCGATATTGCAGCTATATAAATTTGCTTATAGCAGATCAATGAATAGGCACAAATCCCGGTGGTGATAACATCATACGATAACGTAACGTCACAAGTTCACGGAATCAATGGGGTATTTTTGTCATTCCTAAAATTAAACGAAGGAAAACGTAACCACTAATCTATTTGAAACGGAAAAACCGCGTGGGTTCCCAGATTTAGAATTTCATTTAAGTAATTTGACGTGCTGATTGTGATTGACGAAACCGTTCCCCTTATTTCTATTTTTATCGCTCCTTCAATCAAAGACTTGAATGTTATCCTTGTTTGGGCAGCCAAGTCGTGCATTACCGAAATTGCATGGAACCAATTCCCTTTATGCGATACATTCGGACGGGCGATTTATTTCGTTTTAGATCTTGTTACGTGGGGAATCTTATGGCTGTTCGATTTAAAATTTTCGCGTTTACCTTATCTTATTTAACGTCAGGTCGGTTACTCTGACCCTGAGGGGTAACTTTCACCCTAATCAATTTTCATTGTCTAGTAATCTTATCTCTAGAACTAACCATCAGCGTATTAAGTATTAATTAGTAGGTATACCTACACGAGTTAAATCCGTTATATTTTAAAATGAAACAATTGTAACGGATTTCATTTTATGTGCTGACGTTTCGAAAAACTTTACAGTTCCATATTCATAGCACGACTGTGCTGACGACAGTCGTATCTGTTATATTTTTTTTTGTTTCAATCCAATGGGTAATAACTGCGAAGGCATCAGAAATTATTCCGTTATACCTAGTTGCTTTAAAAATAATGTTTTATAAATCCCTGTATATGTCATATTCCATTTAGAAAGGTTATTTTCGTGATAAAAATCATGAATGTATGCAAACTTTTATATTATGTTCATTAAATTAATGGCCGTTTATCTAACTTTTATTGACGGACGTAAATGCAGTGAGTAATGGAACACCCATGTAATGGCAGTAGGTATTGAGTAAAATTCAATAAATGAAAGAATGAGTCCCCACGGGGTACCGCGGTCGCTAATAGACACATTGATATATCTGAATCCACCCCGACCGTGTACAAACGAAAGGAAAAAGTTTGATTTAATAAACTCAGTTTACATCGAGCTCGGTTAATGGGAGCATATTTACGGATTCCATTAGGTTTCGTACACATTTCACTGACGCCCAACTTGGGAGCTACTTGTAATACGAAATCCGAGGAACCTTTGATACCTGTTTTTCCGGTTGTTTGCATTTTGTATCCACAAAGAACTCGCAATTTCGATAACCTATAAAATGTAAGGAACATAATTTTGTATAGGTACCTATATAATAAAATTGAAAATAGTACCTACGAGTATCTTTAAATAGGTACGTAATTTACTGATCTCGTGGCAAAGAAATCTAATGGACATTATTTCAAAAAGTATTTAGGTAATTATACTAAATTCCCAAGTTTCCTGTGGTGTATGATAATTTATAACTTAGGGAAGGCAGGGTAGTAAGTAAATTCCTGGTGGTTTTAAGGCCGCCGTATCAGTCGGTGTGGGTTGCGTGCGGCGCGGTATCCGCTCGCTCAAATGTGTACGCGGCCCATCTGAGAAGGATAGCTAATGTAAAAATTCCGACATTTTCTGCAGCTGCTGAACTGAATTAACCACAAAGTTGGCCCATTAATAATTCTGTTTTCGTGTAGTCGGCAGCGGCTAATGTTTCAACGGACTTATTATTGGGAAATTTTGTAATGACTGTTAATATAACGTCACGCCACGGTCGCGATCACGCGAGTTGAGCCACGAATAAGCACAAACAGTACGGTTCAATGCACTTCTGATTAATACCTCATAATAACGGGAACAAGTTAGATTTTCATTAAGTTTTTCTTTGAAAATTGGTTGGTATGTTCGTTCATACGAGTGGAGCACCATAATGTATCTATTGTTATGTTTAAATGTCAAATAGGTACAATGCAAGTCACTACTTAGAGTTTGATAGCTAGAATATTGGATACCTTCCTCGTCTACAAATAGGTAATATTAGGCTGCTGAAAATTAAATCCTGGGTAAGCTTCAGTGTCAATAATATTAAATAAACTTTTCAACACAGATTTAAGGTACCTTAAATATCACACAAGTGCGTAAACAAGCTATACCTACAAAGAAAGAGACTCTTTTTTAACCGCCGTACAGCTTACATAGACTGGAATAAAACAATTATAATGGACCTAACTTGCTTATTTAATTTTATTTGCTAACGTTTCGAAAACTTTACAGTTCCCATATTCGTAGCCGAGAGATAGACTAGGTATCGTCTATTTTCGAAACGGGAACAAATAAAATAAAGTAGGTACCAACGAAAATCAAATTCTTAATATTTTTTTAATTCCAATGTGTAATAACCGCAAAGGCATCAGAAATTATTAGCTTATAATACCTAACGACTTTGTGTGCTTGCTAGGCAATATCAACCGCCGATATATTCAAGATTTATTGCCGTCACCAAACTCTATGTAAATAATTGCTTCGGATCAGCATACATGTATACACGGGCCGCATTCGAAGGCATTCCTTTAAAAAAGAGCTTTGGACGAGAATTCCCCTACACACGATGTTGAATCTTTCGACAGATAAGAGGTACCTTTATCCCTTTCATGTCTCCTCACTTGCGACCATTTTTCATGTCTTTGTTGGCTCGTGGTAGGTATTAGGGAGCCCTCACGCTCAGTAACCCTCCGTTTGTGAAGATTTAATATATATATTTTAAATTTTATAACGCCATTCAGATTCCATGGCATTGTTGGGTAACACATGTAGGAATTTAATTTTGTCTGGTACGAGTCAATATGGTTAGATTTTTATTAAGGTTTTTTTTGTGTACCTTCCTAAGTATCTTGTCGTATTTTTAATAATTAGGTATTTAAAATAAAACGTTTTTAACATTACAATTAATACTAATGACCAAAACCTAACTACTTATATTTTTTAAATTCGGCCATAATGTAAAATTTTGATATAAAACTCCTAATTTAATCAAGCAAAAATTACCAATCGGTAATTTGTTATAAACATGCTACTTATGAAAAGGTATAGGTAAGATATAAAGGCCAAACATAAACAAAACACGCGCGCTAGCTGACTTCGAATGTACATAACAGCGAAGTAACGATTTGTTAACTGGCCCCAAGCCCCGTTAACAGAGCTTTGGGTTCTTAAATCAAACAGAAAGGAGAACTTTGTTGGAGCTAACCGTGCGAGCTGGTGCGGGTGTGGAGAAGTCAGACAACACAACAGTAGGAAAAGGAGGCTATATTAGAACAAGTATCTACCTAAGCACCAAGTTAATAGACTCAAAAACACTCATGTAATCATTCTGGTGCCTTCGCGGTTATTACACGTTGGAATAAAACTCTATAACAAATTTAACGTATCGCACCCTGATAATCAAAACGTCATTATACAAAAAAGTCGATTTTTGGCTACGAGGGTTTGAAGTTTACAATCAGAAAAAATGTGACAAACATATACTTTTTTAATAAATTCGTATGTTTAAGTACGGTTTTACTAACTACAAGATACCTTTTATTATCTCAGGTATCCAAATATTTTTTTTATTCATAAACGGCTTCATTATTAAGGTTTATGTAATTTTTTAGTGTCAATATTCCACAAAATTTTATATAGTGTCAGTTTTCCATATTTTTGTTTCTACATTTTTTATATTTTATGGGCAATAATGACATCATACCTTTTAAAATGTTTGCATTTTATTTAAAACACAGTTTAAAAGTATTTAAACAACTTTATAAGTAAGGGGTTTTCACTTCAGATTGTGTAGTTTGTCTATATGATTGAAATTTCTACTTAAAAAGCCTATTTCATGCATGTTTTTAGAGTTGTTAAAATATAACCAACACCAAATTCAATTTTAAAAATTTTCCACACATTTCAACTTGAAAAGCTTTCCTAAATCTTAATAACGTTTTGTCCAATAATTACGTAATGTAAAATCTTAGAATTACATTCAGAGATTCGCTCGCATTCGAAGTGACAGTGAAAAAACTGATGAAAAACTGTAATTCGTTTCGGGCATTTTCAGATCTCATAGTTTATGTATCCTCTGAAGATGGAGAAGGGTAAATAAGCGCCGCATTATGCAGAGCAGCAAAAGAATGAGTTAAACCGAATTTCAGTTAACAATCACCAAATATTCAAACAGTTATTTGGTAAAAGTCAGACATTTTTGCAAGCGTTGCAGAATATACACTACAAGTTTCCGTGACAGAACCTGAAGTGCATGGCAATAGGTACATAACACATAACATAACAATTAATTATTACAATACTTTGACACTTTATTTAACTACTAAAAGCTAGTAGAAGAATTGACAGAGCTAGATGATGAAGAAATGCTAGAACTGCTCGACAGATTAGGAGGTTTTTGGCATTAGGAAATTTGCTTCTAGTATTTTTATTGGTTTTCGTGGTTTGGCAACAGTTTTAGATGAGCAGGATAAGTAAATAGTAGTATTCTTTCATTATAATAAAACTACAAAAACAAATTGTATCATTATTAGAACAGAAAAAGTTTTGTTTCAAGTTAAGTAGGTACCTAATTTAATTATCCTCTAAATAGATTACCGTCACTATACCTGAAGTGACTCTCTCCTTTGATTAAAATTTATTTTCCGTGTTGCCAAAAAAACTGGTAAAAGTGACACTATACAAAATAATACAATAACCCTGTCTTAGTTAAGTCGAATTATAAAAAGAATACTGTCATTAAGACTAAAGTGACGTTATTACATTAAATTTTAATTTGCAAAATTTAAAAAAATACGTTATGTAAAAGTGACATTTTTCGTATAAGATCATTATTCCGTTAAAAAAGACAGCACTTTCATGATAATTTTAAGACGTAACGACATTAAACCAAAAATGACGAGCTTCTTCGTCGATAAACTTCTATCACTGTCAATTTACGCGTTGCTAATGATAAAACGCCACTATTCCGATGAGTCGAGGTCTCATCCCCACTAAATGACAAAACGACACTAGCGCCTCCAGGCGCTGTAAGTGGAGTTAGAGCCACCAGTGTCTTTGTATTATGTAGTTTACTGTTAGCCCAACTAGATGGCATTATTAGTTTAAAAAGTGCGTTTTTCGTATAGTGACGTTTTGATTATCAAGGTGCGGTATGTTATTTTATTTGCTGACTATCAGTCATGCTGCCTTGCGTATATGGGAGCTGTAAAGTTTTCGAAATATCTACAAATAAAATATACTACGCGAGTGAAATCCGTTATAGCGTTTCATTCTAACTCTTGTAAATTTCATTTCAATTGAATGATTTATAATGTATAAGAGTATATTCTTACTTTTAATAAGATATCTGTGAAAGGAACGTATATTTGTGCATTCTGTTTAATATATTATTATTGTATTCTAGCCGTGCTGCTATAGTTATAACAGACTTCTCGGAAATTTAAGGGAGATCTATAACTTAATTGACTCCGTAGAATAGGATATAGCGCCTTCTGGAACACTATTTAGACCTAAATTGACCAAAGTGCAAATATTACCCTACTTACCTACCGACTTAACAGTGTAATGTTTTTAACGTAACTAACTGAAAATTATGACAATATAATATAATATACTTAATGTAATCATTTATTGTGTAATTGCTTTCATTTTGATGCTAAACTTTTTTGATTGGTGATACTATACTGTAAACGTACACTGCTTTTAAATTAATAAACTAAATAAAAATATTATGTTTGTGTAAATAAAATATTATTTAGCATTCTTAATTAAATTCCTAATATATTTTCCATTTTCAATCTTATCTTATTCAAGGGGTGTGCACATCGACTATCTTTCGTGCTTACCCTTCATTTGGCCTAATTCTAAAGCTTCATCTTCTATGATAAACATGTTTTTACAGATCAACCTTATGCATTCGATTTCGAGTATTAGCAACATTGGTAATTTAGGCATTAACGGCTACAAACATCCCAACTACAACAGTCAAAACATTCATATTGCTAGCAAATCGCCCCAGGCGCTTATTACCCTAAACCGCGTAATAAATCGTTGCAGCATTACTGCAGTACAATTTATACTACGCCACTAGTCAGTGTAACTTTAGATTGCGTCCACATTATAAGGGATAGCGTAGCGGACAAAAGAGTTTGTTTTTTCTATTCCTTATCTAAACTTAGGTACCTACGTACCTACCTATCTATAAATTATGAATGATACAACCTTAATGGATGAAAGTATTAAAATAATTATGACAAGAAATAGATACCTACTACTTAATACTTCTTTTTAAAACTCAAGGACCCTGCATAATGAGATTTTGACAAAATCCTATTAGGTCAATAATAAAATATTTAACTCCTAGGACCTGGTAGTCTAATGGGTATTCTAGTACTGTGAAAAATCTGTGGATCGGCTTCATGTGGTGCACTGTATAGGCCCGTGGCTAATGGCAGGATAATATTATTAAGTAAATTACCTAATTGTAACTCATTTGGTATAGAACCCATAAGTTAACTACTGTGCCAAGTGAAACGATTTTTTTATTAATACCTACCTACCTAAGTACATGTACCATGGACTAGACACATATGTAACGATGACAGGTAAAAGATAATAATATACAACCAAAGACTAGAATGAAGTATAAGAGCTCTTGTACGAGATTATGCTAAACATTTTATATAAAATTTTCCTGAAATCTGTTCACGGCTTTTTGTCCGCATATCAGGTGTCAAAGTTAAGGGAGTACCGTTGCGTATTAATTTAATTTTCATATGTTTCTGTCCCCTGTGACTTTGTCGACAGATGACTGTTTTTTATAGCGGGGGTTTTGCACCCGATTACGAACATACATACTTATTTCATTTTATTTTTCATTTGATTATTTTAAGGTGAGCTTAATCTGGTAGGTACTGTAAGTTATTTTAAGTCTTACACTTATTTAAGTACCTACCTATCTACCTACTTACAAATTAATAATTACGCGTATTATCTGTGATATTTTACGATCTGTCAAAATTACTATTAATTCGTTTAAAAGTAGGACGCATAGCTAGGTACCTTACCTATTCATCCCTACTAATATTATAAATGCGAAAGTAACTCTGTCTGTCTGTCTGTTACGCTTTCACGCTAAAACTACTGGACCGATTTAAATGAAATTTGGTACAAAGAAAGTTTGGATCCTGAGAAAGGACATAGGCTACTTTTTAACCGACTTCAAAAAAGGAGGAGTTCCACGCGGACGAAGTCGCGGGCAGAAGCTAGTATCCAATAACTGGCCTTCATTGTAATAAAAAGTGAAAAAGTGCGTAAATAAATCTACTGGAAGATTTTAAGTGTTTAATTTGAACAAACACGTAAGTAGAAAAAGATTGCTAATGAGGGTGAGTCAATAATTTGTTTGGTCCATAGAGATACAGACGAAATCGCAGTACCTACATGTACTTCTCATAGTATAATAACATGTACCCATTACAAAACCTAAATTGTTAGAAATGAAATAGAACACATGAATTTTCGTTGTATTCTTAACTGTTTTCCAACATAAAACAACGATGAAAATTAGTGCCCGTTTCCAAGCTAGCATGTCCTTCGTGGAGTACAAGTTTCACACAAATCACTCCGGCACCAATTATTAATCGGTCGATCTTTTTAAACTTTTTTCCAGCACGCCAAGGTAACATTAAAGTTTGTAGTGCATTTGCGTGGCGTAATCGCGTGACGTTGAGCCTTGCTTAAGCATGTCGCCTTCTTAGTTAGATTTTATGTTAGATCTTAACAAAATTTAACTTGTAATGAGACTAACTACAATATCTTTCTGAGATAATTAAAAGGTACATGCTTATAATGCATTGCACGCACCTGGTCATGTAGCTGTTTATATATTTGGCGACACTCTTTACCAATTTGTTTTTAAACCATTTATATTTTTAAATACTCTTTTGTTTTTTCGCTTATAGGCACTTGATTTTAAATTTAGTTAGGTACTACATGATTAGGTAATAGGTATCAAGGATATATTGTCGTAATAGATATGTTTTTCTTTTTCATAAGGAGTTTTTTTTTTACCGTATTTCACAACATTAAAATAAACATAATAGCTTTGTCGAGACTATGCAAATTCAATTACAGCTCGAAATATCATATTTTTTTAATTAAAATTAATGTTTAATTATTATTAAATTTCAATTTCCCCTGGGTTACATTCTATAAAACCCTTTGAGCGGCATACTCATAAAATCAATTAATTTTAATTAAAAGCGACAAAACAATTTTTAACGGATTTCGTTAAAAGTGGTCAACGTCTGGCGGAAATTTATATTAATTATAATAAGTACCTACTGTTTTAATTTTCAGTAATTTTTAATACTGACATTATTAACCAATTTCATCTTCGTGTTATTTTAATTTGAGTTTATTGATAATTTCATGAATACATATTATAGTCCAAGATCCCAGAGCGATCTGACGTAACTTATTTTCTCACGAATGAAACCTTAAGATTTCAGTAGCGTCTCGTGTGCCTTGAATATCTATGCACTTGTTAAAGCTGTCCGAGTGACACCTGGGCTGGAACCAGGTGAGAAAGGTAACTAAAAATAAAAGTTATCTTACTTATTTTCTCATGGCTGATTTTTATATATATATTGCAAAATAATATTTTAAAGTAATGGATATTAGTGTCAGACACTTGTGATTGACCAAAACTTTTGTTTTGGTCAGACGCTTTTAAGCTACCCAAATAATGGATAACTGTTATTTTTAGTTACCTTTCTCACCTGGTACCAGCCCAGGTGTCACTCGGACAGCTTTCACAAGTGCATAGATATTCAAGGCACACAAGACGCTATTGAAATCATAAGGTTTTATTCGTGAGAAAATAAGTTACGTCAGATCGCTCTGGGATCTTACTCTATTAAGATAAAATAAAACTGTTCTTAGATAACTATTTAAATATTGAACAGCAGCCATTACAAAAATATACCTAATCTCTTTAAAAACAAAATATTGACATAATAAATTGCGGCGTTTTATTGCATACACAAAGTGCCTATTTACATACAGATAACAAGATAGCTAAACAATTATTTATCACGATTTTATACGTGAAATGTTATTTGACAATACATTTAAAAGTTTACCAAACTACTTAAATTGTCACTCACATTTTAACCTCTAGACAAAATCACGCAAGCGCTAAAATATCAGACAAAAGTAAACCAAATTTCAAAATGTTTGCAAGTTTCTCTTTAAGTATTATTTTACTGGAAACCACAAAAAGTAAAGTGGCTTTCGTGTTATTTTATTTGAAGCTAGATTATAATATAATACGTACTTTTCTTTCTAATACTAAAAGCTAAAAAATATATTGCGTCTTAAATCCTTTTGAATATTCTTTTTATCTTAACACTTACCTTTTTAGAGATTTGAATATATTTTATATCATTGGTATTAGAGGCAAGGGCGTGTGTTGTATAGAATGCCTACTCTGCAAAATCTATCACTGCACGCACCTAAATAAAAGTTATAAACATAATAACGCTTTACCTTATCTGTCGTTTATTTTTCCTACCATTTTTGTTAAATAGCTGAAAAGTCAGTAACCCATATACTTCGCTAATTTGATTAGTTACAAAAAACTGTGTTAGACTATCGTCAACTCAATTGGCTACGAATATGGAAAATGTAAAGTTTTTGAAACTAGAGCAAATAAAATAAGTATTATTATTATCTGACAGGTACCTACTTTAAAAAATAGTACATTACGCACTTTATTTTACTGGCCGAGGTCAGTATACTATTTTTCTGTTCGACGAAGCCAGAAAGCGGCAACTTCATTTAGCGCAGCGGCCAGAAAGTTGGCGCTTTGTGGCCGGAGGACAGAAAAACACATTTTTTAAGAAATCGTAATAAGAACATTAGGTTATTGATCATTAAGTAACATTGAAAAAAACTATTGCATCAGTTTTATTCACGTAGGTTTATTATAACCGCATCATTATCGTAAAACAAATGAACGTAACAATAATATTAATAATATTACTAAAACAACTACTTACAAAAAAAGAAGCAGCGTTGTATATAAGTACAAAAAACAAAAAGCGTAATTTAAACAAAACGCAACGTGTTCTATCTCTTTAGTTCAAAATGGCAATCATAGTCCATCGCATAAAAGTAAGCTGTCATTTTATACCCTCCCGATATGAGATCTCGATAAAACTCCAGAAAGGACGGTGGAGTCATAAAAGCGGTGGAAGGACGAACGTGACTGCGATATGCCGGTGTTTAATTCTGAAACTGACGGAGACGAGATTTTAATGAGAGATCAACGTTTTCAATTACGCTCATCTCACTTCTTTCACCGAGTTTTACTTTGGTCTTTATTGTCTTTCACGGCTGTGACAAGCTCACTTTTCATCACGAAACAGGTAATGTCGACGTTGCGATGTATCTACAGTACAACAGTTCAGTACTTTTGTATTAGCTGGAAAACGAAGCGGTGCTGGAAAGTAAATTAAATTGTTTAAAAAGGTTGCATTATTAAAATACTGGCCGGTTGTAATTTATGGAGGAAAGTTTCGGTACGACGCCATCTTGTATTTTAACTAAACGATTATTTCTTAAATTTAATTAAATATGGCTATTATTTATATTCTTTAAACGTATTTAATTTAGATAATTATTTAACGATATTTTAGAAATTAAATTATCTGTTATGCACACAAATATAAATATTTAAATATAATTTCTCTTTTTAAAATTTGGAGATCAAAGCTAAACTAGATTTATGCAAGAACTAAGCCGAATTATATATTAAATGTGTTGTCTGTGAATACTGTAATTGTCATACATGTCAGAATATTTTCTGCCAAATTAAGTTCTGTTCTGTACGTTTGTTACTGTTCTACAGATACAACAATAACATAGGTCTACCTAATTAAATAAATAATACTTAGGTACTATCAACTGTGCTGGCGATGTTACACCTTTAAGGCAATAATCGCTTGAACGACCCTGGTACCTGGCGGCTGTGTGTGAAGCAACAAGTGCCAGCAATTTTTTTCTAAAATGGCGTACCCCGAAAGCATCCGATAGTACGTGTGTATAATAATATCGAGACAGTCATATTCGCACGTCTACCTAAACAACGCGGCAAAGTGACATATCGAAATATTATGTCACTCCATTTAAGACTTTAGATCTGCACATTTAAATTTGAATTCATGTGGTGACGCAATTCGAGATGTCACACTATTCTGGTAAAGGTGCGATATAGACATAATGGCCCCTAGACAAGGTGCCAACGTTCATCGTTAACGTTAAATATGGGATTTGACATCCGCAAACGACTGTCACGTACGTCACAAACGTTCGCGGATGTCAAATCCTTTACATTTTAGTGCTAACGTTTAACGTCAACGTTGAACGTTGGCACCTTGTCTACGCCCCAATGGAGTGGCTATAATTTGAATTTAACCTTACTTTATAAATTCAATGAATTTTGACAGTAAACTTGCTTTGTAACAATTATACTTGTTTAGGACCGTTAGGTGTACCTGTGGTTTTCACACAATGGTTGCGTAACCTTACCAAAGAATGCTCAAAAGGCACTTAAAATGATAAACAAGAGCAAAACCCGACATCAAAGTAACCTGACAACTCTGGGATTATTGGATTTATTTTACTTCCAAGTCTACTCTTGAGAATAACAGATAAAAAGCACTTTTATGTTATATTTTTTACATCTTACCCTTATATTTCACGTTATATTACCTTTGTGTTGACTCGAAGGGACTTTCAATACTATAAGCTAATATTACACAGTAATATTAGTAGATTATGTGATTACTTTACCATCCTAAGCCTTACTAATATTAAAAACGCTTAGTTTGTAACAATATAATATGTTTGTTACTCTTTTACGCAAAAACTACTGTATGGATGAACCTTTACAATAATATAGCTTATACATCAGAATAAAATATAGGTTGTCTATATGTTGGTGAGGAATGGACTGTAGTGCAAACAATAGGATAAAGGAAGTACTCATCCTGCGCAGGCGGAGTCGTGGACAGAAACTAGTAGATCACATTTTTAAGGTCATTACTCAAAAGCGAATGACGTAATCAGCCTACTAAATAATTGCTATCTACTATCTTTTTGATATCTGATATGAATTAATTAAATAAGTAGTTTAGCAATATAATTACCTATAACGATTAAAGAAACTAGATATTTTTGTATCAATGTCGGTTATACAAAAACATTATTTAAGGGCCTACATAATTTTCATAAAATATATTTACTTTGCATTAAATACGTACCTATAATATACACAGGTTTTCAAACAAAACATCTTCCGTGTCAGACGGAACACCTCTAAAATTCAAAAACAACTGTCCGTTGTCACAAACATGATACCAACTTGGCGCGTTTCTATTTCTAGTCACAATAAGCGCCACTGAGCGCCGAGTTTTAGTTTTTGTCCGGACTACAAATAGCGCTTCTTCAACACAAGCACATTGTTTGTTGACCGCTGCCCGTGTTTATGGCCTAGAAACACCGACACCAAGCCACTAAAAGAGATTTATTAACACTTTATTCCAACCTTATATGTGTTTGAGCCAAGTCAAGTGCAAAAAACATGGCATGTGAAAACACGTATTTTCTTTGATGTATGTTTGTAAATTATTATATTCGGAGAACATAGATTAGTATAGTAAAAGCAGAGCAAACATGTCGATTCAAATAATTTAGTGATATAAATAACGTTTGAACCAATTATTATTGAATTGTTTATAGGAAAACCCACTTAATTACACGTAATTAAATCCGATGTTTTATTAACCAAAATATTCAACGTTCGTAATATTATAAACATGCCAGAACGCAATAAACTCCGCAATAAGGAAAATTGTACAAATTTAAATTTCAAATTATAATGAATAACGAAAACAGTTCAAAAAGATTAATTTTCTGTAATCATTGAATACATTTCTCGAAAGAGTTTTTCATTAACTGGAGGGCTTTCGGTTGATCTTCGTGTATTTTTTCTAACGAATCCATTTTAATTTGGCAATATTTTTAAACTTCCAAACCTTAATTTAAACGGCCGTAAAGTGCTTTTCAGAGCTCGGCTGTCTATCCTCTTTACCTCTTGCCAGTTTTTCAACGACGACATAGTTTTAATTGGAGTCCTTCCGCTTTGCTTAAGGTCTCTTAATTGAATTTTTTGCATTTTAATTTGAAAAGACTTAATTTGAATCTGAAAGATTTTAATTCATCTCATTTAAAAATTAAGAGTTCTTTGAATAAGAACATAACTCAAGTACCTTTATAAATTAGGGTGGGCGGAGCCGCTTCGCGGTTTTGAAATGTGCCTCGGACGTGCCTGTTGATATAAGATATAACTACCTACTCACTCCGTACAGATAAATTAAAAATAAATCCACAATTTCACTTTAAAAATCTGAACGTCTTATTATAATATTATTTTTAGATTTCAGTCAGCGGAAAGGTGTTAGGAAAAATGACGACCATATAAAATCACTGCATTATTTGACAGGTCCGCCATTTTTCTCCGCGAACTAAAGCGTAACCCTTTTATTCATGAACTCTTTAAGTCTTCAGTAGCTATACTTTTGTCTTTTACTTTAAAAAAGCAATATTCCAACATGTAAAGTATTTTATCGATCGCTACAAAATGTAAAACATGTTTACTAAGTTAGTTCAGTAGATGTGAATCAGAGTTAAGTAGAAACGTCAAAAGTCACGGAAGAGTGTTGCAAAAACTCAATTAAAACTTTAGCTAATATGTACGGAACATAAGAAACTCCATCAGGCGGGTCTCTTTGTTTCTCCTTGTTTTTGTATTGAACTATTTCAATGATTATCTGTGGTTTTGTGGATTTGAACGTACGTTAAACTTTTCACTTTAGTCTGTATTGAAGCAGATCGATTAAAGTGTATTGTTAAAGTGTGCCTTTTAGTGCTCACGATACGATTTAGTCTATATGAATATGTGCTTACAATCAATTCAGAATTTGTGGCTTAATTTAGATAATTAACAAATCGTAAAGATAAATTGTCTAGTAAGAAAATATCTATTTATAAGAATACATTGACAATGGCAGCAGTAACTTGCTTGTTTAATTTTTAGATTATTTTTGCTGTGGATTTATTTAGAAGGCAGGTCTTTTTTCTTCCGAATAAAGATATTCGCACAGTTCGAAACACTGAAGATACTTCGTCTAGGATAGAACACAAAGTTCCTTGCAAAGAATACCCCCCAAAGACTCAAGTTATCCAACTTTACAAATGACACCAAAGAGACTCCTATAATTCACAGGCTACTGTCAAAGTTGGAACTTGTTTTAAATTTTTATCAACATAAGGGAATGCTGTTTGGCCCCTGTCCGTGGTTCGGTTTTTAAAAAAGTTAAGGAAACAAAAAAGATCCAGTAATGCAGCATTTCCTTTTATTTATTTTTTGTATTTTTTCAAATCAGTAAATATGTAGGTAAGACGAACTTGGTCTTAATGAAAACCTAGAATTAATGGATCGTAGACAGTTCTTTATTCATGAGCAATTTTAAGGTGACCACACAGTTCAAACATCAAATTCTATTGTAAGTAAGAAGGTTAAATTGGCCAGTATTATCTACATATTATTATAATACCTATCTGACGGGCTAGAACACACTAGAACACGCAAGAACAGGCTAGAACGCGTCAGAATATGCTAGGACACGTCAGAATACGTCAGTAAATAGTTGTGAGAACACTCAAGAAAATTCTGATATAAGTACATATTATATAAATATGCAATGGCATAAAATGCATGGCTCGTTCTGTATATCTAAGTTTTAGAGATAAGTTTTGTTTTTATTTATTTTTGTATGTGCACCAAATAAATCATTATCTATCTATCTATCTATCTATCTATTCAAGGTTAAAATAATAAATATGCCAGTACCTATTACATAATAATATGTGACCTTTATCATGTCTAACACGCTCTATGAATTTAAATACAATTTCTAAAGACATCTTTACTACACTAATACCAAATAAAACAACATGGAAAAACATAAAAAATGAGGATAGGTATATTAAAATTTACGTCTGTACCTACATCGCAGGTAGACATACATTCACTCGCGAATCTTTGAGTGTCATATGTCGGTGTATGCCCGGCAACAGCGATACAGTACATTGCGTACCTACATCTGAATAAAACATTCCTTCAAACTTGAACATGACACCTCTTCTTTGTTTTCTCTGCGTCACTCGTCACAAGTCGAGAGGCGCTCAAAATGCTTCAGACATTTTAACATAGATACGAGCATAGCTGTTTTAACAACGATCATAAAAGAGCTTGAATTTCAAATTCGAATAGGCGAAGCAGCGTTTTTAAATGGAATAGAATTTGAAAAGATATGCTTTGAAATATTCCTGTTGCGACATGGCGTAATAGATAGTAGCATCGCCCTGTATGCATAAAGGTCTTCATCTTTGTCTGGTAAAAACAGTACTGAACTGCAATAGGTATTCGTGTAATAAAAGTACCTAGGGCGCAATTTTATTTTAATCTACTTGACCATTATTTTACTATCGGATTTCTTTTTACAAAGATTTTAAATTGCAAAGGTCTTTCTCTACCCCACGATCAGAAGTATTATATATATATATATATATATATATATATATATATATATATATATATATATATACATATACCTGACTAAAATTACGACCTTACTATCATTATAGGGATAACTTTATCTCGTCAATCGAAATATTAATTTCGAATCACATTAATTGATAACCCATATAATAAACCATCTGCTATCTTATTATATTATCGATTGTCAATTGTCTAATCTATCATTCACTAATCTGCAAAAGAATTTCTTTGCCATTAAAAAAGACATTTCTTACAACAAAGTCCGACTCGTTATATGGCCAAACAACTCTGAAACATTCAATTACATCAAGCCAAGATCCTGTAACAAACCTAATATACTACAGGTCGGTTAAACAAACCCTGAACCACCTAACATTCTAACAATCTACGCTTACCCAAGACCGTGTCGGTAGAAAGATATACATTAGATAGCACACACGTCCTCATGTCAAGTGACTTCGACAAACACCTAGTATGCCTGAGGCATTTGTCAACTTCATGGACAAGGTACTTCGACCCGATACAGGAGCTCTTAGGACGGACACGGCACTGCAACTAACATTACAGTGGACAAGCATTGTGTAGACAAGTGCTCTCTAGAACAGGTGCACGTGAAAAATAGATCTGGGGTCACACTTTGTGGATTGATATACTTAGAGTAGACGTTGAAAGGTATCGTTTTAAAATGTGTTTTGGTTTATGTTGGTTGTTAGATTATGTCCAGAATTTCTACCGGGGGATATTAATAGGTAGGTACAATAACCTACCTAGGCACAATAATATTTTTTTTTGAAAAGATGTAATAAGGGCATGATCCGAATTATTAGGCTAGTTGGTTGGTAGGAACTCTCTTCTTTTCCTTTTGTTTAAAAATGCCATAATTTTAAAGTAAAACTCGGGAAAGTTTATTAATAATCGAAAATGTGAATTGGTTAAAATCAATTAAAATGCTCGAATATTATGCGATTTAATTATCATTTTTTAGGCAAAATTTAATAAACGAAACTGGTTTTCATGAAACGCGGAGCAGAAAATAATCGCAAGAAAGCTTTGGACGGAAGGGGACGCCTGATTTGTCAAAGGATTTACTAGCAATATTTTTTTCACCAGACCTTTACAAATTTGTTATGCAAATGGAAAGCCTTACACTTCCTTAATTATTTCACAGGCCTTCGCCGAGCTCAAAGTCCTTGTAATATTTTATGACATAATTTAAAATACTGTCTCGGAGTAAATTGTGTGTTGTAGACTCCATTGAGAATCTTGACGCGTTTCGATACTTTACATTGTTATTTTCAACCCGTTTTCCATTAAAGTTAAGAGTTCACTTTCCATTTCAATATCCTTCCAAAACAAACTTGCATAATAACATCTAATGATCTTTGGCTACTATATAAATAAGTCTTCATTGGGTATGTCGACTGCGTAAAGAAAACAGAATTCTATTTAGTCCGTCAGTTAGGTTATTGACAATGTTCGATTGAGAAAAGAAAAAAATACATGTCCAATAGTTTATGGTAATCTACTAGATGAACAAAGAAAACAGTAATGGTCGTCATACATTTATTTACAAAAGAATTTACTAATAAATATTACCAAAACGAATATATTCTATCTAATTTTATTCAGTAGTTGATAGTCTGTATATATTATATTCATTATCATTTAATTAAGCCTCCCATCATTTATCTAACTAAACTTTGATTTTGAAAAATATGATGTTCGACTTTTTTTAATATAGTCATTATAATTACCTGTATCGGCACATCAGCATAATACCTAATTTATTATCAAAGTTACCTGAAAGATTTTATACTCAGATAGTGAAATAATAAGATCACTTAGCACAAACAAATGAGACTTAGTAAGTTTTAAGACCCTGTCGATTTCTCTTAGCGAAGTTTTAAGGTCCTTTGGTTGCATCAGCTCTCCCTTTATCTCGGCAAAGACAAATCAAGTTGAATCTAAGGATTACTCACACGCATACGAAACATTTTATCGGACGGCAGAAAGTTTTCCCTCAAAGATATCTAAAGCCTCCAATCTTTGTACAAAAGAACTCGGCTTAAACTTTTACTTCCTAAGGCTTTAATAATAGGTCGCTTTCTTTTGCGGGATTGCGCCATTTGAAGAAAATCCAGTATTATTATTTATCGAGACTTCTGCTCAATCGACATTAAAGGAACAATTTTGTTGTTGTACAAACGAAAGTTTGTTTAAAGGTAAACGAACGTTCCGGAAATCGCTCGACAAGTTTGTAATAAATCGAGATCGTTTAGAAAAAGGAAATTGTGCGGAAAAGTAACTTAAATACTTTTGACTACTAGTATAATTCAAGTTACACTGTTTGAGTAAATTAAAGTTATTTTAAAGTGCAAGAAAATAAATGTTCCTTGCTTACCCAGTTAACGTACTAAAATAAAAACAATTAAAATTATCTCTGGCAGCTAAATTTAAATGCAAAGTAAAGAAGGCAGCTAATTGAGTTTCAGTATAAAGCAGTAACTATAAGTACAATAAAGTTCAGAGAGAAAATGAAAAAATAAAATGCTATAAGTTGTTTGTGAGATTGAGTCGCGGCCGGCTGCGCAGGCGAGGGCGGGCAAACGGAGTTGCCCTCTAATAAAAACTTCGCAAAGTGGCCACCGCACATTTTTATTCTTTTTTGAACAACTACTAACAATGCCTTTCCTAATATTTTTCGTTTTTACACGTGAACTTTCAAACAGGGATTGTTACTTAATCAATGGAGTTTTTCGTAGCGGATTCATTTTATGAAAATTTTAAATTATGAAATAGTAGATGGGACGCAATTAAACCATGTTGATAAATAGATAAATGGAACCCTTTTCACTATTTAAAATAAATTACATTAAAAGGATTGTCAGCGTAAGTAAAATTCAACTCTAAGAGTTCTAAGACGCGTTCCGTACAAATAGTACCTATTCAAAAAACAAAAAATGAACATAATTATAATCATTTTTAACAAAAACAAATACATGCTCGATTTTCTTTGAGACACATTCAAAAGCGCTCAAAATTAAATGATACACCTTAAGTAATCGAAACACTACCATGTTAGGTAATTATCTGGACATACGAAGAAGCGCAAATCAAATCTTAACAACAGTCGACCTAATTGAAAGTCACTCTATCACTTTGAATATTAGTTACTGGAACTTTTTAATGAAAGCGGCCTGAACCGAAAAATACTTCAACCTCAAACACGCAAAGCTGCAGAACTACGAGACCGGAATAATGTTTGGGACAGAAAAAGTTTTGCGCTTTGAACCCTAGCGAGGGTAAGTGTTTTGCATTTTGGCCCACGCAGCCTGCATACCAATGTGTAAAAGGATTGATGTTTGCACAAAGTTACGCAAAAACCTGATGGCAACTATGTATTTAGCCAATGCGTAAACATGACGCTGGCTAGTTGTACTGCAGCGCTACTCGGGAGCGAAGAGTCATAATATGAACCTTGTATCACTGTCTGCTCCCTATTATAAATCTTGTATGACTTAAAGTCATAATATCCCCGTTCTACAAAACAGGGCCGTTTTAAACTAACCCCGTAAAGAAATGCTACCATAAAAGTAGGTTAACTTTTATGGTAGCATTTCTTTACTTTTCGGCTGCTACATTGGTATTGTATTGGTATTGGTGGTGGGCTCGTTTTCCGCACTTGATCCGCAGGTCGGGCCGGTGCGTCGAGATGCCGGCTAGTCCGTCAGCCAGCCTAGCTCCGTCCAGAAGCGCAGGATCTTCCTGGTGTCTCCGCAAACATTAATAACAAATTAGTTATAATATAATAATTTCTGATGCCTTCGCGGTTATTACACATTGGAATGAAACCACTATTAACGGATTTAACTCGCGTATTTTTATTTTATTTTATTAGCTGACGTTGCTACGATTATGGAAACTGTAAAGAATCCGAAACGTCAGCTAATAAAATAAAATAAAAATACGCGAGTTAAATCCGTTAATAGTTGTTTCATTCCAATAGTTATAATAATATGACAATAAAGAAGCAAACAGTCATACAATATCTATAACCATATGACTGTTTGTTTCCAAAGATATTTATTATTATTTATTTATTATACAGTCATACAATATCTATAACCACATGACTGTTTCCTCCCTAATAGCAGCTCTGTGCACATCCTTTATACTACGAGCGATGTTAACGAACCATATTGTTAAAAAGTGCTTACCTAAGAGCCTACTAAAGTTCCTGAGTAGAACGCAAGTTCCACATAAGTAGTACAGAGGTTGTATAAGAGCGTTCACTGTTACACACTGTGGTAGGTACAGCCTTTTATGCCTAACGTTATAGAAGCATACAAAATGCTTGTGTACGTGACCTTGGAAGCTAATCTAATGCACATACTATACACTAGCCCTGTTAGGATTCGAACCTACAACCTCCGGTTCCGAAGTCAGGAACTCAATCCCTACGACGATATTTTATTTCAAAGCTATGAAATCATAATCATAAAGACTGATTATTAATCCAATCTTAGTTGAATTTTTCAATACTAAAACCTTGTGCTTACTAATGTACTTAACTTGAGAATGGTTTGAACAATTAGGTTCATAATAATTGATGCAATAAAAAACACTTCAACTAATCTTGTTCCTCCACACAATTTCCCAAGCGACACTGGCTGTCTATATATGTAGTTCTATTTTTAAATTTCTTCTTTTTAGTTTTTCAATAGAACATTAAATTAATGAGGTTATTACTTTCCTCGGAACACAATAAAGTATTGTTGTAAGTTGAAAAAGTACAGCCGTCAAAAGAGTAATTAAGTTAGTGGGGGCGCAGCAAACATTGCTAATTTAGCTACCATCCGAAAGGTACGGACTGTTACAATACAATACGAACTTTTTACTTGTGTTTTGTTTTTATTGTAATTTAATACAATGGAATAAAGTCTATTCTTTCAACACATAGATATAAAATAGGACGGACACTGGTCACGGTTAATGAAAAGCACCTATTTTAGTTTTTTTTTTTGTAATAATTATTTGTTTTATATAGTAAACTTAAGTTGCGAATGGCAACATTCTCGCTGATCGATTATTGGCTATTTTGTATATTGACGAATGGTGGACTAGCAAGGGTATTTATAATATTAATTTTAAATTTATAAGCGTATGGACCATTTTTTTATAAATTTACATAGCTATATCTAAAGGGAGCTAACTCAAAGACCTGAAAATTTGAGTTATGCACACCATCGAATCCCTTACAGCAAAACCTACCTATTAATAAACCAGATTTCAGATAACTCTTCTAGCTTTATTTTAAAAACAAATCATAAACTATAAATCTAAACAGAAAACTCCTGCGTGCATATGGACATATCATATTATTATATCGTGAATATGGATAGATCAGTTTCCGCCTCTCTTGAAAAAATAACTTTTATGAGTTAGCTCCTTTTAGATCTAGGTGTGCGATTTCATAGTTGTGTTGCTTGTAGTTACTTGAAGTAAATAAATAAATGAAACGTACAAAAACAAATATTTATTCATAATCGAGGTAAGATATTACAGTAATTATGTACCTATCTACTCATCTTGACTGTGGTTTAAGTATATTTACCTATATATGCACACACGATATATTAATAAACAGCCTCTCCCTTATAATACCCGGTCAATGCCCTTTAATATAATAATTTTACTGGAATTCATTAGTCGTATTCGATATCAGAGATAACGGATGCTAATTGGACCCCGGGGCAATGAAGCCTAGTAGGTTTCATATTATTTCGTACCTGCTCGTGTGTAATGCGCAATATGAGTGATGGTTTGGTAATTGATAGTTAAAAGTTGTTAATACGGAATAAACACTATTACAGCATAACCGACAGGTAAACTAGAGATCTTTTCAATGAATGGCTTGGCACTTACCTACATTTTTACTTTATCTATTGTTCAAGTAATGTAATTGTTTTGTTATAATAATGAGTTTAAATACATATATATATGTATAATAATATATGAACGCAAAGTACTTAAATAGTTATGAAACAACAATGATATAATTAATATTAAAAAGAAATCTTGGTCGGTAGTTTTAATTATTTAGTAATTATCGCAATCCTTGAGTTAAATTATATAACTATATATAGTTAACATGCTTGTTTATAAACTTGGACTAAAATTTAACTTAAGTATTTTCGTAGACTATCTCATAATTGACATTACAATTTTGTGTTTAAAAGCCGTTTATCGAGACAATGAATTTTACGTTAATTTATCCTCCCTTTGTGATTTCATTGGACACTAAAAGTTTTTATTGGCCGTCTATTTTTTATCAAAATATTATTACGTTAAACACTTCTTTTGAATATTCATGAATACATAATTGGTCCTTTTGTTGTATCTTTAATATAATTAGGTACCTATATCTTGTAGTAAAATGTTTGCAAAATATATTTAAATGTGTATAATAATAATTATGTACTTATTACATCTAAAATCCAGACTCAGAAATATATAAAAAGGGCAACACTGGCAACCTCATCTGATCTTATCTTGTTTAACATCGCAATTTATAAAAATGAACCAAAATTTCATATTGGAATGAAACAACTATTAACGGATTTAACTCGCGTATTTTTATTTTATTTTATTAGCTGACGTTTCGGATTCTTTACAGTTTCCATAATCGTAGCACGACTGAGCTGACAATAGTCTAACGCTATTTCATATTTCTTAGTGAATCGATAGTAAACTCTAATATGAACCAATGTAAGGAAACAAACATATATTTCAACCAGTTTTCTGTAGAATCTACAGCGACACAAACAAAACTCTTTTATGCTTTCGAACTTATCAAATTTTCATTCAACATCCTTCCTTTTTGAATGATTCTGAGTTAGATCCGGCAATATCCGTCTACGTTGTCACCCGCATATACCTGACGTTTTTCTTTTGTTTCATTTCCTCTCACTCATCATTTCAACATGATCAAATCAACACACCAACCCATCATCTTATTTTCTATAGGTACATATATTATTATATACAATCCTTTGTCGTGAATGACTGACGGATACGCGCACAGCCTAAACCGCCGATCGTAGAGACGTAAACTTGGAGATTATGTTATTTTTAAAACGTCCGATAAGAAGGGATTTTCCAAAATTCTACCCCTAAGGTGGTGAAAAAGGGGGCCAAAGTATATGTGGGACAACGAGATTCTTTGGTCCAATTTGAATTGATAGAAGACGTACTTCGTATTTTATTGAAATTCACCATGTCATGGGGTTAAAAAGTACGCGGACGAAGTCGCAGGCAAAATATATTCTAAAGATATAATCAAAAAGTAGTAAAACAAAGCTTGGCACAAGACCCTGAGAACACACGTAATAAACCTTTATTCCCATTAAGTTATATAGTTCACATATCGTTGGCTTTCACTGAAATATATTGAGCACCGCCCGTTAGGCAGTACCTCTTTACTTGATTCTCAGTAGGGCAGGGGAAAAGTAAAAAGGGAAGATTTATCGTAGTTTTTACAATTTTACGGTCAACGACTTCAGTGTAATACCAAGGGACACATTACTGGAGATATCTCAGATTTACTTCGAGCTCAGGATGCCTCCTCTGGAGGGAAATCATGGGATGGAGCTACTTGACAAAGACTCCTAAGTCTGTATTAAACTGTAGTAATTAAAATCTGTTTGAAATATAGTAACTTTTATTTTGTTGCTACCTTTTCGTAATAATTGCAAAATTATAAATAGAAGAAATTAAATTAATTATTAAGTTATTATAAATAGGTACTTTATAAACTTGGTACTCAACTGACAAACCGATCGCGTAATGTCTATGGATACTCTCTGAATAATTATTATGTCTATTGTCTACATCTTTACTCTTAAGGCATGTAGGAACATGCCTAATATACTTTGTTAAGAAGTAGGTACCTAGTTATTAACGAGGCTGCTACAGTGGTTACTAAAGTAACCACTTTAGTTACTAAAGTAATCACTTTAGTAACCACTAGTTACAGAAGGATTCCCCAAAGTGGTTACGTACTGAAAAATAGTTATTAAAATGCAAATAAATACTCAGTAATGAGCATGACTGTGTCTGAATCGCTTTCCATCCATTAAACTACAGAGACGAATTTCTTCATTTTAATTTTAATGTTAGGATAAAATTATAAAAATAATTTTATCCTAACATTTAGGTTAAGTGTGTTGGAAAATAATGTTGTTTTTTCAAACTGAATACGTGAGGGGTGCTTTGAGTGCAAATCATCCCTTAAAATCAATAAACGTTACGATTTACCCCTCTTACCGTCTGACGTGCTCGAATATGCTCAGAGATACGTTAACGACGATCTCAAGAGCAGAAACTCACATTCATCAATATTTTATAAAACTTGCTATGCAGTCCTTTGTCGATTTGGAAGCAAATTTTGAAAAGATCCTGACGTCCATAAAACTAAAATGTGACAATTCTAAATGGTCAATAAATATTTGTGTAAGTACGTGTAATAACACATTGACTCATTATCAACTTTATCAACCCTAAGAATAATATAGAACTATTACAAAAACACAGCTAGACTTTGACTTACCATCATCAATAAAATCCCACATTTTTGAAGAACGAAGATAAGCCAAAGAAATGTGCTCAGTAAAGATGCTTACGTGTTTTGTAGTACCTACATATACTATACTTGCGTATTATAATATAAAATATTTTTGTCTTCACTCACAAAGCTTTATCGAGCCGATCCCTAGAAATACTTCAAAACAAAGAAAGGACCGATAAGAAGATTAGAGTGCCCGCACTGAGTTAGGGTATACGAGTAAAAATAAAATACAATGTTACTAAAAGTTTGTATTCGTTTCAAACGAAATTGTGGTCTCTGAGGAAAATGTAATATTAACGTCGTAAAATTGCAAAGGCTTTAAACATCAAATAAGAACAAAGATCTATACTGGAGTCGATTCGCAATTATTTACGCGATAAGATGGACAACGAGTGAAAAGGGATTTAGGCTGTTCTGACTGACCTTACCGAACAAATACTAAACCTAAAATCTCTGTAATCCTGACTACTAGAGAAACTAGAATTCATTTTGTTTAACAGTACAATTTTCCAACTTGCTTTGTTCGTATTGGATAGAGCGTGTGCAGAGTAACAAAACAAAGTACACTAGCATTACCTGGTGAAGCGTAAAGGTCTTGTAAAACCACAGAACTTGTTTTGGAACTTTGAGTCTGCTGAAAAAAGTATTTGGATATGGATTTAACTCGCGAATATTAAAATGGAATGAAACACTATAACGGATTTAACTTGTGTATTTTATTTTATTTTCAAACATTTCGGATACTTTACAATTCTCATATTCGTAGCACACTACCTTATTTTCTAAATTACAAACTTGCTTAACTACAACCCTTTTGTAAAAATATGAAATATTTATGTTTCATATTTTTATAATACAAATAAAACAAATAGGTGGTATTAGAGCTTTGGAAAGACCATCATTACTGAAAAGAAACGTCGCAAATATTAATTTATATGCTGGCGTTTCAATAACTTTAGGTACTTACGACAAAGTCTAACATTATGGTGTAAGCCAATCGTCAGGTCAGTCTGATAAATTAATATAGGTACTGAAATTAAAAAAAATGTCTCCGCGCCAAAAATGAACCGCGAAATCAGGAATAAAAACATCTAAGTACCTATTTACAAGGCATATTTAAACGTTTGTTTACTTACACCACAATCTCGCTGTTTTCAATATAAGAACGCAACGTTTGAGCTCGTCAAAAATAATTTTATTTCCCATATGGGCACAACGATGGGGAGGAGCCCTCGCTCGTTACTCCGACTGCCATGTAACATCTTTACCCTAGCTAAATATGTATTAAATTGTCATTCAAATTTGACTATCGCGACAATAACGTGCACGTTTCTGAACAAAATATTGAAAAGATAATCATATCGAGAAAAAACTCATTGACATCCCTAAGGATTGTAATTTCTGATGCCGGGGTTGGAATGAAACAACTATAAACGGATTTAACTCGCATATTCTATTGTATTGGCTGACGTCAGATCATTCGTGCTACGCTTATGGAAACTGTAAAGATTCCGAAACGTCAGCTAATAGAATAAAACACACGAGTTAAATCAGTTCATAGTTGTTTTATTGCAATCCCTAAGGATATTAAATATAAATTCAAAACTGCTTTATTCATTGGAAATGTGTTTTAGTTTCTCTCAAAATGACTCGGTAATGAGTTTAGGTCGTGCTGATTTCCATTTTCAAGATGAATATTTATTTGGGGTTTTATTACACTTCGGGCCCGAAGTTGTCTACTTGAAAGCTTTAAGCTGTTGAAGATAGAGTTTAAAGCCGTTAACATAATTTTGGAGCTCATTGTTGTAACCAAAAGCTTTAGAGTGGTGATTAAATCGATCGTTGGTTTTTAAAGTGCGAGTATTTAAAAGTTATCGCCTTTTTTATTATTTGAGTTACCTAACCGTTACACCCAAATATTTTGGACCTATCAAGAAATAAGAAAGTTTTAAAATAGCTATTATTATAATACTTACCTATTTAGAAATGAAAACTGTAACAGTTCTTGTTGCTAAAACCCCCCTATTAAAAATAAAATTCGTATTTTATAATCCCTACTAATATTAATACCTAAATGCGAAAGTAACTCTGTCTGTATGTTACGCTTTCACGCTAAAACTACTAGACCGATTTAAATTAAATTTGGTACAAAGAAAGTCTAGAGCCTGAGATAGGACATAGGCTACTTTTTAACTGACTGCATAAAAGGAGGAATTCCACGCGGACGAAGTCGCGGGCAGAAGCTATATAGTCATAATTGTGATAACTTTTAAACAAATTCTTGATGACGTAGTCGTCATTATCCCAAATTATCATTATAACATATTAGTTATCAGTCTACTAACCAACTCAGGACGTGAATTTAATGGGTGTCGGGACAAAGCAAATAATTAACCGCATTATCATACCTAGGACGATCTAATATTATACAGTACCTATGCACTATTCAGGTAAGTGTAACGTAGCAAAATAGGACATTACTCATACTTGAACGGTTTTATGGAACATTTCACCGAATGACAATCATGAATGGCTTTGAAATACGTAGTTTAGTTGCAATAGGTACGAAAATTTGAATAACTGTTACTGATACAGTAAATAAAAAAAATTAGTAAATAAAACAATGTTATGCAATTGTTAATACTGTCATTGCAGGATTTAGGTTCTTCGTTATTCTTTATTCCGTTGTGGGTAACACAAAATATAACGTGTTATACTTATTAAAATCTTAATAATCTTTTTTTTAATTTTTAATGGAATATACGACTACAACGAATTTAATTTGCGTAAATTAATTATGTACATGCTTTTTAAAAAGTTAAGACCTCAAGGTCTCAACAGTTTCCATATTCGTAACAAAATTAATTGACGATTTTGGAAAAAACATGAAAAATACAAAAGTATAGGTAGTTACCAAAAATATTTTGAGTTTGAGAGAACACAGAAATACTGTTTATTTTTTACTTTTGTTCTCTTTTTACTTATTTTATTTTATTTACTCTGTTTAGGAATAACTGAATCCCGAGACACAAGCCTTGTCCTAGTTCTATAAACAGGAGTCCAACTCTAACAACATGTTACAAACCTAATTATCTGAATGATTATGTTAGCACTCTAAACTTTGCCTTGTAAATTAATGTAATACTTGTATTACTTTTTCTATTAGGTTTACTGTCAATAAAATATTATTACCTTGGAATGAAAAAACTAAAATAATATACGGATTTAACTCGCGTAGGTATTTTATATTATTAGCTGACGTTTCAGAGCGATTACAGATTCCATAACCAGGCATATAAGTAGGTAATTGTTTCATTCCAATGTATAATAACCGCGAAGGCATCAGAAATTATTATATTATTACCTTGTTTAAACTTGTGTATTCTGGAAGCTGAGAGAAAACTTAATAAATCCCAAAGCACATTATAGTGTTAATAAAGGGCAGACTTCGACCTAGCCCTCCCATCTGGCCCTGGTAGTAAATCTAAAAGTGCCTTTAGGGCTGCCAACCGGCTTTCTTCATAAAGTTGCTTTTAGAATTAAAGATTTTTATCACTTACCTACTTATAGAAACAATGGTTCACTTAAAATTAGCATAACACAAAATTCTAAAAAATAGGTACATACCTCGGTATTAAAGCTGATTGAAACATAATATTTTGTACAACTAGTAGTACGTAAGTACCTAATTTTGTTTAACTTGGTTTTTAAAACAGATAAAGATTAATTTAATTTGGTAGGTCATAATACATTTGTGCTTCCTCACATTAAATACTTATAGACTATGGGCCCATGTTAAAAAAATGATGGGTCATTTGAACCACCAGATGACCTATGTAGAACGATATAAGAGCATAAAATAATAAGATTTAGCATTGTGCCGTCACTTGTAAGCTGTCCAACTGAGTGCAGGTGAGAATTCAAAAGTACAGGTAGAGTGAGTACATTTTGGTCATATATTTTTGAACGGCATTGTTACCATCGATAGATCCATGAAAAATAATACTAAAACGCGTAGTGCCGTAAAAAAATGGTGATCCAAAAAGTCGGAATTTTTTTTTGATTTTCCGACAATTTCCAGGGTGAATTTGGTCATTTGATACAGTACGGCATCAGTTTCATACTATTTCAATACTGCTTCTAATCCATCATTCCGCAACGCCGTAAAAAAATCAAGCGACAAGGGGAAAAAACCGAAGGTTGCAGCCCCCTCTCTTTCCGTGGTCCAGGGGGTGATTTGACACAACGTCAAATTAATTTATTTCGAAAGTATTTTATGCATAGATAATATTTTTTCATATGCCGTACATTTTCGTTGGTTCAAAAAGTCTGTGACATAACGGCACCGGACGAGGAACCGTTTCACTTCAGTTAGACGTCATAGTGATTTTATCATATTATCAATTGTTCTCTTCAAAAATATGTTAATGCCGTACTGTATCAGATGGCCATAAAGTACCCTTAAAATGGTAGCGTCATTTTCATGAACCTAAAAGATATGGTCTGCATTAAAATGTACTTACGGCATCATTTTTTCCTAATTTATTTATGGTAATACTATTTAAAACATGGGATACAATGTAGAAAACTGCTATATTTCATTAATATATGATATTTAAATTACTGCAATAATTTGCAAAATTTCAGTTTTTGTATTTCTCCATAATTTTTTTCAGAACAGTTTCTTTTGAACGGAAATACTATATAACAATTGTATTTTACAATATTATGTTAGAAAAATAGTTCCCGTACAGGATCAAATGATTTTACAGCTTTATAAATCAAGAATACGATGAAATTAAGATAATTATTGATATACATTCAAATGAACAATCATTTCTTGACGGCATTATTTTTAATAGTACTTTTAAGTGCTAGATAATGTTTTGGAACCGAAGCCGTACTTTATCAAATCACCCCCTGGACCACGGAAAGAGAGGGGGCTGCAACCTTCGGTTTTTTCCCCTTGTCGCTTGATTTTTTTACGGCGTTGCGGAATGATGGATTAGAAGCAGTATTGAAATAGTATGAAACTGATGCCGTACTGTATCAAATGACCAATTTCACCCTGGAAATTGTCGGAAAATCAAAACAAAATTCCGACTTTTTGGATCACCATTTTTTTACGGCACTACGCGTTTTAGTATTATTTTTCATGGATCTATCGATGGTAACAATGCCGTTCAAAAATATATGACCAAAATGTACTCACTCTACCTGTACTTTTGAATTCTCACCTACACTCAGTTGGACAGCTTACAAGTGACGGCACAATGCTAAATCTTATTATTTTATGCTCTTATATCGTTCTACATAGGTCATCTGGTGGTTCAAATGACCCATCATTTTTTTAACATGGGCCCATAGTCTATTAGGTACCTACCGACTGGTTCACTAAATACCTACAAAACCTAACGTTGAAAAAACTAGCTCGACAATATATTTATAAAAGTTATACAAATATATACCCATACTATTAGATCATTAAAATTTAGTCTATTTGTCAGAAAATATCACTCCATAATTATTTTGCTATGTTATAATAAGTACTTACCTAACTATTTAAAAACACATAAACATACACATCTACCTACGTACCGTGTATTGTTTAAATTCCCCATTAAAGCGTGGTAATCCCAATGAACTTAACTGGCATCCCTGCTCAGCGTAATGGAATTACTCCGGCGGCGCCGTGGCACTTGCGTCTTGGTGCTGTTATTGGGTAGCTTGTTACGAGATCCGTACTAATCACACGTATTTTGTGAAGATAAATACGTGTTTTATTGTAGGTATCAATCGAAATTCGATCGATATCTATGGTTAAATACTATTAGTTTTTAATGTGTGTGTGTAAATGGGACTTGAATCTGTAACTAAGCCTTTATGCGCGGCTTCGCGCTTCCAACTACATTATGGGCGCCATATTTTAGCTGTCGGAAATTTACACTAATGTATTCGGTCTTGTACTTTATTTACTGGTGATCTATATTTTTCTACTCTTTTCTTGGTACAAATATCATTGTCATGAATAGGTATGTTAAATTCAGGATTTCATTTTTATAAAATCGTTATTATTAGAAGGAAACTCATAGGTATTATTACGGACTACACTACCTATCAAAATATATATTATTATGGCTTAAGAAATATATAAAACGTAACATATAAATATATAAAATGTAACGTATGCTGAAAAGTTTATAAACAAAGATTTCACAACTATAAATATAAAAAGATATCACGGGCATGTTTAATACTGTGTCATTTTTATTGACGTCTTTTTACGAAGCTTTGATCGCTAGATTACAAAGTAATTAAGGAGTACCTACGTTACCTAGAAGCCATAAAAGTGTTTCTAAGAACCTAAATCGATATTCATTTCGGTATACAAATTAATTACTTTTCCCCCTCTGAAAACATAAAAATATCTTTGAGGATTACAGAGACAGCAATTTGCGGTGTCGCCCACAGTCATCAGCGGGTAAATGAAAATCTTTCGCTCGCACTTTAATCAGTTCACTGTGATAGCGAGATTTGTAATTCCTACCTGCACAATTTTTGTAATCCGAGGCTGGCAGACAGATTCATTTTCGCAACACAACGATGCTCGCTTTGAGCGCTGCAATCGCGTATAAAGGCAAATCCTTTGCCCTACGAATATAAAATCTGAAAAAATAACGAACCGACATGCGATATATTTTATTCACATTTCAAAGAGCGTTGTGGAAATATTTCTCTTGTCTATTGTATATAGAGCTTACACGAGACACGTTCGTTTATGCACTTGGCAAATAATGGGGCGGGTATTAAAATACGTGCGTACATTATAAACAAGTCGGTATGAAATTTAATTTTAAGATCAACTCTGGAAATGAAATTGTGTGACGCGCTCGAAAACATGTTTTGCTTCGAATTGGTCGGCTTTTTTGAGGGACTTTTTGGCGAAATATTCTTTAATATATATATATATATATACGGTTACATAGATTTTGCTTTATGCAGAGTGATACAAAAATTATATGAAAACCTAAATATGAACAGTAACTCATCCTTATTAATGTTATAAACACGAAAGTTTGTGAAAATATATGGATGCATGTTTGTTACCCTTTTACGCAAAAAGTACTAAATGGATTTTGATGAAACTTTTTAATAATATAGCTTATAAATCAGAATAACATATAAACTACATTTTATAACGATATTGTTTACTTAAAGTATTCATCGTGCGCAGACAAAGTCGCGGGCAGAAGCTACTCATATAAGTAAAACTTTCATCATTATACACTTGTGTTTCTCAATTGTATATATGTTGGTATATTTTCTTCTCTGTTCAATTCAAGTCTAGGAATTTTACGAGCACGTGCTTTTTACATCGTGGTTTATCGACATTAAGTATTCCATTCTTGCACAAAATCTACCCAAGCTCGTACTATGAAATTTTTAATATCTTTCTCAAGACAGGTGAAACTCGTGATCCCAGAAGGTCGACGCTTAATATTTTATGAGCACTTTGAACTATATTACATTTTTTCTCTTTGCTAATAGGGGAAACGTTTACGACACGCCTTGTCCCTTTGGTTTTTTTTTAATACTTTGAACTTTTGAATAACCAAGGTTAAGCAGAGATTTATTTTAATAATAGTGCAGTCATTGAAGCGAAAAATACGGCCTTACCTCCGAATTTTTTTACTGTGAACCGATTTGCATGAAATTTTTGGAATTAGGCACATCTTAACCTTCACTTCAAAAGTGAAAATGATCTGAACTCCGCCTATTATTTTTAAGGGGTGTAAACAACCCCCTAATGGAAAAATTGTAATTGAGCCATTTTATCGCTAGAAAACATGTCTAATAGTAAGTGGTGAAATGGTAAAGTATTTTCTAACATAATTACCTCATATTAAAATTATTTTCAACCCCTTGAAAATCTTACAACCCCCAAATTGAAAAAATCTGAAAAAAATACTTTGGTATGACATAAAAAGATGTAAGTATAGAGTAAGTAATATTTTATATTCTCTATAATAATTATCAAATTTTTAACCCCCTTTCAACCCTTGAATACTACCCCTTGATATTTTTTTTTTGATAAAATGAAAAGGATTTAAATATTATTCCACACTCTCGCAAACGATTATCATGTTCTTAAGCTTTTCTACCCTTTAAACTAACCATACCTAACCTAAAAAAAAAAAAACCTAATCTAACTTTTTTTTTTTTTTTTAGTGGGGAAATCCTCATTGATACCTTATGCCCTGGGGAAGGCAAAAGGTTTGCCAGACTCATACTGGCTCGCGGAAACCTAACCTAACCTATGTCTTAAATGTTTTACATTTCCGATTGCGATTTTAGGAATTACATACATTTCCTAGGAATTGTATACAATGACGGATTATATACATTTCCGTTAACATATACACATTACAATAGTTGTGGGTCTATATTATGGGGCTCCTAGACGGGCCATGTTTTTGTGCAATTTGTGGCTGCACTATTGGCAACTAATTTCCCAGCAACCACAAAAATATTTCATTGCAACTGATGGCCGAGCCATCTATGGCTGGGCAATGTGTGCATATATGTCTGCAATAGTATGGCTGATGAGACGCAGACTCACACGGGCAACACAAACCGGCAATAATGGCTGACGAAATCACACTTGTCGCAGCAGCTTTCATCGTTTTAAAAGAAAAACAAAAGAAGAACAAATTATGGATTCGACCTGACTTAAATAAACATGAAACTCTAGATAATTTGAGTCTAGATAGTAGTCCTTGATAATAAATTATTTAATAATTTTACTAGAATGTCAAAGAGTGATTTCGATCTTTTAAACAAAATCGGACCAAAAATAAAAAGAAAAGATACAAACATGAGGACGGCGCGAAAATCGCGAAAGGCGCATGTCGCATAGAAAAGGATACACTATGGCGTACAAAGTGAACGAGTGAAACAACAATACAACTGGCTGGGCAATATTGCATTTAAAATCGACAGCCTAGCGATCGTCCGGCAACCCTTCGGAACAATATCGGCCATACACGGCAACACAAAAAATGTTTGGCTATATGTCCGGGACATAACTGCATTATTGCATAGTGTGGCTGGTATTGCTTGCAATGTTGCTGGGCCACTGTGTTGCAGCCACATATTGCACGAAAACATGGCCCGTGTAGGAGCCCCTTTATACTGCGTACCTTCACATTGCTCCAATTATTCACACTCCGAAATTTTCAGTTACTAAGTAGAAAAAAATATGATAAGTTTTTGGACCATAGCTCCTTTAATTTTCACGCTATCACAATTTATAAAAAATCATTGTAAAGGTAATTAAGAGAGCTACAACATACTGTATTGCAATATATAGTAAAAAACCTTTTTCTAAAACGGGGAAGGGTTAAAGGGCTTAAGAGAGGCAGTGATTGCGCTGCCACGCGCTCTTTAAACAATCACATTTCCGTCAATTTTTGTTTGTCAGAAAAAAAAAAAAACCAAATTGTTTGTCAGAAAAATACCTACATTTTTTATTCATACACTTTTATTCTTATCTGTCGTCATTCTTGAAATATTATGAAATAAACGTGGGATTTTTAAAAATTTGAAATTTTGTTTTTTTAGTTAATCGTGAGTTTTTTGAAAAATATGTGTCCTGAAGCAGCCAAACTGATACTATCTATCAAACTCTTCATAATGAAGTTAATTCTAGGCGGAATACGATTAATTTTAATTATGGTGGAAATGGCACTTATGAAACCCATTGATTTTAAAGAAAAAACATTAGTTGTTCCCCTTATTTGCAATACAGCTCTCTTATTTTACGTGCAAAAGACTTTTAATAGTGCTCATTTTAAAGCTTATTTCAAGCACTACAAAACCCTTTTGTATTAGAATGCATAAAATGCATCTGCTCGCCGCTAGATGGCATTGACCACATCGATTAAATTTCAGGCAACATAAAAAACGGCTTTGATCTTTAATTTATAGCTTAATATTGCACTTAGAATACTGTATAAAAAACCAAATTGTTCATTGTTTTGCCTGCTACAATTTTGTTCTTTATAAAATTTTCGATAAAACGTATATTTTTGGAGATTTTTGCAAAAAACCGATGAAAAAGGTGAAAAAATTGCGAATTTTCAATTGCAAATAACTTGAAAAGTATTGGATTTTTTGAAAAACTTTATAGACGATTTTTTCCTTAAAATTAGGCCTTCTATCGATATCCGAGGTTATTTTGAAAAAAAATAATTCACCCCCGAGAAGGGGTGGCAATCACCCCCCGGGTGGTAGCGGAGTTCAAATCATTTTCACTTTTGAACTTAAGGGTAAGATGAACCTAATTCCAAAATTGTATGCAATTCGGTTCACAGTAAAAAAAATCGGACCCATAATGCTTCAATGACTCCACTATAACACCTATATAAATAAAAAATGAAAATGCAATTCTGTTTAGAGTAAATATTTACCGGCGTTTTTCAAAAATAATGGCACTGCGAGAAACGCCGCTAGAAACTTGTCAGAAGTTATGCCTTTTTTGAAAAAAGCTAACAATACAACACTTAAACCAAATCCAAATGTGTTTTTTTTTCATTTTTATAGATGGCATGGAACTTTTCGTGCCGAATTCCGACTCGCAATTGACCAGTTATTATAAATTGTTACAGCTATTCTTAATAGAACATTATAATGAATGTGATATACGTGTGAGTATTATTACACATATCAGTATCACACGTAATAGTAGAACGCACACACGAGAATACACGCGTATATCACAGTACTATTTGCACTAATATGACTCCTGTCATTAGCATTTATTTTACTTATATTATGTTACCTACACTAAGATCAAGTCGAAACTAAAGCAATCACGTTAAATCGTAACGCAGTATGGATTATCCTACCCAACAAGGACACCTCTCAGCTATTCCGAGAACATGGTTATTCCATTTGGATCGACCCTTACAGTTTACATTTAGACAATTCAATTAGTATATTGATTTAAATATATATCATGACTAACTTCAGAGGCGTTATAGCTCAACGAACTAACGTTTAAATCTTCTTGGTGGCAATAAAAAATAATATGAAGCATTAGTTTTTGGCCGCAACTTCGTCTGCGCCTGATAAAAGAGCACCCCTAATATACCCCTGGGGTAAATATACAAAAATATTTTTTTATTGCTTAAAATCATCACTTTAGTAAAATGTGACACCTACTTTGCGAGGCAGAAAATCTTCTATGATATAAAAGGAGAAGTTGACTTAATGGTTGACATTATTATGTCGCAGGGCCTTCTATGATTCTATAAGAGTTAGAAACTTAAAAAATTCGAACTCATAACACTGACTGCCCCTAGCAGGATTTCAATTCACAACCTCCGGTTTCGTGAACAGAGGTTCTATCCACTAGACAAACAGGTATTTTTCACTTTTATAATTTATAACTTGTTCTAAGCTTTATTTTACACGTGATATTCATTATGGTTACCTCTAGATTAATTTTCCTAACTAATATAGGTTTTCCATGGAAATAAATATTACAGGAAAATTGCCCAGCTAAAAGAGATAAGGGAACTAATAAATCGAACGATGCGAGCAGCGAGTTTTTTTACGAGTAGGTATGTATACCTATTGAGTTTTAATTGAGACGGATATCGAAAGCCAGTCAAGCGCTGCATATACTCGTACTAGTTAGTGCATTTCAGTTAACGTTCTTTATTCAGAAATATTTTTTTAAATGATGCCTAATGTCAATCTGAGTTTATGATTTTATTGACGTTTTCCACATACTTAATAAAAATATCATCATCATCATCACATCAACCGAAAGACATCCACTGTTAGACATAGGTCTCCCCCAACTAAGACTGTATCGACTGGTCACGTCTCTCTCTCATCTATCGGTTACCAGCAACCTTCACCAGGTCACCTTCTTCAGGGCATTAGACTACCTTGTAGGAGGCCTGCCCACACTGCGTCTTTCAGTCCGCATAATTATGCTTATCACTTTTTACTTTTATTTTAGTTGTCTCATTGAAATGTGAACCGCGAAAGTACGACAAATTAAAGTAAACTACTTATTATTTTAAATTTATTCAGTAGATTATTCATTTGAGCTTTTGGTTGTTAAAATAAATTAGAATTCCATTTTAACTAACTTCAAATAATACTGATTGATTAATAAAGTTATAATAAGGTTAAATTGAGGACAACCAAGGGTAGGATTCGATTAATTTCGATTATTTACTTTTCGGGTAACCCGTCACGTATTTGATTGAAACGGCAATATCGTACCTGAAATTTATGTGAAGTACTTTTTCCGAACAACGCTCGATCACGTTTGTATGCATGACCGACAACCGTGGTATGGGACCGGACGCTTTCAAAGATATGACTACGCTCCTGGAATGTAAAAGGACAATGTGGATAAACAACAGCTAATATTTAGATAAGGAGCCTCATTCGCAAACCCCCATATGACCGACAAAGTTAGGGCCCAACAGATAAGGGCTGTAAAACAAACGCGTGTTTTCTTTGTCCTTAAATATCACAACGAGACGGGTACCGTTTGCGCGCCGTTTGAAAATTTTGATTTAATTATGTAAAATGTTGGTTTTCGCTTTTGTCGCGGACCGCTTTAAAGTTGTAGTTTTTAGGCCTATTCTACAATGTCCCTTTTCTTTCCATCTTTACAACTTTATTATTTTATTTTATTAAATGACAGAAAGTGATTCACCTCTATCAACATTTTAATCACACATCAAATATTTTTCAGTGCAAACTTCTTTTACCTATTACAAACAAAGCTTAAATATAATCAAGTACAGACTGTTTCCATATAATAGTTATTTATATATATATATATATATATATTTATACTAACTTAAATATAAAAATATGTAGGTACTTATTATGAGTTCAGAAAGCTTTTACGCTTTTGCGCTAGAATTCCATGTTACTCTTTTGCTGATTGTGTGATGGATAGAGAGTGCATTCAATCACAATTATAGTTTCGAGATTATATTATAATTTCGAATAGAAATATCGAACTAGGTAGATTTATAATGATATAGAATCCAATATTATTTTACTCAGTATCCAATTGTAAATGAGCAATGCCGTAATATCATGGTATCGACACCTGCCTGTCGGATGCCATGGTTACGAATGTCTTTCATCGTAATGTAGTTAATTCAAAGTTTGATTCATTTGCAATATTATTGTTTTCGATTGATTGTAAAGTTACTGTGTATCTTTATAAACAAAACGTCCTATATCATTAAATTAAACGTCTTATATAATACTAGCTTCTGCCCGCGACTTCGTCCGCGTGGAACTCCTCCTTTTTTGCAGTTGGTTAAAAAGTAGCCTATGTTCTTTCTCAGGCTTCAGACATTCTTTGTACCAAGTTTCATTTATATCGGTCCAGTAGTTTTAGCGTGAAAGCGTAACAGACAATCAGACAGACAGACAGAGTTACTTTCGCATATTATATTTACTTAAGGTAAAGTTATTTACAATGAAATACAAATAGATAGGTAAGTAAATTTTATTTTTAAAGTGTAGTAATATGCCTTGCAACTACTTTTTAGGTAGCAGGCACTCTGAACCGCCATAATAAACTGGTAGTACAAAGACGATATTGTCGTACCGGGAATAACACAAAAAGAGAATCTTCAAGCTATGCGACTGAGAAAAAATCGTGTGAAGTGGGACTCGGATACCAATCCGTACAGTCGGGTCTGAAAATGAATGTCGACAGAGCAAAGGAAGCAATTCAGACTACAAAGGTCGAAATCTCTTTGGACTCATTGACTGGCGAATTCTGTAATGGCATGTCCTATATTAATACGAGCAATTCTTATTTTATATATTTTATATCTTATCTTACAAAGAACGTCTACCAAAATGACTAAAAAGATATGTTACACATGTCAATATTTACATACTTTCAATTGGTTTTATCCACAAACTAAATATGAAAAAATAGGATTAACGCATACAATTTCTGTACAATTAACGATGGTAATTGCCGAATTATTTCAAAATTTATAAACCTTTCTGTATCTAACGAAATTCAAATATAGGTGTTTACATAACGACCACATTTTGTTTCATATTCAAAATTCCATCCCTAAACCCCCGTTTCAGTAATGTTATATTTTTTTTCTTTCAAATGAGTGAATACAGCATATAAAGGAAGGTGAAAGCTACAAAAATCTCGAACAAAAGGTTAGATTTACATATTTAAATCGTCCGATTAGTTTATTATGTTCATTAGGTAAGCTCTATGAGCGTCTCATTATAGCCCGCCTGTGGGGGTTTCTTCAAGACTCCCCAGGCCTCCTATTAGATGAGCAGTTTGGATTCCGTGCCAGACACTCTTGCGTACAGCAGGTGCACCGCATCACGGAGCACATTCATAGCAATCCTAAAACCCCGACGGGAGCTATCTTCCTCGACGTAGCGAAGGCATTCGATAAGGTCTGGCATAACGGCCTGGTGTACAAATTGTCCACCATGGGCGTACCAGCACGTCTCGTCCTGATATTGCGCGATTTTCTAGCAAATCGAAGCTTTCGCTACAGAGTGGAAGGTACGCTCTCGAATCCTCATCCGCTGAGAGCGGGAGTCCCACAAGGCTCCGTTCTTTCACCTCTCCTATATTCCTTGTACACCAACGATATCCCCAAAATCCCTCAAGTTAGGTATGCCTTATTTGCAGACGACACCGCCATCTATGCGTCGTATAAGAGCCCCCGCCGTCTCAATCTATATCTCCAACGGGCCATGAACCTTCTAGGCGATTGGTTCCGTCTTTGGAGGATAGAAGTCAATCCAGAGAAGAGTGCCGCTGTGTGCTTCACACGCAAGACACTCTATCGAACCCACGAACTCCCGATCACGCTATTCGATAGGCAAATTCCATGGTCTAGCCAAGCAAAGTACTTGGGCGTCACCCTCGATCGCAGACTCACCTTCAGAGCGCATATAGAAATAGTTAGGAATAGGGCCGCTTTCGTTCTAGGCCGCTTATACTGGATGCTCAACGGGCGGAGTAAACTGTCACTTAGAAATAAGCTGACAATTTACAAAACCTGTGTGCGTCCCATCATGACTTACGCTAGCGTAGTGTTCGCACACGTCAGCCAATACAAACTGCAACGTCTGCAAGTTATTCAAAACAAATTTCTGCGTATGGCCGTAGGCGCGCGTCGTTACGAAAGGAATAGGGATCTCCATAGGGACCTCGATCTCCCCACTCTGGGGACTTTTATGCAAACCGCGTCGCGCGGTTATTTCGATAAAGCTCCGCATCATCCAAATCCGTTAGTCGTTCAAGCCTCCGAATACACGGTTCGCGCTGACGAAACTGTTCGTAAACGTCGCCCTCGTAACGTCCTCCTGGACCCGCCCGATTCGATCACGGCCGCCATAGCGGCCGCCGCGCCCCCTCCCACGGACACAAACCGTACACCGACACACAGGCAGCTGCCGCGCGGCATGCGGCCTCACCCACACCTAGCATACTCGATAGTGTTACAGCGGCCCCGCCGGCGGGGTCGAAGACGTCCACATACACCCGGCGCGCGTCGGACTTATCCGCAGGGACCTTCTGTTCCCTTGCAACATAATAGTCGTGTCAACACACCTCCTGACGGCCCGAGCCGAGGTGCGACCCCCACCTTGGGGGGCCCTCGGGTCGGTCAGGGCTAAAAACCCTAAACCAACCCAAAAGGCTTAAGAGTCTCCTTTCAGGAGTCTCGCCACCCGTCCGGTTTTGCAGTGAAGGCCCATTAGCTGGCCAACTGCGCTTCAGTATTCAGTTCGAAAAAAAAAAAAAAAAAAAAAAAAAAACATATTTAAATTGACGGGCCACAAATACACAATTCAAGGCGAGCAATTATACAGCGCCTTTTTAGCCAACCACTCGACTCTTTTATGAGGCGAAGACATAGTTTTAATTGGAGTCGTTTCGAAGCACGCAAAGAGTCTTTTAATTAAAATTTCAACTTTTAATATTTAAAAAGGAGCACCGTGTCTCGGGATTCACCGCTATTGCTGTAACTTCTCCTGGAATATTTTCTTGCATGAACTTCTTCAAGTTTGCATAAAAAGACTGATTTATTTACCTCCCCGCGCTAAATCTATCAAATGGTTGACTTTTTAAATAAAGATCTCGCTTCGCAGTGACGATATTAACTTTTATGCTGAAATGGTTTTTTTTTTATATGTATAATGGATCGGTTATGTATTTATATTTAAACAGAATGTTTACATAAAAACGAATTGAAATTAATTAAACTTACTTTTACGCGTTATCATATTTTAATATTGTAAAAGACGAAAAAATATCAGTCATATTTGGCAAGTACAAACGAGCTTCATTAGTTTTCGATTTCATTCACGAACACGATATCAAGTTTAAAATCGACTGGCAAAATAAATTCGTAATATAATTTTAGACATTCGGATTGGTTTCAGATTTTCGCAATTCGGTTACGAAATCAATTTGAATATTCACCCACGCCGTGTGTATCGCCGGGCGGGGTGGAGCAAGTTCAAACAAGTTCGTGATTTATTGTTGTAGTAGAACTATCTGAGTATTTAGTGTGGCGGTTTCAACGTCACTCTTATCAGTAAAACTTGCCTACTTTGCCAACTTTCGTCTCGAGGCGTTAGGCACTTGGTTGCGTGAACAGAATTCCCAACTAAGTAAATATTTTGACGCGTCTCATAAATCTTGAGATGTTTTCATTTATGAGTTCTCTAAATTTTACTTTAAGACCTAAGGAAGGTAATAAAACGGAGGTATGTAAATGAAGTTGAATACATTTTGGGTGATGCGCAAGTTTCCGGATATTATCTTATGTTTCATAAAATAATTCAGTTTTAGAACTATTTGAATATATCAAAAGTTTGCCTAGATTACGGAGGTAAATTTTAATAGAAACGAGGTGGTTCCCATCTTGTGTTGAGTTAGTTTATTTTATATTTACCTACCTAATTTAATTTTTCATCAACATTTTTATATTTACGAGTTACATTTTATCATCTTCTGGACTCGAGTACTAAGAAAACAAAACGTATTTCAGACAGTGCTGAACAAGCTTCAAATGGAACTGACGTCACAAAAGGCAACGCCATAATAACTCTCCTTACTTTATTTTTTAATATCAGCGCAGTAGAATTCTAAAAGGAAACTACATTTTACTCTATTAATTTTCTTGTAATAAATTATCAAATTATCCGACAAACGAACGGTATAACTGAGCCATCTGACTTTAATTAAGTATGCCATATAAACATGTTTTGAACTGAAGCTAAAAGGAACCTTATAGCCATTATAACGCTGTGACAAAGTGAGTCCCCCCTTTTGAAGCTGTGAAATGGAGCTCATGAATTAAGGCGTTTTTCAAGGAGCGAAATGTAAATGTTTTGCCGAAGGTACCTGGTATAATTTAATTTCATTTAGGGATGGGAGTTGATTATAAATTTATGTGAGGGCTGACATCCACCGACCCTACTTGTTATTCGCTGAGCGTGCTATTTTATCGACTGCTCCGTGATGAGCTGGGTGACATGTATCCGTTTTACATTTCAGACAGAATTTGAGGTTGCACAAAATTTAATGATGTATGATACGCTAGTCTTCTCGTACATATATGTGAAATTTCTGAGTCTCTCTCATGAACTCATTCATTGTCAAGTAGGCAGTTTTAAATACGCACCGTGCGTCTGATCGGATTACTTTGACCCAAGTAAGTGTTAAATTGACCATATGTTTTTTATTTCTGTGACAAATGATAAACAAAATCTTATTTCATAATATATATAGATAAAAAGCAATGGAGACATTTATATATAACTCCAAAGCTAACTATCCAGAAAGTAAACAATTTGTGTTCAGTACATAACTATAATAATATTGTTATAACTACCTTAAATTATTGTCCAATTTAAAATACACTTACAAACAGAGGGACAACTTTCGTAAACTGAAAAGCTTAACATTTTGAAACTAAATTGCACCCAAGAGAATTGTTAACAAAACAAACATTACCACATAATGATCATTTAATTACACCCTTGGTTAGTTAAACAAATTTATGTTAAACTAAGTTTTTTACACACTGTTGATATTTTCATTTCACAATGAAGAATGAGAGTGACTAGAGATGTGTTTCTTAACCTTTTTAGTTCCATTACCGCTAACTAGGGTCACTGATTTTACCCCTCTTCTCAAAGACATGCGGGCTAAGCGGCGCTACGCTGTGCTCAAACTTGTCAATTTGAAATTCGGCGTTCGAGACAACTACCAGCTGATTGTTATTTGTTACTCCCGATAAGTACAAGTTTTACCCACAAGTTAAGAATCTAGGTTCTAGAGTAAAGGTAGATTAAAGGTAGGTACTATATGTTTCGACGAAAGTCGGACGTTGAAAGGAAACATCAAAATAAGTTTTCCAAGCAACCGCGTGTAAATTGTTTACAAATACGAGGGTGATTTTCTTAACGTAACTTTATTTCCATTTTATACATTTGCCACTTTAATCCACTCTGTGCTTGTAGAGATCTTGGCACAAGTAGAAACGCGGAGGGGAAGTTTAATCGCGATATTGCCATGTCGGTGCATTAGAAAAATTGCTTTAAATCAATAACTCTTGAGGTTAGATCGAAACATGGCTGACATTTGAAAAAGGGCAGGAATTTCCCGGGGCTAAGTGCTCCTACCGTTATAAAAAATAATGAAAATTCAGAAAATTTTATTTTTCCATTATTTTGCATATTATATATAGGTACATAGTTTTTTGTCATATTATATGCACTCACAGTGAAATTGACAAAAATAAAAAAACAGGGAACACAGAAAATTAAAACTATAATTATTTTGTTTACAAAAGGTCATAAATTTTCAATGACTAACCCTAAGTACTACTAGGTTAAAAGTAGCAGTAGGTATTCATATTTTTTTATTTAAAAATGTTTATGCTGAAAATAATTGACTATTTACATAGATATTTTTTATACATTGTTAAAAACTTATTTAACTAATAATTTATTATTTGAAAAAGGATAACTCTAGCGAATCCTTACAAGTCTAAATCAACCCGACCCGTTACATGATCGCTTGTTAAAATAATTTCTAACTTGGGTTAAAAATGAGATATAATTCCAAGAAAGAGGTGTCATTAGCCCGCTCGTAAGATAGTCATCTACAAATGGAGTTTCATTTGAACGAACAAAAAGACAAATCAAAGTAAGGAGCCTCTCAAAGCTCCTTTAATTTGGAAATCTCTTTTAAGTCAAACAGTTATTTAATTCGCATTTTGTAATTAATTATATCATGAGATTCGGTTACACAGGCTTCATTATGAATGAAAGAACTATTTTAATGATTATTTACTCAGAAGTTAGGTTCGTTAATCTATTAAAACCTTTTGATACACGTAAGTAGACAATCGAGACTGAAAATCAATAATTCATCTGAGAATTCGTTATCGAAATTATTTATTGCACATGGGAATAAAACAACTATAACGGATTTGACTCGCGTATTTTCTAATGTTTCAAAAACTTTACAATAGTCTAGCTGAAACTTTAGCGTTAGATTATCGTCAGTTTAGTGGTTCTATAAATATGGAAAATGTATACCTAGTTTTTTGAATGTCAACAAATAGAATAAAATACGCGAGTTTAATAATTTATAGTTATTTAATTCCAATCCCTTATCTGATTAGGAAGTTTTAAATAGTAACGAGTAGATTTTTTAGTTTACTTTTGTAAACAAAAACAAAAGCTAAAAAATCTTCTCTTTTTTGATAGGAATCAACAACAACTTTTTCTGTTTACTATATTATTATTTATAGGGCAAATTTTGTTTAATATTTTACTTGCCGCAAGTACTCACAACATTCAAGTAAGTCAACTGAATAATATCACTGACAATTTGGAAACATTTTTATCTGTTAGAGAACTTGATATAATTGGGACTTACTTGTGCAATGTGAAAAAGGTCCCGATTACCGTACGAAATGGTCGTTAAAATATTTAACTACAAAACCAATTAGCAAATTAAAATGCAATCTGTATGTATATACATTTTAACGTTTTATTGGGGTTAAACTGGTATTTAACCTCCACTAAAAAGCCCGCCATATTATGTTTGCTTCAATGAAATCATTGGAAATTATTTCATAAGCTGGATAAATAGCATAAGTACATATTTGAATATTCTAACTGGCCCAAATATTTAAACATGTACAGTAAATTGTTTTGAAAATCGGCCTTTAAAGCATCGTACCTATTGGCGCCTATTGCTAGTATTAACGGTACATACTGCATTATGCCTATACTATCAGCAATAATGCTGTTCAGAATCCTCTAAATATTAATTTATTGTCCAGGTTTTTTTATCTCTGTTTGAATGTAAATAGGTACTTCATGCAAGAAATACTTTTATACTTTTCTAAATCCTAATCCTAACTAATATTATAAATACGAAAGTTACTTTTGTCTGTCTAGCTTTCACGCTTAAACTACTAAACCGATTTAAATCAAGTTCGGTACACAGATATTCTAGAGCCTGAGCAAGGACATAGGCTACTTTTAATTACGAAAAAAGGGTAATTACTAATGCTATGCGGACGGAGTCGCGGGCAAAAGCTAGTACCGATAAATAAATTGAAAATCGATGCTAAATACGTAACACACTTATAGCACACGAAAGCTGTCGACTCATCTAACAATCGAAAACATCAAAAACCTCGTCAGTACAAATCGCACAAGCGAAGATAAAATCTATTGAAGCCGTGAACTCGAGCATAAGAACGAGACTCATTTATCACTCGACAGACGCACCGGCGTGTAATCAATATGTGACACTGTCGATAATACAAACCTATGCGAAAAATCCAACCAACTCAATGTGGGCAATCCAAAGAGTGGTGCGGGCTCACCATAAATAACGTTTACTGCTCGGTGGAGAGGTGTTCAAATTGCTACCACATGATATATCCCGCACCAAGTACGTTTAGCCATATTGAATTTTTAAGCGAGGTGCGGTAAAGGTATTGCGATGTGAGATTTTACTGGAATTTAAAGTTTTGGAACTGTTTTGGCGTCTGTGCGGCTATGTAAATCTTAGTACCTAGGTGATTATTATGATAAGTATATAGGAAGTACAATAGTAGGTATAATAATGAAGTACCTGTTCAAAATTGTTTGATAGTAGATTTTTTGGAGAGATTGTTTTACTTTAGGTACTCAACATTGTTTCTATTCGGATGTTTCGACACTTTTGTAGTTTCCGTCTTGACAAGAGATATTTGATAATAATTTCTGATGCCTTACGGTTATTACATTCATTCCAAAGAGATATTTGGTTTCAAACACGATATTATGTACCTATATTAGATTGTTAGGTAAGGTTAAGTGAGCAAGGGCGGATCAAGACGGGAGAGATCATGGGAGTCATGATTGTAGTAGATATTTTTCTTTTTTTTTAATCTATTTCTATTGATCAAATTTTTAACAGAATTTGACTGTATGTTGTGTCTAAGTGAGTATTTACCTACTAGAAGTAATAGACTGACATACATAATAAACCATAACTTAGATCTGTATCCAAAAAGATTTCCGCTAAATCGGTTTCGTAAATTTTCATAATCGCACTGGCAACTGGAATGCCTCGGTCGCATGACCCACATTCGGGTCTGTTTTTGCGACGGTCGTAAAACAGGCCGGCTTCAAATTGAGATAGGTCGTGCCGTCAGATGGTTTATGAAAAATTTCACATGCTCAACTGATGGGGGCGACGGTTTTGCTCTACATGACCACTACGGTTTTGGTATACCAAGTGCATTTTTAACTTATATAATTTTGACGTCTCTCTCTCTCTCTCTCTCTCTCTCTCTCTCTCTCTCTCTCTCTCTCTCTCTCTCTCTCTCTCTCTCTCTCTCTCTCTCCCTCTTTCTTGTGTGTGTGTGTCTGTGGCATCATAGCTCCCTGACGCATGAACCGATTTAGATTCTGTTTTTTTACTTTAATCTTGTCAGGATAGAAGCTCGTGTCTCTTTAATCTGATTATTATGACGCGCGTGTAGTGAAGAGTGTGAAAATGTAAAACTTGATTAACCAAATAGGATACAAGGGACACTTTTACCAGTCAATATTTACTAAAAAATAATGGCATTGAGACAAGAAACGCCGGCAGAAACTCGTTAGCTGTTATGCCTTTTTTATACCTACGTTATATAATAATTAAAAATAAAATATTATATTAAACCATTAAATAAAACTACCATGAAGAGGTTTATTTATATCCATCAAAGGCCTATTAAAAATGGACGTTTATCCCACCGGTCGCTCTTAAATTGTTTAACATTTACCTCATTTTTGCCTGAAGCTGCTGTTTAACCTCATTTTACACTCAAACAATCTTATATTTAAGTTATTGCGCAATTAAATTATAAGTAGGCAAGCTATTTTCCTCAAATACGAGGTGTTTTATTGTTGTACATAATAAAATCTTATTTGCATTATTGTTATAAGTAAGTTTTTCTGAAGTGATAATAATATACAATCCCAGAAGGTACTGATTAGGTACCTACTATGTGTGTTTGTAACTCATGTAAAGGCTGTATAAGAACTTGCTCTTATACTTACATGTAATCTTATTATCGCAAGAAGCAAAAAGTCCTGTAAAAATATAAGTATGGAATTATTTACTAAAAAAAGTATAATAATAATAAAAACTTGATATTAGATAGGTACCTAAGTATTAATAGGTATTTCTACAAAGAAAACGTCACGTCGCGGGGACCGCTCATTTACCTAATTGTACTCCACCTATATTTACCTACTATGTATCGAAACCTAAGGTCCCCCCGACATGACGTTTTCTTTGTAGAAATACCTATTAATACTTAGGTACCTGTCTAATATCAAGTTTTTATTATTATTATACTTTTTAGAGGGCTTTTATATTTTTATGTCGGGGGTTTGTTAAAATTTTTAATTTATTTTTTTTATTTCATACTTTTTGAAAGTAGGTAGGTAACTTATTACATTTTTAACCAATTTTCATTTTACATGGAATTCTGTAATGTACATGTGATCCTCTTTCATTTGATACCTCACTCGGTTATATTTGTAGTCATTTGGTTAAGCATCTCCACACTTTCACTCCCTATATTTTTTGAACTACTTAACCGATTTTCATTATAATTTCAATTTTGTAATGTACTCGTGACCCTCTTTCATTTGATACCCCACTCGGTTATATTTGTAAATATTTGATTTTCCATTCCCACTTTCACTCCCTATATTTTTTGAACGACTCAACCGATTTTCATTATAATTTCAATTTTGTAATGTACTCGTGACCCTCTTTCATTTGATACCCCACTCGAGTATATTTGTGGTCATTTTTTTTTCCATCCCCTCTTTCACCCCTCTCTATTTATTAAACTACTGGTCCGATTTTCATCAAACATAGCTAAGAACACTCCCGACATATTCACCTTTCAAATAAAAAAAACAGAATCAAAATCGGTTCATGCGTTTGGGAGCTATGATGCCACAGACAGACACACACACACACACACACACACACACACACACACACACACACACACACACACACACAGACACGTCAAACTTATAACACCCCGTCGTTTTTGCGTCGGGGGTTAAAAACGTTGTTATAAAGGTATCGTGGTAAACTATTTTCTCGACTGCATTATTTTTTTTGATATATTCTGACCAATATTGATTTCAGTCTTTATAATATTAACTTCGATCTATCAATCGAAATTTGATTGATATTTTTGGTTCAATACTATTAGTTTTTAATTATAATGACATTTTTGTACAAAGGGTAGAAAAATTTTAGACCCCCAGCGGGAATCGAACCCACGCCTATGCCTTTACTAGCGGCGGTTCACTATTACACCATAGGAGTCCACTGACAGATCATCGAATTTCTCTACTCCTTCCAATTCGGTCTTTGTACTTTATTGTTTACATGCGAATTTTTCGCATGTCTCGCATTTGTCTTAAGAACGCTCTAAGTACCTACTGATTTTACATATTAGGATTGAGTAGGTTGAAAGTTACTAGGGTAACTTTACTCACTACACCACAGACCATGCATTTGCAGTTATTTACAGAAACCCCGCATAATATTTTAACAGAGTGACCCATCTATTTTATAGAAGTATAAAAAATGCAATGAATAAGTAAAAATAAGGCCACGGGCCGGGTCGACAGAAGCGGGAATAACAAGAAAGTTTGCAACCCTTGAGACAAAGGGATCTCTCGGGCTAACGATGTACCTACCGGCTCGTACTTGACATCCAGTGTTGCCACTTTTAGGAATTAATTTGCAGACTTTTTTATTTAGGCCTTATCATAGCATTTTGAGCATGGCCAGGATCCAAATACTTTTCAAATTAGATTTTTTTAAAGAAAACATTTAAATTATCCAATGTTTAGGTGATACTCAAGATCAGTCATATTTTTAATATCTTTGTTTCTATAGCTATAATAGAGATATCTAACAAAGATATAAATAGACAGATATCTTTTAATCTATACTAATATATAAAGCTGAAGAGCTTGCTTGTTTGCTTGAACGCGCTAATCTTAGGAATTACTGGTTCATTCTAAAAAAATCTTTTAGTGTTAGATAGCTCATTTATCGAGGAAGGCTATAGGCTATATTAGGCTAAGATCAATATGAGGGGAGCAGTAACTATTTCATGCAGACGAAGTCGTGCCCAGAAGCCTTATTGTGCCTTGTTGGATATATAAAACTCCGCCTACCTTAGCTAATAAGGTAGGTAGGCGTACCTTAGCACAGAACCAGTAATAGGCAAAATTAGGTAGTTTTCCGTTAAAGCCGATTAGTAGAGCTGTCCAACTTTTACTGCGACAACACATGCATATTACCTACTGTAACAAGGAGCAAGAAACTTCGGGTCATTGATGTCACACGGAAGTGATGGTGCAAACTCCAACGGTCACTGGAGGCGCGTTCTTCCTTGGCGGACTTCCAAAGCTATGTTTTTACGCCAACTAACGCCCAGTGTGGTGACTGTCTATTAGTTATGCGAAACTGGGGAATTATGCCCTAAGTAGAGATTCACGAGACTGCGGCATCTTGAAATTATTTTTTAACGGTTTTTGTTAAAAATCTTTCGCTAGATTGGACTGATAATGCAACTGGGAAATTTTGAAGGTTCGTGTTAGGTAATAATAAAATGCAGTTTATGATCCTTGTGTATTTTTGGTTTGTCAGTCTGTTGGCTAGAGCATATTGCAGTTGATTACATAAAAAGCTAGTTTTTTTGGCCCGACTCGTTTATTTTATTCTACACTAAACATAATTTAATTTTATGTCCCGGCATGAATAACTTTAACCTAAATATAACAACGATATGTTTATGAACCGCATCCCCTTTGAAATAATAAAGTAATCTACCTGGACAATATTGAAATAAAGCATTCATATTTTTTCCATTATCAAATGAGCACCTATTCAATGATTCATGTGGATACAGTTGTTTACCAAAACGATTTGAAGACAAAATCGAAATAGGTAAGTAGGTATTCTTTATTTCAACGTTCAATCTTACTTTCTATTACTATTTGCTGAAGCTACCTCTCAAAATATTATTTATTCATTTCCAATATCCGCATTTTAAAATATTATTTCTAGTCTTTTGCAAAACACTCATTCTTGACTTAATTATTATCTAGTTGACTTTTTGCTTATTGCTTCAGAATTTCCACAGGTACTATATAACAAGTTTATTCTTAATCTTCAAGCTCATCGTTGTACCATTAAAATTAGTAATTCATGACACCACTATCTATCCAAACTGGGTTGTAGATGACACATCAGTGTTACCTACAGTGCAAGCTTTCATCACTACTGCAACAATTTATTACTAGTGCAATTACACGAGTGCACTAACACTTCAACAAATAAATAAATTGATCTTAAATATTAGAAATACTGTCTTTATTCCTTTTGGATAAATTTATCCTTTGCAACTACACAAGGAAGAATTATTTGTATATAATGTCAAAAAGCTTTTTGAAAGTAAAATAATGTTTATAAATTTTTTTGTAATAATTTACGATATCTTCCTAAATACTATGTAGGCATCGATAGTTAAAAAATAACCAGCTTACTTAAAAATTATTGCATTGAACTTTAATAGGTAGGTAACTACCTACTAATATCGTAAAAAAGTATTTGAATTTATCGTTACCCAAAAAAAAATAACAAGGTTACCAATATATTATGGAATCGTAATTAAAAATCTTTAAGCCCAAAATGAAAATGCGTTTATTTAAAAATACGGTAATTGTTAAAATTAAACAAGCAATCTCACTGTGTACTGAACGAAGGGCCGAAATTGCGTGCCCTGGAAATGGGCTATTGTTTCTAAATGTAAGGAGTTTAAACAATGATTACAATCAAAATTTATACTAATTTGCATTGTAAACGTTAATGGAATCGGTTTACGACTTTTCACAGAGGTATGATCAGTAGATAATAGTTGTATTTTGACCCAGTAGCATTTACGAGTAAAAATATCGTTTAAAGCGTCAAATTTATGTTGAAATTCATTATTTTTGGGGTAATTGTAATTGAGTAACTATTAGAAAAGCAACGCCATTGCTAAGCACGCACTTTTCAAAGCAGCAGGAGGTATGAGTTTCTGCCAACTATTACCAAGTTTTGTAAAACAAACTAATGCTATCAGGAATAAATATCAGATTTTAAAAAAAGCCTTACAAGTATAAATCATCATAACATTCTGAGTAGAAATCCAAATAAAATATAAAATATCTGTACAAATTGGAATACCAACCTTTACCAGTACAAACTTATCTTATTACCGATTCTTGGGAAAAGGTATTCTAGATAACATAAGCTACTTTGGAATGAAACAACTATTAACGGATTTAACTCGCGAATTTTTATTTTATTTTCAGCTCAGTCGTGCTACGATTATGGAAACTGTAAAGAATCCGAAACGTCAGCAAATAAAATATAATAAAAATACGCGAGTTAAATCCGTTAATAGTTGTTTCATTCCAATGTGTAATAACCGCGAAGGCATCAGAAATTATAACATACCTACTACTTATCTACCTTATATCTTGTAAAATAGTACAAACGTATTATAATGCCAATTTACTTTAAATGCGATACATTTAACAACTGTACCTTTTCTATTCTCAGTTTATCTTTTCGCTGTCAAAGGAATTGAATATAAAAAAAAGTTTCGTAGAATTACAAACCTATCTATACTACCTATATATACTATATAACTTTCGACATCAGATGTTCTACCAAATACATAATATCATAGTACAATAATAATTATAGTTATTTCATTTTGCAATAGGTTTAACAACTATTTCGATCTAGTTTCATATGAATATCATCAATACAATACTCGTATGTTATTTGCTATTAATATTACCTACCGCTATTGTACTACCATCCAAATCACCCAATATTGCTAACGTATTTTGGTTCATGCAAAATAACAATAGCGCGGTTCTTGAAATTAAAGATTCCAACAATGTTAACACTAAAGGTTAAATTTGACTGAACCGAGAGTCTACGGGGACTATTTCAGCAATGCTCTTGCATTCACTTTAAGGTTTCCGTATTTCCATTTTGTATGAATTCAACCAAACTGGAGTGAACAATTTAAAAGAGTACTTAGTTTAAAACCGGAACTGAGGTACTCCAAGTATTAATTGCTTTTCGTGGCTCATTGTGATTCAGATCCGTGCGAGAGAGATGCAAATTACGCAAAACTTTCCAACTGCTCTACTTTTCTAATAGGTATGCGCGAAGTTCAGTGAAAAAACAAACGCTTGTGGAATCACAATGTTTAGGTACTTTAGTGTAACATATGGCACTTACTGCACTTTCACATGCAGCACGCAAGCTCTTTATAAGTTGTATAAGGGTGTTCACTTATTTACAGCGTTTATACAGCTTATATTGAAATGGTTTTCTTAAGTTACTAGACAATTATGTAACCATAAGTCTTATATATTTATGTACCAAGCTCGTAATGTAGGTTTTTACGGTTCTTGTAAAGAATAATATATATATATTTGAATTAGGTTAAGTAACTACATGTTCAGTTTTCTTACGGGCTTTTTTCCAAATATCCAAGTAAGCTATTTGCCAATTTTCTATCAGATAAAAAATAACACTGTTTATGTTCCAAATAGTTAAAAATAATTAAACAAATTATCCACATGGTGCTAGATTTACTGATTAACTGTTTAGAGCAAAAGTATTTATATCAGCTCGCGACAAATTGGAAGTAGGAAGCTCGTATGCATAGCTAGCTGTGCGGGTAGTTTATTTTTCAGTCCGAACAGTTTGTATAAAAAAAGTTAAAATATACCAAATTAATCCAATTGAACACAACAAGCATTATGCAGTTACTCGCTTATGCAATACACGTTCGAGCGCGATGTTAATTAGTAAAATGCAACGCGTTGCACACAGAATTGGTTTTGTGGGTGTCAGCCATTTTCAATACGGCACAGCTAATGAGAACGTAAATATTTCAACGTAGCTGGTAATATATTATTGATAACTGACCATGCGTTAGCATCACATACCTATAGCCTATATATATAAACATTTATATTGTTTGGTAGACCTATTGAAATGCAACTTAGGTTAGGTACCGTGTTAATTTTCACGATTCAGTTCAGTTAATTTGTTTGCGATATAAATGACGTTGCTAACAATAGGTTACAGACTACAGTATTATGAGCCATCGTTAAAGCTGTAATTATTGTGTCAGATGAAATTGGATTCACTTGTTATTTGTTAACAAGAAACGGTATTGATAAGTTTATTGTTTGTTTTGATGCTTTCGTGAATTTAAATTGAACTTGTTTTATTGGAATCAAACAACTACCTATAACAGGTTTAACTCGCGTATTTTATTCAATTTGCTGACGTTTTGGATACTTTACAGTACCCATATTCCTAGCACGACTCAGCTACGACCATTAGAACTATAAAGTTATTTCATTTCAATGTGTAATAATCGCGAAAGCATCGGAAATTACATATTAACCAACTTGTTTTACTTTTGTTTATATAGTAAGTACCTACTTATTTAGTTATATAAATATTAGAATGCTTCTTTACTTACCTACATAACAAGATCACTAGGTACCTACCTACGAAATAATAAATAATAATATTGGATTAGTTAGGCCCAGATCTTTATTAAAAGTAATGTTTTTTATCATCAAATCGATATTTTAATCAAAAATACAACCAGCAAATATATTGTAAGTACAGAAATCACAATCTAATCCCACGTTGGAAATGACAAGTATTGACAGCGCCTACACATATTCTCATAGCAATCACACACTCCTACATCTAACAAAAGCTAAACTATCACAGGCACTTCATACAGAAGTTATATTTTATCATAAGAAAATTGATTACACAGCGCGCGCCGCTTAATCTCCGTTATGAAACAAAAACATTTTCATTCCCGCGACGAACAGAACACACAAACGCCTGCTATAACAAACCACAATCTCACAGCTCGTTATTTAAAATATTTATTTTAATAATGCGATAAAACTGTGGGGAAGAAAAAGTCTTTGTGGAAATGCCGCAGGTACTTTCTGTTATGTGACTGCGTACTTATTTGATTTGATTTTACGATAGGGCGAGGTCTTTATTGCTTATTTTACTATAAAATTAAGTTTCAGGCTTTTGTTTAGATACTTACATACGTACCTATATAAGATAAGTAGGTAGGTACCTATCGTTTATTTGAATAATTTCTCAGAATTGAGACTATTTTAATATAGGTAACAATATAATCGTAACCGCAACTCGTCTACATATACATCAGTTTATTCAAATATATATACTAGTTACCTCCAATTTAAATATAATCGCACACCTAGATCTAAAGGGAGCTAACTCAAAAATCTGAAGATTTAAATTAAACACACGCTAAAAAAAAGGATCCGATTCCTTACAACAATTTCGCCTCTCCCGAAAAAGTTACTTTTTTTGAGTTAGCTCCCTTTAGATCTAGGGGTGCGATAGGTATATAATTATGCTTTCCAAGATATTTATAGCTTCACTAAATCGAATACCATAATAGTTAAATTACGTAACTATTATTATCTAGCTTATTATGTTATGTACGTATCAAGACACTATTCTGATAAGGTGTAACAAATACCATTCATTGAACATTAGGTTTGTTGGTACCTACAGTATAATTCTATTTAATAAAACTTTGCGAGATCCGCTTCCTTTATCCATAACAAATCTTGCATGATTTCCATACAAACGACACCTTAAATGGATAATACACTATAAGCGAGAACATTACGTTAAAACGATAGAATATTTCTGAGATACCTACACAGTTGTTTGACGAGGAAATAGCTCGTTTTCATACCACTACACTTATGTTTTACTATGGATGCTCCATGAAAGCACACGTACGGCGTGGTATGGATACGACATCAATAATTTTTATTTCATGTGAACTTATTAAGTGGAACTTATGGTAAATCCGTATTTAGTTATGACGTAACGTTCTTTGAAATTCGTTCCCTAAGGGGAGAAAACGGAAGTGAAAATAGGAAGGAACCTACTTAAAAATGTGATATAGGTATGTTTTTGATCTGCTTTTGACAGAATCAACACTACAACAATCTAAAAATTACAATAATTCAAGGTTATCAGGTATGACTTGTTTAGAACTTATTTTATCGTTGATTACATTATAATCATTTACATTTGAACGTGAGCTGTTATCTGTCAACTATCAACTATCTTATTGAAAAACACTTGCCCCCAAAGATGTTTTAAACGATTGTAAATTTATCATTCACTAAATATTTTACACGTACGAGTAGGTATTTGATGATACCGGTACTTGATATCCTTAAGTAGGTAATTTTGTATTGGTTACGTACCTACCTTCTGTTTTACTTTTAAGTATTAGGTACCTACACTTTGCGAATATTATTAATTAGCGGATATATAAATAATGTACTTACTTAGATAGTTTTAAAAGTTATAGACCGTCCAGAACTCAAGTAGGTTACTTACCTACATAATTAATAGGAATTTTTCTTTTCGAATTTACCAGTTCCATAAAAGCTTACGTATGAACTTTTATTTCAAAGATGTACCAAGTTAATTAAACAATACAAACTACAAAAAATGTAGGTACTCATCAAAACATTATTCTTTCGTTAGACAGTAAACCCTTCGCTGCGTACTCCCTTTTCTGTTATCGCCTTATTAAAATAAATATTCTGAGAAGCTGTGATATCGTCCAACTCCCCGCCAACTTCGCAACAACACTAAATTGTGTTTCAAAGAAAAAGATTTTCCCCTCCTTGCCTCCAAAATAGTCATTATCTCAGGAATACGAAATGCCCTTATTATATCTGCAGGGGTGTTTAGAGATAGGATTATAATTGAAAATTTTAATAATTTATCGTTGCACTTGCATTTAAAATAGGTATGGGTGATTCCACGGACGTTTTAACCGCCGTCAGTCCCTTGCCATAAATATTGAACAATTAAGCTACAATAAGATTTAAACTCTATTAATTTTGACGACAAGTGCGAGCGCTGTATGTCGTCGCATCAAAACGTAATTCTTGTTGTAGCTCATTTCTTCAATATTCAGGACAACGGACTGACGGCGGTTTAAATGCCCGTGGAATCACCCGTATATTCTGTTGTCAAGTAAAAAAACATTAAATATCAACAGGTACATATTTGGTCTAGGATTATTAAATAATAAAACTTTCAACAATAAAATAAATTGTAATAAAATAGAATGATAACATTAACACAAAATTGTAAATAAGCGTATCTAGTTATCTACTATCTCGTAGAGTAAATAATAAATTCTGGAGGCGAAACTCAAATGCCAGCAAGATATTGCTCGTAGTTTATCTTAATAAATCTTATAAATGCATTCTAGGAAAATGCTGGGATTCCTGTAATAGCTCTACCCAATATCAGCGCATGAATATCGTGGGTACCCTCGTAGGTGTTAACCGCTTCTAAATTCATAACGTGCCTTATGATGTGATATTCGTCAGACACCCCGTTCCCGCCGAGCATATCCCGAGCTACCCTAGCGATTTCCAAAGCTTTACCGCAACTATTGCGTTTTATCATAGATATCATTTCGGGTGCCGCCTTATCCTCGTCCTTGAGACGACCGACCTGCAAGCAAGCCTGGTATCCGATACTTATTTCTGTAAGCATGTCGGCCATTTTCTTTTGTACAAGCTGGTTGGAGGCCAGCGGTTTCCCAAATTGATTTCTATCTAATGTGTACTGCCGGGCGATCCGCAAACATGTTTCAGCCGCACCGAGGGCGCCCCAAGCGATCCCGTACCGAGCGTTATTGAGACATCCGAAAGGCCCCTTCAGGCCCACTACGTTCGGTAATAAATTCTCCTCCGGTATAGCCACTTCGTCTAGCAATATCATGCCTGTTGTCGACGCTCGCAAAGAAAATTTACCGTTGATTTTTGGCGTGTCTAGACCTTTTTTGACTTGTGACCGTTCGACAATAAAACCTCGAACTTTATTTTCCTCGTCCTTCGCCCACACTACAAGGACGTCAGCTATAGGTGAATTTGTTATCCATGTTTTGGATCCTGAGAGAATGTATGACTTTGATTTCGCGTCATACTTGGCTCTGGTTACTAAACCACCTGCATCGCTTCCAAAGTTAGGTTCGGTTAACCCAAAGCAGCCTACTAATTCTCCTTTGGCCATTCGTGGTAAAAATTTCTGCTTTTGTTCTTCGGTTCCGTACATGTAAATAGCACCCATCGCTAAACTGCTTTGTACGCTGAGCGCTGATCTGTAGGCGGAATCTACTGCATCCAATTCTCTCGTTATCAAGCCGTAAGTAACATAAGACACGCCAGCGCAGCCGTATCCCTTTATTGTGCAGCCAATCACACCTAACTCACCCATTTCTTTATAAATCTCTCTATGGAAGATTTCATTTCTGTTCGCTTCGACAACTCTTGGCAGAAGTTTTTCGTTACAATAGGCTTTGAACGAGTCCCGAACTGCCTTTTCATCGTCGTGTAATTGTGCATCTAAATTCAGTGGATCCTCCCAGTTGAAAACTGTCTTGGCATTGTTTGACGATGTGGTGGACAGGGTTCGAATGTTTTTCTTATTTTTGCACAAAATAGATAACAAGTTCGTACTTCTTCTTAATGATGTCATTTTGATAGCGAATTACGTATTGTATTTTCAAGAACAATGAAATTATGACGTCGTCGATAAATATTCCACTAACTGCTAAGTCACTGACACTAGAATCAAAAACAATCAGTTACACAATAATTTAACTGACATAACCTCGCCACTGACCTAGCTGGTCAGCGCACGCACCGCTTCTACCAACAGCTATATTCACACTGATACTACATTTAAACAAATCACTACGTCACAAGAGGACGTTAGTGTGTGTGTATTATCTTATTTTGAACAGGCGCGGTTATCAACACCTTTATTTTCAACCTACTGCTACGGTTATAGGGTTTATTTTATCCAACGTGGTGTAGAAATGTTGTATTAATTCTATTCGCAAATAACGTAAAGTGATAAGATTGTTGTTGTTGCCTTAACAACAAATTATACGCACATTGATATTACGCTGTTTTTCTAGAATAGTGTCACAAGTTGAAATGCGTCACCATTCTGAATTGAAACTTATATATGACGGTTCACGATCTTAAATGGAATAACAAATTATTTCGAGTTGTGACACTATTCTAGAAAAGCAGCGATTAGGTACCTGGTCTACGTTAAAATAGAATTCAAAAAATATTTTCACGAAGATTTTGAAATGAGTACTTACCCTATTATAATTTAAGATAATTATATTGTTACTAACAACTTTGTTGATAATAATGACGATATATTAGGTAGGTGGGTACCTATATACCTATGTAGATTTTTTTTTAATAATAATAAAATATGTAACAAGGTAAGCAACCTGTCAAAATATTAATGATGCTTGCATAGGTAAGTAATTATTTTACTATACGTTGTAATAATAGTAATAATTGTTATTAAATTCGCTAACGTTTCGAGAACTTTCGATAACCAGACTCCATGTTTGCGGCATACAAAAATGAAAATAGGTAGGCTACCAAATCACTTCTCCTGCTAGGTATGGGAAATATAAAGTTACAGTACCTGCCTATAAGAAATGTTCTAAAAATATTAGCATGGCTAAAAACAAAAATAAACCTTGATATTTCAAGATGAATATCACCTCTCAAAAGTCACATTGACCTCTTTACCTTCGCTTTAAAAGTTGAGATAATAAAACTACAACTTACTACAATATCACATAGGTACAATTAAAGTAAAAAGTAAATAAGGTTATCTAGTTGCCACGTTCTCTCTAAAGGTAAAACTTTCGAAGTAACAAATTGACCGTCATTTAGTATAAGTTATATGATAACAAGCATTGGATAAACAAAAAAAATACATAGGTAATTTAATTCACTTAACCATTTATTCAAAACAGTTAGAAAACATTTTAAATGTTTCTAATAGGTATCATTTATTTATTAAAAACAAACTTACGATCATTTCATTTTAATAAATTGATTTCAGAAAACTGAAACTCTCCTGAAATCAACAGATCGTATCATTTCGCTAACTAATGTGAATTCAGTAGGTACATTTTTTAAAGATTCTGTTTAAAAGCTGAATTTAAAAGTGGCAAAATTGTCTACACGGGCATTTACTATTACAAAAAAATGTTATAAGGAATTAGTAAAATGTACGGATTTTTTAAACACGTACAGAACTCTAAAAGTCGGCAATTTGGGTACAAAGTTATTAAATTAACCTCTGTTTGCTTGAGAAACCTTAAAGAAACAAGTCATTCGTTTACAAGACTAAAAGTAAAGTTCATTTAGAGATCACAATAGAAATCTAGGCGTTTATAATAATTATCTTATACAATTATTTTTAAATAAACATACCTTCAGTTTGTAGGTTTTACGGCACAGCACAAGTAGAAATAGGTAAGTAAGTGATTGTAGATGTAGGTACCTATATAAACAAATTAAATATTATTATATAATTTAACAGGTAAGTACCTAATCAATTATTAAGTTACATTTACTTAGTTTTCATTATTAATACCTATATTTTTTTTTTTTACGATGAACGTTAAAATACCTAATACATTATACTTACATGACTATTATATTCAACTAGCTGTGCCCGCGACTTCGTCCCCGTGGAATAGTAATTCTTCATAAGGCTTCATATTTTCCCCGTTTTTTACACATTTTCCACTGTTTCTTCGCTCGTATTGGTCGCAGCGTGATGTTATATAGCCTAAAGCCTTCCTCGGTAAATGGTCTATCCAACAAAAAAAGAATTTTTGAATTCGAACCAGTAGTTCCTGAGATTAGCGCGTTCAAACAAACAAACTCTTCAGCTTTATAATATTAAAAGTATAGATGAGGACATATTTAAATTACAAAATCGGAAAACAAACTGTTTACATATTGATGGCTTTAACTACCTATTTAATAAAACTATACATGCATATTATTCTTAAACAATCTACAAGTCATCTATTATAATTTAAACATGCTACCTACATGAGATGTTCATTTTGCTGTTCCTCAGTCAGTCTGCGACCGATTTGCGGGCAAGCAATACATCCATACCTTTAAATGTTTAGTTAATTTGCATTATTATATTTAAAGTTCTACGTCATAGCTTTTTAACGGAGAAATATAAAAATGGTCAGTACAGTTACTTAGTCAATTTAAAGTAAGTAGGTACCTAGTTATAATTGACAATACTAATCTATTGTTTATTTTTTAGGGTGGATTAAAATTCCTTTGTTTTGTGGCCAGTTTACTATGTTACTGCGAATGTGCAAACATACTTTATGTTATACCGTTTACGTCTAAGTCTCACTATATAATGCTGAGGCCGCTTGGTCTGGAATTGGCAAGAAGAGGACATAACGTGACGGTTATAACAGCTTTTAAGGAAACCAACCATGCTCCTACATACCACCAAGTCATTGCTGACGATAAGAAAATTTGGGATGTTTCTGGTAAGTACTTCATAATATGATAATAATATTATTCACTGGCGGCCCGCCCCGACTCTGCCCTATGTCACTCTATAGCCTATGTCACTCGGGAATAGTGTAGCTTTCTAACAGTGAAAGATTTTTTCTAATCCAGTCTTTTAGGAGCCTATTCAATCTAAACAAACGAACAAACTTTTCCTCTATATTATATTAGTATAGTAAATAATAAGCTCCATACAACCTCATATTTATATGGCTTCGTATTTTATATTAAAATAATACCACGTATTGAAAAATTTTACATTTATCAATTGCTATATTAAATACCGTAGATTATGTATTTATATAAATAAAATCGAATCACCGAAATGTATGTACGCGCATAACTTCCGATTACTAAAATCAGAATAGGTAATATATGGCGATATAGAGGTTATCCGGTTAGTATATTTTAAATATTACAACTTAAAAATAGAACGAGGTAGGTCAATTATACCTACCGATTACTTACCGATTTCAAAAAGAACACATTTCATAGCTTGTGTCTAATTGACCTATCACGTGACTTAAAAAAGTCGTATAATATATATAAGTACGAATTGGGTGTCTTTAAGGTTCTTTATCACATCATATTTAGACTAAGGTTCCTTGAACTCGGGTCGTGTAATAGGCGTATTAAACTAAGTTTTTCTACTGCTGATTACGTCAATAATGGAAGTTTTTTACTGATAATATGTACTACCTAGGTACCTAAAGACTTGGTCAATGTTTAAATAACTTCCAAATGTAATGATAATTTATTCTAACTAATTAACTACCTATACACTAAAATATTGATAGCAGTTCATTTAAGTACCTACACAGTTTTTAAAATTTTTACTTGTTTCAAAAGGGTTTCAGTTACAGAACTTAAGTATTGACGTCTTTTTTAAAAGCCTTTTTACTTTTATACAGCTACTATGGATATACTTACATACCTACCTACATAATTGATTTTGTAAGGTCATTTTATCAATAATGCACTTTTTTTTTTTTATTTCGTAAAAGGGTAAGGTTGGTATGGGACAACGCGATTTCTTGTCCCGATCTGTTTTAATTTCGCATAAACATTTTATAACAGAATGAAGACATATTTATGTCAAATTTTGTTGAAATTTATCTCCTAATGCTATAAGGAAGTTAAAAGTACGCGGCCAAATTCGCGAAAAAAAACTTAGTAGGTTGTTAATAATTAAACGATAATACATAAATTACGTAATATTTAGAGAATTTAGATCATGTTAATGTTATGTATTTGAAGGTCAATTTCATTAGGTGTCAAGGAAGTAATAAGTACCAACCTACTGTTAGTCGCATCACTTGTATTTGATTGGTTCAATTGTCATGGTTTTTAACCCCCGACGCAAAAACGACGGGGTGTTATAAGTTTGACGTGTCTGTGTGTGTGTGTGTGTGTGTGTGTGTGTGTGTGTCTGTCTGTGGCATCATAGCTCCCTAACGCATGAACCGATTTTGATTCTGTTTTTTTTGTTTGAAAGGTGTATATGTCGGGAGTGTTCTTAGCTATGTTTTATAAAAATCGGCTTAGTAGTTTAATAATTAGGGGGGATTAAAGAGGGAATGTAAAAATAAATGTCTACAAATATACTCGAGTGGGGTATCAAATGAAAGAGGATCGCGTGTTCATTACAAAATTGAAATCATAATGAAAATCGGTTAAGTAGTTCAAAAATTATGGGGAGTAAAATTGTAAATGGTAAGCCCAATGTCGACAAATATACCCGAGTGGGGTATCAAATGTAAGAGGATAACATGTACATTACAAAATTCCATGTTAAATGGAAATTAGTTAAAAATAATAATATGTAGTAGGTACCTAAATACCTACTTACAAAAAGTATGAAATAAAAAAAATAAATTAAAAATTTAACAAACCCCCGACATAAAAACCTAAAAGCCTTCCAAAAAGTACAATAATAATAAAAACTTGATATTAGGTAGGTACGTACCTAAGTATTAATAGGTATTTCTACAAAGAAAACGTCATGTCGGGGGGACTGTAGGTTTCGGTACATTGTAAATATAGGTAGGTACAATAAATGATGAGCGGTCCCCCCGACATGACGTTTTCTTTTTAACCCCCGACGCAAAAACGACGGGGTGTTATAAGTTTGACGTGTCTGTGTGTGTGTGTGTGTGTGTGTGTGTGTGTGTGTGTGTGTGTGTGTGTGTGTGTCTGTCTGTGGCATCATAGCTCCCTAACGCATGAACCGATTTTGATTCTGTTTTTTTTGTTTGAAAGGTGTATATGTCGGGAGTGTTCTTAGCTATGTTTTATAAAAATCGGCTTAGTAGTTTAATAATTAGGTGGGATTAAAGAGGGAATGTAAAAATAAATGTCTACAAATATACTCGAGTGGGGTATCAAATGAAAGAGGATCGCGTGTACATTACAAAATTGAAATCATAATGAAAATCGGTTGAGTCGTTCAAAGAATATTAGGAGTGAAAGTGGGGATGGAAAACCAAATGTCTACAAATATACCCGAGTGGGGTATCAAATGAAAGAGGATCGCGTGTACATTACAAAATTGAAATCACAATGAAAATCGGTTAAGTAGTTCAAAAATTATGGGGAGTAATAGTGTAAATGGTAAGCCCAATGTCGACAAATATACCCGAGTGGGGTATCAAATGTAAGAGGATAACATGTACATTACGAAATTCCATATGAAATGGAAATTAGTTAAAAATAATAATATGTAGTAGGTACCTACGTACCTACTTACAAAAAGTATGAAATAAAAAAATAAATTAAAAATTTAACAAACCCCCGACATAAAAACTAAAAGGCCCTCTAAAAAGTATAACAATAATAAAATCTTAATATTAGTTACCTAAGTATTAATATTTCTACAAAGAAAACGTCATGTCGGGGGGACCGTAGGTTTAGGTAGATTGTAAATATTAAGTAAGTAGGTACACCGAAATGAGAAGCGGTCCCTCCGACATGACGTTTTCTTTGTAGAAATATTAATACTTAGGTAACTAATATTAAGATTTTATTATTGTTATACTTTTTAGAGGGCCTTTTAGTTTTTTTATTAAAGGATGCAAGTTTAACAAAACAATAATGCTAATATTCTTAAAAGGTGATCTGTCCTTTTGTCCGATCTTGATCTGACCTATGATCTGCATACTTAACCAATAAAATTTTCTATTATTAAAGTTTTTATTTGCCTATTCAAGTTTTCCTTATTCAAATAAGTAGTTTCGTTATAAAAGAAGTATAAATATATAAAATATATATAATATAACTTATAACAGGCGCTCGATCCCATCTACAATTTCATGAGATGACCAGAACGCCCTACAATATACGATAGCAACAACTAGGTACTAACAAAGAAGTAGGTATGGTCAAAATGTGGGAGACTTTTTTGTTCATATTATGTTATCGAGCAAAAAATGACATTAGCAGATGGTTCAGTAAGCTAGTCATACTTTTTTGTGCTGCTATTAAAAAAGCAAGCAAATTATTTCTGCATAGATATTTCTATGCAGAAATAATTACATTCTTATGTCACGGTTCTATATGATTATAGTAATTTTATTTCGCTGGGTAGAAATTCAGTCCCCATTTTGGTTTTTCTATAACATCCTTCTTGTTTTGTTACAGAAGGAGGACGGCCAAACATTTTCAAAATGGTTGAACTGTCGGACGAAAAATTTCATGAAAAGATACTTTGGCACGGCGGACTAGCCGCTACAGAAGTCGCCTTAAACTCTAGCATGGTGAAAGATTTCTTGAAGAAGGACCATAAATTTGATTTAGTCATAAGCGAACAATTTTATCAAGAAGCCATGTACATGCTAGCTCACAAATACAATGCTCCTTTAGCCTTAATTACAACCTTTGGCAATTGTATGAGGCACAACATCATAGTAAGAAATCCACTACAGCTTACCACAGTTGTTTCCGAGTTCTTAGTTATCGATGACCCAAATAGTTTCATGGGAAGACTTAGAAATTTCTACTTTGTGATCTACGAATACATTTTTTGGAGGTACTCGTATATAGAAAAACACGAACAACTTGTTAAGAAGTACATTACAAATTTGCCAGAGCCTGTTCCTAGTTTGGTAGACTTGGAAAGAAATGCGTCCCTCATACTCATGAACGGTCACTTCAGTTTCGATACTCCAACCGCGTATCTTCCTAATATGGTGGAAATCGGTGGAATACATTTAACAGAAACTTTTGATGTTTTACCTAAGGTAAGATATTTTTCTATCTTCTTTTAGACCACTAGTTTTTTTACATACCTACCCAACAATAATCAGTTCATGTCAATGTCATCTAAAGTGCGTAGGTATTTATTACGTAAATCGTCTTTTTAATAACAGATCATTAAAGTGCTTCTCATTTTGTAAACAATTATCATAAATGCTAGTCATACTAAACTGGACAACTAATAACAAGGAATTATCATGTGAACCTTTTGTATAGATCAACAATAAAATATACGGCTAGCGTGGGTTTAGTTCTAATAAAGTTTTTTATTTATTCCAGGATCTCCAAAAGATTCTGGATGATTCGACAAATGGAGTTATTTACATGAATTTCGGTTCTAATGTACGCAGTTCCGAATTACCAGATGATAAGAAAAATGCGTTCATAAACGTGTTCAAGCGATTAAAGTACACTGTTTTATGGAAATGGGAAGACGAAAACATGGCGGGCAAACCAAATAATTTGATTTTGAGAAAATGGTTGCCACAAAAGGAAATTTTATGTAAGTATCTAAATCCAATATCCTGTGGCTGTATCCGCAGAAATTCTTGTTTGTTCATTATGATGAACAAACAAGAATTCATTGTTTTGTACTTATAAAAAGTAAAAAATGAAAAGTAGTAGATTGTCCTCATAATCTAACCAGTAGTCCCGGAGAACGTCGTTCTGCCCGACATAGTAGTGCTACATTAATCAGTAGATTTGACAGTTTTTGTCATTGAGATATTAATAATAAAAATTTCGTCAAGTTTTCATTAATTATCTAATTACCCCTGCAACTTTTTTATTTTTTTTTCTATATCCCTTGATCGTAACAATGACAACAAAATGAGAATTAGTTAAATCAATGCAGCCGTTACATCCTGATGCCGTGACCAAGAAAATTTGATTCATTTTTATACATAATTATAGGTAGATTGATTGTATACTTTATACCAATATCACCAGTACAAATTCTTGTATACCACCTAAGCACATCAAGTTTAACTTAATTCATTAACATAGCTTCTTCCCATCCATCCTATATGTTTTAACGTGACATTCACACTTTTTATTTATTTTACAGCGCACAAGAATGTGAAAGTTTTCATCTCGCACGGTGGACTGATCGGAACTCAAGAAGCTATTTTCCACGGAGTTCCAATTATTGGTATTCCAATTTACTGCGATCAATATAACAACTTACTGCAAGCGCAGGATGCGGGCATGGGTCGAGTACTAAAATACAACGACGTTAATGAACAAACTTTTGAAAACGCATTAAGAGAAGTGCTCGAAAATGATACATACAAGATAAACGCCAAAGAGTTGTCGGCCAGGTTCAAGGATAGACCACTCTCGGCTTTAGATACAGCTATGTTCTGGATTGAATATATAATAAGAAACAAAGGGGCTAATTACATGAAGAACCCGGCAAATAGATTAAGCTGGGTTGAGTACCACATGTTGGACATCTACGCTTTTATTGCTACTATATTGGCAGTTCTATTGTATGTTATTTTCAAACTAGTCAGTTTTGTAAAAGGTTTGCTATCTGTGAAGGAAAAAGAAGATAAGAGCAAAACTAAGAAAAAACGTAACTAGGCTCATGTAATATTGATTATAATAAAGTTACAGTTAACAGAGAATATATTTTTAATTCGTTCGTGGTTTTATTTGAAACTCCATTCTTACGAAAAACGACGATGGAGCTAGGAAATCTCCTTTGCTGCTTTCCGTAGCTAGAAGCCAAAATTACACAATATCCCTTGAATGAACCAGAGCGGGTTTGAACTATGTCCACTGGATATAATTAGGCAAACATTTGAACAAAACATTGGTGTTTGAACAGCCAGCCGGTGCTTTTGTTCACCAAGTGCTGGCTGCAACAGACTTATGAATTTGAAATGCGCTAAGCCTTGAAACAGTTGCGTAGATTCCTTTTTGTAACGTTCTATAGTCTGGGACTGCATGAGCGACATATGTCAACGTCACTATTGTGTGCACAATAAGATCCATTTTGCTACAACTCGGCCTCAGACAAGTGGATTGTTAACTTTTTTTTTAAAATACTGCGTATAGCTACGTTTATACGTAGCGTAACATCTTATGATGATAGGTATGATCAAACATCTTTTGCAATAATAGCTCTTGTTTAAAATGCACATCACATACTTAGATCTATAGTTATTTATTCAGATGAAGAAAAACTAATCAATATGTCCCTGTGCATCAGTGCAGAAATTTCCTGTAAGGATACATCTTTTCATATAAAAAGCCTCATGGCTAGACGAATTAACTTAACTCCGATTTATTTGTAGGAAGGTTTTGTTGTAAGGTACTCAATGGCGTGCATAACTCTAATCTTCAGGTTTTTGAATAAGCTTCCTTTAGATCTAGGTTTCCGATATTAATCGAATCTAATAATTTAAGCACTCTAAAATTGCAAAATATTAACACTTCTCAATACTACTGTAGGTACAGTTTTCAACAATGTTGTCACTTATAGACTCTAAAATTGTAACCCGTAACTTTATACAACGTTCTTTATCTGTACCTAAGCACTGAGATCTTTTAGAATTAATGTGGGCAATATTGTTTATTTTCAAGGGTACCGCTCGGGGCGAATAACGTATAGCGCAAAAGAAAGCAAAATGGACGCAGCGCGTAAAGCCGGAGTGAACGGACAATGTGTCCACTTACTTTCGTGTCCTAGGGCGAAACAAAGCTGTACAAATTTAGTAAATATCCCCTTATCGTAAATAAAAGATCTCATAAATGTTTACTGTAACAATTTATTTAAGATTTGTACACTTTAATTTGATTAAATTCTGTATTATGTATTTTTGTATTATGGCCAATATTTTATTATAATTCCATTAGAGCATTTCACCTAGTTAGGAATACGTTTAGGTATGCATTACTTATACGTTATGGCATAAAAAAGATTTCATAAAAAGATAGTCCATAATTTACAATAAAATTTTCATAGTAATTCTGAGTAATTCACATTAAATACTTATAAATAACAATTCCTGCGGCTCCTATTAAGCTAGGGTAAATGGGTTGGCTTCTATGTATGCTCAGTTCCCCAACAATGTAGATCCTCATAATAGAGGAGGGATGAATCTTCTATAAATTATTCACTCTCTATTTGCATGACAAACGACGAGCAGGAAAGGTCTAAGACCTTTAATGGTACCTTCGCCCTGTTAACTGTCCTACCCGCTCCATCCTTTCACACTTCTAGGGTACGACACTCTTTAATGGCCCCGTGATTTTTCCCAGTCATATGCAAATGCCAGATTAGCATACATTTTATTCGGAGCTCTCACTTAAACCGACAAAAATGTTGATGCTATTATAAACCGGGACTTTGGTCGTATTTAGCTCTTTTTGTCTTGCTTCCGTAATTATAATTAGGGTGGTTATGAACTTTAAAAATTTTGTTATTCTCGAGTGCCGTAATATACTATATGTACCTTATTTAAACAATATAATAATATAAGTAGGTAACTATGAATTCTTTTTTACGTTGTAAAGGAAAAACTTATGTTATCTACGTGATTTAGCTCGATACTAATATTTAGTGAAAACAAAACCATATTTTCGGAGATCTGGTAAAATAAGAAACAAAATTTTGATATTTCGGTTGTCAACTGTCATCATATTTAATTCAGACCATGACACGATCCGCAGTGGACATCAAAATCCACTCTCGCTACCATTCTAATTGCTAAAACTTTCAAGTCGTAACATTTAAAATAACTAACTGGGGAAGTGCACTATGGAATCACAGTTTGAACAAGTGACAAACCAAATTGGAGTGGCACGGGTGAGCCCGCAAACATAAATGGAATAGTCGTGTAGCTTTCGAAGGCTAGAAATAGCAGATAATCTCGACAGGTTTGAAGATGAACCTACTGAATGCCGGCTTGTGAATAGTAGCGAGTTTTTGGTTACACGCGTATTGTGTGAGTACTTGCATTAGCTATAAAAGATTATTTGGAATTACATTAACAATGTTAATTGCTTGATTTGAAGTTTTGTTTCCCGTTTCTGGTTATTTTAAAATATAATATCGATCAAGTGCGAGTTCGACGAAGGTTCACTATTTTTAATCACTTAGTACAAATAATCAATGGAAACTGATACGCATTCAGTACCTATGCACTCGTTAGTGTCAGTTTATTAGTATACATTACCTACCTATTAAAGTTATTAAACGAAACAAACTATACTTCTTGTAGGGTTTTCCGCAATAAGTAAAGAAGAATAGTTAAGTAGATATTTTTTCGTATTTCTTTTTTTAATTTTTAAGTCTTGTGTTTTTGAAGATATTCATGCATTTTCTTAAATTAAATAACCTGTTTACTTTGACATTGTTAAGAATGCCAAAAATTGTAAGAAATTCGATAGCCTGTAGGTACCTATCTACTTAATGTTTTATATTTTTCCAGGTTACCCTCAAAAGTGACTTCCATATTTTATTATTATCAGGAGAACAAAAACGTTTATAAGAAACTCGGTATAAACTATACCATCTAGTTTACTATGACCACACCTACCTGTTAGAAATATTAGCATTACCATAATATATATTATTAACTGACTCAGTTACAAATTACACTGCACTTTAATATAGGTAATTAACTAGAGAAAGATCTAACCACTTCGCATAGAACTGATCATTGTACAAGTAGACTAGGTACCTACCTACATATTATTATATTATTTATACCCATTGATAATGTACTTAATATAATTAGTACTAACCTAAATTGATTACTATGTCAGCTAATTACAGGATAATATCTGAAGATAACGTTGCCAGGCATCCGGATAAAGTCGGACAATGGTAAGCTTTTATGTTTGCGTATCCGGACAAAATAAACGGTGTTCGGCTAGTCTGGCTTTTGTTAGACTTTTTACAATAATCAAAAAATCTTTAATTTTACCTATTTTTTGTCGTAAGTACTAATACCTAGTTATTAATACTGAGACGCAAAATCCTCAGTAATGTAGGGTGTCCGGCCTTTCTACCCAATGTCCGGCCAAACTGGCTGATTTGTCCGGCTATTAGGTTTAGCGACCTGGAAACACAAACACTATATGAAGACAACTTACATGACAGTTTCTCCGTTGGTGAAACAAAGTACCTATAAGTATAATTATATATAACAACACAATAACTAAAGACTGTACCTACTTTTTTTAATATATTGAATATATCTCCTCTTTATGTACATACTCCTTTTACTAATAGCAGACAGTCATCATTCCAAATACCTAGTTCTGTTTTAAAATCATTCTCATTTGTATACACACTTTCATAATTACGAACTTATTTATATTTACGCTCATAAATACAACATTCCAGTTAAGTACCTAAGAATTGCATGTATAAGGAAAATATTAACCAAATTCGGGACCACTAAGCCGATATCGAAAGATTTTTCGCTGATTTACACCCTGTTTTATATGCGGAGGCAATAAAAGGGCTTGAAAGTGCTTGAAAATCATGAGTAGTCATTCTTTTATTGGTAGTAAAATTGCTGTTATAGTTTTAGAAACCTAAGAAAGCCTTGTTTGTGTATATACATACTTAAGTAAGTAGGTATCCGGCGGGATCCTTATATCGACACCTAGGTCTTAAAGGAGCGAACTTATAAACCTCAAGGTCTTTTTCATCATCGAATTTCTACCAGTAAAACCGATTTAAGGTACCTAGGTAATAAAAATCATAAATATTATAGGGTACAGAAAACACCTAAGTGCACATTGATAGTTATTCGCTATTCCTATAAAAAATACTATTTTGAGTTAGCTTAGATTACATCATCATTAATATGAGTAATTCTGACATAAACTTCCATCGAAATTCTACTTTCTACATCCGCACAAATTATTGCACTAAGGATGACAATAAGATATAAAATATGGCACTTCAACGATAATAGTACCTAACTACCTACATGGTTCAAACACAATTGCCAATCCATATTTTGTGCTTTCATTAAAAGGGCTTTAAATATAGTTTCATCACAGTCTTTTCACGTAACATTTCCATTGAATTTCATTCCATGCTATTATGACATGCCGACGGAACCGGCTGAAACTTTTTGCCCTCACGTGTGCCTTGTTGAAAGCAAAAAGTCCGCATTGCACTGACCGACAGCATACAGCTTATTTATGTTGTATGACACAATCCATACCCGCTGCAGTGGAAAGCCAGTCCATTATAGAGCACAGCCACGAGCAAAACACGTGTTTGATTACCTTTTATTTGTTTCAAGGACCTTTGATGAGATTTTAGGTACGTCTGTTACTATTTCTCACGTAAATCTAAAGTGGTTAGAAAACGTCGCGTTGTTTTCAAATTCATTAACGCCTAGTCGAATTTCAATAGCAATATGTACTTCAAACATCCGTTCTACACGTTTCCATTTGATTAACTAGTTAATTATTTCACCTCAAATAAACCGTATTAAGAAAGACAGAAAGAAGGAAAGAAATTATTTGTCTTTCAATTATTTTTAACTCGTAAAATCAAAGAAATTCAACGACAATAACCTCCTGAGAACCAGAGATTTTTTTTTGAGGAATCTCATTAAAAACTATCTGGACCTCTTCGATATTGGACTAAATGTTGTCAAAAAATACATAAAAAAATTTCCGATGGGAAATCTGGATTTTCTCAATGTAGTATATATACAACATGAGTTCTGTACACCTACTATCAAAAATGTAGTATATTTACTACATAAGCAGAAAAATATCAAATAATGCTATTATTTATTTACATTTGCTATATTTAAAGGTTATACATTTAATTCACAGTATATATGAAACAAATTTAAAATTAAGTAACGAGATTTATTTACTAATATGTTAGTAGGTAGTCTTACAAATCACAGTCAGCAAATTGGCTTAAGTAGGTACCTACATTTTTGTATATTAAATCGCATTCAGCAGATTTGCTTGATTATTTTCGAAAACTAGAAAATTGAATGTACTTAAATCAATTATGATAACTTCCATATAAAATAGATAGGTATAGCTTAAAGAAAGTTAAAATAAAATAGCTGTAATAGCAATAACTTATTAAAAGTTATGTTTGCGAAATTTTATGAAACTTTTTTTATACTGTACGTAAATATATTATATTATATTTAGCACAGCATTCGATAGTATGATTGTTGCAAATAAAATTGGTTTATCTTTTCTGTGTATCAAAATGAGCAACTAAATGTTTTGCTTTGTGGTAGCGAGAGTGACTAGCCGGTATCAGTTGAATTATAACCAATACCTACCTACCTGTTTTGCTACCAATACATACCTACTTATAGATGAAAAAATATAATAATATGGCATACATTCATGACTAGTTGAATGCCTATAAATGTTTTTAGTCCTTTTAACAGCACTTTAGTCTCCCATCCTTTTTTCAAAAGATTTTATGTATGTCCTATTTGTATCGTCAAGCTTCTGTTCAAGAATTGTGTAATAGTTTTCTTGAATTCATCTTCAGTAACGTATATCTTGGGTGATGAATAGGTTTCTTTAGGGGAGAAATATTAACGGACCAAGTATTATCTGTAGTTGCCGATGATGGTACCAATATAGTCCTTTGTTCTCGACCACCTCTGGTTCTTGCACGACCTGCACATCGACAACCACCCGTAGGTACGGGGCCAATTCTGATTTTGACACGACTACGACTACATGTGAGTAACAGAAATAGATAAGCAAAAAGGATGTTCAGATTTTGAAAGGATTCTAGCTTCTATGACCGAAGAATTAGAAGAACCAGGGTCCGAGTTACTGATACTATCATTTCGCGTTGAGTGAACCCCTTGTAATGGGTTCTCTTAGTTGTTAAATCAGTCTCTTATTATTCTTAGATGTCTGTTATACCACAAACCGAACAAAAAAATTAAATATATGCGATTAATATAAAGTAAATCAAGTTTAAATGTCTTATGTTGTACTGTTACTACACTGGTCACCTCGTTCACACACACGTCGTTGAGAACCCGTGGATTACTGGTACGACATAAAACTTTAATTCGTGATTTCTCAGTGCTTTTGCATTGAAACTCATAAATGTAGGGAAATTAGAATAAATATAAATCTAAATAAACAAGCCGTAACTAAATTTTTGACAAAAACCACAGTATTTCATCAAAAATGTGAACATCCTTACCGCACTGACCCGGTCCTGGAGCCATCGTCCACGTAAAATGAATAATTATAAAATCTGAGCAAACTTCCGCGGCCAATCACAAGTCAGTATCGCAGATAGATACTTAGACTATCCAATAAAAGTAAAAGTGCAAGCATATTTTGTTAGATGGCGGTGTAGGATATTTTTCTTTCTATGTTGTAAATATACTACAAATTCACCCAGGAGGTTAACCTAGCCTTGGTTTCTAAACTGAACTGGTCTGCATTATGAGTTATGACACTATTTAAAATTACTATGGCACAACCGCAGGCGTAGTATGAATTCTAAACCCACGACGTCACGGAACTAGAAAAACTCTAGAGACAAAACTTTGAAATTAACACTCCCAATAATAAGATTGCCTATATGACTACCCCTTATCGTAGGTAGGTAATAAGATCCGAATACTCCTTTATTCCAAGTAATCAGATGAAAACGATCACAATTTTAATTATAGATTATTCCAATCAGATTACAGATTGTCGAAAACTGAGGAAATTGCTCCACAGTCGTTTGGACTGATTTTCATTCCGAGTGTTCCCCGTTGAATGCGGCCCGATTTCCAAGTTTTAATTGCAAACTCTTAATGAGGTAGGCAACAAGCTCAAAACAGTCCATGTCGCCAATCTGCGCCGGCGGAACTTTTATCCTAGTGTTATTTTAACCTTCCCTATTAGCACAAATTATTAAATTATGCTTATTTCTCGAAAATCTAATATAATTTCTGATGCCTTAGCGGTTATTACACATTGGAATGAAATTTTAGCCCTAGACTTGACGACAGTCTCAGCTCAATCTTGCTACAAATATGGGTCCTCTGAACTAAAATCCGTTATAGTTGTTTTATTCCAATAGTGAGTTAGGTACTTTTAAAAATACTTTGAAGCTATATAAGAATATAAGAACTTACCTACGTACCGACATAACGTTAATCTACTGTAATTTATCTCCGTATCGGTGTCGCCTTACATTAAGTACTAGCGGCCCCGGCAGACGTCGTCCTGCCCGTCCGATTGTCTCGTCGAAGATCTGTCAAAGTCTTCTGTCACTTCTTCATAAGGCTTCATATTTTCCCCGTTTTTTACACATTTTCCACTGTTTCTTCGCTCCTATTGGTCGCAGAGTGATGTTATATAGCCTAAAGCCTTCCTCGATAAACGGTCTATCCACATAAAAAAGGATGTTTGAATTCGAACCAGTAGTTCCTGAGATTAGCGCGTTCACACAAACAAACAAACTCTTCAGCTTTATAATATTAGTATAGATAAGAACTTTTTTAAATTAGTACTTACCTACGTACCGACATAACGTTAATCTACTGTAATTTATCTCCGTATAGGTGTCGCCTTAATTTAAGTCTTTCATGAATTCTTCCTTTAAGCGTTTCTTCATACGAAACTCCATAACTACTAAACATACCAACTAGGACCAGTTTATAACATAAAACATTAGATTAATATTAGTTAACTTGCTTACTACCTTCCACATCAATCAACATGCTCAGAAATTTCTATGTGAACACTTGAGTGTGAACTCGAAGTGTGAAGTGTATAAATTTAACGCTTAGATCTAGCGAAATACCTACTGCAAGTTTAAGAGGGAGGCGCTCCTAAGTAAGGATGTACTACTTAGACAGATCCCGAGTTAATTAAGACAGTAGTGCAATAATAGTTAATGTATATGGTTTTAAAGCAAAGTTTATGTTGAAAATAGACTATTTCCTAATGTAATTTAAATAGCCAGTATATCTTTACAGATACTTCAGTACTGCGTTGGATTTTGTTTGGTACGGCAGCTGAAAATGTCGTAAACAAAAGAAAATAGGTACCTACCTACTTACGATGCAACGTTTTAAAGTATACATCAAATACCAGACGTAGGTACATTGTCATCTGTTGTATTTTTTTGTTCATCACAATCTTCAAGAACAACCCCGAGGTCTTTCACTTACTTTAAGCCACATGTGTAAACAATAAAACGACATGCTTTAGTGCGTATTAACACGTTACATTTATTGATAAATTTTAATATAAAAACCTAAATGATTTAAAACTAAAAATTGACTTCTCTTCTGAAGTCAAAAATTGTTACAAAAATAGTTCTATACACAACATTGTTTTAAAATTGTTACGAAACTTATGCGGTGACTTTTTAATGTACTTAGGTTTAGGTGGGTCGCAAAGAAATTAAGTAAGTACACAAAATAGTAGTACAACAAGATGTTATGCTTATTTTTATAAATCCCACCTGACTTATTTTATTTAAAAATAATATACAATCATGGTTACACTTTGAAATTCAAAGGTACACCCGTTTCATTCCACCGGGTCATAAAAAACTACACCTATTTGACAAAATTAAAAAATTCGTTACACTGGACGGAATTAGACGACATTTTAATATAATAACATTAGTAAAGCTATATGACTTTTTACACGACACAGCTTACATCAAGTTAACGGTTTTATATAAGGCAGTTAACTTTAAAGGAGATTAAAACTTACAACGAAAGCGCTTTTTAGTTAATTCTCAGTCTGCGTTTGACTCTTCAATTCGTTTATAATGGCATGCATGAAATTTTGATATAATGTCACTAATAATCTCTAATTTTCTCCATTACCCTATAGTTACTCCTTCTTCGCTCTGTCGCAAAACCATTCTTTGACTCATAGCCGACCGGCGAAGATCTCATGCCGTTTTCGATATACTTGTTTGACAGAGGTTCTCCTTTGTAACCGCGGCTTTTAGTGACGGAGTTCACTTCTCGTGATTCAATAATTTCTTTGGAGCGACCGTCTCTTGAGGGCACAATTTTTTTGCTTACTGTTTCTACTGTGTCTGTGACGCTGGGACGCTCGGGGTCACCTGATCGCGTAGTATACCTGTATGTCTCCGAGTAATTATCACTGCTGTTGCTGCCTCGGCGAAGAGCCGGCGCCTTCAGCCGTGTTTCCAAACGAGATACAAACGGACTAGTGTCTCTGTTCAGTGAATCTGTTTTGTACACTGGTATTTTACGTTCCTCGGATATCCGTTCTTTGTAATGCGGAGAGGGAGTATAGCGAGGTGCCAATCTACCACCATCGGTCTCATCTTCAGCGTGTAGTGTTTGATACAGATCCGGCGCTCGCTCCCGAAGCCCTTTGAGGAATATTTTCTTTTTATCAGCCTCGTCGTAAGATTTGTTGAATCCATTTGTATGTCCGTTACTTAAAGGCGTAGTTTTTCCGTAACGCGCACCAAATAAGCCATCGCGCCTGCGTTCTGTTTCCCGAGATACGGCGTCAGCCAAATCTCGCTGGCTTCTGTTGATTATAGACACGATCCCTGGACTTTTGAGCTGCTCAGGTGTTTCATCAAGTCGACTGAGGTGGGGGTTGGATTTATACATGGTTGAGTAGTTTCGATTCATTCCTGAAACGTATCGTGGGTGAGTCTCCTGTTCAGGAGCTCCCATAGCAAAACTCTTACTCCTATTTAGAGCCTTGTACGTCCGGGCAGGCTTCGCAGGTCCCGGTGGGTAGCCGTTAATCTTTCCGTCAGGTGAAGTAGCAACTTGCGATACGTTGACCGCACTACTGGATCGTTTGCTGGGAGTCAGTCGATGCCAATACTTATTGGAACTCGGTTTTTCGGTGGTCTTCTCTTTGCGCTCGTGTAGTTTTCGGGGTAGCGTTTGAGCGCTGCGCGTGTAATCTTCCTCGGCCTCGCTGTTCGGATTCAATCGACTTGTTGAATGACTGAATCGACCAAGTGTGCTCGAGAATTGACCCCTGAAAAAAAAAAGTTGCTCTATAAATCACTTGTTTTTTTGTCGTCTCCAAACGTACAAAGACTAAGACGATTCGACAAGATGATCTGGCCCACGTACATGTTTATTATCATTCCTGCGTCACAAAAACTTGTATTCTGATAATTGGATTTAATGGGGAATCTCCTCCTACGCAGCTAACGACTATGCTTTGTTTAGTTACCTACTTGGCTTAACACCGGCATCGTTAAGCGACGATACCTCCGCCCATATCTGACCCAAAACAATTTAACATGCCGTCACGTACAGTAGCCAGCCCTGTATAACTTGATTGCGAATATTAGGATCCATTAATGTTGTTAACGCGAAACACTATTGTGCCTTGAGCTAAGATAAAACACTCATAAATACATAATAATATAACTAGGTAAATAAAATACCTTGTGTCTACGCTACGATGAACATATCACTGGACCGCACGTTGTTATATTCAAATCACATGTTGAGATTATATATAAAACGTGAGTTTTGCTTGCTTGTTCCTAATGATTTTTCATCGACACATTTTGATTTATATGGTTTGCTACGACAACAATTAATGGCAAACTTATCGAAACTTTTCAAATTGAAAATGACATACAAATTGGATCAACACGCGCGTTCATAAATGGACATGGAATTTGCATAAAAAAACTACCTGAACAAAATATCGATCTAATATAGTGCGAAACTAATTTGCATCGGTCAACCCACACCTATACATCTGTTGTTTATTGCGAACATTACATACCAATGAGTAAGTATATAATAAGTCATTACACATTTATATATACTACAACGCACTTAGTTCTTAAGAAACCGCCTGAACTCACGATCATGAGTCACCGTTCGTAAACTAAATAAGGGTTTCTTTGTAGATAAAATGCTCGTTTTACCCTTAATTGGCGTGGTCCACGGACAGCCGCGGATTAAAAAGGCGAGATATGCCGGAACGCTGTAGCTTGATTGAAATGACGACGCCGCACTTTGATTGATTTAAAAGGTTATAAATACATTAACGAATCTTAAATGCTCGATTTTGCCGATAAACCGCTTGATGTCATAGATAATTACGTTTCCTAGCAGATCTAACTACTGAGAATTGAAGCTCAATTACGCGGCTACCTTGATATAGGTACGTAGTCTTCAAAGACGTTCTTTGTTGCAGTGTGCACTTCCTTTTGCGGATTCAGTGTAGACGTAAACAATTAATTAGTATGTAAGTTGGTCAGCGCCAGTTGTTATAGCATGGAGATCCTTTGAAAGTTTACAAATTCCCTATTTTGGAGAATGTTAGCTTTCATTTACGTAACATATTGCATGTAACATAACATTTCGTGGGCATTAGGTTAAGTCGGTCTCAAAGGCTCAATTAGGATTCGATAATAGCGTGGTAGGTTGATATCTACAGCTATATTAGAATAAACAGAAATCGATAAAGTTATCACCTTACCTATTTAAGTATACATCACTAAGATTTATAAATATACATATTTTTTTAACCTTACTGGTTATTCGTTAAGTACGAAACTATTTTCATGTAATTTATTAAAATACCCAAACTTGGTTTTTATGTCTTCAAGTCGTCAAACCAATGTTTTTCGTGTTCCAATTTATACTGCTATTTAAAACTGTGTTTCAAACGGCCATTAACAAAACTGATGTGTTGATTTCATGAATGCTTAATATGTCAATAAAATCAAACTGGTTTTAATGTTGGCCCACACATTATTTCTGATACGTTTTAGCAAATCCATTAATGCTATTAAAGTAGGTATCTAAATATTATCTATTGTATATAGTCCGACCCTAAATTGCCATAAGCTTATTATAATGCTGAACATGACGGCATAATTAAACTTTGTGTTTTCATTCTTTGATGTGGGCGGCTAAATCGATACGCGTTTAGACAAGATTCTATTCGAGATTTAATTGTTTTTTTGTTAAAATATTTGATTAGAATCTAATAAACTATGTCTCCAGCCTACTCAAAACTTTTTATGATCTTTAAAATGTTTGTTGTCATTTAGAGTGACTTACCTATCGCGGTGGTCACGGGTGTCGTTGTTGGCGGCGCGTCTCGGACTGCCCTCGTACTTGTGCTCGCGGCCGTAGATGCTGGGCGCGAAGGGGTCCTCTCCGAGATAGTACCGGTGCGGCGGCGCGGCGGGGGCGGCGGGGGGCGCCAGCTCGCCGCCGTACTGCCGGTACGTGCGCGACGAGTGCTCCGGCGACGGCGACCGCGAGTTGCGCCACCGCGCCCGTCGCTCCGCAGACGCAGATCGGATCTTCCCCACTAACTTCCTAATCGAATTGCCGATCGCCGATCCCACTGACTTACGCGCCGGCGACGGACGCCGACTACTTTCCGCGAAACGAGTCTTTTGATTTTGCTTCCGCTCGTCCCGTTCGCGTCTCCGGGGAGGCGTGCGATCCCTATCGGAACTCCCGCGTCGCTCTCTCGGAGGCGAGTAATCGGGGGGCGGCTCGGTGGCACCTTCTTCGCGACTGTCTCGAGATCTTCCCGAGTTTTCGTTCCTCGATGAACTTCTATATCCACTATCATAGCGATTCTCCTCGGACAATCGTTGCTTCAAATGTCTTTTCCGTTCTGGCGCGACTGGTGGTCTGTAATCCTCGTCGACCGAAGGCTCGCGGAAGGAGCGATCTGTATCCAGCGGACGGAACGGAGAGCCCCGCGGCGGACTATGCATAGTCGATGAGGATACGTAGGCGGAGTCGTCGCGCGAGGGCGGATGACGGCGGCCGATAGGCGATGTCCTTCCCTGAGGCGAGTCGCGCTTCCCGTATATGTGTCTGGGGGAGGACCCGTTTAACTGGTCATCGCTTGTATATGGCGAGCGCACTATCGGCGGAGAAGGAGAAGAACTACGTGGTTCCGGCATTATGGGCTTGTTGGCTCTACGCTGCGACCAATCTGCAACTCCTTTGAAGTAGCCTCCGGTTCGGTTCACCGTCGGTGGAGGTCGCTCGTCGGAGGGTGTGGACGACTTTGTCTTACGCAAAACTCTATCACCGTACACTGGCGGTGGGGGCGCTGATTTGACGTAGTACTCCTCGTCTTCAGCTGATTTTTTCACATAGTAGCCAGGGTCGGGTCGTCTTCCTATTTCTTCGGCGATAGAATCGTGCGATGAGCGCGATTCACTCCCGAAGTGACTCTCTAACCACTTCGATGTTTCTTTCTTCCTGGTTTCCTCCTCGACGTCGAAATCCAGAGGGCGTTTGGAGTAATCCTTATCGTGTTCTGAAAACAAAGATCGCGATAAGTAAATAGTTCGGATCGACGCGAGGCGGGTCGACACGACCGCACGCGCAGCGTTTCACGACAGAGTGCTCGCTACATCGCATCTTTACACATGTTCACCATGGCGTAATCGTTCAGTCAATATATTTGCCAAACTTGTGAAGGTCAATGCAATGCAAAGACATCTTTACTTAACCGGTATGAGACAGTACTGAAGCAAATTATTCACCGCATACTAATTTCTAGGTCGCTATTTTCTCATGTGCTTACTATGTTATGTAACTGTTAGTAAAAACAGGTTTTGTTTGAAAAATCTGAAATAGATTAAGACCTTCATCTTGAGATTATTTATAAACAGCGTAAGGTGTACTATGTTTATTAATAATGCAGTGTACTTGTCAGTACATTATAATAACAGCGGGTGACAAGTGATGACAAACAAAAGGTCAACAGAGACGCTTCTCTATAGTAGATAAATAGAAACGTTTCGACATTGCTTTGCAAAGTACTCACTTTGCAAATTGCAATAGGCATTACGCAGTAGAAGTTAAAACAACATAATGTATTGTTATAAAATAGGTGACACTAAATGGCTCATTACGAAGACAGATACGTTTGTATATTTAATGCGAAGCCGAAGGAAGTCAAAGTTAGAACATAGGTAAGTATACAAAACTTATTTTGTTGTTCGTAGACAACTCTGAAACTGGCAACCCATTCTAATGAACCCAACTTAAAATATGTAGGTAACGAATAAAATGTATGTATTATGTCATTAATTTATTTTATTACCTAGTCTAAAAATATAACATTTTGTTTCAGAAATTACGTGAAAATATGCCAAAGGCATTTTGGGAGCAATAAAAGGATTTTATATTCATAAAGTAAGTACTTACTATTTAAATTCCTTGACATTTTTAAACGATGTGATAAAAAATCGATTAGTGAATGTATTTATTTAAAATTTTGGCAAGGCTACAACTTTATTAAAACTACCGGTCCCTTTGTTTTCATCTGTCTCATAAACTTTTAAACACAGATTACTACATTATTATTGGTGTTTAACAAAGTGATTTAAGTTACCTGGTCTATATAATTTTTATTATATTTAAGAGATATTTATTTTTATGTGATACAACTGTGATACCAAGTGTCAATTTAAGTTACTATTTTTATGTGCACAAACTTCATTTTGTAGTAATAAAGTTTACAAAAATGGTCACAAAAAAAGTATACCTATCTATCCACTTGTATAAACTTCGTTTAGTTTGACGCTAGATAAACATGTTTGTAAAGGTTCTCCATTTCCGTGTTATATTTATTATAAATGCCTATAAAACCAAAATCATGAAATCATGTTTAGATTATACATTTAATCCAATCATCGTGGCAAATAATGTAAAATCCACGACCCAGTCGCACGTGACCTCAGTGAGCATCAAAGACAAAAGGTCCCAAGTTTCACATTTTCCATATATTTATAAGCCATTTTGCATTACAACGTAGCTTGCGTAGGCTCAATGACTCTCCTTTTGTGGCTAGCAGATGGACAAGTAGCTTTAAATGCCCACTTCGGTACCTTACTGGTTTGTACCAAGTACTTGTGTCAAACAATGTCATTTTCACATTCGAGAAATCCTCAGGCGAAAGCGTAAACCTACGCAAATGAAAATCATATCTCTACTCTCGAAATCAAATTTTAACATAAAAATATGGATATGTAACACGAGCGAATTACATAATATACTTAGGAGATGGGACTAAAAACAAAAACATAACAATTATCATATTTGTACAAATTTATAATATTGGGATATATATATTTAACTATAGATTGCGATTCTCTAAACGCTCATATAGGTATGTTGTCTTTATTTGTAGTAAGCGACCTTTGCTTAATTTCAAACCAAATCCGTTACAAATCCATTAATATAATACTTAAATATAACATGACGTACTGAATAATTAATGCAAATTGGCTTTAACTATTGCAGTGCACTTAATACAAACGTTAATTTGATATAATTAATATTAATTACTAATACAAACACATTAAGCAATAATCACGTTCTAATTGACGAATTCACATCCGAATCACGAATGGATTAGCCACTTTATTAACCTTTTCACCGCCCCAGTCGGTAGTTACCGACAACAGAAAGCAGTACCACTAGCGCCTCGTCGGCCCGTGCCGACTGAAAGTCAGAGGCGAAAATTATAAGTAAATTAAAAGTTTAGTATACAAATTATGAACTTTTATTATTGTTTAAAGCCTAAATTACCGTAAACTTTATACATAAACGTGATACTATATAATATCATTGAATAAATAAACATTTTTGCGCGCCTTGATAAAATGCAGCAAGTACGCCAGTACCTGAAGCCCTAGTCGGCGATAGCCGCGGCGTAGTGCTGTTACCAACTGTGTTTTGTTTGTTGCAATACACGTTACGAAAATTTTAATGTAGGTGAATTTATAAATGTGTAGTTCTATAATTGTAAGTTCACTAATTAATTTACTTGAATGCGATTAATTAATCAAAATGGGAATAGTAAAATATATTTTACAGCATATTTTGAACAGTTATTTAAATTAGTCCCGCGGCTATACACGACCAGTCATGTCTGAGATCAGCTCGTTCAAGTAAATAACAAACGTAAAAATTGTATATTACTCTAATTTTTATCCTGTGTACCTCTGTCAATTATTATAATGAAGTAATTCGACTAGCAACCAAGACAAGTATTCTAGTTTAGGTAATTATGTATATTAAATATTTACAAACCTATCGTTACTTTATCTAAAGCACAGGCAACCAAATAGGGTCTTTGTTAAATAGAAAACGACTACATCCAGGTAAAGAAATGACCCTTTTATTAATGTTTTTTTCTACCTGAAACACTCATTAGCAATAACAATAGGCTTAATTTTTGTGAGGAATTCTTAGTAAATTTATGTAAAGCACACCGCACGTGCAGGCGGTATTTCAAACAAATTCCTAGAAAATGCCGAATATATGCTATTTGTACTTCCTAAATAATTATCGGAATTTAATTAAAAACTTTGTTTGTAAGAAATCTAGGTACCTAGGTACTGCATTTTATTATTGGTTTGTTGCTAAAGAATGTGTAGGATTTTTTCTTTCGATTCCCTGCCAAAATGTCGATAAATGCAGTTAACACATACCTACAACAGTTTCACATCTCTAGAATCAAAGCAATTTGCAGTACCTAAAAGCCCGGGTCGGCCGGTGCCGACAACGCATGACGTCATCGCGTGAGTAGTGTGGTGACTTTCGTCACTAAAGTGTACTGTAAATAATTCAAATATTTTGATCTTTTCATTATTTAATGTTGTTTTATAAGGTTAATAATCAATGATCATGTAGTAACAACATTATTGTATTATTCTTTTGACATTTCTTCGACTTTTTGGATATAATTATCGAGGAATTATTTAAATATCGATACACCATTTCCAAGTCACTATGGTTTCTCGATCTCGAATGCTTGTTTTTGTACTGGCGTCACAGGCTCAGCGTTTTGTATTGTTGCGTGGCGGCGAAAAGGTTAAGTAAATAAACATTCAAAAGTGTTGCAACAATCAACCAGATTAGAGAGACAAACACTGCATGGACTGGAGGCGTGTTATTTATTTACGTACCAAGTATTACAATAGTATAAATACTACCTATTTTATTTATTGAGTTCGAAGCTTGTATTGTTGATTATTCAAGCCTCAATATAAATATTCCTCGTCGGATGCGACTAAACAATTTAATTAATAAACTTAAATCATATTTAGGTACGAGTAAGTAAGTTTATTTCGTTATTTTTTGAAACCAAATATCATAATACCATTATCATCTTTCTAGTACGCCGCGATGACAAAATAGGTAACCTATTTTTAAAAATGTGTAAAACTTGTAGGTAATAACTCTTAAAATGCTCTGGATATGGCATAATTATTTTTATAATTAAATGACTTTTTCTTCTTTTGACCAATTTTCCATTCAACCAAGTCCCATTGTCTAAAATATTTTCTCCTTTTAGGGTGTAATATGTTAACGTCATTATGCTCCGTTATATTGAAAATAAACCTGAGATCTTTATCATTTAAGAAGTAAGACAATTTGAGATACCGTCAAAGTACCTACATAATAGGGTACGATACTAGGTTGTAAAGAACCAGTATAGGAAGCCTGTTAATTCGGCCCTTAAATACTTAGTATTGGCTAAGTAAAAGAGCCCCTCTATTCTGTTTGAGATACCCGAGCAGTGAGCAGACCGCACGCCCGTCGAATATCAACAGAATTACAGTCTCCCGTACATATGCACTGACCATCGTTAAATCTAAACTTTGCTAGGACCACATTTAACTTAGATGAGCTGCATTTGTTGTACTGCACTAATTGTTTAGTAAATAGCCGTTTCTGTTTCTGCATTCGGTTATTAGGTTATTTGCGGGTGTCCTACTGATTAGGTGGATTAATCATTGTAAGTGCATTGCATCTACTTGTGATTTCGATTACGTGTAATTACCTAATTTGTACTATATAGGTACTATACCTATATACTCGTACCTAATCACTTTAACCCATAATTCCAATTACATTTCATTTCAAGGTTATAGATTCATTACACTTTATAATCAAACTAGCTGTCCGCCCCGGCTTCGCACGGATTATCTTTTTTTTAGCCTATGTCACTCGGGAATAGTGTAGCTTACCAACAGTGAAAGAATTTTTGAAATCGGTCCAGCCGTTCTGGAGCCTATTCATTACAAACATACAAATAAGGTACAAATCTTTCCTCTTTATAATATTAGTGTAGATATCATTTTGATATTAAAATATAAGAAGATGTAAATGTCCATACAATATAATTTACTTTTATGAAATAAGTAATGAAAAACTTTACCACACATCATTGCATGTGTATGCAGTATTTTACAACGTATTTAATATTTAGATGCACGTAAAAGTTAACGTCCTATAGTTACATTGAAAATGCAGACATAATACCTAATGGAAAATTGATTAGAAATAATAATTGAATTTTTAAGATATTTTCTTTTGAGTTTTTATAGAAAGATCTTTACAATTAAAAGTAAAATCACTTCAAAATCTGTTTCAATATGTGGAGACATTGATAGCAAATTATTTTTTAAATAATAATATTATATGTATACTCAATCTTTTATTTGCTTTCTATAGGTGTACAAAGATGTAAAATTAGTGTCACTACAAGTATAGACTCTGTTGGGCACAACAAATTATCAACTCAAGTATTTTATATTTAATTACATTATTGTTACTAATGTAATTAAATATAAAATAATTGTGTTAACGCTAAAAATACGTCAGACTATTACAATATCGTTGAATGTAACAACAAAATTTTACACATTTACCGCCATTTAAAATATCTGAGTCGTATTTGTAGCGTCATTTATCATCAAGCAAGCAATCGATCACCGGTTGAGATATAGTTCGAGCGGAAATTGTCGCGCCAAGGTCGGTATATGTAACATTGCCATAATAGGATTCATATGCGCCTGCGCTTATTACACCGCTGTTAAAGGTTTAACGAATGTATTAACTGCAATTTGCCGTAAACAATGGAAAAACGAACGGTTGTAATCCTGCTGGACTAAGTAGTTTGGTTACCAACAATCCGTTCGAAGTAACTTTAGAAAAAAAATACGACTAGCTTCGTCCACGTACTTTTTAACCCCGTTAGAAGGAGGATTTTAATAAAAACTGAAATTTGTCTTCCATCAATTCTGATAATTAATGTTTATGATAAATTGTAAATAGATACTACCAATTAATCATGTTGTCCCTTCAAACTTTGTACCCCTTTTTCATCCCCTTAGGAAAATTTCGCGAAATCCTCTTGTTGGATGCATACGTCATACAAAGAACACACCTCTACAATCAGCGGTTTAGGCTATGCGAATATCCGTCAGTCAGTCAAAACTCAAATTAAATCGAAATGGGCCGCTTACGTATTAAAAAAAATATCAATATATCTATAAATAAAAATATATATCTAAAAGAGTATTCATGAAATCTTTTATTAATGACACGAAGTGGCATCGCATGTACTTTTAGTTACAGACTACCTAGTACCTTCTAATATCAATATACCTATATCTACTAAGGTCTTTTTGTATAGTCTTTGATAATTATCATATATTTAAATAAATTAATCCAATAATTTTAGTTATGACATATTAGTTTTCAAACACGTCTTGCTTTATAAAGACGCGTAAGATTATTTTGATATGTCGATCAAAGAGTAAACCAGTTTTCTTTATTTGTAAGACCTTATTCATTGAGTAACGACAACCAGTTATTGAAAACCACTTTACGACATATTACGGCAAGATATATAGGAGGAAAATCCGTCATAGTGACTAGTTGCAAAATAATGCAGTGCAAGGTTTTACATATATACTCGTTAGTAACAAACTGCATTTAGTGCTAAGCCGCACAACAGTATAGAATATAGATAGGTACCTATTAAAAAATAAAACACATAAATAATATCTGATGCCTTCGCGGTTATAACACATTGAAATGAAACAGCTGTAACGGATTTAACTCGCGTATTTTATTTGCTGACGTTTCGAAAACTTTACAGTTCCCTATTCCTAGCACGACTGAACTGTCGAATACGCGAATTAAATCCGTTATAGTTGTTTCATTTCAATATTATTCCTACTAAAACTTAAATGAACCTTCAATTTCCTTTCATTCCAATATAAGTACCTAATTCAACTTAAACACGAATGCACACTACACAACGACTATAAAACCGATGTTCACATTAATTGGCACATCGACTTACCTTCAATCACAGTGAAGTCTCAAAACCAATTAGCCTTGCGAATGACAATGCTAAGTTCACAATGGACGGACACGTCAAGTACAGCTCGAAACGAAAAGAATAACTAATCATGCAGGCTTGGCCTAAGGATCTTGAGATCCTTTTTCACGTGCCGGATCCGTCTTCCGCCGGATGTCCGGACGAGTAAAAAATTCAGTTTGCAACGACGCGAGCCGAGTACGGTCGTAACTGAACAAACTAGTTGAATGGGATGGTTTTCTGTTGAATCTACCGCCGTTGATACAAACATAAATATGATTTCGTATGGTTGTTTATTGTATTTCTGAGATTGTAGTTCTTTTAATAAATAATTTGTAATGCCCGTTTTACTCGTGCTCCAAGATTTAATATTAACTAATAAATATCATGATAATAAGACCTACGATTTATCCTAATTTTAAACTATATATATATCTGTAGGTATGTGTAGGTATATAGTAATGCAGGTAATAGTACTACTATAAATGTGAATAAAAAAGCAACCGTTACCTTCACTACACACAAACGAATACAAACAGAGTAAGTAGGCAGCTAGAAAAAATAATGCCGGCGATATTTAAAGTATTGATTGTCTTCATAGGTAAGTATTTAATTTCAAAAGCATAATAATCATTAATAAGCATGGACTAATTAAACTAAGAACGTACACGTAACGTAGTCTTAAACTAAACCCAGAATTGTCCTGTAAGTACAGTACAGTAGAGAAAGCTTAACAATCGACCATGGGAGCGGCCCGGGTGCCGGATGAACCTACACAATTATACAGTAAATATGGACAAGTATCCGGAAACCGTACGGATATCGTCCATCGACACCGTGTTGCAATTACACGAGTACTCGTTTCCAACTAAATGTGTTTTACTACGAAATAGAGATAAATACTATTTATATTCTTTGGGTGCATTGAACATATCGTAGAGGTCTTATCAAGTTTTATTAGGTAGATATAGTTATCATAACATTTATCACTTTGTAATAAAATAAAATATGGTTGTTTCTGATGCCCTCGCGCTTATTACACATTGGAATAAAACTTCCAACTGAGCTGACGATAGTCTAACACTTCAGTCAGCTCAGCTTAGTCGGCTACGAATATGAGAAAATAAAACACCTACCTACTTACGCGAATTAAAATCTGTTATAGTTGTTTAATTCCAAAAATATATCTTAAATTAAAGATGTCCACTGCTGGATCTCTCGGAAGGTATCTCCCATCACCAATCACGTCCAACGACAATTGTCACCGACAATGTCGCGTTAAACTATGGGGCCAGATTTTCGGACAACTTTTAAGGATAGGTGGCATACCATGTAGGTTTTAGGTTTAAGATATATTTCGTTAAGGAAGCTATAACAAAAGGCGAAGATCAAATCGGTAGTAAGTAATGTATCTATGTTTATACCTAATTTAAATAAAACAATTCAATCCAATAAACCACAATAAAGTACTAGAGCAAGTCTTTAAAATAAGAACAAAGTATAACATTTTCTGTCCTTCACGAATAAGTCAAACACTGAGCTAATTGCAAGATAGAATATTAAATCAAAGGCGACAACTGCCTTAAAAGGAAGGTAAAGCGTTTATTAGCAACCATTATACGTGGGTACCTGACTTGGTTAATTTTGCAAGTGATTAGTGGAGCTGGGATGTCCGTAATCTATTGTGGTAGACACTTAACCCTACGTTTCTGTAATGGCAGTAGTACCTTACCCCTTTAGGTGTACCTACTTACTTATACCTATTTAAGCGTTAATACGCTTCCGACATACAAAAGGGGGTACCTACTTTTGACAAGGTACAGTAGAGGTTGCGATTAAGAATGCTGGCCGCATAAGAAGTTGATAATGTTTTTATATTTTAAAAATAATACGGGTGTCATAAAAAGAGGAGGAATTAAAATTATGCGGCGGACGATTAAAATTAATACCTATAGTAGCTAGAGGTGATTTTTATTGAAGGCTTCCTTAAAGTAAGTAGTACTACATATTTGCACTAGAATTATAAAAATAATTGAGTATGTTAATGTTGTTGCATTTAATAAGGTTTTATCAAAACTTGTAAAGAACAGTAGATATAATACGGATGATATTAATAGGTCTTATTTCGCAATAATTTATAAAAAGTAATAATGGAAATTGAAGCATGTTCAATATAATTGCAAATAGGAAAAATATTGTTACCTACGGACGACTATAGGTAGGTAATTAAATTGTCAGTTCCTCAATTTTTTTAGAAACTAGGCGCGTACTTTAAACAAACAAGGCGTATTAAATAGGTAGGTAATATCAAGTTCTGTTTGCTTTTTTGGAAATATTGCAAGATTAGCCTCCTACACTGTGATATTGGAAAACTTTTTTTTCTCGACTCTTTAGAAAAATTGCCAAATTAGTACATTCCGCTAGACACATGTCTACGACTATTCGTGACATTACTCATTATGTTAATATTAGTATTTAGCATCGACCTTGGCTTTAGGATTTTGTATTAAAAAATGTAAATTTTGACATTGGCGATTTTAATCAGGAAACACAATTTATTGATAAACAATATGGACATTTATGTTTCTAATAGCTGACAATCAGTAATAATTGGTGATTGTCTTGTTTGAAAAGCGATAGTAAGGAAAATGTCAAAAAGCAAATGAATTACGATTTTACGATTTCCGTCATTTTAAGCTCTGACATCGATAACTTTATTTATCGTGCATTTATTGGGCTTTAGTAGACAATATTTACGTAAATGAGTTGATTATGCAAAAACGTCAACGATTGGAACAATAACTTCGGACTTTATGATATGGATCAGAGTATCTGGAAATAATGTGTCTAACACACAAAATAACAGTAGGTAATCTAATTTAGCTACATAGATATTCTACATTTATTAATTTCTCTTGTTTCCCATATTTGGGTACAACTCGGTACAAGTCAATACTTTTAATGAATTTATTAAATTGCCTACTTATTATAAATTAAAAAAAAATCCATGAGTAAATATCTTTACTAAGTATACCTACCTAGTAAAAATCTAAAAAATGTTTCAATAGTAATTATAAGATAGACAAGCATAGGACATTAATCTGGTAATTGCATAATCCGGCAACCTGCACCGGATCTACTACGGTTTTAGAAAGTTAAATTAACTATCTCGATAATTACTAGTAACTTATTTACAACGATACTTATAAATTAATAACATTAATTTGACATTTAAAAAGTAGTTATTTCATTGCAGTTTCAAAAATTAGATTACTTCGTATACAAACGCCATCTATGACTTCAACAGCGTACTTATAATCAGTGAACCTAGCCTAGTAGCGACATCTAGTGTAGAACGGAAAAACTAATACAACTAAAGCCGTTATACCGCCATCTGTTGACGAGTAGTAAAACTAAAATATTAATTCCAGTGCTTACCGTTCTGGCGAAGGCGGCGCTGGCGTCGCATCCGAACCGATAAACTGTCCCAGTCGTCATCCATAATTGGTTGCCCTTCGCGCTCCGCTGTTAATTAAATAAAAAAATGCTTTTTAATATTAATAATTACCTACATAAGAACGTTGAACCTAATCCATTGTAACTAAGTAATAGCCTAACTTAGTTTTCATGCTGCTACATACTAAGATGTTGGGAATTTTTAGAGTCAAAAATATAGTTTATCGTCTAAAGAAACAAACGTTATCAGAGTTTAGTTAAACGTGCTAGTAAATATAAGATATACGATATAACATTTATAGGTAGGTACCATATTATTATTATTATTATAATTGATAGCTGTTTATTCAGACTGTCAATATACCTACATGTATGTAAAATGTAGTTACAGCTTAAAAGAAACGGCTTGACGTAGTAACCTATCATGTTCAGCAGCGCAGCGGTTTCAGAGGGCTTTAATTTTACACGAAAGAGCATATATGACACTGTTACTTTTTTATATTATAATGTTATGACAGAGTGACTATTCCTACAGTAACACGTGCTAACTGGAGAATGGCTGGTAGATTAGGTATAGCGGCTAGATCCGCTATACCTACAATTACTACTGTAAGTACCTTCTTCTGTCCTGGTGCGGGAGTGCACGTGTGTGGCGAGCCGGCGCCCTCCCGCCATGAAGTCAGTTGTCCGCTCCAGGTCCTCGCGCCTCCGCCGCTCTTTACCACCCTTCTCTTCCACGACGCTAGCGTCGCTGGCGAGCGAACGCGCCTGCGCAAAGTAAATTGTATCTTGTGTGAGATTTTATATATTTTTTTTTTTTTCGAACTGAATACCACTGAAGCGCAGTTGGCCAGCTAATGGGCCTTCACTGCAAAACCGGACGGGTGGCGAGACTCCTGAAAGGAGACTCTTAAGCCTTTTGGGTTGGGTTTAGGGTTTTTAGCCCTGACCGACCCGAGAACTTGTGTGAGATGCCATCACGATATAATATGGCAGAACATCGAGTGCTGGGTCAGCTAATAGGACCGACTACAAATTATAAACACAAAGTTGTTTCATTATCTCAAAGCCCGCATTGCGCTGCGACTTTCAAGCAAATTCTGTTACAATAGCTGACCTCGTTTTTTGACAGCTCCTCGTCACACAGTTGCTCCTGTTCCTTGGTGTGACGCGTCTCCGTCACGATGGTGCCGTCAGCGCGCAACGCTCGCAGCTCCTCCTAACATTAAAACATATTAATTATATTAAGCCTGTTGGTATAGTGGTCAGCGGACTATGAAAGCGGAGGTTGCAGGTTGGAATCTTGCTAGGAGCAGATGTCAGTGTAAGGAGCATTGCTTAGTTTGGGAGTATGTCGATTGGTGTGAATTATAATTATATCTTATTATTATATAATTCTTATATTATTATGAGGTCATTAGAAACCGGAGTACGTAACTTATGACTACGGGTTTAAACTCTAAAGGACTTTCTATATTTGTATCAATGATATACATAGAAACATAATACAAGCATTGAGTAACTTTAAGTAGCTGTACATGCTAAAATGTAATACAGACATTGATTAATAAAAGGTAGTAACCGCATTATGATAACGTGCAAAAATAATCTTAAAGAACCTTGCAATACATTGAGAATTTGTAATCATTAAAGATACGTACCGTGTCATCAGTATTGATGGTAGTATTGTAAGCGACCGTATCCCTGATCACCTTGGGCCCTCGAGGCACCACCGCTAGCTGCTGTTCTGTTTGCGACTTCAAAGCATCGCGGATGTCTTCCTCTGGAGTCTCATTCACAGCTGTTATCAAGGCCTGTAACAAAGAAAAGAGTATTTAGTACAATTATTCGTTATTAAAAACTCACTTAAATATTTTTTTGTCAACTATGTTAACTGGAACTCTACTTGGTTTTTATAATGCTTCCTCATATAGCATTGCTGGCGTCACACGATTAAATATAAAAGATTTTTTTAACCTAAACTTATTCTGAATTTGAATATTAATTTGAAGTGGAAATGCTCATTTCGCAATAGGTACATATTTAAATAGCTTTAGCAATTAATCTTTAAATACCTATTCAGATGTATTTATATAAAAATGAACAAAGCCGAGACGCAAAGCGTCAAAGTCAATATTATTATAATACATACAAAACTTCTTTGAATGTGCACTGGCCGAAGTCTGGCCTTGGCATTAAAAAGAAACCCCAAATTGTCACAACACGACAAACTTCAAACCATGTCAAAAGTTGATAAATAGCATTATAATGACGGAGAACAAATTTTACAAAAAAGCCGCAAAATACTGGGCTAATGTGCCGGCGACTATAGACAGCGTGCTCGGAGGCTACGGGCACCTCTCGGACATTGACATCGGCGGCTCCCAAGCATTCCTACACGATATTTTGTCTCTTAACAATGGCCCGGGCACCAAATTAGCCCTCGACTGCGGCGCCGGCATCGGGAGAATAACCAAGCACCTTCTAATACCACATTTCGATAAGGTCGATTTAGTGGAACAAGACGAAAAGTTTATCAACACCGCTAAACAATTCATCGGCCAAGACAATAGCAAATTAGGAATGCTTTACAATATGGGTCTACAAAATTTCAAGCCTGAGAAAAAGTACGATGTCATTTGGATCCAATGGGTGCTCGGCCATTTGAACGATTACGATTTTGTTGCATTTCTGGAGCGATGCAAGGAGGCGTTGAATGAGAATGGTGTCGTAATCATCAAAGAAAATATCACCTCCGGTGAGCAACTCGAGTACGATGATGATGACTCGTCAGTGACACGTCCTTACAAATTAATGAAAGTGATTTTTAATGAAGCCAATTTGAAAATTGTTAAAGAACGAATTCAAGCCAATTTCCCTGAAGACATTTACTCTGTTTATATGTTTGCATTAACTCCAAAAAAATAACCTCGTTAGCAAAAAATAAACTACTGTAAAACTAATTTGTGGTTTACCTGCGGACCCGTAAAATATTTCGCGAAGATATCAGAAGAGTAGTCGTAACAACCGTAACGTTCTGTTTACCGAGGTTATCTGTGATGAAGTGGAGAATCGTGGGCTGAATTCGTGATTGTGACGTTTAATAAAGTAGGTTCGCAGACGCGCCGTGTCTGCACAGCGACATTCGCAAGTGCACTCGCCGTTTTGGTTTAACATTACGAAATCCTTGCATCAGAAGGCATAGCGAGATCTCCAATCTTTGTTGTTTAAGGATAATTCTTTTAAGATTAACTGCAGCCACTTCATTGCTTATCTCCGACTACAGACTGTTTCCTTGATGTTATATCGAAAGTATCTATAACATTATTCGAACCGAAGTCATTTCTAATAGATTTTGATCGTAAAGTAATACTGAATTACCGCAATAAAACTGTTATTACCAGTGGTTAGGTACGTAAATATAAACTTACGATCATTGATTGCCTTAGAAAGCAGTAAACTTTACTTATTAAATTTTACTACTCCGTCGAATGCCAAGTTCATATCCGTTCAGAATTCCGATTGAATCGGAGTACAATGATGGCGTATGGTTTGATAATTATCCATTGAGCGATTGACGTTCAATCGAAGAACAGTTAGCGATGGAGATCGCGCCACGGTCTATTATTAGGGCCGTCAATCTTCAGATTGAGACGGTGAAGCTATGCGAATTGACGTTTACAGTTAACAGTACCTCGTGCTTGATGGTGGCCTGGTATCCATTTGGAAAATGATGGGCCTAACGCAAAATTTGAAAGGCGTACAATATAATAGCGCGCGCAGAGTGAACTAATGGATTAGTACCAGCAAATAGATTTTTAGTTACACATTAACCTACTACGTTAGAAATGATTTAAGGTCAATATGAAGTGAAGAAAACTTGAAAGAACTTGAATATATCAAAATTTTCAATAAGTATTATTACTATATACTACCTACTTCTAACTTGCAACTTTTTGGTTAATTATAAGCAACCAAAAAGTTGCAAGTTAAGAATTCCTTACCAAAGGAAAGTCATACCTATTACTTAATGTAGGTCCCTTACCTAGTAAAATTCGGATTCCACGGGCTATTTGGAATTCCTCGTGAATGAAACTGCAAGGCACTACAACTTATAGGTATCTAATGTAATAAAAACATTGGATAATTCACCATTCCTATATTATATTATGCTTAACTAATAGAGACCAAAGTTCGCTGACTTTCTAAGCATTCTAAGTTGCGAAGTTTGGTCGCTTTTTCTGTTCTCCTAAACAAGTTTTCGTCGCGACTTTTATAATGACTTGGAAACAGGAATCAAGGTCTGCATCAATATCAAGAGCAGACCTGAATTTTTAATGTTTGATTATTTCTTAGAAGTCTTTATCTTTTTATTTCTTCTGCTTCGTACTACCTATACTTATCTTTTTTCTAATTTTGGTATCCAGCCACATTATTTCCATATTAGGGTTTAATTACTAAATATTGGACAAAGACAAAAATGATACGTATACGGTACCTACTCATCATGGAAACAGAAGTGTTCAAATTCCCTAAATTAAACCCTAAATGGGTTGATATATATACCAAGTAACTTACAACTCAATTAAAACTAACAGTATCCGAATTAGTGGTTGAAAGAAAACATACTTTGGATACGCTTAATGCCCGTAATTAACTGAATCGTATAAAAAGTTCGATTCGATTTTAATTTATGTGATTGTATATTTTATTAATATACGGACTATACGGTGCGAATTGTGAGGTCAATGTCCTGAGAAATCTCAGGCTTGTGGACTGTGGAGGTCACGTAGTTATTAAAATCGTTACCGTTATGTAACTTGATATATTAATATTAACTTTAAAGCGAGTAGGTACGTTAAGTTACCAACGATATAATACGTATGATGGAAAGCAACCCGAGTTATTAACTGTTCATGTAAAAATTTTGATCTCATTATAATATAACCAAATACATTACAGTATTTATAAATCTCTTCAAATATAAACGAACTATCATTTTAAGTTCTACTGAAATCCTATCAATACATACATATCGTGCAATTTAAGATTGAGTCAATCTTAGTAACATAACTTATAACTTCTCACTTTTGATGTTTTAGAAAGTAATGAAAATTTTAAGAGCCACGGATGATTTGTATGGCACGGCAATGAAAATGCAACTCGACTTGTTGATTGGCTATCAAGCCGTGTTTTAATAGCACCTTCACTACAAGTAATATAACAGGTACCTAGTTAAATTATTATCGAATTTATTAATATTTACACTGAGCCGCTGGCAATTCGCTCGCGTAAACATCGTTATTTTAACAGTTTGAAAAGCAGTTTTAATTATGGAAATATCTCTCTCTACCTTACTCTATCTACCTACCTCTCCACTATCTACCTTACATTATTAACTCATCATCAAACTACATAATAAAAAAACCAGTAGAAGCTTTTTCCTAGTTAAAATATCTAGATGGTTCATTAATTTATAAATAATGTCTCATTGAATTTTTTATATATTTATTAATAAAATAATATTTAATTGAATAATTAGTTAAATAATTATACTACAAAAATTACCCCACTCGCAGGCTTCGTTAAAAATATAGGTCGAGACAACATTAATTAGCAACAAGCTTCGTCAGAATGAATATACTTATACTAAATACATAAACCATATCTTATTGATTTATTAGTTAATTCTAAATCTATAAACTTAAATAATATACTGGCCTTACATAAATAATATAGAAGATATACTGGCCTTTGCAATGTGTGAAAAAATTGCATACTCAATCACTGAATTCGAGGCAATTATTCGCATCCTTAATTACACGCGTGTAACATTACGAAAGTTCAATTACTTATAGTGTTTATTTATTTTTCCAATTACCTATCACTTTGAATATAAACACTTTATTCAGTTGTCAACTTGAGTAAAAGTGAGAGAGAGGTAATAAACCTGCTGCCAACTGTTGTCCCTTCACCAGTTTTGAATATTTTTAAGAATTCTTTAATAATGTCCTGGTTAAGAATATCTTTAGTATACATCTCCTTGGAGATAAACGTATTTTTTGATGCAACTTGATACAGAGTAGATTAAAAGTTACCTAACGCATTTTGATAAAATTTTCAATAGACATTACGGCCATTGTACATGGCAAATCTATTTCGGGCAGTAGATGTTTTTGAGCTGATATTTATTTCTCTTTTGAATAATCATCAGCTAAATAATAGAATATGCAAAACTATAAACATAATTCCAATTAAAGGTTTTCGCCAAGCGTATAAATATATCCTTATAGTAAAATAGTATAGACGATTTTTTCTCAGTTTTATTTAGATGAACCTAGAAAAGCAGCATTTAACAATCACGAACGCTTAAAAATTGTTAAATAAAAGTGTGAAACTAATTATTTATTAGACACTAGCGGCCCCGGCAGACGTCGTCCTGCCCGTCCGATTGTTTCGTCAAAGATCTGTCAAAGTCTTCTAACTGTCACTTCTTCATAAGGCTTCATATTTTCCCCGTTTTTTACACATTTTCCACTGTTTCTTCGCTCCTATTGGTCGCAGCGTGATGTTATATAGCCTAAAGCCTTCCTCGATAAATGGTCTATCCAACAAAAAAAGATTTTTCGAATTCGAACCAGTAGTTTTTGAGATTAGCGCGTTCAAACAAACAAACAAACAAACTCTTCAGCTTTATAATATTAGTATAGAGTATAGATAAGCCCACAAAAAATAGTTCAGTTTTCGTTCGCTTATGTCAGTTCCATACATTTTTCATTAAATACTATAGCGATGGCAAATCTCGACTATCACTTGTCAAGCAGAAGTCTATCATTAGCATTTTCTTATCAGATTAAACATAAGCTACTTAATAGGTTATACAATTTTCTCCAAGACGTTTTCACTTAATTACATTTTAACGATTTCCCTTCTCATTTTATTATATCTTCCTTTGTAGGTTTATTATCTCTTAGTCATTCACAACACGTCTCCGGGTCAAGGTCTTAAGGTCGTGCCCCAAGTAAATAGTCACCACAACCTCTTTACTTAGAACTTTCATGTAATGCATCAAGGTTACACAGATCCAGTCATGGGTCTGTCTAGAAACCTTGTTAAAACAACCATAGATAGACATTTTTATCATTATAAAACTGGTAAGACAAGAACAAAATTTCTAGACTCCCATACGTTAACTGCGTATGGGACTCTTTAGAAATTTGGTTACTGTACCTACTTATATGTTTACTCTTTCGAAGATTTATATATCTTTTTGACAAAATTATATGCTCTTCTCTTTTGTTTCAACGGTTTCGAATTCAATCGAAATGCTATCATTTCGAGATATAAGGGTAGCATAATGTGTATACTCAAACTATTCTCAATTGCTGAATAAGGAATCTATATGGGGGTAGCACCAACTGATAGTTATTTCTTCAGTTTTCACCACGAAGTGACGTCACAAACCCCAAATCCCAAACTTTGATGCGCTTTATATTTGTCAGTCTTTGTTTTATAGATTAGACCAGAGAAAAATAAGTTATCATTAATAAAATTTTCGGAAGTAACAACCCTATTTTATACTTACCTATCTGTAATTTGTCTACCCATATTGACATTGACAACTACAATTGACTCCCACAGACCATGAAAGGATAACAAAAAAACAAAGAGCAGAGTTCACGGCATTGGTGTCGATTGCGAACGCAAAGATCGCATCCGTGTTTGGATTCCAGACACCACAAAGGTATAATTTATTTATTTTCAACGGTAGATTTAGTAAATATTTCAAAAACGTCGTCACTAGAAAGTGTATTTTTTTAATAAATGGGTGGTGTCAAAATTGCAGCTACAAAAATGGTAATCTGGCTCAGTTTCGATAACATCATTTGATTACCTTAGTCATCTTTCTTATTCATAATACTATGGTACTTGCCCGTTACACCTCGTGCAATAGTTTGTTTTTATTCGTTTAATTACCTGTCTTATTCATACACTATACTTGCAGTTTTTGCCATCAAAGTAACAAATGATCAAAAACTATGAAAGCTAATAAAACAAATAATTAAATTACTATAAACAATGTTGCTTCTTGAAAGTTCAAATCACAGTGAACGCAAGCGCAACTGACAAGGCAACGAGCTCTCTCCTGTCAGGGGGGACCACTTGTTACGTATCATGATTTATATTCTGTACCTATGAAATACATGTAATGTTATCTCAGGTACGACTTAATTGAATAATTATACGACGTTACCACACTAGTTAACCTTTATTTGACGTTCTGTCTGAATAAATAAGACACGAGAGTCATAATTCTTTAAGTATTTTGTTTCAGTTGATAAGTCATCAAATAAATGCTTTTATTAAACTAAATAAGTATGCTTTCGACCGAATCAATTAGGTACTTATTTTTTTATGTAGGTTTTTTTTTGTAAAACATTATATAAGTAATAATAATTAATAATAAAGGTTCTTAATATCATAAAATCGGGAACAAACTTAAAATAAATTACTACTTAATTTATGTTATTGTGCCTACTATTTATTATGAGATAAATAATTTCCCTGACGCAAATTTGCACCCTAATTAGGTGTATGACTCCGATTGAGACAAACGTTTGACAAAACCTAATTGCGTACCTATGGGACACTATAGGTTCTTATTGTAATTAACATTTGTTACAGAATTAAAAACGGGTTGAACTCAAAGTTGATCTACAGTAACTCTTAACCATGTTATATCACCAATTGTACCAACATAAGTAACATAAGACAGCGTCAGTGAAACCGTCCGTCTTCCCTCGGTTATAGTTACAAAATAAGAGTAGTATGAAATTAAAATTGAGACCATAAAGAACCCAGTGGGAGAAGACACGACAATCCACTTAGTCCCTGGTTACTTGTGACAACCTCATTGAATTAAGATCCTCGCGTGAACTATCTCGCGCCTACTTTGTATTTTCTTGATGCGTTTAATTAACTATTTATACAAAAAGTTTCCTCAGACTTAGTTTTTGTTTGCGATATTTTTTACGTGCTTGGTAATAATAGATACGATTGAATTATTTTTTATATCCACAGTGATATTGCAAATCTAATCTGAATATATCTTAATTAGATAATTGTATCGGAATTTAGATAAAGGTGATCTAATAAAAACTACGACAAAAAAGGTATGACCTCTTAATTTTTTTAATCTGTTTCAAATATTTAGAATACGATTGTTAATATGATTCTTTCGTTAAGTAAAACATTTTTAGTAGAAAAAATTAATTTATTGATTACCTACTAGCTTCTGCCCGCGACTTCGTCCGCGTGGAACATCCTTTTTTGCAGTCGGTTAAAAAGTAGCCTATTTCCTTTTTCAGGCTCCTGACTTTCTTTGTACCAAACTTCATTTAAATCGGTCTAGTAGTTTTAGCGTGAAAGCATAACGGATAGACAGACAGACAGAGTTACTTACGCATTTATAATATTAGTAGGGATAATTAGTGATCTTACGACTGCTCTCGTAACTATTTCTAGAGTGTCATAGCAAATATTAAAAAAAATATCTAAATTGCTGTCTCAAACGTAGAGATATAAAGTACTATGCGATTCACTGTATACATTTGCAACAGTAAGTTGGAAGAAACTGCAATTAAATGTAAGGTGAACAGTAATAAATAACTAGGTATCCTACATGAGACTGTAGATTTTGTCCAGAGGCGTGATACGACTTATAGTCGTCCTCATTGAATTTATCACTTGATCCTGTTGAAATAAAATGTGGGAACAAACTGAGAATAGACGTTGTTACTCTCGCCATGTGTTTTTTAGACTCGACAATATTTTGAGGTAGTAGTTTATTAAATGTTCACTTTCAAGTAGATAATATTTGAATAATAATGTTTTTCGTAGTGCCTTCGCGGTTATTACACATTGGAATGAAGCAAATATAAACGAATTCAACTCGCGTATTTTATTGGCTGACATTTCGATTTACAGTTACCATATTCGTAGTCTGAGCTGACGATAGTCTAAATAAAATCTAGTAGTAGAAGACTATCGCCAGCTCACTTTGTTTTTTATCTTAAATATCAAAATAAAAAAAACAAACAAAACTGATTTCTATATAATGTATCTCAAACACATTCCGTATACGTATCTCAAAGTAATTGAATTAAATAAATGCTGCAACTGTACTTTACACCGATAAACAGGTACTACCACCATTCAATTCAACTAATAGTCAATAAATAGCTACTGAATTACTAGAATTACGGGGCGTTTATCGCAAAGCCATACAATTTCATAATCAAAATAATAATCCGTGGGCCATTAGGTATTGCGGAAGGTATTAACAAGAGCCATCGCATTTATCCCTCGGCCCACGCGTGGGCTCGTAGGTAGGATTTCATTCATATCCCCTAAGTGGCGGAACATTAGACATCGTTAAATTGACCAGTTATAATAAAGGTAAGTCTTTATAGGTGAGAAAATATTTTCTCCAAATACCTTCTCTATCTATATAGATATAGTAGGTATTTGAAAAGATTATAATAGAATGTTAATGTTGAAACAATGACAAAAGCTTATTATAAGCTTTGGAATGAACATATTTTATTTTATTTGCTGACAAAAATTCCCATATAAATAGCACAACTAAGCTGACAATAGACTAACGCTAAAGTCTTAGAGCTCCAAACAGAACTAAATCCTAATATCATAAAAGTCATCTCATATACCTGTGACAGCAAACAACAAAATTAACAGAAGGTAAGTACTTAAGTTAGATAATATTTTGGGCAGCATTAGGTACTAAAAATCATGGAGAACTACTTGAAAATCAAATTGTGCATAATGAAAAATAAACTTTTGTTTTGAGAGTTGGCAGACAAATCTTCAACCTGAAGGCTGTGAACGTACGTTAGTCAGACAAATCTTCAAACTAAAGGCTGTAGACGTGCCTTAGTCAGACAAATCTTCAAACCAAAGGCTGTAAACGTGCCTTAGTCAGACAAATTTTCAAAGTAAAGGCTGAGAACGCACTTTAGTCAGAAAAATCTTCAAACTGAAGGTTGTGAACGTACCTTAGTCAGACAAATTCGCAATTAATGGCAGTAGACAGTGTCGCAGTGTATCTTTGATCACGATAGCGAGACTTTCTCGACATCTGCCAGCCTCCAGATCGCAGATACTAGTCGAGCGTAAAGTAAATGGAAATAATTTCACAATCACCAAGAGCTTTTAAAAATTTTGCAATAAGTTTTAGATTTATTAGGAGTATTTAGGAGGCAATCAATATCTTATATTCAATTTCACTTATGAGATAAGCTAAAGTCTTCATAAAATTTACATGTTCTTTTAGCTATATTACCGAGCTCTAATTGAAATGAGACCTATAAACTTCATCTTAAATATCAAAATCCAATATTTAAAAATTCTTGTGTCGAGGTGTTTGTTGTCAAACTCCTCCGAAACGTTTGGATCGACTGTTATGAAATTGACCTAACCCTAAATTTTCACTCTTATACTATTAATCCTTATTTTTCAATAAAAAATCGTAAAGTACGAAGTTCGCTAGGTCAGCTAGTATTTCCTACACTTTCATCAGCAAAGTGCAAAAATCAATTTCGAGCATTTTTGTTTTGCACCATAATTTATAACATGAACCTGAACCAGCAATCTTCAAGTTAATCGGCCAGTAAAAGGCCGTAAATAGTTTAATTTAAAATGCCGGTAAACCGGTAGATAAATAGCCTCGTGCGCCAAAAAAAGAATGCAACATGAGCATGCATGAACATCAATGACCGACCTTCACGCGACCGCTGCAAGGCAAGTTACTTATCGAAGAGGTTTTAAAGAAATTTAGGCTTCGTGACAAAAACAAAAGAAACAATTAAATACTTAACATATCTAATGGGGCCGTTTAAGTATTACGTAAGCACCAGGGGGACAGGGACGGTTACGTAATACTTGAACAATTATAACGTATTTAGCTTGCCTATTTTATTTCATTTGCCGGCGTTTTGAAAACTTAACAGTTCCCATATTCGCAGCACAACTGGGCTGACTATAGTCTAACGCCAAAATACACGAGCTAAGTCCGTTATAGTTGTTTCATTCCAATGTGTAATCACAGCAGCAGAAATTATAACATCGTATTGTCAAATATACAATCGAAAAGCCATCCTGCACTTATGTCTGTATTCCTGCTAAGAACAGAGTGCAACAAGACCGTATACATCGCTTCTCAGCCAATATCCGTTATTTCCATTAATCATGCACACGAACAAACAAAGCTACAGGTGGGGCCGAACCTGCAACAAATACCACGATATCTAACCTGAGCATCGGCCTTGAGAAAGCAGTCCGCCGTTCGCTGCTGACCTTTCCTCTCTAGTTTATTTATGGCAACCCACCGCGGGATAAATCTTCTACATCTGTGCTTTGTGCATCCGCATTGCCTTTGTCTGTAAAATTGATCCTCTATTGCGTTTTGAATTTACATTGCTAGTATAGCACATTGGACACGAACTGGTCTTTAAGACTGCTTTACGGAACGGGTTCACTAATATTGAGGCTGACACTGACAACTGTCTTATTTCGAAAATGCTCTTGAACATGGTTGTGAATGTTTCAGAAATCTACCTTGTAAACACCTTTACAAGATTTTTTGAGTATGCGTCAAACTTTGACAAAAGTCAGATCTTTATCATGGTCTAGACTCATTGAACTACATTCGCTAAATGACAACTACCAAAAACTGGAATCATTACATTCTGTCGAGAACAAAGCTCTTGTCTTTTGAATGCCAATGAAAGTAAGACAGAAAACTAAAAGGAAAAAATGGGTGCGAATTACTGCCACACTATTTGTAGTAGTACGAATAATGTACTATATCCAGCCAATGTCATTAAGCGAATGTTTCAATAAAGTTCACATTCCATAGCAGACAACCAAGTTAGCCAACACCCATAGATTAAACCCAAAGTTACGCATAGATTCGGCCATTTACATTCTGCAATGCAATTTACAACTTGATCAACGGTAAGTGTTTCAGACGCAAAAATTACCATACCCGTGGTTGTTTTAAATTTCGAAAGTTCGAGACCACATACTTACAAACCTTACCTACTATGCTTTAATATGGATACACCACTAAACCAAAAACCCATTCGCCTTTACCCGCAATATGAGACAGGATACGCCTAGTCATGCACTACATTGTTACGGGTATTGAATCCACGCAGGGCTTGTCCCAGCTTGTCCCGGCTTCTCAAGATCCACTATCAACTTTCAACTTTGTACTGCTCGCGACAGCACCGCCTCTTATCAATGGGCTAACATTATTTATAGGGGGGCACATTGGCAGCTCGAGGATTTATAAGGGCTGAACAGAACGCAAGTTATGGGATACGTTTGGTGTTTAGATTTCTAACTCGTTTTGAACACTGTAATAGTATTTCAAAGGCTAGAACTCTGTTTCCTTATTTCTTAGAACGATATAAATAACAATAGTGTCTACGTTGAAAATCTAGCCTGCTCACTAAAAACCTTGGTATCTGCGATCGTTTCTCTCACTAATGCTGAGTAGAAAAATTTATACAGATTTACAGATTTCTAGTCGTTCGTGTTTGTATCTACTAGACTAGTTCAGTCACAACCTGGGGGCTAGACGCGCCATAACTCAAGTTCTTTCACAGTCTACAATTTCATCAGGTAGAGAAACCACTCATTACGAGTAACCTACATAAGTTACGAAGAAATGAAAATGCTTTGGGATCTTGTCAGTGGACAAACTTGAGAGAAATTACCTGATCGAGGAAGCAAGGTGAGCAAGCTCGAGTCCGCCGTGAAAGTTATTGCCCACCTGACGGCGGTCAATCTAAACGTTATTGAACGTAACTATTTTCTTATTGACAGGTTCAAGCGTCGGACAAAATGTTATTATGATGATAGCTCTCACATCTCTATTACTAACAGCACATTTCTAATTCGGCCATTAGGCTCAATTCAAATGTATGATTTTATTTTTCAGAACTGGATATAAGTAAGCAAACGAGCACTTATTCAGTGTTAAATAGGCGAGAAATTGGAAAAGAAAAGCTAAACGCATAGCGTACACCATTGTATAACAAATACAATTTCCCACGAGTTGACAGACTGGCAAAAAACCAATTGAAGTGCAATCGTAAGTCCTTGACAGTCGCTTATTACCGTGCAAGTCGAAACGTACCAAGAGACTGAAATGTTCGATGCACATGTGACTTTTTGATTTCTATATATTCGAGAAATGTTTGCGCGATTCACTTTTTTCCGTCCGTTATACGTGGTGGCATTGAATGTGATCTAATTGAATTCCGTTGAAGCCTTAATTCCGAGCGAATGAATTAAATGAAAAAGTGTAATCGTTTGTTTTAACCATTTTCAGCTTCGTTTTCATAACTTACTTAGCTTCACATAAATTAGTGACGTTATATGGGGTCTTACTTTATAAAAACGGAGTTAATTTTAATCAAAAAATTACAAGACAGATTTCTAACAAGATGCTCGGTATTTTATCCCTACTAATCCCTACTTCCCTACTAATATTATAAATGCGAAAGTAACTCTGTCTGTCTGTCTGTTACGCTTTCACGCTAAAACTACTGGACCGATTTAAATGAAATTTGGTACAAAGAAAGTCTGGAGCCTGAGAAAGGACATAGGCTACTTTTTAACCGACTGCAAAAAAGGAGGCCTGTTCCACGCGGACAAAGTCGCGGGCAGAAGCTAGTGTATAATAAGTATGTTTAAAATTAGTTAATTCAATGTAACAAAGTTTAAAAAGTTATTTTATTATCTACAAATCAACATTCTTGAATCGGATAAGCATGTCCAAAGGAACATACAAAGTACATATTTCTCATAATCGAAAGATGTTTTTGTATTCACATCTCATATGAGTTACAGTCCGAGACTCACGTGCGATGTTCCATGAATCGCAAAAGTCACTATCGTATGGGACCATAAAATGGTATTATGTATTCTTGTCCTAATACTTACATACCTGTTGACTGTTTAGAAAACATTAGTAATTCAATACATTTTTTTGTAATGTCGTCAATGATTTCGCTGAATGACTACCTATAAAAGGATATAAGTACCTATTGAAAACTTTGTTAGGTATGGGTGATTCCACGGGCGTTTCAACCGCCGTCAGTCCTTTGCCATAAATATTGAAGAATTAAGCTACAATAAGATTTAAACTCTATTAATTTTGACGACAAGTGCGAGCGCAGTATGTCGTCGCATCAAAATGTAATTCTTGTTGTAGCTCATTTCTTCAATATTCAGGACAACGGACTGACGGCGGTTGAAACGCCCGTGGAATCACCCGTATACAGTTTTGGTTGCGCCTTTTTATTTAATTTAATGATTAGAATAAGTACTTATACCTACTTTAGATAATTTTTTAAGCTAAGTCTATAAATTTATAAAAGAACCCTAAAATTACTCATCCCTAAGCAGGCAGGTAAAGTTAGTAAAATCTGTCAAAAGTTTTTGTGATTAAATTAAGTCATTTGACACGACGATCAATTTAGGTTATAAAATAGAAAATTAGGTACTTAACTCTATACGAATTATTTAGACGCCATCTTGCTTCTCAATATCCTAAGAGATCCCTAAAGATTTCAAATTACATTTAGTTTCATAATTAACCAACAATTTTAAGATTGTTTCACGTCCAGTTGCAGCTCGTAGGGCGCCGCGATAATTAGATTAAACGGTGCATACAGTGCATATAGTGCATACTGCATCCAACGACACTGCACATAGTTAGCCATACCGTAACGCAATTAAAGAGCAGTCTGGGAGACATGTAATCGAGAACTAACTAAGGATAGTATGTAGAATATTTAGACTACAGGTATATTTGGTCTAATTCTGCAAGTCTGCGACGACCACTTCTGTCACGCGACAAAGCTTGTTCATCGACATTATGTTGTATTTTAAACCTTAAAAGTAGACAACGTATCCACTTTACGATACGTGGATACGTTGCCGCGTTGGCCAGTTATGACGTTTAAGAGACAACGTTTTCTTGAACCTCAAAAGTCTGCAGAATTGACAAAATGTATCCCTGTCGACGTGACAAAGCCTCATGCTGGCTAAGGTTCCAATGAAAACACTTAAATATATACCCTTACAACTAAGTATATATATGTTTAGTACAATTCTATGCACAGTATTAGTTAGCCAAATAAACAAATATAAATAACTAGCTTCTGCCCGCGACTTTGTCCGCGTGGAACTCCTCCTTTTTTGCAGTCGGTTAAAAAGTAGCCTATGTCCTTTCTTAGGCTCCAGACTTTTTTGTACCAAATTTCATTTAAATCGGTCCAGTAGTTTTAGCGTGAAAGCGTAACAGACAGACAGACAGAGTTACTTTCGCATTTATAATATTAGTAGGGATATTAGTAGGGATTTATAGGTTCTTCTATGATCTTCGAAAAAGCCATCATTTACAAGTCACACAGCAATCAAACTTATAAGTAGGTACCTATACTGGTAGCGTAACGGTATAGGGCGAGTTCACACGAATATTCCGCTCATTAATAAACAATGAGCGAGTGGGAATTCGCTCAGAGCACTCATGATCACTGTTCTACGGCTTAAGGAAGCGCGCTCAATTATGCCGTTTCCCGTTACGCGTAAACAGCGCTTGCGGGAAATAAAAATTACTGTCATATTTAAAATCGTAGCTAGGTGAGCTATTAAGAAATTGTGCGTAGTTCCATGAACTTACGCTAAGAGCCTTCCTATGATGAAGCGACGTTTTGTTTATATTTTTTACCTGCGATCAAAGTTAGTATTCTTGTAAATGATGTCAAAGGGCAGAATTGGGTCCTTTAGTGCGATAAATAAAATGACTAGCACTTTAATACTCATTGTTGGTGAGGAATGGACTGTAATTAAAGCAATATAGGTTTATGAACAATAGGGATTTAATAAGGTAAATTTACAAACACAATATCACAACACAACTTAACTAAATCCACTAACTAAACTAAGTGACAATTCCAAAAACAATCGATTTATAAAAAAGGGCAATAGCCAAAAAAAGTAAAACTATATACACACAGCAAGGAGTACGCAACACTCATGGTGATTTTAACAGTGTTGCCACATAAAAAAAAAACTAAAAATTACTTAATGTTGAGCTGTCAACAAATGATACTTTCGAGTTGGTGCGCAAATTGCAAACGGAAATTTTAAGAACATGTTTATAAAAATTTCGATTCAGTCATAAAATTTAATCACGTATGTTTCGACCTATTATTCAAAAAGCAATCAGATGGCACAGTTGCCGTATAACTCGCATTTGCATTCAATAAATGCCATCGGTACCTTGTTGGAATGTATCATCTGTTGAACAAACAGACGGCATGGAAAACTTTGAACCTTTGTTCTGAAGGTGGAATAAAAGATTTTACGCGGTTTGAATATCATCCACCTAATAAATGCTTATATAAAGTGTGCTTCTGTGTCTTGAAATATTGAATGATTTTGAAGACAAGACAGAGATCATTTCGAAAACTGAGAAATTCGAGATTAAGCATAGTTCAGTTGAAGTAAAAAAAAAGGTTTATATTAATACAGTTGTGAACTAGGATATCGAATTGAATTGCAAAGTTCAGTAAAGGCGGCGAAATTTGCCTACTAACGGCATAAGTGTAAAAAAAATATTTCTCTCCGGCTGACTGTTTAAAAAAGATTGTGATAGGACTCCAGTTCTCAGGTGGCCGAGGATTATAAGATACTTCGTCCGCGTGGAACTCCTCCTTTTTTGCAGTCGGTTAAAAAGTAGCCTATGTCCATTCTCAGACTCCAAACTTTCTTTGTACGAAATTTCATTAGTTTTAGCGTGAAAGCGTAACAGACAGACAGACAGAGTTACTTTCGCATTTATAATATTAGTAGGGATAGTAGGGATGTTAGATGTTACTCAATCTAGATTTAACTGACTCGAGAGTCGTGAGCGGGAAGTTCACAGGGAACTGTCTGATTCAGCGTGATATTATTCAACTTGACTTCCGATTTTTTCCCTGCTGATAATTAGCTTGTCGTGTTTACATAGTGTTAAGTGTTAAATTAGCTTATACGCAGAAGAATCCTTAAGACAAACTCGGTACATAATATTTTCACAAGTAGATACATAGCTGCTGAAAAAATAGAATAATTCGAATTTAGAACCGACTCCTTAAGGGTTTGGAGAGTAGCAAGAATTGCTGCAAATTTCAATCATAAAGAACTTAGCACTAATGTTGAAGATTTTAAAATAAAAAATATGGTTGTTATTTCTTTCACGTGGGAACGAAGCAACTTATTTTTGTCTATTATTAGCGCAAGAATTTGAAAACGTTTATCTTACTCTTAAATAGTGACATAAAGACTATCAATAATAATTACCATAATTTTTCTAATTGCCTTTCAATGGAAAACGACAGCCGTTACACGTAGTTTTTTGGTCGCTAAACAAACGTCTAACCAGATTTATCACAAGTGCTAAACACGGCAGAACATGCACGCAAATTATGGTGGTTTTTCTACGCACTGTATGCGCTTGTCTAGAGTTCCCATGTGCACATGTCAGCGACAATGAGACGAGGTTGCTCACCTCACCATTGTGAGCGACATACACAGTGCGTAGAATCCGATCTGTCATCTGTTTGAGCTATTTGTACGTAAATCTATCTATGTACGTTTCCTTAGCGAAATGTGAAATTTAATTTATTTGCTGGGCTTTCATGCTTGCACCACTAAATAATGTGGTCTATTTTGGTAAAGGTATACATATATTACGAGATCTTAGTAGTAGGTATTTACGTTTTATCCTGAAAAAATATAAGAATTCCAGGGATAGTTAGTGTTAAAAATGTGAGTTATATCGCAAGGCTTAGGTAGTATTTTATGAATGGAAAAAATAGCGCTGGGTAAATAGGTAGGTATAGGATACCCTAGCTCCCAACACTATATCCTTTTCCTATTATTCTGTATGTAGTAATTATTCCTCTCATTTTTTTGTATTGAAAAATTTGTATATAAATTCTATAACTTTGAATCTATAAAGCAACCTAATATGATCAACTATTGAACTAGTGATTTTTACGTTAATTTTTTTTTATAGAAAGCCTAAAATAAATCACATTTTCATTTGATTCATAGCAAACTTACTTAGGTCTCCCCCATGCATGCATTTAGTAATTAGTTATCGCATGCAGCGGATTTCAACTAACCTTACCAGGTCCATAGGACCATCTCGTATAAGAACTATCCAAGCCGACGTTCGCCACTCGAGCACATTCTGGTCTCTCTCTCTGAGCAAACTCTTTACTATACGTACTAGCATTACTGTATTACAATCTATACTGTGACATCATATAATTAGAAGAGAACAGATTGCATGATAGCGCATGCCCTGTCATCTCTTTGTGTTAGTTGTAACTGCGATACTATTCCAGCTTTTCTAATAAGTTACCGGAAGATAACAGCTTTCCTTAGCTAGGTGTGCATTTGTATTATCAAATCTTAGCTACCATAGCACAGCCAGCTACAAATCTATTAATCGGTCTATTGTAGATCTCAACTGCTACTATATGTTTGGTGCTTACTGTACAACAAAACATATGGACACCTTAATTGTTTTTAAGGAATAAATACTTTATTAAATAAATCGTTTCTGATCACGACTTCGTCTGTGCACGATTAGCATGTTTTGGGTATTTTTAAGAAATGAATATGTACTTTATTAAATGACTAGACTGCTCACAATTACTTACAGAAAATGGAGAGCCAATTACAATTACTGTTAAAAATTAAATAGGTATTCAGAAACAGCTCCTTCCAGTCATCTGCACATGCGCTGTGTAGGTACTGTAGCTCATAATAAAACTAATGTAAAATATACATATTATTTGGTTCTATCAACAAATAGCCAGCGATATACAGAAAATATAGTACCTATCTATTTTCGCATGGTGTAGTATAATATAAGATGAAACATCTGTAACTAACACAGGTTTGTGCGCGCATCACCGCGGGTGGGATTCTGCATTGTATGACTGATTGAATGAGAATACGACCATTCGAACGTACCCCGTACACGAATTGATTAATTGGTTCATTATGTTTAGAAGTCGCTAATCAATTATAATTTTCTTGCGGAAAATTTTATAGCGACGATGGCTATCAATGTTATCTTAAACTTTCGATCAACAATGGCAACTTCATTACAAATCTCTCATGTTTAAAAAAAATACCTAGCAATTTTTTTCGTTAAGAAACCGTTAGCAAAACTTGTTATAAACTCGCAAAATCAATATTACAACTCAAAACAAAAAAACATCAAAGACGCCGCCGTTCAATCAATTAAGCAATTAAAATCTACATATCACATGTACGTGAAACAAACAGCGTTACTAATGTGGCGCGTTATCTGTGCATCGAGCCGAACGTGAGATGCGGGCGATTTTCCAATGAGTAGTCGCCGCGTGCGGTCGCCAGCGTGACGTGCGTATGAAAGTGTGTTTGTATGATTATAATCACATTAACACTTTCGGTGTAAAGGGTTGGATAGTCCTACATAGTGTTTATATTAGATTAAATGTTTTGTAATAAGTTAGCTGTCTCGGCGAATTTCGTACCGCGTTATTAATACCGACAGCAGTTCCATCTGCCGGGCTGATTTGTAAATCTAAACCATACAGGGCAATACCCAAACTTGTACAAAAAATTCATTCAAATACTACAGTAGAATTATATGTAACCGCATATAAACTACCCTTCCCCCCTTTTACATTTTTTTAAGGGATAATATCCGTGATAAAAAACCTCTCCAAACTAAATCAGTTCATAATAATTTCTGATGCCTTCGCGGTTAAAAAAGCGACTTCCGACTGAGTTTCTTGCGGCGTTTCTTCTCAGTTGATGGTCTTTCCGAAGCGCTAGTAACGCCCCCTATTAGGTTTTAATTGTAATGTATAATAGTAAAATATTTTGCGTAAAATGTAACATTAATATTTCATAATTTAGAAAAGGGTAGTTTTTCAAAATTTGTAATTTAAATATAAGGTAGTTTGCATAACTGTATAATTCACTTTAGCGTTAGACTATTGTCAGCTCAGTCGTTGCTACGATTATGGAAACTGTAAAGAATCCGAAACGTCAGCTAATAAAATAAAATAAAAATACGCGAGTTAAATCCGTTAATAGTTGTTCCATTCCAATGTTAAATCAGTTCAGTGATTTAAGTCTGAAAAGACCGACACAGTAATCAAATTTAACTCAAAAAATTACATACATACGAACTTGTCGGTATACAGCTAGTATTATGATAATGTTGTCTTTCATAAAATATATTTAAATACGTACAAATCTAAGATAAGTGCACTATTCAGATTGCCGTATCTTTTAGTTATCTTAATGCGATCTTCCAGTGCAATACGTCCTTAGGATTTAAAGCAATCGTATTATGTAAATAGGGTCATTCACAATGGATAACGCTATTTAAACATGATTGGGAGTACTGTAAATCGCAAATGTATGAATTTCGCAATAGCATACAATGGTAGTGCAGGCGCGACCAAATATGGTTGTTTGGGAACTTTGAAAAGGTGCTTACATGGTATTTTTGGATAGTACGATTATCTAGAATAGAAATGGTTCTCATAAACTTGATATTTATGATGCTAAAATCACTACTAACCACTACTATCACTACTTCACTACTTAATATTATAAATGCGAAAGTAACTCTGTCTGTCTGTCTGTCTGTCTGTTACGCTTTCACGCTAAAACTACTAGACCGATTTAAATGAAATTTGGTACAAAGAAAGTCTGGAGCCTGAGAAAGGACATAGGCTACTTTTTAACCGACTGCAAAAAAGGAGGAGTATCACGCGGACGAAGTCGCGGGCAGAAGCTAGTACTATATATTATAGCAGTAAATACCTATTTATACTCAAGTAAGTATATGTATATTTCTTGTTAGTACCCATCGAATACGGGACCATAAAAGTATAATGGAAATTATATCTGAATGCTTTACCTATATGATCACCTACCATAAACATTGGAAAGTACTTTTCATACAGTAATTCGTCACTATTATTAAAATTGACGTATCTGTCCGTGTTCGCAAAGCAAAGGTTCACATGCAACTCGTAATTGGCTAGAACAATGCTTTGCTCGACGAGTGAGAAATTGTCATACTTTCCCTACATCTACATGTTCGGTTATCTAATTTTATTACGTTTTAAGAAATAAACGTTACATGGACTATTTTAATATGAATTTTGAATGAGGTCAACAATGTTAGTTACCTCAATCATGACGTCTATCTTTCAAAGTTCAATAAATAATTTAATTACACCCTGATGATATCTGAATAATAAAATCCACGATTAAACATTACAGACTCTTTTGATATTTTCTCATTAATGAATGACTATAAAAGTAATAATGTATAGCAAGGACAATCCGGTAAAACGTTACTGAATCGAACCACCCCGAATTACAAAACGACTAGCCGCAAAAAAATCTTTCTTCCATGAAATTTACAGAATGTCAGTTAATGAATTTTCAGATAATGAATATAACACTCGCTGACTCATCTATAGATTAGGTATACCTACTTATAAATTGCAAGGGGTTGTTTACAAAACATTTAGTCTGTTTCAGTATGGCAAGATAAGTCTTAGGTACGTTGGTTACAACTTCCGTCAGATAAAAACTTAGGTGATTTTAATAAATTATCCATTATAGCATAAACTATTTTTCTCTACAAACTACAAGTAGCTGACTCGAAACTTATTTGGACTTTAAGCAGACCCTAACATTTACCACAACCCCAATTAAATAATAAACTCTAATTAGAAACGATAGAAGAACTTAGGCGCGTAATAGGAGGCATCATTTTCAAATTGCTAGTCCAGTTGCGCATGCGCATAATAAACAGTGTTTATTATTATTACAGTTCTTTATAGTAAAAGGAATACTAGTATCCTTAGAAGTCCAGTCGCATTTGATGGCTTCTAATTGTAGCTTCCTTTAATGCCAGTACAACCGGTACCGGATAACGTTCGAGTTTTCAATAATTATCTCTTTGAAATTAAAACATATTTTTAATAATAAAATATGCGTTTATGTTGCTTTAATTTTCCATTAAAATGCATCTTGTAGACGTATATAAATGTAGAGATCGTCTTTAGAATAGGAACATATTAATAATATAATTGGATAGGTCAGCTTTAGTTAATGTCCGTGAAATTTTGATTTCAATATTTCTGAAGTTGTAGTAAAAATAGTATTTATAAGTAACCTATTTATAAGTAACCTATGGTGTATGATTGTTAATAGCAAAAAACAAAAATTGATTTACCTCCGCGCAATTTCAAAATGACTTCAAGCTAATAATGTAAGTATTTATAGAAACCATTAACAAATTGCGATATTTGGTAATGAAGTAATATCAACTGACCTATGAGTCAGACATTGCCTTCAAAAAAAGGATCGGTTGCGCTTTACCACTAAAACATCAAAAGGTGTGTCATTATAACATACTTAACTCTTTAAGTCTCATTGGGAATTCTCACATCAAAAGGTCAATTTAAAATGTCAACAAACAAATTGCTCTGAAATTAAATTCGAATCAATAACCACTGTAGTTAAATCAATTTCAAATGCGCATTTAAACACAAATCACACTGTAAGCGTAACACGATTCGAGCGAAATAAACAAGCAATAAGATCACTTCCTGTATCTTGTGAGAATTACCTTGTGACATATAATATCCGTTTTTCACTTGCACAATGTCTATTACGTCTAACTTAATAATATATAGTAGTAGTTTTTTTTTATTATTAACTGAAGTTATTTAATATAAAAGACGCTTGTATTTGGGAGCTTGCATTTCTAGCACACTTTAAAACTAACTAAATAACTAGGTAATAAATCTTAGAACCATAATTTTGTAATTCTATGTAGGTAGTTCTGCATACAATTGAATAATATGGTGCATATTATGCGTGTTTCTTTTTATTTTAAATCTATTGTTTGGTCTCATATGAAATCAATAATCACTTTTCTTGTAAACTATTTAACGAATATTAATATCAAACTGCTCTTTGAAGATTATCTCTATCGGTTTATTCGTCGATGTTCTTTTATTTTAATGTCTTGTCCTGTCAAATTCAAAGTCAAACGTCGAGGTGGCCATCCCTATGTCACGTCACGTCGGCCAATGAAGATTCCGAATGCCACATTTACTAATATTTTAAAAAACGTGGTATCTTTGTTGTATAATTCTTTTAGTATAGACTAATACACTGAGCATATTTTTTCACCATAAAATTAATTCAATTAGAAATTTTAACTGCCTAATAAATTAATCGTCGTTCACCGAAACGTGTCTTACCCCGCCCATCGTAAAACTAAATTTATTGACCTCCACCATTCGAAATCACTACATGATTCTAAGTAGAAATCAGTCTAAGTTTTTGTTACAAACTGTAAAGACAAACCCATAATTTCCTTCTTACAACATTGTAAAGAGCTAGGTAACTTGAAGACACTTGAATCGGCATTCTTTATGTTTAGGTACTGGATTTATATAAGGCATTAAATGGAAACTGTACATTTAGCAATTTACTTGGTGAATTAATGTGGGTTTGTGATTACTTCGCAGCTGGACGCTTGTCTTCGGCTACGCTCGGCATGCTTCGGGGCACTTCGGGCGGACTGCGCCGGCGCTTCCTCATTGCTTACACGAATAGGCGCGGTCGAGGGTTGCTAATTATAATAGAAAATTATCTAAGAATATTGTAATATATTTAATTTATTTAAAATTCTCGTGGTTCGGTGTTTGTTGGTACACTCCTCCGAAACGGCTGGATGATTTTTTGAAATTTTGTGTGCATATCGGATAGGTCTGAGAATCTTCCCAACATCTATTTTTCATAGGTACTGCTAAATGTTAAGAGTGGTCATCCCAAAGTTTATTTTTTTATTTTTAGATAAAGTTTTTGTTTTTTTTTTCTTATCTATTAATATAATTTTGTATTAACATGAACATATAACTATTTAAGTGCTATATTTAACAACCGGCAATATATAATAATATGTTGAAATAAATAAATTAACTATAACGTATACTCGCTTATATTAATTTTATGCTGACATTTTCAAAAGTTTACAATTCTCATATCCACAGCCACTTGAACTGACTATAACCTAATCTTCAACAAGCTATATTTTTCAAAAACTTATTTTACAACCAATATGTAATTTACGAAACATTTATTTTTAATTAGGACAACAATGTGCTTACCTGTGGCTTCTCTATTCTTCTCTTTGGCGCCCTAGGTAGTGTAAACAGAAATATAAATAGTATGAATAACTAATTTGATAACCCTATTCGTATTGTGGAAGATTTTCAAAGACTTACAGTCTGAACTGTGCTGATGAATTTGGTGCCTATAATTCTTAAGCGTAATACGAAAACCGTTACAATAGTAAAAAAACTGTAATTTACTCACTGTGTATTTTAATAACCAGTCATTCATGCACGTCATCATGTCATTCGCGATTTTATTCCACAGTCGTAAAGACTAAAATTGAGTGACAAATCGTATAGTAGACTCGTGTAGGTCCGTCGCCACAGTGATTTTGTACGTGTTAATTGAAATTTGAAGAAAAATAAATATTTGATTACTGTTAATTTTACAGTTCATAGTTGACGGTCAATAGTATATAACGGGTTCCAAAAAATATTTCTATATAATGAAACCATTTGCATAAATCGTAAAAAAATATATAGGTTTTTGAACATAAATGTCATAAAATGCTTAATTGTCAAATACCACTTGTAAAGCGATTTCAAATAATTACTTGGGTATTGTAAATTTTTAATTGTTTTCAATTTTACATTTTTCACAGAAAAGTTAGGATCTACCAAGGATGAATAAAAACATGTGTAGTTATTGATGCGTTCGCGGTTATTACGCAACTGAAACCACTATAACGGATTGAACTCGCGTATTTAATTTTATTTGCTGACGATTCGAATACTTTACCTGTTCGTAGACCAACTGAGGTGACAATATTCTAGCGCTATCTATTATGAAAACTACTTTAACTACTTTTATTTTACAAATTACTAAATTTAACTACTATCCTGCTTTAAAATAAGATATATTTGTTTCATTCTACGCATAAATTAACCTTTAATTACAATACTATTACTACAAACAGAGGGCGTTAACATTTTTTTATTGTTGAACCCAAATGTTCTTGACATTATGTACTATGGGCTAATTTTTAATCTTAACTTATAAACACTTTATTTTAACAACAGCCATATCCGTTACTGGCCGTGACCTTTATAATTAATTTAAAAGTTAAAAGCTTTTCCTATTGAAATAAGTTTCAAGTACAGTTAACCTGTGACGAATACTCGCTGTTGAAATTTAATTTATCTGTTAGCCATCATTCAGCTTTATAACAGATTGGTTAAAGTGACCAGAACTACCGGAACTGATACTTAGTGAATATTTAAGAGCAATTATTGTATTTATTTATATAGAAATGTGAAGGTAGGAGTAGCTTGTGACGTCACTGTATGGTTTAAATTGTCACGTAATTATCGTGACGTCATGAGTCTCCACTCCCAAACTTTATAAGGTACCTTCAAAGTCAGAAAGGAGAAAATACACACTTTCCAAATCGAACAGGCTAATTGACCCAATATTTTTCTAATTAAACAAACTTACGTATACACCCAGAGGTTGTATGTAAAAAACACCCAAATATTTGAACAAATGTTGGCTATGGACACGCAAGTCCAATATGGCTGTGTTATTTTAATCAGAACAACAACACAATTTATTTAACGTGTGATTGGTCCAACCTCCGCACACATTTGTATTACGCAATGAACTTTCACCAGTTCGGACTATTCTTTGCTCTAAGTTCAATTAGCATCTGAAACGTTTGTGTTTTTAGTCTGGCAAATGCACTTGGTATGTAAAGAACATAACTAGGTTATGTTATGTAATTATTGAGGAGCAAACACATTTGTCTCGGATAATAAGTCTAGACATTTTAAATAAATGATTTTCAAGTGGTTACCGGTGCAAAACTCAAAAAATACTTTCTTAATAATTTCTGATGCCTTCGCGGTTATTACACATTGGAATGAAACAACTATTAACGGATTTAACTCGCGTATTTTTATTTTATTTTATTAGCTGACGTTTCGGATTCTTTACAGTTTCCATAATCGTAGCACGACTGAGCTGACAATAGTCTAACGCTAAAGTCTAAACTAAAAAAATCCGTTAAGTAATAGTTGTTTCATTCCAAAATACTTTCTTCTTTTCATTTGGTACTTATGGGATTAAAATACAATAAAGTTTAGTGAACAACAGCAAAAAACCATTGCATATAGGTACGCAAGTAAAGTTAGGTACAGTATAACCTATTATAACTGCAAAAGCATAACTTTACGGTCGTAATTTAAAAGTTAGGCTCTGTTATTTATACATATATCCTAGTAGGTATCCCAAATCGGTAAACAATTTTGCTACTCAAAATTAAATAGTCAAAGCCATTCACCGAATGCAAGTTTTATCGAATACGATCGTCATTTCTGAGATCTGCTTCAATCATTTGTTATTTTGTCTTTGTTTTTTTTCTGCGGTTACCACCCGCGAAGCCTTTTAAATTGCACGTAGATTACAGCCACGTAAATGGTTAATTGTAAAGATCCCACTGAACGGATGAACGGCATTAAGTTTTTGCGTGAAAATAGATGTTGTTAATGATGGATTTATTGCAATTTAAAATTGATTATTTACGTACGTGGCTTCGATTATCCTTTTCATGGTCCGTTTATAGAACTTTAAAAACCTTGCGGTGTATTTCTTGCTTGGATTTTTGTGCGAATATAAATAGACTTGGATGAAACAGTTTCTTTACTTGGTAAATAGTTCTTAACTGTGTTTGTTACTCTTTGAAGCAATTTAAAAAAAAATATCCATCTTATTTTGTTTATAAAAACTAGTTTTTGACTACAAAATCTAGTGAACATATCATATAATTATTATTCAGAGAACCTGCATCTAGACATTTCATTTCAAGGAGGATATGGTAAGAAAATGAACGATGCTAAACTATTTTGAAAGCTTTTAAAAAAAGACACTATAAAGGCGGTGGAAGCATTGTTTCGGAGAATGCCACAGGGCCTAATCAGGCGTATCTACTCGTGGTCGCATTTTTTATTAAAACACGTCATCGAAGAGGAATAAAAATGCTCAAGACCGATTACGACACTCCTTCTATCTTCTAAAATATATTGTGAAAGAATTAGTATCTCTTTTACAATAGTTATTGACGACTCAGATTGACCTATTAAGGTAAGCTTAATAGAACACAATAAACTATTCAGCCTACGTGTTTATTTGATTAATCAATAAATCTGTTATATAACTTTTACAAGGTATAGATGTTGGATCAAGTCCAATGAGGTTTCGATTTCTTCTACGCGTGTCTTGGTACAAATATCATTATCATTTAATAAGTGGTTTCGATATAATTTCAACCGATATGGATTAAAAAACAAATGAATATTGTGTGTTTTTCTCATGGAGGGCTTGGGTGTAATGAAATTTCATTAATTTTGATAAGTACCTACCTAGTCCATATAACACATAGGTATATAGCATAAAAAGTTGGGGAGACTATATAACCTCGACGAAAATCTAAATGGAATAGGTGTAGAGAGCACAAAACCGTGGATTATTGACAATTAATTACAATGCAAGCGATAATAAAATATACGTTTACTAATAATTGAATGGAACTTCTAACTTTATACAGTGAGTTAGTCAAATTGTAGGTAGCGTTATATTTTACCGCAGCACGAAAACCGCGTTCCTTAGCCACGCCTGCGCCGGCGCCTACAAATCACAGGAAAAAGGTAAAGGACCTCTAATGGGATCACTTAGACCAACGGACCGTGGCATGCAAAATCTATTTAAAAAAAGGAACAAAAAATATAAATCATAAATGACGGATTATTCTGTTATGACAGTTGAAATGAATGATCCGAGACTTGTGTCGAATGTGATGCACTGGTTTGCTTTACGTTGAGACGTTTGAATAGAGTTTCAGGAAGTTTCACAAGTTATGACGTCGATGTATGTACTGTCATATTAATAGTTATTCCTATGTGTTATCAGGAACGTCTAACTTTATAATGTTAGATAGGAAATTACGACGACATGAGCAGTAGCAGTGATTCGCCAGATGTATTTACTTAATTTTTTCTCCCGTGAAAATAAAATCCTGTGTTCAGGCCCCACTGAGGTCTAAAAAGTTTTTTGATGGTTAACAAATTATAGATCACTTTGCATCATAAAGAAAACTCGTTGTACGAAGCGTAATAATTTCTAATGCCTTCGGTGTTATTACACTTTTTTCGAAAGGTTAGCGAATACAATACAATACGCGAGTTAAATCCGTTATAGTTGTTTCATTCTGAAGCGTTGGCACATATTAAAAAAAAATAACAAAATCAATAAATCACATATAAAATACTTTCACACATATTTAAATCTCCGAAAGCGATACAATAACAAGTTCCTGGGAACTTTTACTCTTATCAAATTTTATCATCAACTCATTGGTTACATAAAAAGGTGATTAACGTAGGTGTATCGGTTAATTTTAAATTGCTCATAGTTTAACGACTGTTATATAACTTTTACGATTATATCACGATTATTGTGACAGTTTATTGTTATATATATATGTTTTTTTTTAAACTTTGTATGAAGTTTATTTACCTTAGTAAAAATGTGATTGGAAGAAATTAGGTCCAATTTAGTGCTTTTAAATGGAGTTTAATTTTTGACTACTTTAACTATGTTAAATAGACAATCTAAATAACTTTACAATACTGAACTCGTAATGAAAAATATCTAGTTCCACCTGTTATCATATCAATGACGTAAAGAAATTATCAAAAGTCAACAAAAAGTTCCGTTGAATTTCTCTTATCTAAGTATCAACATGTTTTAGCTATGCAGTGCGAAGTAAAGCAGACTCAGCGAAGCACGAAAGCTACTATCAAGAGTTTTTTTGGACTATACCGCGGTATCTCATTCTAAACACTTCTGACACCCACTGCGATAACGATCTTACGTTTTGTAACGTCCCAGAAAGAATGTAGGTAGGTACATACGTTACTTAATACTTAAGGAACGTTAGGATACGTCGGAAGAATATTTTAGTAGAGTTATAAATAACGACTTAAAGCGCACGTTAGTAATTTTAATCCAATGTTAGGATTATAGCAAGTTACTTTCCTGTTCTCAGCACGTCTCATCCATTATTCTGATGATTAAAAGTATTGTTTATATTTGTGGTTTACATTTACGTTCCTAAAAATATATAGGTAGGTAAGAAAACATGCAACAACGTTTAGGTACGAATTTTAAAGCGCTCCAAAATTATTTGAAAAACTTAACTAATATAAAGCTTAACTAATGTTATGAAAATAGTCGTCATTAGATTATAATAATAAGCATTATGTTTTTTTCAGGTTCAAACAATGGTTTTAAGCCTAACTATTATAGAAAATAGGTACTTACTTTACTATAAGTAACAAGGTATCTTTAAATGTATTGTACCAGGTACCTTTATAGTTTAAATATATTTATTACATCTAAATGTATATATTTTACATAAATTAATTTTGTTATACCAGACTATTTCTCGTAATGAACCAAGCAATTTTTTATTTATTAAAACAGCAGGATATCCTAGCAATTTATTGTAAAGCGCCTCGTATAGTAACAAGCGACAGTATTATGAATATCGATAATGCGTTACTCTATAAGTTATCGATGGATTCGCGAGCAACTCGGAGGCAGAAACTATCGATATGCCGGAGGGCAATATTGCCGATATATCAGAGAGATAGAATCGGGCCGTGTCGCCTGCAACTAAACTGAGCAATTACTCTATAATATACACGCAGAAACTTGATACAATATTATATATGGATAGTATGTTTCTTGAAAAGTAGATTAATTAAACTTATCTGTCTATATTGTACCGATACGAGCTGCCTCCTTTCTCATTTGTTACCATCTTTGTAATATTCGCTTCATCATACTTTTCTCTTAAAATACAATAAGGGCAAAAGTAATACAATGCCTTGCAAGGTAATTTATTTTTAACAAGGTAGAATAAGAGCGCCAAATTAAACTCATTATAGTTATCATTAAAAACTTCGCGTAGCCACAAAATATCTACAGAATATTATTATTATACGAATCGATCTGCTGATTCATTATATTCAAACTTTTTACGCATAAATTCTATTCAGTTACGAAAACAGCTCTTAACTATATGACGTTAAGAATGAGAACTGTTTACTTCTCTCACAAACATCTCAATATTAGACACGTACAAACGCAATAAGAAATATAATCTAAGTCTGGCGTAGAAATTTTTTATCGACCCATTCGGAAATTGCTGTATCGATATAATCATAAGCGAGACGATTCTGTTTATATAATCTCATTAGATGCCTTTCTCCGGACATTGACCGTCGTCCAAGGCCACTTAACGCCTAATTAAAAATAAATTTCTTTTATCGAACTGTTTGTGACTGTGAAAGGTCAATGTTTGGTCTTGGGCTCTTTAAACCCGAGGTACAAATGCTTACTTTAATAACTTATATTCGTTTTTTAGAGAATTCTTAATCTAGACATGATTTCATTAAATGCAATAAAATATACCACTGTAACAAATCTAAATTTATAATAAATATAATATAATTGTTTGTGTAACGACCGATTTGAAAAGTAAACTTATCCAGACGCCTTTTTCCGGACGCAAAGCATTATATTATCTCATCCGTTCATGACGTTAATTTCAATTGCGTTTTTGTTAAGAACGATCCAATTTGTCAACGTCACAGATACAACAAACAGAAAAATCGCCAAGCGATGATTCGTGTAATCACGACGGGTTACGGCCGCTGCGTTTTTGCCCGCTCTTATATTACGTAATGCTTCACACCGCATCACCGGTCATTATCACATAGAAAACTGCTCAAGGCAATCGGACAGGTACCTACTATTTAGGGGTTCCGTTTGACAAAATATATTAAATAACTAGCTGTTCGTTTCGGCTTCGTACGGATCCCTATTTTTTTAAATATAATATAGCCTATGTCACTCGAGAATAGTGTAGCTTCCCAACAGTGAAAGAATTTTTCAAATCGGTCCAGTTGTTTCGGAACTTATTCAATCCAAACAAATAAACAAACCTTTCCTCTTTATTATATTAGTAAAGATTGAGTTCTTAATAATTTCAGAGCGAAGATATTCGCTGATATTACACATTATTACGACATAATTACGACTAAGAGAAAAATGTATTTTAAGATGACATCCATTTGTATTTCTAACGATTGATGTTATGTATATTTGACATTTTAATTAATACTTCAATGTTTAAAAATACTTGACGACTAAGAGAAAAAATATCATAACGACATTTTGTTATTTCCCAAAATAATGACTTGTTTGAATTTTGTGTACTTATTTCTTTGTTTGCTTATATATTATTGACGATCTCACTATTAGTAAGTACATATAAATACAATGTAATTATGATGTATAAAATATTGAGAAATAAATGAATCTGAATCTGAATCTATTATAAACTTTTTTTTAGCATAAGACTATTGTCAGCTCAGTTTACGATTATGGAAACTGTAAAGATTAAAAAACGTCAGCCAATAAAATACGCGAGTTTAATCCGTTTATAGTTGTTTCATTCCAATTAAGTTCTTATTATGAAAGCCTAAAAAACTAGAGCTCAACATTTTGGGACGTTAGTAAATAATGACAACGATTTAAGTCTGATATCCAATTTTTGGAACATTGGTGGTCTAATTCCATTAGATGTTTGCCTTGATGAATGATTAACTCAATATCATTTCTCTGTACTAGTACTTAATTTATATCAGTAATTATGTACTGGATAGTAATCTCAGAAAGTAATTAATAAAATATCAACTTATGAAACTGAGAATAAAGAAATGCTTATTAAGACTTAAATTACATTCACTTGTTTCAGATTTATTTTAACCTATTAGCTATATTGATGTCGAAATAATTGACTATCTAGTCGACATATTACGTTTCAATTTCTTTTCTCTGTTACGGTCATTGCATAAAGCTTTCTTGTCGTAATATTCAAGAACAAACAGTTTGAGATTTGTCCGGGCTTTTCTACAAATACCGCTGAGTAGTGAAATCGCCTACAGTTGAACATGTGTTCAGTTTCTTACTAGATTTCTATGCAATTGTTGCATTTAACACCTGTCGAGGTAGAAGCTTGAATATTTATGACAGCACATTGTATAGAAAAATGCATATTCATCTGTCAAACCTCTTTGGTTGAAAGTTTTGCTACATAAAACATGAAATCCGCGTTAAATAAATATAGGTACTGGAAAGAGTTTTTAAACTTCAGCTTTATTGTGTCCAAAAACAGAAAAATCTGTAGCCAAAAGCGTATAAGGTTCCACTTTACATTGGTAATCGTTCATCCCTGCAACATTTTTACAATTTAGCACAATCCCAAGGAAAAACGTTGCCATCCTTTTTATAAAGAACCGATACGAGTGGGATAGCACGCGTGAAAAGATAATAGGCTAAGATCCGGTATAAGAAATATATACCTACCCTTATCTGTTAGGTATTTATTGCTTATAAGCAATAATACATAAATTCAAACATCACAATTAGGTCATCTAGCAAAATTTCGTTCCCCTGATACAAATACATAATTAAACATGCTAAATAAATTTATTCATTCTTCTCCGATTGGTTATTATTTTAGAGTTGATGGGTTTCCTACTTGCCAGTTATGGAGTTCTCAATTATGAGTAAGTATAATGATAATGAAGCCGATAATGTATATCTATATATTCGCCTATGTAGGCGACCATAGATTTAATAAAGTTTTTAATAAGGCAAGCTAAAACGGTTACATGTCAAATATAACCAGCTTTTATTCGATATATTCTATAACACGATGAAATAACTGATGATGGTACCTATATTAAGAACCTGTATCAAATTTACTAATCTGTACTCAATTTAACTAGGTATCCAATATCTGTGTTAATGTTGTAGCAATAAATGCTAGTTATTGCTTATCATTAATAAATAACAAATGAGGGTATATATTCCTTACACCGGATCTCGCACTATAACGATACTCGTATGGAATCAAGAGGTAGCACTGGGCCGGTTGAACGAGCTCGAAGATGCAAGAATGCAGGTCCCTGCAAGTGGTTAGCTTTCGAAATGGCGTGCAACCGTATGGTGTTTTGTTGGTCGATTTAAACTCTCATTAATATACCAAATACAATTTGCATTATAATGTCAATTCGATATAGATTGGTATCGCGATTGCTAAGTGTGCGTTATCTTTGTGATGGATTGCGATGCTTAATGCATGTGACTGTCAGAGTGAAAGAAAGGTGAATGCATTTTATCTAGTCATTGGACGTTTGTTATATATATTGCTACCGTCACATATGTAGTAAACGTGTTTCAAGATGTTTGCAATAGTAAAAAAAATATGTAACAATACCAACAGCAAATAAACAATACAAGTTGTATCATTGTTATGCAGCGACTGAGAACCTTCACGATAAAAATGCGGAAGAAACCAACTTCATTCGTTGTTTTAGCCCAATTAAAATTCAATATTAAATTGAATACAGCGTCGTGAGCTGATTGATAATCAAGTTGATTCTAAGAAATACTAGGAAACGTATAATTTCTGAAATGCATCCTTTATTTGTGAAACTTCCTAGAAACCGGCAATTTAATGTAATGAGTGGATATTTATGGCGCATGCGGCCCATCCTGTCCGCCACACGCGGTTCTTAACTAATTATGATTATTAGTCATCTATTTTTAAACACAAACATGTTTGCAGATGCAAAATACTTAAGCAAACAACGAAAGAAAACTTTTTAAATTTTTAAAAAAATAATTTAGACACAAGGTTTGATTAATTTAAAAAAAAGAAAATCTTATTCGAAGTTCGAACCTTGAACATGAAATTAAAATGTTGCAATAAACAAAAAAGAAATCCGCACGTGATTTATAAAAACACAATAACTCACCTAAATATCAATCGATGTGTTTTTGAATAGAAAAAGTCTCACATAAAAATCCAAAAATATCACTCAAACTGGCACATCACAATTTTTATTTTTTTATATATTTAACAGGCTCCGTTAAATAAGAAAATAAATATTTAAGCGTTCGCCGGTACGTTAGAGTTAAACGAGCGCTCTTCCCCCACGCTCGCTCGTCGTGTACTGAGCCAAAAGGCCTTGCGGCAGTATCTCTTTCGACAACTAAGGTCCATGATAACGTACCACCCTTATAGCATCTTATAGCCCTTTTATAACACCTACGTACCTAGTACTTGTTAGTTCTATACGCTATTATATGCTTAGTTATGTTTATGAGCTGTATTGTGCTGCAAAAGAATGCGATTTTCAGATAAAGCACGATCTAGATAAAGCTTTAAGCATAAAGTAAAAACAATTTGGATTTCTTATGAAGGGTATTTAAGGAGTATGTTGGTTTCTTCTACAGTATTTAGATGTTAATATATTTTTTTTTTATTGAAAATCTGACGGTTTATAAAAATAGCAAAAACAAAATTCAATTATACAGTGAAATTTGCATATGTCACGTTAGTTGTTACCGAAATAAGTGTCATTTAAAGATAGCCTAGTAGGTTGCAAAATGCTTTCAGAATTTTAATACCTATAAAGTTATTACAGATGTTATAATATTTTATTTTTTCAGAAAAGTAAACTTGATACCACAAACAACCTGTGAGTCGAAACTTAGGCCGCTCTGGAATAATTTTATTGGAATCCATAAAAGCATTCACTTGACTCTAAACTGGTTTTTCGGAGGCTTTGACATTGTTTTGACCACGAAACGGGAGCTCATTTACTCATACAGAACTCGGGCTGTTTTGATTTTTTTTAATTAGATACTTTCACATGTAGGTAATTTAATTTGGTAATGTTGTGCTATTTTTTTAATTTGGTTTTTGCATTGCTCTATAATTTTACTGGGCCTTCGCAGCAGATACGCTTAAAGTATATTTACCATTCCTTATTGTATGACAATTTTCTTCGAACAACATTTAAATAAAAACATACCTGTCATCTCGGATTGTAACTTCTATAGCACTTAGAGCTGTAAAAACTAATTTTTAACTAATTAAAAAAAAACTGAAAAATTTAATTACATAATACAAACTTCTTTAAGAATAGCTGTGTCATCATATATACTAAATATTTTCATAATAAATTGCGGTTTGATACAAACACCTTCATACAGCTTTTGTACTACTGGGCAATTTTTAATGACCAACGCAATATCATTTTTATTGTATGCGGCGAGTGACTCCTCATGATTGCGAGTCATGTGGTCAATTGATACAATCATGGCGAAAACTAAATGGTACTTAATAAACTACGCACCGCAAAAGCTCTAACTTTAAGTTTTTATCGGGAACTTAAAGCTCGGCGGTGAGTTATAAAGTGGTTTCTAAATATAAACGCTATCTAGAACCCGACACGCCATTGGCAGGTGCAAGCGACCGCCGTCGGGGTTCTTCGCAGGGTGACCTGACAAAATGCCTTGTACTTTTGATTATTTTCCTACCCGTTGTCGCTGTCGCTTTCTTATGCAGGTATTATGTTTGTTACAATTTTCTAATTTAGTTTTCTATGTTCATAATATAATTAACTGTTATTGACTTGGTACTTGATTATGACTTATCTGTTATGAGCAAAATGGAAATTCTGCTTCTAAACACTTACCATTTTATATTAGAACCCTGGGATGCAAGAAATATTTTAGTTAACTAAATACGCCTCTTGCGTATCGCTAGTGGCGCCGCGTTGCGGCAAATTCAGACAACACTTGGGTGGTGAGTGCGGTCAGCTGTTCGCTTAACAACGTTGAAAGTGCACGTAAAAATATTAAAAAGTGCCCGTAAATAATTAAAAAATGGGTAGTAAGAGGTACTGTTGTGTTGTGGGATGTACTAATTCCCAATCTCGAAATCGAGAATTAACTTTTTACTCGTTTCCGAGGCAGAACTGGGAAATTAAAAAAAGAAATGACTGGATAAAAGCTGTTAGAAGAGTGTAAGTAATTATTATGATATTTTAATGAGTGTCTATCATTTAATAGAAATACGTTTCATTAAATGTTCCATTTCATCGTACATTCATTTCAATATAAGCAATTTTCTATAAAGACCGTTTTATTCTTAGATTTTTTATAAAACAAACCTAACCTAAAATTTACAATATAATTTTCAAATAAATTATATTATTATGGTTTCTGAGTAAATGGTTTTGATGAAATGAAACATTTTAATACCAGGAATGTATTAAATACATACAAACTCCGTTTTTTCTAATTTTCTGTTTGTTTGTTGCAGTAGGTACATTAGATAACAAGCCGTGGCAGCCGAGTAAAAACACTCGAATCTGCAGTGCTCATTTTGTTGGAGGCAAGCAGTCAAATAAATAAAATAAGAAGAAATAATAAATATTTAAATGAATAAAATGATTATCGGTTAAATATTTCAGAACAATACTTATACCTTCCATATATTTTATATATATCTTTGATAAAGAAATATATCTTAATTTTCTATATCTATTTTGGATGTATGGTTAATATTTGCTGAAAATATATTTGTTTAGGATATTATTTAACTATTAATTCATTTTAAATAAGTACCTTAACTCTCACGTCGTACGGTGGATTATTTACTTTTGTCTCTGTGAGAACTTTCCCGCGGATAATTTGTTCTCCACCATAATTAATTTCGACAACCTCCTGAACATGGTGGCTTTCGAATAGTTTGTGCCCTATTCCTATAATTTTTAATTAATTTAGCATCATGTTCATAGTAGTGCGATAATCTATCATAAATAAATAAATACGTAGTAAAAATTGTACACAATCAATCTGAAAAATATATTTCCTGGCTTGTGTATTTACTTGCCTTTTGACACAGATTTCCCACGAAAAAAGTCTGCATAAATATTCTGAAATGCACATTTAATAATAGTCTGGCTCATTATATCCATTTAATTAATTTTTATCGAGTTAAAATAAACAAACTTGTAAAATTTGCAGCAACTTTTATGCGGATCATATGTTCATTTGAACTTGACAAGTGGGCAAGTGTTGCCGCTGCTTGCCGACAGTTGGCGCTGCAGTCGATCTGCCCGATACGCAAGAGGCCTATACCTACTTATCATGGATAAAAGAGGACAGCTGTCCTCTTATATAATACATGCCAGAGGTTTAGATACATCTCTAGAAAAATCATACAAAAAGCCAGATTTATCAAGGATACCTATATATTTCGAGACATCAATATCAAGATTAAATTTGAAGAAATTTTATATTATAATATAATTTATTTAAAATTTTGTTTAGCATTCCATGATGGCGCCGTGCCGAATCTTTTTTCTAATTTGTAACCGGCCAGCGTTGTTTTTTTATGACGTTGGCAAAATTGTATCCAACCTTTTTTTAACAATTTAAATGACCGTTTTAAACATAACTCGGTTTTCTAGCTAGTAATAACTATTAGAGGTTCAGAAGTATACAAACTTTTGCTACGTGTATAAGTAACTACTTACATCTATTTTGCGTTTAGGAATGTACTGGACTATGTACATTCTGTAGTCACGATTAAGGTAGTCTTAATTCGTAAATCAAATGTTCTAGAACGTCCGAAATTCCTATGCTTGGGTAGGCCAGCTACAATCTATGTCACGATAAATCGATTGTATCAAATACCAATGCATTCCAAACATTTAATTTATATAAACATGTATGTCACTAAGCCTTGAAAATGATTTGGGTTTAATTGACATTGTATATAGGCGTAAATTTATTCGCTGAAATATTGTATTTAAATAAATACATTTTTATTTTGTATCTATGTTTCACTACAGATTAAACACGGTTGTCATTGAATACCATAAACAATACCTAACCAGACGTTTGGCCGTCATAGCTGTCAAAATGTAACGTGCATATGTAATGTTACAACATAAACTCTTTAGTTGTGTTTTTCTTTACTGTTGTTTTAATGATCTAATTATTACATAAAGTTCTGATCAATTAGATGTTTATTCACCGCGTCGTCTAAATTTAAGCAAACGATTATCATGCGATATCAATAGGTAAGTATATTAGTTTTTCTAAAGTGAAAATAGTTTTTATGGAAAAATGTTCACATAGTTTCTATGTAGTAAGTAATAAATGAGCGGAACCCTCGGTGCATACACGGAATACTTTTCTCCTTTTTGCCTGTATGATTATTTTTATGTCTTTTTCTTAGAGGAGACAATTTTATAATTAAAGCTAGTGCATTTATCGCGCTACACAGGAATTTTCAGAGAAACCGCGGCCGATATCTGTATCTTGAGATTCCGTAGTGTTTTGTATGCAGTGATTATTATGTTTTTAAACTTAGGCGTTTTAACGAACAAGATAGTAAACTTTACGTTTTGTTCATATTAAACGTGTGAATTTATGAACGGTGGTAACTATCTGGAATATTTATCACTAGAAAAATGGAAGGTAACGTAATAATTTAATTGTCTATATCATTTTGAGTCATAGCATTATTACATTTAAAGTAAAAACATTTATTTCTTACTAGCTTCTGCCCGCGACTTCGTCCGCGTGGAACTCCTCCTTTTTTGCAGTCGGTTAAAAAGTAGCCTATGTCCATTCTCAGACTCCAGACTTTCTTTGTACCAAATTTCATTTAAATCGGTCCAGTAGTTTTAGCGTGAAAGCGTAACAGACAGACAGACAGACAGAGTTACTTTCGCATTTATAATATTAGTAGGGATGTATCACGACACAAAATAAAAAAAAATACGCGAACAAAAACGCGCATTATTATATATTTGTCTGACAATCATTTTGTCTTTATAATGTAAGTACCAACCAAACCAAATCAAAAAGTATATCATAAAGAAGTACAAATTATTACCACTTTAAGCTTAACCCGACAAACACCATTCCCTAATCTATTAAGACGAATGCTATTTTCAAATTGTAGCAATAAAAGTAAGTAACAATTTACGTCACGCAATATTACTATTATTGTGTAATAGAGTAAGATCCCAGAGCGATCTGACGTAACTTATTTTCTGACGAATGAAACCTTAAGATTTCAGTAGCGTCTAGAGTGCCTTGAATATCTACGGGCTTGTGAAAACTGTCAGAGTGACACCAGGGCTGGTACCAGGTGAGAAAGGTGACTAAAAATAAGAGTTATCTTACTTATTTTCTCATGGCTCATTTTTATATATATCATGTAGAATATTATTTTAAAGTAATGGATATAAGTGTCAGACACTTGAGATTGACCAGAACTTTTGTCAGACACTTTTAAGCTAGTACCCAAAAAATGGATCTCAAAGATGGATGAACATAAGCATATCATGTTTAGGCTCATTCGACTCGGTATGACGAGCACTTTCTAAACAGAATATGATGATGATAGTGCTGATGATGAATCTTGAAGACTACTATGGATCTCGAAGTTAGATGATCATAGGCATATCATGTTTAAGCTCATTCGACTCGGTATGACGAGCACTTTCTAAACAGAATATGATGATGGTAGTGCTGATGATGAATCCTGAAGACTACTATGGATCTCGAAGTTGGATGATCATAGGCATACCATGTTTAGGCTCATTCGACTCGGTATGACGAGCACTTTCTAAACAGAATATGATGATGGTAGTGCTGATGATGAATCCTGAAGACTACTATGGATCTCGAAGTTGGATGATCATAGGCATACCATGTTTGGGCTTATTCGACTCGGTATGACGAACACTTTCTAAACACATGATGATAGATACCCCACATGTAAAGGTCTGATGAAAAAAAAATGCTGAGTTTCAGTTCAATGTATGGGGAACCCCAAAAATTTTGTTTTTTTTTCTGATTTTATTTTAAAATCTTAATTCGGTTTACAGAATACATCTACGCACCAAATTTTAATAATGTAGCTCTTATAGTTTCGGAATAAACTGGCTGTGACTAGGGTACCTACCCGATTACTTGAGTAATCAAATTAGTAATTGGATTACATTTGTAATCGATTGACGCCAACACTGATTCAAACAGATAATGCTCGTCATAGCGAGTCGAATTAGCCCAAACACGATATGCCTATGATCATCCAACTTCGAGATCCGGAGTAGTCTTCAGGATTCATCATCAACACTACCATCATCATATTCTGTTTAGAAAGTGCTCGTCATACCGAGTCGAATGAGCCTAAACATGATATGCCTATGATCATCCATCTTTGAGATCCATTTTTTGAGTAGCTTAAAAGTGTCTGACAAAAGTTCTGGTCAATCTCAAGTGTCTGACACTTATATCCATTACTTTAAAATAATATTCTACATGATATATATAAAAATGAGCCATGAGAAAATAAGTAAGATAACTCTTATTTTTAGTCACCTTTCTCACCTGGTACCAGCCCTGGTGTCACTCTGACAGTTTTCACAAACCCGTAGATATTCAAGGCACTCTAGACGCTACTGAAATCTTAAGGTTTCATTCGTCAGAAAATAAGTTACGTCAGATCGCTCTGGGATCTTGGACCATAATAACTGCACTATGGTTTGGAAATCATGGTAAATTCTAGAAAAGTAACTGTACGAGTCGTAAAGGTTAACTATAGACATAAAGGTCCTTATTTATATGGTAATGTAACGGTTGTTAACTGATTCAAGACTCTAATAATTACTAGTCTCATTAAAACTAAAATAATGGACTTTTGCATTTATATTTCCCTGCTGAGGGTATTTTGCTTTTTAACCGATAACATTCAGACAGTAACAATATACCCTATATTTATGGAATAGATTTTCAATGAAACGACATATCGCACATCTAGATCTATGCGAGCTAACTCAAAAAAGTTTATTTTTAGGAAAATTAAGAAACTGATTACCTAATATGCCCAGGTGCACTGAAGGAGTTCTCTGTATAGATTTATGCTTTTTATATGAAGCTAGAAGAGATCACTTAATGTGTTTTTTTGGTCAGGTCTTGCCGTAAGGAATTCAATGGTGTGCTTTTGCCCTTTAGACCTAGATGTGCCTTATGGATGTAACTAATCTATACTAATATTATAAAGAGGAAAGGTTTGTTTGTTTGGATTGAACAGGCTCCAGAACAGCTGGATTTCATCGGATCGATTTTTAAAAATTCTTTCACTGTTGGGAAGCTACACTATTCCCGAGTGACATAGGCAATAAAAAAAAGATAATCCGCGCGAAGCCGGGCCGGACAGCTAGTCTCGTTCATATAGTTGTAAGTCACTCAGTGCGAACCGAATAAAAATTCTAAACACATCAATTAGGAACGATTAAGTAACATTCCCGTACAATAAGCAAGCTAACCTCAAAACCTGTGCTTCAATGAACAGCCACAGGTTAAAAATATAGAAAAGAAAGAAAGGCGATATCAAAGGAAAGCAGTTTCGTGACAGTTTCCACGACACATCGGGGTCGGCCATTGTGACTATGTTCATTGTCTGCGCTTTAATTGTTCGTGATGGATTGAAATTGGTGTTAAAAGTCTGGATAATTTGTTGAAATACGAGGAAATGGTATAAAGTAATTTTAATTTGTCAATTAAGTGAACGTGGCACACCTAGATACACACGCGTCTCTCTATATTTTTTTTTGCAAAATATTTGACACAAGCCTGTCTATGGTGTCCTAATAGTCAAATATATTTAGGGACACAAGTGTGTCTCAGTGAGATGCATTAAAATAAAAATAACTTAACTTACTTAGGCAGTCTGCAATAATGCCTACGTAGGTACTCCTAATCATTATTTAGATATATTTTAATCACCCTAACCTAATGTAAGTCAATTTTTTTTATAGGAATAGCGGTTAAGCCAAGGAAAATAAGTAGGTAATCATTGTCCTTTCTAAATTCAAGATACACTAGCATGTTATACTACAATATCAATAATGGAAGCCCAAAATACCAACGCTAATAAAAACACTATATCCGCTATATATTTTTATCCGCGTATTTGCACGACTCTTTATTTCATAAACTATTTGAATGATTGAAGTCCAATGCCATTGTAATAGTTTTTAATTAACATTGAAACAACGAAATTGATGATTGTCTGGTATTTTATAATGATAATAGCAGTGAAGTTGGCTAATTTTATATGTCAGGCTATTAGCATGAACAATGATAAATCACTAGACGGAATAAATTTAAATCACACAGTAAGTAAATTTGGGTTTTATGTGCCTGATATTTAGGTAAATAAATAAGTATGACGTCAAATATTGCAATGCCGACATTATGAATAAGACTTCCATACACAGGTTCGTTTAATTTTTTTTATTTAATAAATTTATTATAACTTGCTACACTTTCACGTTGAACAACTGTTATGATAGAGTACCTACCGTTGATAAAACAATATTTGAAGAAATATGTTCCCTAAATCGCACCTTTACTAAAAAAGTGTGACATCTTGAAATATTTTGTTACTCCATTTAAAACTCTAAATCCGCACATTAAAATTGAATTCATGTGGTGACACATTCCGAGTGCGAGTGGTCACAATTTTTTAGTAAAGGTGCGAATCACTGTCTCAACACAGCTATCAAATACTATCAATAGTATGGATATCTGTCAAATCAAAAATCAATCTTCAGTTATTCCGCATAGTAAGTGACCCACCTATTTTATTATCACCGATTGACTCAGATTCAACAAATACCTAATCGCATATTAATTAAGTTTAGATTCTTATAAGCCCACGGTTACCAAAACCTACAATGGCTGAATTGGCAACCGCCAACGATCCGCCTTCGGGCTTAATATCATTGCCAGTGATTGCATTGACTTAGATAGATTATTTTCCCTCCGATAAATAACCAACCTAATGATTGCAACCCGGCGAGCTATCGATCGCCATAGAACGAGATTTATACTCGTTTATGATAGTAAATTATGTTGCTACCTTGCTGTAGGTGTTAAGATAAGCTTACTTTTTATACTATTTCTGTACGCGACCGACGCGTTTCAATTTCAAAAGTACTTTCACGCGCGTGTCGAGATACAGGTTAACTGAATGACCCAAGCATATACTTTGCTAGTTTTATAATTATGTAAGGCAGTTTACAACTAAGGTAAACTAGGTTAGCCTTAAAACAATGGGATTATTTTGAACAGACGCGTAAATTTCTCGTGGACTTTATGTAATTATAGTGTGCGTTGGCCGAACAGTCTACGCAGTTCATTAGAGACATAAAAAGTTTTATTTATTACCCAGTTTTCTCAAGGAAGTTACGAAGGTATATTTTGTATCTACACTCCCTTTGTGACTTAGTAGACTATTTATAAGCCTTTATTTATGTAATGTTTGTACTAAATGTAATAAATACTAGTGTGCTCGGATCTCAGTTTTCATCGATTACTTATTTATAATCTGTCCGCGACTTATACGTACAATGAGTGCTTTACACAATGTCTTAATAAAATATAGCCTATATGTTATTCTGATGTATAAGCTATATTATCGTCAGCGCAGTAATGCTACGAATATGGGAATGTAAAGTTTTCAAAACTTCAGCGAATAAAATAAAATACGCCAGTTAAATCCGTTATACTTGTTTCATTCCAATGAGTAGGTACAAATTACTCATCCATCAATCTTATATTTTTTAATAAATGAACACTACCATGTTCCCTTTAAAACACTTTACCGTTTCAGGTCGTGGCTCATAAGTTACATCATTCGTCGAAATGCCAGGGCAGCGGTTAATCTAACAATCGCAAACAAGAGCTGAGGATTCCACGAATTATATCTAATAGGAAGAAAACACGCAATATTCGATAACAACGAGAACAGAAGGTAATCCGATATCGTTACTTAGAAACCTCTAACGTGTTATCTTTTTCAGGAAATTTGCTATTTTGTATCTAAGAAATGGCCACAGGGCAGTGCGCTGTGCTAAAGTATTTCTTCATCTGAAGACACTTAATTGTGTGTAGTGGCATTAGTAAAGATATTTCTTAATTATTTTTCTATTCTTATTTTGAATTGCTAATTTTTAACAAGGGTGAGTTTAATTGCTACCTAAATTTATTAACTTAACTTGGGCTGTTATTAATTCGGCTAGTTGACGCGTCATCTTAACCTCCATTAAAAAGAAAACGGAAATCCCAAAGCGATAAGATCCCGTGTATTACGAGGAAAGGGCAAAACGTGACAAAGCACAGCTGTCATTATTGAGCAATCAGTGAAAGAAGGACACATCGTACTATGCAATTAGTAAAGAAGACTTTTAGTCGCGTAAATCCACTAAAAGTTGAAGACCTTAGCAGATTTTTTTGCTTAAAAATCAGAGGCTCAATAGGGCCGTGCGCCCGCGCCGCCTGGCACAAAGGAGCGCGCGGGCACAAGTATTGTGAATCTTCACAGTGTTTTATGACCAACACACGCTTAGCGAGGCGGGGCGCTACTTCCACGTGTACAGGTGAGCACTCTGATTCAACGCGGATTGCGTTGGAATTATGATTATTACGTACTTTTTGTATCTACGCTCTAAGAGGTTGTACATTCTGACCATTAGATTGTAAACTGGGAAGATTCTGATCATCGTTAACTCGTAAGAGCATTCTTATAATTAGGCACAAACATCAGTCAGACATTTCGAGTGACAACATAATTATAATAAAGTACTTTAGAGAATTTCGGCTCCATTGATGTAATATTTAAAATAATTTAATATACATTAAGAAGTAGGAAAAAAATAGTACCTAAGTGTATAAATTATTCAGCTTCGTGTGCTTAGTGCAATCTTTTATTATGTCAAAGTTATGTAAGAAAATTTACATATACTTAACCAGTTGCAAATAATCTCAATAATGTTATGTAAATATTAATTGAACTAACAATCTACACCTAACATATTAAAGTTATAAAATATAGATAACAGTTGTGAGCCTTCAAGAAAACCTTTGAAAGCCAACCACACACCGCTTACTCGTCGCAGTTTACAGCCGCAACGTACCTTAAAACGTAATATTACGCGTTCCTAATACGGGACTGCGTTTGTAAGTCGGTGCCTATATTATTAAATAGACCATATCTTGCAATCTGTCGGCTCTGAATGGATAATAACGTAGGTCCAAGGCGGCTCGTCTATTGCGAATAGGAACCGCACACCCGCCCCTCGCCAGCCAACAAGGAATTGAAGCCAGTACTTAACTCTAATTGCCAACATGTTTTTGCAATTCGCCTGAATTTACCCTTTAATAGGCCTGTTAAAGCTCTTGCTGATGCTTCCAGCTTGTTAAATAAAAACTGTTTATTATTGGGTCCTTTTATCAACGGTTTTATGGATATGCCTGTGGATTAACGTTTATACGGCTCAGTGGTTGTATGTATAGATTTGTTTTTATAGTAGTGTTTAGAACTAGCAATAGACGTCGTTTATATTATTGCCAAAAATCGTTTATTGCACAAAACGTAATAGAAGTAAGTATACAAATTTCCAATAGTGGGTTAGATTGATTTTATGACTATTTGTTCGTAAAAGTTACTAGATGTACTTATGTAGACAGCTGATATAATAAAACCTTAAATGATAAGGAGATTTATTAGAAAATGAGAAGGGAAATATAAAGTGTAATTTTAGGTAATCAACAAGAATGATTTATCCTACATGCCACCAAAATAGCTGCGCCTTGGTACGTAATTTAACGAGTTTTTAAATTAATAATAGTTTTCTAATTACAAAATAATTAAGGATAACATGTTTTAGAAATATTTTAATTCAAAACTGAACAATCCATGAATATCAATTGTCATTAAAAACCCCGATTAAAAATCCGATAGATATCAAAAGATGGGTATGGATGGGATCCAATACGCAATAAAAAATTAAAAAAATAACTTAAAGCTATAAGATCACATAATGTCGTGCAACTTTTTACACTATTGTGTCACTGATCGAATTGACGGAATTTTCTATTGCATGTTTCAGTAAGTACTTTATGTATTGGCAAAGACTCTACTGTGAGCGTTTATTTATTTTCAGTTAGAATTAATACCATAATCGCATGTTGGTGATTGTATAACCGACAATGCAAACTCGATAAAATTACTTAACACACGCTTCGCTGTTTTTTTACTCTTGTTCATCGTTCATTCATAACAGTACGTGTATTGATTTGTTTACTTTTTGCATCGTTAACCTAATTAGTTTGGTTTTTGTTTCCTTGATTTCTATAGGATTATTGACATTATTGGAAATTGATTATTTTTATTATAAACTAGCTTCTGCCCGCGACTTCGTCCGCGTAGAACTCTTCCTTTTTTAATAGCCTATAGCGGTCCCGGCAGACGTCATCCTACCCGTTCGAAATTCAAATTAGGTAACTTTAGTTAGACAACGTTTGTATGGGAAAAGAAAAGGGCTGTTTTTAGGGTTTTCCCGGCAATTATTCGATTTTTTCTCGCCGTAAGAACCATCATTGGACTTCAACGAACATTTAAAAAAAAATTGGCCAAATTGGTCCAGTAGTTTAAGCGTGAAAGCGTAACAGACAGACAGACAGAGTTACTTTCGCATTTATAATATTAGTAGGGATTAACTGTAACGAGTTTGACTCGTATATATTGATTTGTGGGAACACAACGATTCCCATATTCGTTAGTAACTAGACGATAATTATTAAATGTCACAAAAATTTGTAAATAATTCGTAGTCATTTAAAGTAGGTACATAACATTTATGAACATTACTATTTTGAACATAATATATATCTACACTGTAATTTATTTCTTCATAAAACTATGACACCGCTTTAACGTAATAAAATAAAATTGTCTAGGCAAATTTATAATAACACCGCGACAGTCACGCTAACGAAGTTGTTCAATTAACTTTTTATAAAATAAATACTTGTTTTATTAATAAAAGGCTGAGCTCCTTGAATAACACATTTTGGATGTTGTTTTATTTTGTGTTTAAATGTTGAATAGTAAAATTTTAATCATTTTTATGCCTTCACATTGAAATTAATCAATTACAACGGATTTAAATATAATAAAATGTATGATCCTTTTCCATTAATTTTCAATATGTAGTTAATATACGATGATTAAGAACGGTACAAATTAAAATATAAGATATAAACTCCGTTGTCGCTCGCTTTACCCTCGTAAGTTTCAGATATTGTTTAATAAATCGTAGAGCAAAATTGATAAATTAAGGAACTCGGATTTACGGATTTCGGCACATCTTTTGCACGGATTTCATTAAATTTAATTATAACAATGCGTGAGCTTAATAAAACGAGGCTATAAATATAAAATAAGAGTTAAAAAGTGAGCGTTGAGCGATTATGTACTTAAATTCAAGAAAAGCAAATTTGCAAATATTGGTACCTAATAACATTATAACAGTGACAATCATTGTCGCACATGACATAATAGATAACAGCAAACGAACGAGACGGATGCAAAATTGTATGGAATTAACATACAATATGCAAACGAACACTGACCACGTGTCGTTCGCAGACCTACGAGTATAATATATCATTTCTGTACAATTTGATGAAATGACACTTATCAAGGCCTACGTAGTGCTAGGCCCTGTGTTTTGCTCGCCTACGTCAAGAAATGTATGAAAATACACTTGTCATTTGACTCAATATCGTTCCCAAATCTAGCATGGCTATCACTGCTTCTATGGGCTGCTCCAAAACGCTGGTCTCTCTCGCTAACTCTCCTCACTGGCGCCGTTGAGTAAACGCAGCATGCGCACAGCTGTAATTAACTTTAACGATTCATTGTAAAGGACTATCGCCACAATTTTGATTTATCTATAAAACAGCCATAAAACATACCCTTTTGTTCGGTAAGGTCAAGGCAAAATCCAAACAATTTCGCCCAACGCCTAAAATAATTTATCAATGCACTTGAAATAAACGTAAACTCTAACTGCTGTCCCAAGACATAAACTTATTAAATCGCTACCACATAGAATCCCGGCGTGTAACAATACAATTTATGAAGCTACCTGTTCATAGAATCTAAAGCAGCCGTCATAATAATGATAGAAACTGCTTCCTCTAAGCATTAACAACGCCACAAACCAGATCTAATTTCAAATAAAATGATATCACAAATGATCTCTTTATGCTTATTCCCAAGGGGTTTACGGCGTCGCAGTCTTATAAATATTAATGAACAAATACGGGACGCGCTTACACGCTACCCGGCTATGGGGATTCATAATCTTTGACAATAAACAGGGTCTATAGTAGGAGATAATTTTTCGTAACATCACCTCTGCGAGGCTATATCTAAGATTGGATCTAAAGGTGATCACATGAATTCTTGGGCACACCGCGCAGCCTTGTAGATGTTATCTAAACATCTTAAATTATTGTCCCGAGCGGCTACCCGACTCATCGGGACCAGCAAATAGCCGAGGCTGGATGAGGCACATCCGAGATAAGTGCAAATAAAGAACGGCCGTTGCAGCTAATTACGTATGCCTCCAGGTAAGACCTGTTCCTCCTAATCAACGGAACATAATTTTGTCGGGGTTATCGTGTCCGCTAAAGCTCGCTGGAACCAAGAATGTTGACGACCAACCGGGCTTAAAATAGATGGCTTTTTTAATTAACAGTTAATAATCGTTTACAAGGCTAAAGAAAATAACGCAAAACAAGACAAGGCTACTCAATAAAAGCAGAATTAAACTTACCGACACATCGGCAAGTCCATAAAATGTCGAACAGAATCTGTAATAAAGTTAATTTACACCTACACGCGATACACGCGACTGCATTTATATCTTCATAAGGAAATATATGAAATGAACGAGAGTGTAAATTTGGACAAATGACTTAAAGACGTTGAAAATAATGTCATTATTGTTGCGTGAGATGGCTGAGGTCGTATCCACGGGTACATATTGGAGTTGCTTGTAAATGTGAAACACATTGGTTTTATTATAGCCCGTTGAAAGCACGACGTACTAATGCTCGGTAAGGTCAAATTACTAGCTTGCTGCGCACACGCAGCGCTTAGATCGCGGTGTTCAAATTGCTTCGAACAAAAAAGATATAGTGGGATTGCAAGTGTTTCCAATTGGCTAACACCGCAACCTATTACAGTGAAATACGAAATAGGTGAACTCACATTTTTTGAACTCAAATTTCAAAAGTTGCATTATTTTTAGCGAGAATTTATGTAAGTGTTAGGCACCTACGTACAGAATAGTAGAACAGGATGTGATCTAAGAGTACGAAATAATTTGATAATAGTCACATGCAAGGTAAAACAGAGTCCATCCATCTCCGGTATGATATAGCAATAAAGATCAAATTCCACATAAGTCGTTCATTTATCTATTAAATCTAATATTATTTGTTATTATGTTGTCTAACTCGTTGCAGCAGTTTTCTACAAAAAATACTTACGATTATTGTAATTTCCAACTACTACCCTGTTTTAAAATATTCAATATTTTTCAAATAAGGTTTAAGAAGTTTACATAATATAAAATCACTTTAACGTTTCATCGTCAGTTCGTGCTACAAATATAGGAACTGTAAAATTGTCGAAATGTCACCAAATAAAATACGTAATTATTTTATTGTTCTTCAATAGTTAAGATTAAGTATTAAGAACAAAGGCTTTGCATACATTTTAGTATTGCGTAAACGTAAAGTAGTACGAGAGACAAAGGTAGTAAAGTATCAAAGTTGCAGCCGCGGGGGACAAGCGACGACCACTTTCATTGGAACATCACTTTCGGTGTCGTAAGAACGGGCTTTATTGTACATTCATTATGCACTGGACTATCACGACTGGAAGGATCTGGATAAAGCTTATGACCCTATTTGGCATAATAATAATTATAAAATAGGTAAGTAATATAATAATTTCTGATGCCTTCGCGGTTATTACTCATTGGAATGAAACAACTATTAACGGATTTAACTCGCGTATTTTTATTTTATTTTATTTGCTGACATTTCGGATTCTTTACAGTTTCCATAATCGTAGCACGACTGAGCTGACAATAGTCTAACGCTAAAGTGATTTATACAGAAGCTCAGCTCGTCAGCAAATAAAATAAAATAAAAATACGCGAGCTAAATCCGTTAATAGTTGTTTCATTCCAATAGGTAAGTAATATTATGACGTGTGCTGTAATAAATATTGTATAGCAATCTAAATCCGTCTAGATTTACATTCTATGGTATGGGATCTAATTAAAAGGTTATAAGATTTGATTATCCACCAAGATAATAAAAACCTATGTCTTTCCTTAATTGCTGTGAATTAAAAGCCTTTTTTGATTTCATATTTTTTTTACATTTGACATTTAAAATCTTACTGTTTTTGTATTGACGGTCTCGGTGTGATTACATGTAATTTGATATTTCAATGTTGATGCATTGTGTGATTATTGAGAAATAAATTAATCTAATCTAAACTAATATTTCACATCAATTTCTACCAGTTTATACTCGAAAACAAACAAACACATTCGCAATTCTCATTTATAATATTACTATAACAACGCTCCGTAATCAATATAACATTTATCGTATCTTAATTGGATAATTATTCACAAATGATACGAATAATTATTCAATTTATTTGATTATCGTAACAACGCAGCCGGTGCAGCGCTTCAGGCAGTATACATTATTGCCAGTTAGCAGGAACTGCAACAACTGCAGTCCATGGCAGGCGATTTACAAAATGACGCTACGCTGCAAGCTATGCAGCCGCTGAATTAACAACGTTCTTGACACCTATAAACTCTTAAATTGTGCTTCAAAAAGCGACTAATATTTTATACACAACAGGTATATTTATCTATAATTATTTGTACCTATACCTAATGTAAGTACGAGCACATATAGTGGCGTAAGAATCTATATTGTATACTAGCTGTGCCCGCGACTTCGTCCGCGTGGAATTTAAGTACTGGGACATAAGTATGCATAATTAAAGATTTTTTTCTAAAATGAGTTACTCTTTATTACATAAGCTATCTGCCAGTGAAAGTCCCGTCCAAATCAGTCCAGCTGTTCCATAGATTAGCCGGAACACATAGACTCCCTATCTGGAAAAGGACTCCAAGGCGCGAGATAGCGAATGACGTTCACGATCAGTATTTAGTCGAGACTCCCTTTGAGAGGAACTTTCCGAGAGGCGATTAAGTGAATTTTTTTCTCGATTAACACTAAGTCGTGCCTGTCTTTCGTCATTCGATTCTTGGGATCTACTCATCGGCTGTCTTTTCGCTTGTCTACTGTTCTGAGACAGATTCGACTTTCTTCTGGGCATTTTTAAAATCAAAGCAAATACATACAATACAATAATACATATATTTATTTCAATAAAAATCTACGTCTACGTAGGCAATATTTTTTTAGATTATATCCGATATTTTTCAACCAATTCACAAAGCAAGTTCAGAGTCCGTATTTTCATATCCAAGTATAACATCAAAATCATCAACTAACCGAATCGCAAGACAAACAAAATTAAATAGTTTTAAACCAGTTTGTATTTATACTTTTCAGAGAAAAAGCTATAGCGCGTTTTAAATGCCTTGAGGCGCCATCTAGTACTATATTATGTAACTATAAAATCTCCTATAGAAAAATTACCTTTAAACTTTAAAAGACGATATCTTTTTTATTTGGCATCCGATTTCGATGAAACAAAGCCTATATGTTGCTCAGGGAAGAGCTTAATCTATTAGTGAAAGCCGCGTCAAAATCTGTTCAGTAGTTTTCAAGATTAGCGAATACATACAGACAGACAGACAGACAGACAGACAGACAGACAGATAAGAAAATCTAAAAAATAATTTTTGTGTTCTGTTACTCTTTTATTATTGTCCACACCCATTTTTTGTTAAAAATTTCAATTGTACAGACACGCGGTTTCTACTGTTTTATTATATGTATAGATATAGATTCTACGGCACGGGCGAATATTCTCGAGGTGTTTAAAAGTATTTTAAAAAAAAAGTATATTATTAGTTTTCTTAGTTCTAATATGGGTGGTTGACTAGACCATTTGCACACTATATTATATTTTTAAACAATAAATAATTTCCAACTGTAACAATACATAGGGAAAAATGCAAAACACGGCATATTTCTCATACCAAGCGAATTTAAAATGAATAACAAAACTCTTCAGGCCATAGTCTTACAAAGCTGTAAAGCGTTGGGCTGGATGCATGTAGTACAAAGGGTTGCGTGGGCGCAGGCCCGCGGCGAACTATCTCGGTGAACAAATTATAATTTCAAAATCCCCATCGATTTATGTGAACACTCATCTGAATAAACTGCTGCTCTATTCTGCTTCCCTGGTACCATTGTTTCTCGAACACCTTTTGTATATACTTAATTAAATGATTACAGTTAATTTATACAGCTTTAAAAGTAATCAATCACATATTGTACGAGAAAATAAGACTTTGTGCCGTAAATATGAAAACTCTTTATTGTAGGTAATTACAACGAAACATTTACAAAAAATCTATACATAAAAAATACATGTACTCATATAGGTGTGAACTAATCCTTTTAAACGATTTTTACACTTTTGGACAAGTGATTGAATTTAGAATCGTTGCTGAACTGGGTAAGAATTTATTTTCAAAGAAGACGCCGACATGAATAATATAATTTCTAAGACTACTTACGTCATAAAAATGATATTATTACTTAACTCACTACTGTCGTCATAAAAATCCAACTTAATTTCCGTCGAAATGCCACACAAGAAGCTCTATAAAAAAGTCGGTTACAAAAGCAGTTCTATTGATACAAGCCGCCGACGGAGTAGGAATTGTGAGTCCATTCACAGCGTGTAATGAGATGCAAGTAATTCTCATCTAATCAACGATTACTCGCGCACTCGTGAGTCGCTTCTCACCTGTAATAGACTTGTCCGGTCGTGGATCATTAGTACCGCACTAGCTTCGGAAAAAGTCGAGACAACAGGCGCCGGTAGTAATTTCAGTCGAGATTTAAAACTCCGGTGAAATGAAAAGTAACTGGCCGTAATTGGTTGGTAGCGCGTTAAATGTGGGCAGAATATACTGGCTTTTGTTAAAGACTCGTTTATGATAATTAACATACGTTTTCTAGAGTGCGGCACTGATTGCTAAGTTTTATGCCAGACTTTTCAAGAGTCTACGTTTGTTATTTAATCAACGATAATTGGGAACACTGCTTCTCTTTAGTAATCAAGTTGATTAAATCTAACTTTAGGGATAACTGTAATGAATTTAGTTCTGTGTCGTGATGCTATACAAACCGTCTGCAATTCTGTAACCCCTATATGTGAAATGCCAACAAGTTTGCCTTCAACGGCGCTGACCTAACAACCGAGTGCGGAACTCACGTAATCCCAATAATACTTAACACAATCACCCATTGATTGACCCACATTAATAAACATTTAACGTGTATAATTAAAGTTATCTCTCATTAAGTTGTACAGAGATCGTATAGATAAGTTATAATTAACACACCGAGTTGATTGACGAATAAATCGCAACATACTAAGCTTAATTGATCTTGTACATTTTAATAAGTAAATTGTATACGGGTGAAATTGTAGATTAGATTTCGCGATAAAATCACTTAATAAATTACTGCAGGCTCTTACATTCTGCACTGGTCGTTAGTGACTAATGTCTGCCGTTTCGAACGTCTCTAGTTTCCTTAGTTTAGCAAAGCAGTTGGAAATATAATTGGCTTGGGAACATTGATAAGCCTCACACCTCTGGAAACGCTTTTAGCACGTAGTAAAAAACAAAACACATCTGCAATCTGCACGAACGTTGGTGGCACAAGGACCTATTCCCAGGGGTCCATTAGCGTCTATCAAATGATATCTGTTCACTAGACTGAACCGAATCGAACCCTGACACCCCTGTCAATGTCCCCCGCATCTTATGGGTACAGATAAGGTCCGTCATCCAGCTGTAATGGCGCTAAAAGCATTTGTAAATTGCAATCAAGTTTAGGGCGAGTGTAGAATTTCATATTTTATTTTGTCGCTAGATTAGGTGGTCAATAAATTTCATTCAAAGATATTTGTGTATGACGTTACAGCGTTGAGCATTAATATCATATCAACACTCTCGTAATAAATTGTTGCAATATGCAAGTGTCGATTTGTTTCGCCACTCTCGTTGAAATAAAATGAATCAGGATACAGTCGTGAGGGTAATTAATTTAGCTGCCGAACGTTGCGTAAGTACATCCTGTTAATTAATTAAGGCGTCCTGTTGCGATGTAAATTTTGTATGGAGAATACCTTTCACACGGCCCGGGTGAGAAACTTAACAACAAATTAATAAGTTACTTAACGAAAAGTACACTGACAAAATTGGAGTGCTAAATTAAGTTAAATGTGATAATCCAATTTATGCCCATGATGACTTTAGTACTTATTTAAAAAATGGTTATTAAATCACAACAATGCTTGAGATGTGATAAGACACGAGTTTTGCATACCTACAGGGAAATTTTCCCTTTATACTTACAGAGCACATGACATTAATATTAAAAACGTAGTTAGATCTTGACGAAAACTTAGTTACCTACCGTTTGAAATTTAATCACCTCGCAGTTTCTAATTTATCTTGACTTTTATTTCGACTGTCACACGGTATGTATTACAATAACCAAAGAAAGTTTTTTGCAACTTTTCAAGCAGATAAGACGTTTAAAATACAAATAGTGAAGATAGACAAAATAAACCAATATAAGTTACAAGTCCAAGTACCTAAGTGACCTACGTCCCGAATTTGTATACCTACTAAGTACATATTTACTTGAGCCTTGTAAAATAAGCCAAGTCTTAATCGAAAACTACTATTCCTTAGTACTCACGTCATGTGTAGTATCTCCTCTGTGGAACCTCTCCTCAGTTTCCTTGACGCGCTCTGTGACGTTTCTGGTGAGGACCTTCCGATCCTTGCTCTCGCGCACCTTGCCGTCTGGATTAGCTACCACTCGAGATGACACCAGGACTTTGGCACCTGCAGGCGCCAGCTCGCCAGTTGTTCTTAAGTTGTCCACTTCTGAGAAAGATATTTTTTAAAATGTTAGGAGCGAGAACTTCTTATCTCTACATAAATATACTAAAAAAGTGACTTTGTTTATTCTTTTGTTAGTTACCCTATTACGCCTATATCTACCACTGAAACTGATTTTGTTGAATAAGTAAAAGGGTTCATAAGTCCCGTATCCTTATCGGCCACATAGGCAACTTTTTATTTTATTTAATTTCAGGTGAGTTAAATCGATGAGCTAGTTGAATATAGAAATCATAATCAAAATATTAACATTATTACCATCAAGGGGTGCTCTAATAGCTCCCCCCACATTGCCTTCCAATGCTGCATCGCCGGGCTCTCCATTCTGATCATCAGGTACTCGATGCTGTAAAAAACAAAATATTTATTTATTGGAATGAAACAACTATTAACTAATTTAACTCGCGTATTTTTATTTTATTTTATTTGCTGACGTTTCGGATTATTTACAGTTTCCATAATCGAAGCACGACTGCGCTGACAATAGTCTAACGCTAAAGATTATTATATTTAATTTATGCTGACTAAAAATTTTAACGTTTACCTACTTATCACAAAAGAGCAGAGAGGGGAGGATAATAACGTCGTTCTCCTTGACCATGGTTACAATGACGCATCAGAAACGCCGAAAGTAATTGTAATAGTTCGTGTAATATTACACTTTATTACACTTTACTTTAATCGCCAGTACTGTTAGTTCGAACTTGGCTTGTACCGCTACCGCGTGTCTAGATTATTTATTTAAGCCATTGACTCCTGTTTTGGTATAGTATAATTTATTTATATACTTACTTATTTAAATATTGTGTAGGCAATGTCCTAAAGTGATGACTAACTACCATAAAAACATTTTAAACTGACATGTTTAGTTCCCAAAAGACCTAAGTTCATCGAGCATTTTTCTTATCTCAAACCTTTTTAAACCCAACTGAACTGACCTCAGTCTGATGGAAGTTGGTTGTGTGCGTGTCCTCGTTGACAGACGTGGATATCTTCGGGCCGGAGTCCTTGAGGATCCGTCCGTCTTCTAGCAGTAGTTCCCGTTTGACACGTGTCGCGATCTGACGTGTCGTTGTCACCTCGCTCTTCTTCCGTGTCACCCATTCTTCTGCAAGGCGTAAAAGATTTTTAAGTAAAACATTATAAAATTTAATCTACACTTAACAGTGATAATTTTTAAATCGTTTTATATTATTGAGATCGGCACATCTTTTCTTTCACTTTAAATTTAAATTCTTTGAATTTGCAATTGATAGGTATTATAAAGAATTATCTACAATAATCTATTGTGGTTGGCCTCATAGAAATGGCTTAAACTAGAGTATAAACTTAACTTGTTAGGTACCTATATTATAATTAAGTAGGAAATAAGTTTACTTAATTTTATTATCATTGTAATATTGGCTAAAGATGTACTCGTAAATAACGTAAAAATTATATATACCTACATAATATATTTATACTAACCTTCTTTTGTGGTCGCTATAGTATCCCCGGGCTCGGACTGCAAAGAAGAAACAGTTTCGTTTATTATATCATTATGCATTATAATTATGATCTTACGAATAAAACATAACGTAAAAGTATTTTTAGAAGAATTTTAACTATTTTAATACATCATCTGTCTTTAAAAATAAAAATATTTTTTCAACAACCTAACTTTCGAGTTTTGCAAATAGCGCCATCTCTTACCGAGTAGCTAAACTTGTAAAGTTCTCTCCGCCCGCGTTCGGGAGATCTCGACATAAGCTGCAGTAATACCCGCGGTCGCCGCTTGATGGCGCCATGGTCGTTTAACGAGAAAACTGTCACCATGAAACTACATGCACTGAAAACTTTCTTACGGTAGAAAATCTATTCACATAATCACTGACACAATCACGTAGTCCTCATATATTTCAATAATAACGCGCACATTATTTTATTATTTCGCTACAGATTCGCTTGACTTAACACTGTAATTAAATCTAATTAGGTAAATAGTTACGAGATCAACAAAAAAAAATATCCGCACGAATCGTGTGTCTTAACGGTTAATCGATAGCCGACTGAAGGAAAATCGAGTGTTAAAGTAATTATTTTGCTCAGCGGATGGATTACCATTTTCATTTGGCACACAATGCGTACACGTAACTTAGAATTGGTATGCTGACTGAACGCTGCGTTTCCGCTGGGACCGAATATACGTTCATACATTCAATACACTAGGGTGTATGACCAGTATTTTCGTTAGTATCCAATTGTGTCTTTATCAATGTGGTAACTTAATATCATGTACAGGTACATGCTACTAAAAATCAAGTTAGTCTGGTACATAGACATTGATGTCTGTCAGTAGAGTCTCAAAAAAATTGTAAGATGTTGCATTATTGCGTTTTATTTCCTAAATATTACCTTCTTATAAAATATACGTAAGACTTTAAGATAATAGTAATAGTTAATATTTGACAAATTAGTGGCTGCCTGACGTTTCCTTAGTTGAATAAAATTTTAAAATTTCAAATACGAACAAGCCCGCTTTGTTTTGCGAGAGAGAACTATAATTTTGGGCAAAAAGGAATGTGGGGATTAGAAAAATATTGCCTACCGTACCTACCTACAAGGCTATTTGAATTAATTGTTGGTTAAAGTAGTAAGAAAGATGATAATTTATTATTATTTAGGTAGGTATAAAAGTTCCCAATTCCCTATACAAAGAATCACAAAAAGATATAAAGTAACATAAAGGACAAGTCACTTCTAAAGGATATCAAAATTCCAACGCAAACTGCGATACTAGCTAGTACATCATAAAAGGTAACCACAATTTATAAAACTGACCCGTAGACGGCCCCAGTCAGTTACAATGACAAACGACGCGGAAAGTTTTTCCATTTGCGGCGATCCTAAAGGAAATGAAGAAAATATCGGACGTGACTCACAACCTCATTAAGCAGTGAATAAATTTATAGCTGGGTTTAATTAATAATTTAATCCGCAATGCGTGGAAAGAATTATTTATATTACGAGTGGTAGTTACGAGGACGGTGCGAATTTTCCGGTGAAACTATCGTAAATGAACTTCCAATAGAAACCAATGATCATCAACAGCAAACAAAAATTGTATGAACTGTGACCAAACAACCCGCTTAGCAGGTATAAATTATGCTTTGTGTTGCTAAAATTTGAATTCTTAGAGTATGTACGTAATTACAGTAAAATATTTAAAAAAATATGCACAGCGGCAAAATCACAATATTTGACTCGTAAATTAAAAAACTCGGACAATAAAATTAAGACTGTTTGGAAAATAATAAACGGTGAGACAGGTAAAACTAAATCACGAGACCCTGATTTCAACCTTTTAGTAGGGAATAATCTCATTAATTCGGATTTTCAAGTTGCAAAAGAATTCGAACGCTTTTTTACCAATATTCCCCTCGTAACCACTAGTACATTGAATTCTTCATCGGCTACAGCGGAGGCACTCCTCAAGTCTAACGTACCTGAGTGCACGGAAAATTTTCGGTTCAACTACATCAGCCCCCACACCGTCGTCAAGACGTTCAGGACTTTAAATATGAAAAAAACTGAAGACCTTTGGGGTATATCCGTGAGAGTGTTACATTCTATTATAGATTCTATTGCGCCATACCTAGCTACATTATTTAACAACTGTGTCGACGCAGGAGTGTTCCCTGACTTAATGAAACACAGTAAAATAATTCCTTTATTCAAAACCGGAAAAAAACAGACCCTACGAACTTCAGACCCATTTCTATTCTACCCGCACTAAGTAAATTATTTGAAAAAATTATTCTTAATCAGTTATCTTTACATTTTAGTCTGAATAAACTTCTACACAACAATCAGTTCGGTTTTAGACAAGGAAAGTCCACAATTGACGCGGGTACAGTCTTAATCAAACACATCTTCGATGCATGGGAACAATCTATGGATGCGATTGGCGTTTTTTGCGACCTGTCAAAAGCATTCGATTGCGTTCATCACGACACCCTTATTCGTAAACTTCACCACTACGGAATAAGGGATAATGCTCTTGATCTCGTCTCATCTTACCTTAGTAATAGAATTCAACGGGTTGACATTAAAAAAACTTACTCATCCGGGTCTATTCTCGCCACGGGAGTTCCTCAAGGTTCCATTCTAGGCCCCTTTCTGTTTCTTATATATATCAATGATTTGCCAAGTGTTGTCAATGATAAACATAAAATAGTGTTATTTGCCGATGATACGTCGTTAATTTTTAATGTAAATAGACGGCAAGAAAATTACAGTGAAATAAATAATGCACTTTTAACTATAGTAGATTGGTTTACAGCAAATAATCTTGCACTTAATGCTAAGAAAACAAAATGTGTAAAGTTTACCTTACCCAATGTTAGGCACGTTAATAATGATAATATTATACTTAAAGGGGAAACTCTTGAGTTTGAGGATAAAGCAGTGTTTCTCGGTTTAAATGTAGACTCAAAACTGCAATGGGGTCCACATATTCTAACTCTAGCAGGTAGGCTAAGCTCCGCTGCTTATGCGGTTAAAAAGATTAGACTGCTCACAGACGTCGAGACGGCAAGACTCGTATATTTTAGTTATTTTCACTGTGTAATGTCATATGGTTTGCTATTGTGGGGAAACGCTGCTGATATACAGTCTATTTTCGTATTACAGAAGCGCGCTGTTCGTTCAATCTATAAACTAGGGTCTCGTGTTTCTTTGAGAGAGAAGTTCAAGGAAATAAATATCCTCACCGTAGCCTCGCAGTACATCTATGACAACATTCTATATGTTTATAAAAATCGTGACTTGTTTAAATGTAACAGTGATATACACCATTTCAATACAAGAAATAAGAATAAATTGATAATGCCAGGTTTCCGTCTCCGTAAAGTGAGTACGTCGTTCATGGGGAACTGTATACGATTTTATAATAAAATACCAGCAGATTTGTTGAACTTGTCATATAATAAATTTAAAGCACATATTAAACGACATCTCATTAAAGGGCGTATTATACTGTAAAAGATTTTGTAGAAGATAAAGGAGCTTTTTAAGTAAATGTACATAGCTACGTGCAGCCTGGAAATGTTCTTAAAGTTTTCTTAATATAGTTTCGTGATTAGTGACGTAAGACTCAGTGTTAATTATCTTATGTTTTAAGTTGTTCTAAGGCACAATGTGATGTTTCTCGCCGGACAAGAATACTAGCATTTATTAGTTTTGTTTTGTCCGGCAGCTTGAGCACGTCATGCTCGCTTAAAGGGCTTGCTTACAGTGGCGTTGTTGATCGGGTCGCCACCTTCCCTACACTATGGTTGAGGCAGGCGATGGCTGAGATACACGTTATACTCGTGAACGGGTGCTGTTTGTGGGGTCCGGTCTGTTCATGTCTGCAAGTGGGGACTTTAGTGATATTCACATACTTTTGCTTTGAACGAATCTGACTAGAGACATCATAGTGTCTTTTTTACTTTGTGTATTTTTTTCTTTTTTTTCTCCTGTAATTTTATTTTATATTTGACTCCTGGAAACCTTTACATTTCCAGTAAATTTAATTTAGTCTTTTGACATCTGGAGACCTTATACATCTCCAGTACCTATTGTTATTTTTTTATTTTTTTTATTTTCTCCTATAATTTAAAAAAAAAAATGTAATTAGATTAAGTACATACATATTGTAATTTGTACATAATTTATTCTTAAGTGAAATTGTAATATTATTATATTGAAAAAATTATACCTCATTGAGTTTATTCTCGATTCTTCTCAAGATGTTTTTTTTTTGCTGAATCGAAAAAGAATATTAATTTTAACGTTGACATTCACAAGTGCCTGTAAGAGCCTAGCCTGAATAAATGATTATTTGAGTTTGAGTTTGAGTTTGCTAGATTTTATAAGGTCTTAATATCTACTTACTTAATATACCTAAAAAAAGTTTTTATTGATATATAGTTGCACGCACAGCCGTAATCCCTAATAGTAGAACGAAAACAACGAAACGTGAAATTTGGACAGTTGTTTTAGTTCAAAATGCTGACGCACACTAAAAAGGGATATAAAAAAACTATGAAAGGGATGAAATAGGGATTTCAAGTTATTTAAAATAGCTACAATTTTGATAAAACTTGAGATTTTGAGCTCATAAAATATTATATTATATAATATTATATTTCATTGATTAGGTAGGTATATGTTCGAAATAGTAAAATATAAAAATCATTCGCTTCGTCGATGTCTACGCGGACGAAGTCGCGAGTAGAAACTGATACATAGGAGTATGTTAACTCGTATGTACACTTTACGTATAAGTACCTAAACTATTTCTAATTGTATGTTTAAATTTGTAACCTGATTGATAGCGGTAGGTAACATCCGAAAGCATAGTATGTATTTTTAATTTGATACAATGACGCAGAGCTGACTATTTTAGGGAAATGCAAGAATGCATAATGACAAATGAAACGAAATTGAAAGCAGAGTTTAAACAAAGTTTTATGTACAAATTAGTTCTGCAAACACGTTCTCCACTTAATGTGTTACAAGCTTGTGACTTCGCATCAGGGAAACCGACACTTACATTAGCATAAACCTAGGTATAGCATAGTAAAGGTACCACAACACGTGTCATACGGAGGCCGCGCCCTTGCCAGAGCGAGTGCAACGACAAGGCCGGTTGCATTGTGATGCACCCAGTACAAGCGCACTGCCCAATTAGGTCACGGTGAAGTTAACAAAAAGATGCACCGGAATTAAACTACCGAAGTTTTAATTGGCAAGGGCTGAGTAAAGAAATATTATAATTAATCCATACGTTACATTAGCAAAAAATGGACACATATTTTTTTTTCTCAATATTAGAAAAATATACAAATATAATAATCTAAGTTTAAGAGTGGGAGCCCGTGACGCCAATTCGTGGTGAAAACTGATAAGTGTGGGAGAATATTACGTCACGAGAAATTATAACGGTCTATATGTTCATCATATTTAGTTTAATTAAAAAAACATTACCTACCTACCTACTTGCTTAGTTATTTTTTAAAGTCGACAAAGAGCAAAATAAGCGAAATTTCTCAGTACCAAGTTTCCTCAAGTTTTCTCAGTACCAGTTACCAAGCTAGGTCTATTTGGTGTTATGCCAACCGAATCAACCATCACAAATTTATTTACTTACATCAATAATTATTAACCAAATTAACGGTATTGGGCATCGATGGAAGTTTCTATTCCACATTTTACACTAATAAATAATACTTTACTAAACAGTTACCAGCACGATGTCGCAATAACAACGGCCCTTAGGCCATGTTTTGAATTAAAAAAAAAACTAATTTGCCTTAAGCTAGAATTGACAGCGATAAAAATTCGTTTATATTGAAACCGCAACAAACTTCACTGCGGTAAATAGTAGTATCAGTGTTGCGTCGAACGAAACAAGCTTTCGGGCCTTGCATTCATGCATTAAATACTCCGCTTGGGGCTATCGTATATATCTTCGCTGGCCATCAATATCGGAAACAACTAGGGTTGACACTTGAAAACTGGAAACCAAATGGTTTCGAAACTTATAACGGCATATTAATGTATTGGATAGGTTGGTACCGTTCCTTATAATGTAATGTTGAGTAAATGATGAATCTTTGAGTAACAATTTCACCTTTATTGGAATTAATTTGATCTCTTTCATAATAATAACAAAATATTATACAAATTATGCCTTAATTTTGGCAACTGTTTGTCAACTAGGTACTTTAAATAATATGTTATTGAATAGCTCGTAAATTGGTTTGCATAAAAAGGCAACTATTTCATCGTATTATCAAAGTATTTAAAAAAAGTTTGAGCTTTTGAATGTCTTCAGTTTAGTTTTTTTTATAAATAGTTTAATTTAGTTTACTACCTACACGCCAGCAAATAGAGACAGAACTTTCACTCACTTTTTGTACAAGAATCTTTAAATAATGTTTACAGCCACAACGGCAGCCCTACGGTCGCGGCTGAAACAATGAAGTGTTTTAGGACGTGGTCCGCGATTCGCGTACAATACAATATTTAGACGGCCGCTAATGGGAGTGGAGTATCGCCTTGTGGCCACACAATGCTCGCTATCTCACCGACATCGTACGGCGTCCGTGTAATGGAACGCGCCTCCAATAGATCACAAGTTTGACAACGTGTGGACACGTCTTTACGCTGTTTTGTAGTCTGTTGATCTTATCTATGGCATGTTACGTAGCTTTATATTTCTTTGAATAAAATTTAGATAACCTATTCGCCTATTCACGTAAATCTGCACAAGACTTTTTTTTTATTTTTGTTGCATAACTTACTTTGTATTCATTAAAAGCATTAGGTACCTTTATAGTTTGTATGTTGTCATTCGTTTGACTATGGGCATACAACTTGTATAGAAATACCTCTAACAATTTATATCGGACACTTAATTGTTTGATACTATGTATCTTTAATAATTACAACTTAATATAAAATACACAGTTTCGGATAGGAGACATTTTGTACAATCCGGAACTATAATTAAAAAACCTCAAAACATATTTTTCTGTCACCACTTAAATTGCAATTGCTAGGTCGACACGAATCTTACTCATTTACAAAACTGGCCGAAAAGGTCGCACCAAATAAAGACCGTGCCAAAACCACGGCAGAGAACGAAATTAATATTATGATCGCACCTTGACTCTACCAAAATGTCGATGGACTTTTATTCAATTATTTTGAACAGCTGACATTGGGTGCGCCGTCAAGAATCTGAGCAGTTGCATCAACACTACAAATTAAAAGTTCGTGATAACTCAACAGTAGGCCTAAAATGTTTCACAATAGCATTGTCATGGAAATATCACGGTTCGCTATAAATATATGGATTTTAACGTTGTAACGGACGCCTCCATATTATTAGACATTTATTCACTCAATCATCCAAAGGTTAATTGGATGAGATATCGCTAAGGGACAAGTTGTTTTACAAGAGTTTACGGACATAGGTAGGTACATGTATATTTTTTATATGTACCGATTTCATAGATGAAGGTGAAACGGCTGAAAGTAACCGAGTATTTAGGTAAAGGTATTTGTTTAAAATTGTATTTCCTATAGACTCTCAGGTTAATTGTTTATGTTACAAAAGATAATAAATGATACTGGGAAATTAGGAGGAAAATCAATTACAAGCTAACTTAATCAAGTGCTCATCTGAAAGTGTCGTCATGTAATTAGTCACCAATTGTCTGGAAGTCATCCATATTCAAAATGACACACGGGAAAAAACGAAACCCCAAGGCTATTATGATAATTATTCATTAACAATAGTCCTCAATCAAAATAGTCTAAGCGTATGAAACCGAAAGTGGCTTGTATTGTAGGCAAAGTGGCCCGCTGACCGACCTGACCCTTAGAGCAAGGCCGTTCACTCGCGCCAGGTGAGTTGTGAGGATGCTTTGTTCGGACTTGCCAACATCACGACAATAGGACCTGTCATATATCCCAGTTTTATGTCACTTACGTCCTGACGAGTTGATTACTTTGAAGTTGTACCTAACTGGTTTTTTGTACTCCTTGGATGTAAACACGCAAAAAACGAGTACCTAAGTACCTATTTTTTTGCGTGGTGCAGTCTTCAAACGTATTGTTTGTAAATTCCTATTTAAACATAGGGTGTCCTTGATATGAATACTTTAAAATTAATTAATTTTCCTTTATAGGTACACGTATCCTAATCCTAACTAATATTATAAATGCGAAAGTAACTCTGTCTGTCTGTCTGTCTGTTACGCTTTCACGCTAAAACAACTGGACCGATTTAAATGAAATTTGGTACAAAGAAAGTCTGGAGCCTGAGAAAGAACATAGGCTACTTTTTAACCGATTTCAAAAAAGGAGGAGTTCCACGCGGACGAAGTCGCGGGCAGAAGCTAGTCAATAATAAAGATTTTAATCCTGTATAAAATATTTTATACCTTTTAGTTTTTCTATAGGCTAAGTACGACGCGATCAGTAGATAATAATAATTAAATAAGCCAAAAACTTGATATTCTGATATCTTTAAGCTACCTGAAGCAATGTAAGATATCAATCATACCACAAGCGTTGTTCCAACTGTCATTTGTCTTCATTATAATTTTCCGAACCTTGAATCAGAATATAGGTGACCTTGAAATGTATACACACGCAAGAATTTTAACCAACTAACGAGAAATTGAGAACATGTCCGCGAAGTGCATTCTAAACTCTATTTACAAAGAATTAAGGTCGCATATATTTACTGTTTAATAGCCCATCAGTGCAATGCACTAACAGCTTGCGCGTAAGTTAACGTATTGGTATTACGTGACCATTATTAAGGCATGCTTTGTTTGTTCGACGTAAGTCATTCAATCGTGAATTATTGTAAACGTGCGTGAGTTATGATTACTTATTTTGTTTTGTTTATTGTTTAACGTGTCTTGTTTTACATAAACGGTGATGTAAGGACGAAGAGCACAAGGGCCATTGTAAAGGACCTACTTTCCATGTTTGGGTTTGAATTTTTTACAGTGTTTCGCAATTCTGTTCAACAATAGGAATAATATCAAATAGTCTAGTGTTCAGTTCCAATCTATGAAACAAGTTTGGGTTTGATTCATATAACGGGCAGATATCAGCATGATGAGCTCGAACTTTAGACCTGAGACTTGCATGTGTCTTATGTATTTTTATAAGTGACCCACGGGTATTGGTAACCAAATTTTGCATATTTTGGAATCTGTAAAGGCTCCGAAACGTCAGCCAATAAAAATAAAATACGGGAGTTAAATCCGTTAAAGTTGTTTCATTCCAATGTATAATAACCGCGAAGGCATTAGAAATTATTAAATTTTGCATAGTTTAGGACTATATCAATTGCGTAAATTGTCCAAAGATATTTTTCACTTGTGAGTAAGTATATTATTTATTATTTGGGTCGTTTCTCTAAACAGCAGGAATTTTAACTAAATCTTAACAAAGACCAAGTTTCCACCGAAATCTGGAGCAGTTAGTATAAATTTCTTATTAAATTGATTTTAAGACGTTTTAATTTGTATTGAATGAAACGAATGCCAAATTGTATGGAATTAAGATACGCGAACGAAATTTTACGTGGTCACTTTTCCTTCGCGTATGTTTCAATTCCATACACTTTTGCTTTCATTTCCTTCACGTCCGACATCCAATTTTTATTTGTTCTTCCTGCACATAATATTAATAAATATTGTCATGATGTAACAATATGTAAGTACGTTGAGTAACACACTTGACCGGTAAATATTACCTTATAAATCAATCACCGCGAGTAAGGGTAACAGATCCTCGAATCGGTCGAGTGGTTACGGCTCAGGTGTCAGTGAGTCACGCAAGGCGATCCCGAGAGCAAGGTTAGTCTTGCTGCCGGTATTCTTTTAGGAAAATGGTTTTATTAGATACTAGTGGACCCGGTAGACGTCGTTCTGCCCGGCAAAGCAGCAATTAATAAAAAAATCAATATATTCGTAAAGTTGTCTTAATTTCCTGGCAAGTTTTTTTTACATAACAAGCTTCTATCACCATAACAAACACAACAAAATAATTATTAGTGAAATCATCCAGCCATTCTAGCGTAATGCCGTGACCAAGGAAAACGAGGATTATTTTTATATATGTATAGTATATATAATAATTATATAGGTAGATAAAAGATTATTGTAATTCTGAATAGGTAAAAAACACAAATAATTTAAATACTCTTTTATCGCCCGAAAATGTATTTATGTACGAAGCACCCGTATTACTGTTTAAAACTTTCATGTCACAGCAGAACATTTTGAATGCATTCTGCAGGCTAAAAGTTGGATTAAGCTTTATTAAATAGAAAAAGCCTATTAGCTAAGAATAAGGAAAAGAAGAAAAAACCTAGCCATCTCGTTTAGTTGATGCTAACATACACCACGCTCATTTTAATTGCTTATAAAGTATTCCAAACATTTTCCTTTTGAGGAAAAAAGGATTTACTATTTGCTTCCTTGGCCCAATAACTTGTCAACAAGGTCATAAGAAGCCTTGGTAGGTCAGAAAAGTATTATAAATACGCATAGATCTCGTCAAGGTATTTGCAAAACTCTTTAAGTGCGTAAACGCAGCTTTAAGATGAGGCTTTTTTAAAGCCTAAAGTTATAACGTGCATAATATCTTTATAATGTTACACTGACCATCGTAAGGCTCAAAACTTTGCATATACCCGTGTAAGTCGTGAGTTAAAGTAATTTTAAAAGTCAACAACAAAATGTAGCAAACCTATTTAGCACATGTATCCCTTACCACTTTAAAAAATCTCGAAACCGGTAAGCCGATAATGAAACGTATTATGAGAAGTAAATAAGAGAGATAATAATATGGCAACATAGTGTTAAAAGGAGAGAGCGTGGCTTCAGCCAATTTCTTTAAACTTGTGGAGTATGTACTACGAAGTATGAAGAGGCATTACGACTGTTTTTGAAGTGAAAACTTCTTTAGCGGCGCTGAGCACTTTTTTGTATGGGTAAAAACTTTCAAACTCGCGTCAGGGTCACGAGATGCTGATCGAAAATGCGTAAGATGGGGAAGGGAGAGTAACTAGTATCTCCCACTCTTTCTACCGTGCCTGAGTGTGCTACTCCGTTTAGGTGGCACAGGGCGCTTGCGCGAATGTTGTGTGTGTTTATGTACAGCGTGCCACTGGTATCCAAGGATGGTGACAAATTGTCATATTTGTGTACGATAGCGCAATAAATAAACATTGTATTCTACCTCATAAATTATAGTACTTTTGTACTTATAATTAAACACAACGTTCATATTGAAGTTTTCACTTCTGCCGGCACTCCCGGAGTGCTATTTTTTTTTCCATCAAGTAGATTACCAAAAAATAATGGACTCATGTTTTTTATTTTGTCAAGCAAATAATAAATGACGATCATAGAAGCTTCTAAAGATCGGGAGTGAGGGTACGTGACGTCACATTATCGTACAATTTTTACCTTACCGAACCGAACTTTTGACGCGCTTATCTTTGTCATCTATTGTTAGATTGCGAAAAGAAAAATACGTGTCCAATATTTTTTAATAATCTAACTGACGGACTAAATGGAATTTCGTTTTCTTTACCCAAGCGTCATCTCTATTCCATTGTTGTATCACGGTGTCACATTATGTTCATTGATGACAACATAATTGTAAGATTGTGACACCTCCTAAAATCGAATATTGTGTTTATTAGAAATGCGGTAGTTACAGTGCGGTATTTACATAAAACGGCGCTCCCACGGAGCGAGGCAAGGTGAACCGGCTATTCTTAAATTGTCGCTACTCGAACATGCCCTGTGAACTGATTGCGTAACAGCTGACTGATGTACTATTTACTAGATCCTTATAGGATGTACTTGTTTACTATAACGACGAAGTTGTATTAAACTATAATTATTGTCTATACTAATATTATAAAGAGGAAACCTTTGTTTGTTTGGTTGTAATGAATATGCTCAAAAAGTACTGGACCGATTTCAAAAATTCTTTCACTGTTAGGAAGCTACACTATTCGCGACATAGGCTATATTAAATTTTGAAAAAAAATAGGGATCCGTGCGAAGCCGGGGCGGACCGCTAGTCTCTTATATAGATTTTTTTTTTTCAAACTGGACTACCGTTTGGCAAATTTTGTAATTCACTATTTCTTCCAAAAATAAATGGATAGTTGACTTTCTTTATTAGTCACAAACATTAGTATAATTAATATGTCCTCATTCCTTTCTGGATACGCAGTAAGAGAGCTCTAATTACACACACGCTAATACGTTTTTTATTTTCCACCCTGACACTCTTTTAAAATATGGTTTTCTTGAACTTTATTAGGATGTTAATACCGAAATAAAATTTACCGCAAATTCACAATAACCAGATTTTTTGAATATATTAGAAACAGAATTTGTAACTGGTCAGTATTGTTTCTATTTACAGGCTAAGGTCGCTTAGATCATCGTAATCTTCGTTACGTAATTAATATCAATATTTTCCGTGAACCTCGCAGAATCTAGAAGTTAGATTGACATCAATTAAAAACTGTTTTCCAACGCAGTTGTAAACAATCGGCACAAGAGCTTATATCATTAATAACACTTTTAATCACTCAACAATGTTTTGTCGTCATTTAAAAGCCAAAAGAATGATCTGAGAGGCGTACAATGAAATATAATGACGTGATTGGATATAACCAATTTTTGTGCCTCCCGTGAGAGAATCAATCTTAAGCTTGTAGTTAAGATTAATTATTTAATTAGATTGCGGTTCATAAAGAATAGATGGATGGATCAAGGTCTCATCGGGATATTACGTTACACATGCAATCAATTAATCTTATATCATTAACTTTATACCTTTACAAGAATTACCCATTCGAATGAGTAGATAAATAAGTTACAGGTAAGTATCAAACTAAGAGTGTTAAGTGGTCACTACTTATACTCTACTTAATAGGGCTTAACTGCATTTAGCGCTAATTACATCCTTAAATGCTTATCTTTGAAATTGTGTATAATTCTCATAAGGTAAATTTAAAATTGAGGCAATTTTCTTGCAGTCAGTATCGTATCAAACCGTATTCCAAGACAGTACAATCCACGCCACAACACACTGCAGTCCCAAAAATCACTGTACACTTATTTTTTCACTATTTATCTCGTTTTAATTCGTAATAGTCGTTTTATTTCGCGCGAGAAGGCCACACGTCGGATGCTGGGAGCTGCACTAAGCTATTGTATGCAGATGGATTGTTCGTTGGTTTGCCTTATTATGAACGGTTTCCATTCACAGTGGGCCAATAGCTGATACGTGATACTACTGCAGGCTAAACGAGAATTTGGCAATACTTATACAATCAGAGATTCACTTACCAAGGTGATAAGGCGATTAGCATAGCAAATTTATGTAAACGCTGAAACCGGTATTTAAAAGGATTTGATGACGTTCAGTGATTTTCGACGTGTAGAAATGTACCTACTTTGAAACATTTGCATCATCTTATTAGAAATAACAATTGTCTTTGCGTTTACGGTACGCTTTTTACTAAAGGCTCTAAGTAAGTCTTGTCATTGTTTCCAAGTAGGTAGGGGCCTAATAAAAACCATCAGTTCATATATAAAAAAGTACTCAATCAAAAAATAACTTAGGCACTTACAAATTATTAAAATAAATAAATAAATAAATAAATAAATAAATATTATTAAATTTCTTCTTCTGCATGCTATCAATCAGAGTAGGTACTTATCTTACTTTTCACAAGTAATTTTATTTTACTACCAAAACTACCTGTGCAATACAATCACTACTATCATTCGTATTCTACGGACAACCTATAGAACTACTCAGAGTTAGTTAAACTTCATTTACATGATAGGTACGGCATGCAGTATTGTACGATCAGCTTGAAGTGTTACGGGCAACTCTTGCGCAGCGAAGGGCGGTATTTGCGTTGCACAACACACCTGCTACTACAATGGACAAGACAAGTGCCTTAACCCTCAGGTTCTTAGATGTAGTCTAAGTATATCTTATTAATATTCTAGATGCTACAGTATATCTATTGTAGGTATAGATGGATGGATGTAGGATTAAAGCAAGTACGAATCGGACTCGCGCATGAAGTGTTCCATAATATTATGTATAAAGACGGCAAAAATATCACGTTTGTTGTTTGGAAGCCCCTTTAAATATTTCTGTTTTTGTATTTTTTGTTATAGCAGCAACAAAAATAATATATCATCTGTAAAAATTTCAACTGGTTAGGTAACTATCACGATTCTTGAGTTACGGCCTGGTTACATACGGACAGTGCAGTGAAGTCTCAGTAATAAGGTTCATTTTACCCTTTGATTTCCCTTAAAAGCTTTCACATGCACAATTTTATAGGAGTTGAGTACAAAAAATCCTTAATCAAAACGCAGACTTCACATTGACAAAACAATATCACAATGTGTCAAAATCAACGTGTAACGCTCTGTGTGATATGCATACATTTTCATACAAACACCGTAGGCCCACTAAATGATTGATTGATGAATACATACGGCAGCTAGAACCTCCTCGTACGTGGCGGGCGGCGAGGGCGACACGGGCGGTGTCTCGCGGGGCGCGGCTGTCATCGGCATCTCAACGCATTACTGGACTCCTGAAATTAAATACATTTCGATTCATTATTCATATATATTTTTTGTCACAATGCTTATAAACTATTTGTAGCTTAATAAAAACTCCAAATTTACTGATTGTTTATCAGGTGAATACCTAATTTGTTTCATTATTCAATTGTTCGGAGTTCAAACGACCATTTGGTCGGCTAAAAAATGACAAATAAAATATTGAAAAAATACAGAGAACAGTTTTGAAGACATTGTTTGCATACTTATAGATACATAAATTATGTACCTATATAACGTAGGTAATTAACATGAATCAACTACAGATATATCTTCTAAATTTCACTTTTAATCGTAAATTACATTCATTTGTTTCCGTGCTGTAAGGTCTAACCCATCTTAGATTGCAAATGTACCTGTAACCGGAACTCCACATTCCTCAACCAACAAGCGTAGTTAAAACTTGCAAGGAATGTGCTCATCTAAAAACGAACTATGTCCCAGCGTACGCGAAAAAAATAACATCAATACAAATGTATATTGACCTTGGAACGTGGCGTCGAAGTGTCGACTGTATAAACACTCATTTCCATACTTGACAACGCCGTGACTAACCTGTGCCGACACGGCAAAGCATGTTTTTAAGTGTATATACTCACAATTCAGTTTAAATTAATCGCTTCGTTAATTTGTCTTTGGTAAGGTTATATTGTTACCCGTAGGGGTATTTTTTCTAATGCTCACTTATGCATGTTATCGGGGAATGACGGCGCCTGAATTTGCGGTTGCCTTTAACGTCTATAGAGATTAGGGTTTACTTCATTGAACAAGTCGTTGTTTTATTTGCAACAATATATCGTGTTTTTTTATACAATACAATTTTGTGTGTGTTTTTTATACAATACATGTCTGTACAATTTCACATGCAAGGTGCATGTAAAATATCATAGAATACATACCTATAATGTAGGTATGATAGAGGATAGAAGGGAGAAAAGATAAGTTTTGTTTTAAAATGGAGCTCTGATTATATCAATGTATTTGAATTTCCTTTGAATACCTACCTAATAATATTCATATATTAACTACAATCTATCAATGGAAATTCGATTAATATTTTTGGTTCAATACCATTAGTTTTTTTAATTATAATGATATTTTGTACAAAGACAAGAGTAGAAAAAAATCTTAGACCCCCAGTGGGATTCGAACCCACGCTTATGCCTTTACTAGCGGCAGCGTGCTAACCATTACACTATGGGAATCAACTAGTCGACTAGTGGTTAGCAGTGATGGCATAAGCGTGGGTTCGAATCCCACTGGGGGTCTAAGATTTTTTCTTCTCTTGTCTTTGTATAAAATATCATTATAATATTCATATAGTTAATTACAGTTATTATACAATTCTATGCTTGTTTACTTATCAAAAGAAATAAAATCTCGAATAAAAAGTTTAGTCACGTCGTAATTGATAATTATTGGTCCTAACTTTCTTGCGATTTCCACTGAGATGTGCGATAACAAGTCTAGGAGTAATTTCTAATTGGACACATCCGTTTACTTTCTCGTTAATTATTGAAAAAAACTTTGAACGTTGGATTCAGAGATTGTTAAGTTAAGACGTTGCTGTAAGTAAATAAAATGTACCAAATAATACATAAATAACACCTTCGTGAAGAGTAGAGAGCGAAGAGTTGATTTCACGGAGGTGCTCAAGTTTGTTGGCACCGACTTCAAAAATAACAGATGCTACAACAAAAATAATAGTCGTTATTGAAGACATTTTTTTTCAGCGCAGTTTTTTGTTGCCTTTTAGTTTTTTTTCGGTGGTTAAATTTTTTTTAAAGTTTTTGCCCGGTCTTTCTTTTGTTATTCTTCTTCTTTATTGTATCCAAATTGACTTACCAGACACTAACAGTTACATTGATAACATATACTCATAACCCACATCTTTTGACATTCCTAAACATCTCCATCGTCACATTTCAAACGGTATTTTATCTATGCGACTTCGATTCAAAAGCCTATTACAAAAATCTGAATTAATTCTGTTATTTGCAATAAGATCGTAACTTTCTATTCCAACCTATTAGTAACATTTGGGTTTATTGCAATACAACAAGGTACAATTATTCTGCATTTAACAAATATCAATACATGAACAAATAAACGTACTTAGGGCTAGAGTTTCATCATTGTATGCGAGTAATTCTACGCTCACCTTTGATACTACAAGCTCTATTGATAATTTCCTAGAAGACATGTAGAGGAATGATGTAATAATCGGATTAGGAATGTCTATAAAGCAGCAATGTTTGCGGCCGAACATTTTTGTTGTTCAAAAGTATCTCAAAATATATTTGCTTCCAAAATTATAACGAGAACATAAAAAAAAATCTATGCCTATAAAGCACGTAACATTGTCTAAGTAAGTGAACATTTGATTTGATCATTCGAAAATATAAATATTTGACAATGCAAAGTGTAGGTATGTACATGTTGTATCAATTATATCGAATATATTTTTGTTTTTTTTTTAAACATACGAATATTATTGGAATTTATCTTATCTCTATAGAAGTATATACATCTTTGTACTCATGTTTATAGTTACTGTAATACTGTATAAGTTACAATGTTAATTAAAATAATAGAAAATAGTACCTACTTCTACAGATTTAAAATTTGACCACGAATGCAAATTCCTAATACCTTTTATTAAAAAAAAATAACTAGTAAATTGTATCGTATCAACTTTAAATAAACATCCTATTTGTTTTAAAATCCTCCATACTGTAATCACAATTATTATTTATGTTTCACAATCTTCTAGACATTATTACACATTACAGAGCTTAAATTAAACAAGGACATGAAGCTATTAAAGATAGATTTATCATTTTTATACAATCATGTAAGTAACAAATTAATGCCTCGTCAAAGGACTAGGTATATATCATACAAAGGTGGGTAATACTTCCGCTCACATTATCCACCTACTTACCTACTTATTACTTAATGAATTAAAGCAAGTTTATATAAAGAATTCGTTCACGCCAAGGTCCATTGGCTTTATAAAAATACGCTTTAAATAACTAGTAATAATTTAATTATGCGTGCAAATATATATTTAAACGATGATTTCTGATTTTGATATATTTCATTAATGTGTAATTCAAGAACAGACTTTTATTTTCTTTAATTTAATAAAGTAAATAATAGAACAATGTAGGTAGATGTACACGAGTTAAATTCGGCACAGTAGTTTGATTCTAATGTATAATAACCACTAAACAGACACTATCAAATTAAATACTTGTTCAAATTTCGAAGTTCCTAGTTTTAAATACAATCACGAATGTTTTAATAAATCATAAAGGACATTTTCCTTTTTAGCGGAAAATTCATGCAATTACTGATACGAGTAAGTTCTTTCAGCCCTGTAACGGAACGGAAAATCGAAATGTCGCTATTTTTCCTCATTTTCTTTTACACAAATCTTTAGACAGTTTTTCAGCCATACCTATACCTACCAATTTTTCCTAGAACGTTTTTATTAGAAAAATATTTTTCTACAGATATCGATCATATTTTCAGTTAGCAACAACGTAATAAAAATATATATTTATTGCTCCATATACAAGCCGATAATTGCTGCTACGAGTATAAAGACTATAAAGATCTAGAAACGCGTAAAATCAATACGTAAGCTGTGTTGATTAACCTATATCACGTAGCGAAACCGACTACAGCCTCCATGTCCATATAAAAGCTCGGAACCGATGAGTCAACTCTCAGCCGACCTCCATCAAGAAAGGAAACTTGTCGCTTGTACTTTCTTCTCAGGATTGACCAACAATATCAACTGACATACCGCAACAACATCGCTCGTATTCAAAAGCCAGTAGCGTCTGTTTTGCATCGATTCCCATTGCATCCACCGCACATGTAAACTTGCGCTACATGTCAACAGTTTTCCAGACAATGGACTAAAAAGTCGAAGCAAAAACTGGGGAATTGTAATTGAACTCCAATGACATCGTTTATGTAATTCGCCATACAAAATATATCCACAGCAACCCAAAATATGCCTACTTATATTTAAATGTGTAGGCCACGAGATTGTCATCAGAAGTGAATATGAAGTAGGTAAAGATAGTCAAAATAAGTTCCATTACAATAGTGACAGATTGACCTAATGTTTAAAAAAAATGGGCAAAAAATGTTCTCGTATTATTAATAACGCGGAGTGTCCATTAGTTCCATAATATTTTAAATCTGGCGTCTTTTGGCGATAACATATTTAATAAGTTTTTTTCTTATATAAAAACCTCTGCCTCGATTTGTAAACCCATTTATGGGAGAATTAAATTAACCGAGCATCGGTTTTTGACAGTCGTAAGTAATTTTGACAAATTTTCTACGATACTTTAAGATTATAAAAACCAACGACTTTCGGATTACAAACAACGGTTACATTCGATTTTTTGGAATACCTTTGGAGTTATTTATTGAGGATCCAAGCGTTGGATTAGAAACGTAAACACAACATGAGGACTAGCTATCGATATGTTAATAATAGATAAAATATATTACTTAGCCTTGTGTTATATTAAGTACCTAATATGCATTGCTTTTTTCACAATATTACAATTAAGTAGGAATGCGAAATGCAACTTGCATACTTAACTTTCTACTCGACTTGCATATGGCAGTTTTTACTAAAATGAATATGAATTAAATTTCAAAGTCCAGCAGTTTCACGACCCACATGACATTATTAGGTAGGCAAGCATGTCAAGTTGCTGAAACCTATCCACAAAACACACAAAATTAATGTTAATTTAAACGGTTATACACACATGGCTTATGCATGGCAATCGACGTTTCGCAATGAATGTTCAGGTGTTGCATCTATTCTATTACACAAATTCGTCCGTCCAGGCGTGTCCCTATTACCTCTGTGTTCTCACCGGCGTGCGTGGGAGTACCGAACCTTGCGTACCTTGCCTGCGCTTGCGCAACCAGGCTCCTCCACCGACACGTCCAACTATCCTACGGTGAAACAACGTTAATTGTACGATTCAACGAACAAATTAACCGTGAAGGCTAAATGCCTGTGTTAATTGCAAAGCGATTTCATACTAAGCTTTGTGAATTATTTTTAAACTGAAACCATGGTTGTAATAGAAAAAGTACCTTCAATTGCCGTTGCTAATGATAACAATGTATTTGGAATCGTGGTCAATGCAATAGCAATAGATAAATTAATTTGGCATAGCCATTTAAGTCGACACATTAGTCAACGCTTATCTGTGGATCGATATAATAAATCGAAAGCTCACACACCTATAATTACGAATACCGATTCAATGATTTGTGAACGTATTATCGATTTTGGAGATCTCACCAAATTAAATGATATCAGATTTTTATTCGATAAAATGTTTAAAAATAAAGTATCGATCTCACAATAGGCTTTAAAGAGTCCACATTTGTGGGCAGTGATGAATGGACAAATAAAAGAAAATGATGTTAATTTTTGGACTGGCCAATAATTATGGAGTGTGTTGACCGTAAAAAGAATGATATGGTATTCGGCAAACCAAAAGGTGCATTACAAATACATTTCTTCCGTTCCAATCACCGTATAAAGTAAAATGTGTCATTATTTATTTCGTTCGTGTTGATCATCAGCAAACCCGGCCGTATCATCTTTCAATAAGGGACCGACGAGTCTTTTGTTGTGTATTTTGTCGCGATAAGACAAACGCTTTAATCGTATTTGTCTGTTTAGTGAGTGTAAATAAACGATTGTTCGAAGTTATAAAATTTAACGCCCTTCTGTTTTTCTTTGTTTGCAATCATCTTATTCTCCTCGTTATATCTCCACGATTTCCATTGTGTAAGAAACTGCACTTGTTGTGTTCTGTGTGTGGTCTTCATTCTTAATAATGCATAAAAATCTTATGGGATAGGATTATATACCTACTTAATTTTACTTTTTGATTTCTAATCAATGTAGTACTTACCTACTTAGTTAAGAGATACCTACGATTTCATTATACATAAGTCATTCTGACGGATAATTACGTACTTAACCTTATATTATACCCACTTACCTATCTACTAAGTAGTTTGTAGAAATTTTCAAGTCATCAATTCAATTTTGTACCTGATTTATTATCTTTCTTATTTTTCGGTGCGTACATACCTAAGGAATAAAAATAATAGAGAAATATGATGCGTAAAGTTGACGCATGCATAAACCCATCTTATATAAATCCATATAGTCAATTGCATCCAAAGCAAATTACAAATACCCACAAAATCCTACGCATAATATCAACCAATTATAGTACTCCATAATTTTCCGCGAATCGCGTTAGATTCCCTCGTGATACCTAGGCGCGGCGCGGGCGCACGGTGAAGGGTCTTCGCTTGACATTTGCACCCCGCGTTACGTCACCGCTCGTGACTTACTCATCCGGCTGTCATTATATCGTCTACTGGACTAATTGGAAACTAGTATAAAATATTAAATTAAATAGTTTATAGGACGCATTTTTGAGTCGATCTCTCCGTGTTCGGCTTTTTACTTTTAGCGATTTTGATTAATTAATATTTTATTGATAACCAGTTATTCCATAGGTAATTATAAATCTGGAAAACTTCTCTAAGTTTGCTTCGAACGTTCGTGCGAGTAATGTTTAAACCGTTCTTAAGTACGTAAAGCACTATCAACAAAAAGTATTTAATTTAATTTTCTTTATACCTCTAGTTAAAAGAAAAAATGGCTATATTGGAATGAAACAACTATTAATGGATTTAACTCGCGTATTTTTATTTTATTTTATTAGCTGACGTTTCGGATTCTTTACAGTTTCCATAATCGTAGCACGACTGAGCTGACAATTAGTCTAACGCTAAAGTGCTATATTATTTATTAGTCATAAAATTCACAATTGTATATTAAATACCCTTTAATTCCATACAAACGCAGATTACTAGCCACTTAAATTATAACCTATAATTCAACGAGTAACATAATAATAGTACAGAGCCTTACTGGTCGATATGAATAATAATATGACCTAATTCAATTCAGTCAATACCTACAGCACATCAGTTGGGATATTACTAAATAAAACGTACATACAATTGACATTACATACAAATGTGACGTAACATATATAAACAGGTATTCGCATACATCTATTAGGCATGATTAGTAGATATATACGATTGCAAACTCAGTTACATCATTATTATGTAAACATTTGACAAAGTTCGACGTATCTTCCTAACAACGTTGATAGAACCTTAAATTTTGTCCTTAGCATATAAATCTTATTACGGAAAGTTTTTGAGGTCTGGTATTAGATAGTTAAACTTCTATTCTATTCAGCTACTAGTCATAAAACAACCCCAATTGTAGACTCCCGTAAAGGATCAATTTATATTGCCTATAATAAATCTGTTTTTTATTATTACAATTCTTAATATAGTTAAGCTATAAAATTGGAATTTAAATACGTAGCACGACCTACAAACCTACCTTATAGACTTTTTACAATATGTGTAGGTATATCATCTCAACAACAAAAGATGCATTCACGTTTAGGGTACGTATTTCAGTTAAGGAATATAATAAAACATGGCAAATTTTGACTATTTCAATACACATATTCGACACAATAAGTAATATACCTATTATGTTAATACTTCTGCCGTCCACTTACTAAAGAGCCGTTAAGCCCAAAATGTAAATTTCGAGAAAAAGCCAAAAAACGTGGAATTCGTTGTCTCTACAAAACTATTACACATAGAAAAACGATTTTTGTCTACATAATTTTCATTTAATTCCGAGAACTATTTAAAGTGGTACGCGATACTAAAAGTGCATTATTTCATTTTTTTTTTATCATTTTTTCTTTTTAGCCAAGGACATGGACTGGCTTTTGTCTTCAGTTACAGCACTAAACGGCAGTTAACCATCCCTGAGCGAGGCTTAGCGGCCCTTTAGTGATGTAATTTCTTTTAAATGTTGAATGTAGTAAATGTATGTGGCAGTTATTCAGAAATGCTTAGCTATACGGCGGCTAGGTGACTTAACTGCTGTATAGTCAAGTAACAGAAACAAATTTCACTTACTGCTACAGTTCAAGGAGCGGCTATGGTACCTTAACGTATATTAAGTGAAGGAAGTGTCAACAAAATTGAATTATTCCTAACAGATTATAGTGTGATACTTAACTAAAGGGCAGTTAAACATACGTCGCTCGGGGATAACTTCTTTTTAGTAAAGCAATCATAAGATCAAATGTGATATATTAAAGTCGAAATTCGTAGTAACAAAATCATTTTATTCAAAATCCAAATAAAAAATAAAGAAATAAAAAAAATTTGGTCAACTTGCCTGTTAACTGAGCTAATAAACTTTATTCCACCAAAAACATTCTGTAAAAAACTAGCTAAGTCTCGAAGAAGCTGCTTGTTTATTTCTAAAAAGTAAAGAAATCTAGACAAATTCGTGCGAAGTCTAAGGTTCCTTACTGCGATTTGTTTATTATTACAGTTAATGTTGTGTGACTTGGCCGTTGATCGAAAACGAGAAACTAGCGTCCAATTACCAATACCAATATGGGCTTTTATCGCTTAACAAACATAGGTAGTTGCAACAACAATTACGTGTAAACAAAATTGACTTGTACCCACTAACGTATAAAGAATGTTCTTCTTCGAGACTTGGCTAGTTTTTTACACAATATTTTTGGTGGGATTTCACTTCTTTTTGTAGAAACGTGGGAATATTTATTTATTTTTTTTATTAGATTTTCTTATTCGACAAAGTTTTTTCTTTTTAGGAGTAGTTTTTTATTATTACAAATCTTTCTTTTCTTGTTTTTTGGTTCTGATTCTTGTTCAGCAACAATTTTTCTTATTGCCCATTCGCGTTCATTATTTATTTAAATAGACGATTTATAATATATAATTTCGATAGAAAATTTCTGAAATATAAGCGGTGATCACTGAAGCTAGAGCTTTTATACTCTTGAAGTGAACATTTATGAGGTGCACCGCATGAAGATCGGTTACTCGTGAAAGCGCCACGTAGGCTTGGCCACAAGAGAATATGGAGGTGCCCATATGCCATATTTAAGCCCTTGGCTCTTGTAATTGTTAGGGCATACGCCACACAGATTGGGAATTGTTCTATGTACACGTATTGCAGGGGTATGATCTCAAATTTTGACTCAATAGGCTATAATTCGTGAATACAATTATTAGCGAATTTTCCCATCAATTGTTTAGGCTTTGTTTGGGTCCCACGTCACTTTTTGTACAACGCCTATCGACCCACTAAACCTAAAATAACATCAATGTTTCTGCTAAGCATTACTTTAACTCCCTCTTTAATGATTATAGTTTCTTCCAGTCCAGCAGTCATCGACGCGTCATCTTTATATTTTTATAAGCACACCGGGGCTTTCGATTTCATAAATTTTGAACAATCCAAGGAATCTTTAGCAACTAACTTTATCTCGGGGTTCGGAATCGCTTTTAACATAGCATTATTTAACTGCATATACATATTTCTAGTCGGTAGTAAGCAAACAGCATGTTTTGGCGAGTCCCTCAAACATTGTGCTATTTACATTAACCTTCCTTCATTGGAATGCGAAAGCAGAGGTATCAATCGGTTAGACAGTATATCTTTGTCTGATTGAGTTGTCACTCCTACTCCGATTCTTTTTAACATTTTTACAAACGTAGAATCATCCAGCTGTCTCATGTTCAACGTGAGTTCGTTGTAACTATAAAGTTTAGTCCATAAGTTTGGGATACTTAAGGTGCCTATATGTTCATTAATTTCTGAAGGGGTTGGTTTTTCAAATGGCGACTTTTCTCTAACGGGTGGAAGTTGCAAAAGATCCCCTAACACTAAAATACTTATTTCTTTTCCCAAACCAACCTTCACCTTTCAACCAATCTTCTACATCAGAAGTATCAAACACTTCGCATATTTTTATATATTTATATTTTATTACATCAGATATCATAGACTCTTCATCTATCTACATTAATTAATAATTAATAATATTATAAAGAGGAAAGATTTGTACCTATTTTGTATGTTTGTAATGAATAGGCTCAAAAAGTGCTGGGCCGATTTAAAAAAATCTTTCACCAATAGAATGCTACATTCTTCCAATTTGACATGACATAAGCTACATTTCATTTTAAAAAAAATTAGGGATCCTTGGTAAAATTTGAACAATGTAACCGAAGGTGTAGAAAAATGATAGGCTATAAAAAAAAGGGATCCGGGCGACGCCGGGGCGGGCCGCTAGTAATAAATAATTCGACAGTTTTTAAATCTGTCCTTAAAATTTGAAGTAGTTCGTCTGAAAGCGGGTTGTATTTAGAAGTTTGTTAATGTTCTACGGGCACTTGTAATAATCTGCGAATAGTTTATCCGTTTACGTTAAATGCTGCAATTCCAGTCGGGGCAGTTATATTTCAGTTATTGAACCTAAATTAAAACTTCTTTTAAATCTAATAATTAAGCAATAATTAAAATGTATGCGTCCGCCGTCAACAAGCTCTACCGGAGGACTAAATAAACTATAATAATTGGTGGTGGGTGCCCTCCCGATCTATCCCCTCCCTCAAAATGTACGCGGTGCGAGCGTCGAAAAACTGCCGTTTAGTTAAGGAATGAGGCTTTACTGCTCTTTAGCTCTGTATAATATACAAAATAATTTCATCTATACTTAACTAAAATAGCGTTAAAGGACTATTACTGCTCTTTAGCGGAGTTTTTCTATAAGACCGCTTTTTAGTATAGCAATTTTAATAATAACCGTAGTGGCTTGCTTAGCTATAACGAAGTTAAAGGAGTTTTGCGTCTCTCTAGCTTAGGATAATGGGATAACGACTTTTTAGGTAAGCACAAGATCACAAAAAAAGAATTAATTCCTTAAATTTTAGCAGTAATGGTGGTTTAACGTACATTTAAGCTAAGCAATGTGGGTTTGACGCTCTTTAGTGTAGGAACCACCAGAAAATCTGCCACTTAACGGCCACAGTACTGCTCATTATCTTTAAAACTATTTGCCGTAGGAATACGATTCTTAAACCAAAAGATAGAGAATTGAAAACTATATAACGTACCATCAAAAAGTCAAAATTGACGTTTTGAGGGTTAAAGGCTCTTTAGTAAGTGGACGGCAGACTTACTTACGAGAATATTACAATATTTGTTTTTTTTTTAATAATGGGCTCTACGTAAATGTTACCAGAATTATATATTTCATATAGGAGCTATTTTCCAAGAAAATAAAATATGAGTAGAATTACTGCACGTAAACTCGGTTTAAGTGCGACACATAAATAAAATCCCGAATTTCTTACGACCATGCGATTTGGTCATGTTTAAACCTCGACCCTGCTACTGGCCTAACGTCAAGTTCGTGATGCGAATAACCATTCGTAAATCATGAATTACATGACTTTCAATGTCACTAATGTTTGAACAACTGTTTAAGGTGAATATAATACTTACTTGTACCTTAAATTCTGTTGTCCACAATTATTGTTAGATATATTACAGGGCATAATATAATATGGCACACCTAGATCGAAAATAATTTAACACAAAAACATAAAGATTTGAATTATGCACGCCATAGAAAAAAACCTACTAATAAAACAGATTTAAGCTAACTTTTCTAACTTGATTATAAAAAGCATAAATCTATACAGAAAACTCCTGCGTATATATAGATCATATTAAGCAGTTTTTCGCCTTTCCTGGAAAAATAACTTTTTTGCGTTAGCCCTTTAGTTCTAGGTGTGCGATGCCATTCTGGGTATACGCTTTAATAAAACGAGTCTCATATGCTTCACAGTTTTGTTTATAATCTCTAAGTCTGAGTTTGCATCCTGTGATCAACTTTATATTGTATCTTTCGTAAAAAAAACGCAAAGGCAAAATTACACCTTATTTTATTATTCTTATAATATTGCCCTTAAAACACGTGTAGTATAAAAAAAATAGCCTCGTTGAACTCCGACAGTCAGATGACATCGTCTAGTCGCGGTTGAATAGTAGATTAGCAAAAACAAGCAAGGCTGTCGTGCGGTCACTTGCCAGTCGATCCAGGCATAGATGAAGGCAAGATGTTATCTTTGTAAATTAAGTACTAAATACGTGATAAATTAAATCTGTTTTTCGCAACATTGCTTTACCGTTAACTCGCTCTACTTCAAGTCGTAACATAAACAAAATTATTTGCTTTTTATGGAGTTGATTAAGAGCTACCGTCAGAAACTCAGTGGGCGAACAATAACAAGACTGACCATTTTTAGATACGTTGTTTGATTTTTTGTTTTTGTCGATATAACGTGGGATTAATTAAGAGTTATCTATACTAATATTATAAAGAGGAAAAATATTTTGTTTGGTTGTAATGAATAGGCTCAAAAACTACTGGACCGTTTTTAAAAATTCTTTCACCATTCGAAAGCTACATTATTAACGAGTAACATAAAAAAAATTAGAGATCCGTGCGAAGCCGGGGCGAACCGCTAGTCTAAATATATACTTATAAATAACATGTGTAACAATTCATACTTCACTTTACTTAATTTACATCTCGCTCATAAGCCTTATTTCCGATTTCAAGAGTTAGGTCTTGTGGTTTTAAGGTTAATAATAGATCCTTTAATTGGAACCTATTGAATTTCAGTTAGCAAAAAAATAAGGATAGCTGTATGTTTTTACCACAGATTTGTAGTTATATAGGGTTACGCGGTGTAGGTTATGGTAAGTGCATTTACGCCCTAATGCATTTATTCATTGCATTGTAATAGGTTTACATTCCGATACAAATATAGGTTATTTCGAAAGGGAAATGTCTATTATACAATATTGTATACAACAGTATCATTGCACGACCACAACGAGCCATCGTTTTAACAATAATTACGAACATTATTTGAGTTTATGTTGGCTACCGCAAAACACAGCAATTATTCTAATGCCACAGACAGTAGGTATTACAAACGTAATTTGTATTAAGAAACAAAAGAGCACAATATACTTGTATCAAATATCATCATCAGAATAATTACCGAATGGGCCTGTAAAAAATGGCATACTTAAAGACAGATATAGAGTGTAATTTCAAGTCTTGGGAGGTCATACCTACTCATGAAAATCAATAAAAATAAGAGATGTATACTCTCAACCTTATCTCATCGCCTTAAAGTTATAACTACCTCATCCAATTAATCCGACTTTAACTAAACGGAGGTATACTAATCAGTGAATGAAAGTAAACATTTCAATAAGTACGTGTTTCCCCATTGAATAAATAACCAATTACCGTTTAGTCTCAGGTCTTTGAAAATGCCGTGTGCTTGTGTTAATAGTCACCTTGCTTCGGCCGGGACTGGAATGTGTCTGCCTCCAGCTAAGCAACTAGATTACTAACAATTAGGGTTGCTGCACCCTAGAAATTTAAACTGGTGAGTGTATAGCTATCTATCATTTTAGTTGAATACTGCCTCAAAGTACTTAATAATTCACGGAATGCTTAGGAAACTATAGAATTTTATTATCATACCTAGGTATAAGGCATTGGAAGTGTTTTATAGTCTATCAAACCTGTCTAAAATAATTAGTAGGTAAAGCAAATACACTAAAACAATTACTCTCCTTTTTGGGTAGTCGGATAAAAAGTCTCCATCCTAAATTTCATCAAAATCTCTCTATGTTAAAGTTTAACGCTAGCCAATTGGTATTTTAAAATGTACCTAATGTCACTTGTATTTGTCAATTGTTTTATTTATAGATACTCCTTCGGTTTGTTAAAGAAGTAAAAATTTAAACAGTAATTTTGACAACCCTATCATATTAAACGAGACAGATAAACCTCTTTCTAACATAAACAGCGAAATAAGTAGTACTGTCAATTACCTACCTAATTATTTTAAATGTAAATTTAGAAATCATTAAGATAAGAGTACAACATATAAGAAATAACATACCTATGTTTGATCATTTATAAGTGGGGTTTCATAGCCACATATTACAATGGCGTACATATTATTGTTTTACAGTCAGCTTTTTAAAAAACCTATGCTAAAGTCAAAGCGCCTGATTACGGAACCAGAGGTAGTAGGTTCGAATCCTGCTAGGGGCGGATATCAGTGTGATGAGCACTACCATTTATTTTGTACCTAAGTCTTGAATGTCTCATATATGTATCTAGAACAAGCTATGTAATACAAGTAGTTTGGAATTAACTCAATCGGCGTGAATTGTACAAAAAAATATTTGATATAAGTACTTAACAATATACCTTTTCGCATTGAACAAAAATATGGGTAGGTAAATTAAAATTAAGTTCTCAATAAAAACACGGAACCGAAAAATGTAAAATGACCGATGACGTCAAGTTTTCTAAGATCTTTTTGGGCACAGGTATTTGGCATGTTTGCAGTAATGATTAGGAAAATACAAAACGAGGCAAACAAACATTACGGTACTGTATTCTGTATGACGAATAGTTCAAAAATCATTGCTCCATTATACTTGAACCAAACATGCTTGGATGTCCGAGTGGGTATTGAGAGACTAGTTCGGCACTTCGAATATTTTCTCGTCGCCGCCGTAAATTTAAAAGGCCGGAACCCTAATAGGTTAGCGCTCTTTATTGCTTTCTATCCAAAATGGTCGTTTAGTTTGCCTATAAGACAAGACATACCTGTGTTCCTTTTTCATTTGGTCTGCATTTCCTGCATCGACCTCTTTCGTTTTTTCGTTTTTTTTTTGCTTTTCTTTTCTTAATTGAACATATAATAATAATATGGTATCTACAGTACGAAATCGCGATTCATTTTCCTTGTCACTAAAACTTCCTTTAAAGTATTTAAAATGATTAATGTAGGCTAAACACTGAGTGACATATTCTTAGAACTAGTGTTTATACAGGATGTGACTAACATAAATCCTGTGTAAAGTTTTTTTACGATTGTAAATTAGCTTTTAATATAGGTATGTACTTTAACTAAAAACTATAGTGTGTAAAAAAATCTAAATGTACCTTAATGTTTAATTAAAACTACGAATGGTAAGTAAATAATACTAAGTAGGTACTTAGGTACCTACTTATATAAAAAGAGTGTTGAGTACAAATTGATGCTTATATAGTTACTTGGTAGACAACTATTTTTTACAGGATCCAAAGTTAAGCTATTGCGGTATCACCAATCCTATTCTTCCCACATATCTTGCTTCTACGATTTGGTTAGTAAAATCCTAATGCCTAATCATCATTGACTGCATCTTCCAACCGCAACTCATCTTACTAACAATAAAAGTTTGATTTCAAATTAGCCTCGCTTGGTGGTAATGCGTTCTGACATGTGAACCAAGCCGGTTATGTAAGTCCATGACATTCCTCAACTCTTCATGTGTAGGCAGTGCATTTGGAGTAGTTGGTCGCAACTAGACAACCTAGCAAGGTCACTGTGACACTGTCTGCTACATCCATTAATGACGAGCGCATTAAAATGCAACGTCATCTATTAAGTACGTAGGTACCAGTTTTTTTTTTTCAATAACAAACTTAACTTTTTTGTTTTGATTGTAAAATCAGAAACTGTCAAGATTGTAGTGTGATTGAATTTCGAATACTAATTGTTTATGAGTATTTTTTATTTATCCCTAAAAATATAACTATAATTCATAAGATATAAAGGTCCCAATTGTAATAACAGACGTTTTAATGAACTCAGATCACGACGCTATGAGCATACCATAATAATTGGTTTTAGGTGCTATTATTGTTATTACAAAAAGCGTTATTGTATATGTTCCTAAGTTTTAATAATTATGTTTAACAAAAAACGAAGTTAAAGTATTCTGTAGGCGTCATTATATTGGATTAAAGAATAATGACAGTTCGTCAGGTGGGCGCCTACGCAGGCTTTTGTTGATCAGTCATTTTGAAAGATTCTCGTGATTGAAATGTTTTAATGCATTTGCGGGTTAAAGAACTTTTGTTGAAGAAGAACAACTATTTTGACAGACAGGTATACCTACTAAGTATTTTGTGGAGTGAAAACATCAATCGGAAATAGTGTATCAAACAATGAGACGGCAGTACTCAGTTTCAGAATGTTTGTTGTCGATTGCGAAATGGGCCCTAAAGTCACTATAGGTTTAAGCATCCTTTAAACAATAGACAGTAATTATGCAAGTTTCCAGCTGATTGGTTGGTTTCGGACATTGTAGGACACGACTTCCTGCGCCTACTACGCCGGAAGCTCAAAAAACTAGGCTCAATAATAATGTCATTGTTTTGCTCTGTTACTATAGATCATCAATCATAATGTCTTAGATAAATAGAACAGATAAAAGCAAAGATAGGTATTTGCTTTAATGAGTCCCTTTTCAGGATTTTTTTAATCCAAAGCCCTTTTCGTCTGTTATGTATTAATATTCTTCTAAGGGATTAATTGAATTATTATGGGGCCTATAAATTTCTCGATTGTGCATCGCAATCGAGAAATTTATAGAGCTTGACTTTATTTAAAATGGCTTCCGATATATAAGCGTCAGTTTGTCCATTAACTCTTTGGCTCTTTATACTTAGGTTTATGAAATGTAAAGATATTAAAATATATTTATTTCTATTGAGATCGGTCAAAAGGTAACTTCTTGAAATCCATAAAACGTGGACAGTTACATCCAGGAACCTATTGAATAAGTGATTTGCTGCCAACTAGGCGGGCATCGCCAGCAACAAGGTGTTATGTTAATACTTAGGCATAATAAAGCACTATGTATGTATGTATGTGTTACTCCTACATGCGTCATTCGTGGGACAGAATATTATTCGCGAGTCCATTTATGGAGGGCCTATGACGTTGTATGACTATGTTTGATGTGACATTTGTAGCGAGTAGGTACATTTATGTCTAACCAAGAGAACAAGAAGAATGGATTGCATGTTTTAGTGAGTTAAGCTCTTTTTAACACCCTAATAGCATAGGCGTGTATGGATTATTACCACTATGGCAAAAAAGTGTAAATAGTCTACATCACCCTTATCACTGACGTCGTTAAGTAAATGATTTTCCTAAAAAGTATCCAATTAAGAGGGAAAATGTATCAAAAATACGTATTGCTAATAATTTTCCTAAAATTATTCACATTTTACCCAACTCACGATAAAGTCAAGACGCGAAACAATTAAGCAATTTGCATCGAACTTGTCAAATTTAGCGCCAAACTATAGTTATGTCATTACTAACCTCGACATTTTCTTTGGTGTAAAACCTATATTTGTGCACTTACGTCATTATAATGTGCCACATGTATGTCTTAACAGGTAAATATCGTGGGTGGTACGTGCCATCGTAACTTTGCTACCTATGTCATAGCATCAAAAAAACTTAACCACTGCGAAAAAATAAGGAATCGATTAAGTATAATGTTGTGTACCTACTTATGTTTTGCGCGTATTTGTTAAGTTTGTAAGTACCTACTTATTCTCATCTTATTCGTACAAGTTTTGCTTTAGGCACATATTGTTTATAAAAATAACTTTGAATTTAGAGACAATATTACATACCTCCTCTTAAGAAAAAAAATTGCTACCAAGCAGTTCACAGCGCCAAAAATTTTCAAAACACGAAAACCACCTCAGGAACTTCGCTCAAATTCACAACAAACAATCACTTAAAAAATAATCTCCTATTAAAAGCACAGCACATTAGCACTTGTAGGCAGTCGGTAGCACGTTACACTAATACTTTTCATTCAGAAAAGTTCGTTAAGTAATTCGTGATTCGTAATCGTAGGGACGGCGATCGGTCGAGCACGCGGTTCAGAGTACGTATGACACCGCGGCGCGGAAGCCTGCGTGCCGACTGCGCGGGAGTGGGGCGAGGATAAACATGGAAAACTGCGTGGACGCAGCCTTAACCGCCAACTCGGATGTGATCTGCCGCTGAAAGCATAAAACACGTTGCAGATTTTATGAAAACAAGGTACTCATTGGAATGAAACTACTCGCGCATTTTATTTTATTGGCTGATGAAAACATGGTTCATACGTTACAAAGTAGTTTAGTATTGAAAAGAATAGTGTCGCTTTGCTATTTAAATACACCAATTTGGACGGTATATACCTAGATTTTATTACATAATTGTCATAAACTTGATTGACTCAATTACACACACTTACCGTAGGTATCTATACCAAAAATTATAACGCACTCCTTTACCCGATAAGCTAAATATTTTCGCATTATGTTTTATGTATATTGTATATAGTATTACATAGTGCCTTTGACCTTTAGTTTTATTTTCGGTATAATTCTTATCTATCGACTTTATGGCGTTAGGATCAAGTCGGAATAGATCTGACATGTTTTACGATCTTGTTTCGTGACTCGAATTTATGTGCGAAGTCGGTACTCTGTCTTTGGTTAGCTCCTTGTTAACTTTCGATTAAATATTTTCCATGTTATAGTACCAAAGGTCTTTTTCAGAATATCCAACTCCTGTCTGTTATTCTTCCAACAGATAAAAACATCCTTTAAGCTTCAAATCCACAGCAATTTTAATCACTGGAAAAATACTCTCATAAAAAACACAGCACATAAGCACTTGTAGGGAGTCTGTAGCACGTTACATGAATACTTTTCGTTTACTTTGGATTTACATTTTCAAACAAGCCCCCAGTAGATATTTAAAATAATTCAAATATAACGGAACGTCCACGTTGCATGACAAACAATGCAATAGTTTGGTTCGCATCTATAATCTTCATATATATTTTTTGCATTCATTAACTACTGACGATCAATTATTTAAGATAAACGATACACCTACCAACATTATACGAATAACACGGAAATATGTGTGGGCATAGCAAAGGCTACTGACTCACCTATCGTCACGATTCTATATACCGTGACAACTGTTGTAGAAACCTAGATTGCATCTCTTTTGTTTGTAGAACCTTACTCATATAGCGACAGTTTTATGTTCCATCACTTTGAAATGCTTTGACGTGTTTTAGCATCTACATGCTAGGAAAATCTTTAATTAACGACATAGAACTTTATTAGCTCAACAGTTAAACACCTACGAGTTCATTGTTTGTTTTGGAAGAAAAATCTCGCTAATAAGCTCTCGATGTATCAATACAGAAAAAACAGCTTTTACGGTTGTTTCTTTTCATCATTTCGAGATATGTTTCGAAATGACGATTGTTGCTTATACGCAACATAGGAACATTTCAAACAATAATTCATAATACCAGTAGAAAACATTATTCGTAACTAATTGACAAACCGAATAATCAATCAATAAATCGAATTTACATATTTGAATTAGTTGAAATTGGCATAAATAGGTTGAATTATTTGCTAATTATGAACCAGTATTCGACGTTCTAGATTGGGCCTGAGCTACCTTCGACTATTATGGCCTGTGGGAGAACCGGCCAAAGAACTTATTTATCACTTCGGCCCTAGATGCATACCAATGAAGTGTGGGCGACATTTTGCATAAACATTACCTCCGATGGCATAATACAAGAGTGCTAACAAAACCGATGACAAAAAATCCTCACTTCCCACACGCTGATAAAACATTGAGTGATATTTAATTATCCTGCATTGGATATTTGGAACTCTTATTCGTGGAAGCGAAGTGATAAACATAATAATATAAACCGGTATGTCAGCTATTAGGTAAATACAAACTGTTATTTGGAATTAATATGAAGGAATTCGTAATGCTTACCTACCCATTATTATAATAAGAAGTTATAAATACGAGTATAGGTAATGATATGCTGTTTGATAGGTACAATATAATTTAACCATGTTTATTTTATATATAATATTACATATAGCTATTGGTACATTTATAAAATTGAATCTTACCTTTTTCTACCTTGTATTCCTCAGAAATAACGCTTCTTACATGTGTTGCGAGCTTTTTTGAATGAAACGTTTTAAATCGATTATTATTATGATACAATCCTGTCCATGTGTTCTCAATTAATGGCGCCTGTAAGGTTTATGCCGATTTCAGTATCTTTAAGCAAGTTTAAACGTAAATTGAAATTATCTCTCTAAAACGCAAAAAATCGGCCATATTTCCGGAAAGACAATATACACGGAAAATAATATTTATTCTTATAGGTGTCGTAAGTTCTTCTACTAAATACATTATTTAATATCAGCTCATACATCTCTCATTCATTACATACATTCCATATTCGTAACGTGTATATTATACGAAGGAAATTTGCAAATAATGTAAAGTTTAAAATAAAAATATACATGGTTGTCATTTACCTTTTATGATTCCGCAAATGGTTGGCAGGCGCTATCTAGATGGCACTCAGAAAAGTGATAAGCTTAAGAAAACATCTGCTAGTAGCGGGGCTTGTGGCGGAGCTTTTAATATTATGATATTCCAACATAAACATACAATTTTAAAATGATATCATTGCAACCGCTGCTTGCACATGCACATGTCATCTGCGCATAGTTTAATGACCTACGTTTCAAGACGGGGTTCCATTTGAAAATTTTGCATAGGTAATGTGCCTGGTTACACATAATTTATATTATTTATTATATCATACGTTATAAATGCTATACCTAATCCCTACTAATATTATAAATGCGAAAGTAACTCTGTCTGTCTGTCTGTCTGTCTGTTACGCTTTCACGCTAAAACTACTGAACCGATTTAAATGAAATTACGTACAAAGATAGTCTGGAGCCTGAGAAAGGACATAGGTCACTTTTTAACCGACTGCAAAAAAGGAGGAGTTCCACGCGGACGAAGTCGCGGGCAGAAGCTAGTGTTTAATAAAATTTAAAGGTTAGTACACTATTAACAACGAAATTCTAACATTAAAGCAGCATAGGAGATAACTATAGTAAGTAGGTACCTATAGACGCGCACATTTTTTAAACCTAAAGTCTAGTACCTACTAAGGTCAATAACCCTTGATATGTTAAACCTTTATTGAATTTTTAATCCACTAAGATAGCTTCAACGTTTTATTATTGACATCTGTGTGCATATTTTTCAATAGGTATATGCACACTATAGTAAAGTACATTGTTATATACAATGTCATTTAGAGTCATTTAGATATTTAAACTAATTTTGTTCTCCTTACGTAACAATCCCATAACATATAGCATAGGTAGGCAGGTAACTCAGAAGAGTATAGTTCGGCTCGAATGAAGCAACTTCGAGTAGAATATAAATTAACAGCTGATTGGCTTCAACTCGTTTGTTCCTACTGCGCTTGTAATCAACAGGTACGGCTGTTACCACACACAAGTATTCGTGTGGGTCCGACCCAACTCAACCAAGGTAAGTAGGTGCCCATGCAGCATACTTACCTACAAGTCTTATAAGAACTTTACAGAGGTTGTACGAACAGCCTCTATAGAGCCTTTGTAGGTTTAATCTATATAGATCTTGTGTGCTACATCAGCTGGTATATATATTAGTAGGTAGTTATAGTAATTACTAACCATTCGCTAAATAACTTGACGAAAAACAAGTCAATTAATGTACACCTAAAATAGCTTATGAAGGTATTCTAGAAAGATGTGATTTTTTTATTACTACTTATTCGAAATGCCAACAAAAAAAGTAAAATTATATATTAATTAAGTAGTTTTTTTTTTTCAAACGAAGACATGGTTTCAATTAAACCAAACTATTCCGTATTTACCATACCTACGCTATAACTTTCATAATCTCTCTATCGCCCAAAGGTTAACTAGAAGAGATCCCATAAAGGGATAAGTTCGCCTTTGAACATTCGTATTCTTAACGCTTCAACCTCTGTATTTATTTTGTAGTAGGTACAATAAAGAGTTTACTTGCATACCTACATACAAAAGCAAGTTAAATATATGTAATAGGTACTATTAAAAACAGCTGCAACACAGTTTATACTAAGGCAGCTGCTTACGATCTAAACTGTTTAGTGTAAGTTTGTTATCTTATTCAATAAAATTTTTAAATCTTTAATTAAATATAGTTGAATTTGTAACATTCCGTATTTAGATGTTCCAAGATATATCTATGAATCCTGCGGGCTAAACTGCGTTCTTTGGTAACACCTGTCTGTGTCAAACCACTCCGTAGTGCGTGTTTAGTAGATTTTACATTCAATTGTTTCTATGCTTGATTTAAGCGATTATTATGCTTATTGGTAATACAGGTATGCAATGTTGGGATGTAGAAGTGAAGGTAGGTATTTTATTTTGTTACTAGCTTCTGCCCGCGACTTTGTTTGTGCACGATGAGTATCTACTTTACAATAACGTTGTAAGATATATTAGCATATTTTATATTCTGATACCTATATGGTATATTATTGTAAAGTTTCATGAAAATACATTTAGTACCTAGGTTTTGTGTTTGTAACTTTGTACATAGGTACATAATTTAAATATTATGTAACATTTTCGAAATTTGGTTAATTTAAAAATATGGTAACATTTATAGGACAGGTCGCCTGCATAGAATTGGTATGTTGCAGAGCTTATGTTAAGCTTTTTATGTACTTTCCTGGTCTGAAACTATCTACATAAACACTGACATTATGTTTTGAAGGTCTTTAATATTCTATATAAAGATAATTCTATTTATAATAAAATTTAATGCGAACCTTGGTCTTAGATCATCGCCAAAACCTTCGAAGGTCAGTTTACGGTTTAGGTATCACCGAAGGTTACATAGACGAAAACAAATAAAAAACAACATAATAACGCTTGACAATTTTAATAAAAGGTATGAATAAATTATTGAATTTCTCGATAATATATCGATAACACAAAAGTACAACCTGGGTATATTATATGCGCACCAACATTTGTAGTTTAATTTAAATTTATTAGGAGATACTACACTTTTTTAAAAATAAAAATTTATTTGTAATACATATGTAGGTACCTGCGCATGAAAGTACCTACCTACTTAAGTTCCTCGTTTACTTAGACCAAGCCCTCCAAAAGTATCAATATCAACTTGAATCGATTTTAGTTAAATTCAATGTGTTGCACATTGAATTTCAGCCATCAAAACTGGTTAAACAAACATATTCTAATAAATATATAGTAACGATAACATCAGCAATAAATCAGGAAGCTATTAAATCACCTTAACTGATCATTTACCTTTCACTGTCGAAACGTTTATTACATCATTTAAAATTATAAATTACGCACATAAGCGTGCGTGTACCGTAAATGAATAAATAATAAATCGACTCAAATGTAATTGAGGTGATGATTGTAATTTCTCACAGTTACATCAAAACTGAATGCAATTTAATTAATTTAGATACATTCCAGTTTGTTATTTAATGCTGTCTAATCGATTTAATAAAACTGCTCATCCATAATATGATTGGCAGACACCTAACTGGGCGCTCGATTTATAATATTTGAGTACTTACTTATATAATAGAAATATAAATAAAGTAATGTATTATCCATTTACGTACGAGATACGTAAGTAGTTTCTTGATATACTGCTGTAATTAAAACGCACACCTAGATCTAAAGGAGAACTGAACGATTTGAGTTATGCGCACACGCATGCACAAATTTACCTAGCAATAAAAGAGATGTAGGCTAACTCCCCTAGCTATAATAATGTAAAAATATCCCTAAGTAAGTTTATATATATGAACTTACTTAGGTACATGTCCCACATCTAGATCTAAATAGAGCTAATTCAAGAAAGTTATTTTTTCAGGAGAGGCGAAAAACTCTTTAACTCATATACTTATATTTGTTGTTGTTAAGGATTCCATAAAAACGGAAGCAATTCGATAAAACTACGTAATAATATAATTTAGTTTAAACGAGAGTTTACATGATCAATCGATTTTATAATATTTATTTCAATAATCCCTACTAATCCCTACTAATATTATAAATGCGAAAGTAACTCTGTCTGTCTGTCTGTCTGTCTGTTACGCTTTCACGCTAAAACTACTGGACCGATTTAAATGAAATTTGGTACAAAGAAAGTCTGGAGCCTGAGAAAGGACATAGGCTACTTTTTAACCGACTGCAAAAAAGGAGGAGTTCCACGCGGACGAAGTCGCGGGCAGAAGCTAGTAAGAAATAAATGTTTTTACTTTAAATGTAATAATGCTACTTTTTAACCGACTGCAAAAAAGGAGGAGTTCCACGCGGATGAAGTCGCGGGCAGAAGCTAGTTTAAGATAAATTCACACCTAGTAAATAAGCTCCCACGGTGATAACTAAAACTTGCTTGGTACGTAAAATCCGATCGACCTACATAAGCGCCCACTTCGTAAAATATCAATTTGTTAGGGTTGCCACACGAGGCAGTAAATTGACGTTCTTGTCTATAAATCACTTTGCAACTTTGTATACGTGAGTTTTACCTAATTTAGTCTAGCCGAAGTCAAAAATAGAATTCTTGCATGATTTAACGACCTGTTTCACCACTTACTGCAGGACGTCACTATAGATAGTTAATCAGGATAACTTGTGAAGTAAATCACACAATCTTTCTTCTTATGAAATATTTATACTTTGAATGTTAACTTGTGGTTTCGAATCTTATCAACTGCAGTTCTACCAACCTACTTTTTTTTAAAAATGTTGGTACTTGGCAGGTACCTAATATATTTAATTATTAACTATGGATTAATAAACCTAGATATTATGTTGAAATTAACTTACGAATAAAAGCTTGTTTTCATTTACTTCTAATTTGCTGAGTAAAACAACTATGTTTGGCAATGTAGGTTTGGTTATGTACTTATCTACCCAAATTTTAATGTATAGTTACATACGTATATTATATAAAGTCTAGCATAGCACGAGACATGATATTATTAAGTATATAAGTTTGAGTTTATCGGACAAACTATTATTAAATAACTTAGACTTAATACACTTAGAGACAAAATGATACAATGATCTCATTACCCCTACGCGATTAGTATGAATGTGTATCTTAGCATTGTTCTTACATGACGTTTGCCATTGAAATTATTATGATTGTCCTAAAACTATAATAATGAGAGACTGGCTGGTTTTAAAATAAAGTAGGTAGGTATGTTTAAGTCTCTAGCATATCGCGAGTTACTGTTGACTATTTTAGGTCTAGAAACCGGTGTAATTGTAGAATACCTACCTAGTGACTAAACTTGAAATATGTCATGTGAATTAAAATTGAAACGTGACGGCTTACATTCTTTAATGGAGTAAGAAAGTAACACAGATTTTGGTTTAAGTATGTCAGTATTCTATTAACGAAGCATCATGCGAAAATAAATTAATTTATAAATACCGAATTATTGATTAATTTTTAATTATTGATTTCCGACACAGATACAATACGTCGTGTATACATACCTTGGTATAAACTGGAAAATGCCACAAACTTAATTAAATACTGAATTCCCCGAAAACAAATTTAACATTTTCAGTTTTTTTATGAACTCTCGTGTGAATCTTTGAAATACTGTCCCGACTCCAAATAATGGGATACCTTTTGGGTGATCATGGTAATTTTGAGTCGAGGTACCTTCTAGTAGTAAGCTCCGCTGCAACTTATAATGTTGTACCATTACAAGACATTAAAGGTCAATGGCGCGTGCCACCAAATCGCTACTTTCGGCGTAGGCGCATAGCGTGGGCAACACGCGAATCAACACAAATGACCTGAAAAAACTACCGATTTACTAAATGGTATTAGTCACGCCATTTGATTAGAGTGCTATGACTATATCAATCGATGATTAACTGGATTTATTAACGATAAAACCTTTTAAAGACAAACCTTTAGCTTATAAAGGATATGTTAGGCGATTGGAATAACTGAGCATTATAATAAACAAATAAATTTAATATGATAGTCTATATTTATTATAAAGAGGAAATAACACCGATTCGCATTTGTATGTTAAAAACTTGACGTAGTCTGAGTCTAATGCCATTACAAGATTCTCAATGAACCTGCTTATTGAATATTTATAACTGAAGAAACCCGTAACTACCTAAGTGTAAATCTTGACTGTTTTCTTCATTGTCTGTCATTAAGAATCCAAACATGTAATAAACACCAAGAATAAACTGCATATAAGTAAAACCTCTTCCATGTATAGACATTCATAAGTTCCAAGGTAATCTGACCTCCAAGAAACTGATTTGTTGGAAGTATTATCAAGATGAGTATGACAAGAATGTTATGCAGTAAAATCCTTGGGCCCACCTTGTTTATAAATTTGCACGAATTCCACGTACATATTTTCAACATTTCGTCAAGATTATTTTTAAATAACTAGAGAAGAAAAGAAAACATCATTACATAACCTCTAGCGCAACGAAAATAGTACATTACGCACCAAGGCCAGTAAAATAAAAAATGTCTCAGATCACATGTAATTGTCGTCCGAGGCGAAGCCGAGGTTGACAAAAATGTGATCTGAGGCTTTTTATTTTACTGGCCGAGGTCAGTATACTATTTTTCTGTTCGACGAAGCCAGAAAGCGGAAATTTTATTTAGCGCAGCGGCCACAAAGTTGGCGCTTTCTGGCCGGAGGACGGAAAATTATATTTAAATGTCAACACATTTGGATCTTCTTGGCAATATGAAATATGTTACTGGTAAAAGTTATTCTTATATACGTAGGTAAGTATAAGTTGGTAGCAATGAACCAGGCATGAACTTTAGAAATAAGGTAAATACACATAACTTTTAATCGGATTGATCAATTGAATTAAGTATGATTTTTTTGCGAATTGTTCCTTATTGAGGTACAATCTGGGAAAGATATACATCAAGATCTATTTGTATAGGTGTAACTTATAACTTGATGAGACAAAAAATATTTATTTTGATCTGGTTGTCAATTTATAAGTAAGTACGATGTTCATTTCATCAATTGTATTTGACTCCGATCGACACTGAACTGTTCGTGCGTCAATCAAACGTCATGTTTGTCGTGCTTCTCGTACATACGCTTTACCTAGCAGGTGATCTACCTCTCTCATTGTTGTCGTGAACTTGACAAAACTGCAATTGTTTCAATGAACATTGAAATGAGCACTTGACGTGTAAAATAATGACATGATGTCACTGTTACATAATTAATGACGTCGGTAATTAAGGAGACACCTCGCTGTCGCGGCGACATACCTGTGTATTGTTCCTAGCTCCCACACTGTCAAGTTTATGGCCGAAAGTGATGCTCGATTGTTTTGTTTTACGCGGTACCTGCGTTTTTCTTTATGTACAGTGGACAGAAACCATATCACATAGTAACATCCTATTATTAACATTACAACCGCGAAAGTTTGTAAGAATGTATGGATATCTGGATACATACTTTTTCACGCAAAAACTACTGAATGGATTTTGACAAAACTTTACAAAGATATAGCTAACAGCATAGGATATCCCTACTAATATTATAAATGTGAAAGTAACTCTGTCTGTCTGTCTGTTTGTCTGTTACGCTTTCACGCTGAAACTACTGGATCGATTTAAATGAAATTTGGTACAGAGATAGTCTGGAGCCTGAGAAAGGACATAGGCCTAGAGTAGGTAGAGAGTAGTATAGACTTTTTAACCGACTGCAACAAAGGAGAAGTTCCACGCGGACGAAGTCGCGGGCAGAAGCTAGTATTTTATAACGATATTGTGTAAACTCATCGTGCGCAGACAATTTTGCGGGCTGAAGCTAGTCAATTATATATTACCTACTCGTTTTACTAATAAATTAAGCTATTTGAAAGTGCACGCGCATGATTAAACTTTTTCGGAAGTTATGGGTAGTAGGTAACTTAATTCAGTTAACCACCTACGCACCCGGCTAAGTAGGTACCTATAGTGTCTTTTTATCTTTAGACATACCTACCTAATTGTTCCTGGTATTAATCATAATCATCGGGTCACCTAAGGATCCATCCGCATTTCCCAGATTACAGCCATCATCGTCAGGTCTCAGGACCTTGTGCAGGGTTGCCGTTACAGCACTGTGTAGCTTTAAAGATCGTCCATTATACGAGCAGAAGTCCGGCATACTAGAAGACCGTAAGTTCTAGAGGACATCATTCGACTAAAAGGTTAACGTGCTTTAATTTACCTAGAGGTAGGTGTGTTTCTTTTATACAAGACAGTTGTATCTGATGGTTTTGCGCTGACAAATCGTCCGGAAGATAAGAATGAGGTCGTTACCTCTACTGGCTAAAGGTATGTCATAGTGTGGGTTTCGCAAGACGTCAGCAAATGCGCGTGAGTGACATAACATCGGATTACTGTTTGTATTAAAAATACTTACTCATCATTTTGGATACGGGTGCAACTGTCTGTAACAGGTTTTTAGAGAGGAAATCGTTTAGGTAGTATCAATTTGGCATTCAGTTAAATAATGTTAGACCGCATTAAGCTCTAACCCAAATCGAAATTATTTATTACCTAGTAGATTAATATATACTTTTGAACCCCCGATGAAAGAACAGGAGTGTTATAAGTTTGACGTGAATGTGTGTCTGTCTGTAACTCGTGAAGTTAGAAATAAAAAATATTGTTTTATTTCGTTATAGAAATATTAATTAGGTACCTATAGGTTTTTAGTGTCACAAGTCAACAAGTTGTAGATAATTAAGTTTACTTGTATCGTTAATCAACTCGGTTTGCTCAGAATTAATTATGGTAGGTATAAATGGATTAAATCCGTAACAGTTAAATTATTCTCATAATTAATCTATTAGTTTCGCTCTGTGTAGTACCTACCTTCTGCAGAAGGAAAACATGTTCATAAAAATTACGTCTCAAAACATGAGTAGGTAATCATTCATAGACAAAATCACAGAATACTTACCAACGCACAAGTCACTAAAGTACTTAACCATAAATAAAGCAACGAAACAATCAGTTCAAACCTTCTCAGGTCACGTACAAATTTATCCGTCATCCATCTTCCTCAGCCCAAATTGCCCGGTGACAGGAGATGTGAGATTAGCCTCCTGGAATATTTGATCATCTGCAAATGTTGGCACATACTCGTATGTGTAGTACTATCTATAGGTAAACGTATATTTATGTGATCCTTATTGCCATGGGATAAGGTTTAAAAATTATAACTTCTACACTTTGTTTTCGTGTGAACTTAAAAAATCGCGATGGATCGACAGATAGCTCACATACGCTCATTCGCCGATAACGAAAACGTCGAGTCGGTATTCTAACAAAGGCACTTTTTCTTTTGTCCGTCGTGTTATTTCAACTTTGTGATAGATATTCAAACATATATTTTTATTTCATTAAAGTACCAACACAAGTAAAAATGTGAATTGCCTAAGTATTCTTGAGAAAAATTGTATAAGGTAATTTCATTATTTCGTGAGTCGCTGCCACCACTAACAGTAAGAATTGGTAAATTTTGCATAGGTAATTATCTCATAATGCTGAGTCGTAATTACCAAAATACCCAAAGTGGCATTGTACACACATTTCAACCCTCGAGTTTATATCAAGAACATATAGATGGCGCTGACTAACGCCATCTATGCTAAATTACTGAAACTATTCAACAAGTACCGCTATTCATCAACAGATGACGCCAGTATGAAGTAAATAAAACAGCTAAAATGCAAATTGTATAATAAGTGAATAATTATAAATTACAGCGACTAGTTACCGTTGAGATCAATATAGTGTTCATAAATTACTTATTCTTATCAGAAAGCGATTTGTATTTTTTGTAGAGCAATACAACTAATAATGTGTTTACAATGTAGGTGGCAACGCAAACAATGCAAAGATCATGAAGGACGAATATTAACAGGTATGCTAAATAAATGCAAGATGCGATTGACGTCAGTCCGAGTAGTAGCTGAAGCCGTATCACCAACATGCTGTCGTATGTTGCTGAAAAAAAAACTTTAGCTCAATACATAATTTCTTTATAACTTTTCCTTACCTAACTAAATAATAACTACTTACCTAATGGATCCTGGAATATAGAACATAGAATTCCTTACCTCTAAATAATAGAAATTTATTGGTAGGTAATATAACTAATATAAGAACTTATATTTTAGCATATGCTAGTTACTAAGTAGGTAGGTTACTACGCAAATATTGAAATGTCCTATATGTACATATCTATAACTAATTGTCGTCAATGCCCCGTTTAAACAAACATTGCAACAAAAATGACTAAATCGTTCCCTCTCAAATGTAAACTGCAACTATGCAAATATGACCAGAGATCACGAGACCCGATCAGTGGTTTAACAAAACCATAAATCCCAAATGCAAATCCCAGTCGTGGTAAACCGTAAAAAGCTATAAATCATTATTTGCAAACGTAAGACTTCTCACTTCCCAGACGTTAGGTGCAAATTGCTGGCTATTACGTTAACAGTTAGGCACGACTCGTGAGCTACCAAATAAGCGTAAAGTAAGCAGCTTTCGTAATATTTTTCTCAGGGAACAGTCACGACTAACCGCGAGCCGTAATACTAGTCGCAGACGCATCGCGAATGTACCTAATAACCATAGACATGGAATAAAACAAGACCCAAAGTCGCCGGAGATACGTCATTTTAGCAAAACCAGTTTTTTTATTGGTAAGTAGGTGGTCCAGGATGCTGCAGTAACGTGTTAAACTCATGCGTAGGTACTATTCGTTAGCTTTAAAGTTTAGATTGCATAGACCTATTAGGCAGGTAGACTACTACCTGTAAGCCAACACACGATCTGAAGGCGGAGATAAACATGACGTTAATGACTGCTGGAAAGTAACATACTAACACTCGTGTAAAATCGCTTAACCTACAATAAAATCTTTAATTTTATTTTCGGTCAAATGAAATTCCAGCGTGAGTAAATGGCGTGCCAAATAACCTTTTCAAAAGCAACGACTGTCGCCAACAATAAAATAAATTTACGACTGTGGAAATGAACTTACACAAGATAATCATTAAGCAGTAAAAAATCACTCCATAAATACAGTTCGGTATCTCCAGTGGGGACTCTTTGGGCACCAATCCAAATCCTTTCGAAAACCTAAAAAGAGAAACAACATTAAGCGCTTGCACAATCTATGTTGACGTTTAACATCGAAGGAATGATAATGAATCACAAATCCCTTCAATCAAACCGCGTATTCCGATGAAAATAGACAGATTCCCATAATAATCGTGATAAGTAATGATAGACACAAAAGGGGGATGTAAATTGGTGACGAAAATTGTGCGCACCCCATCCATTGAGTTATGCTCCATTGAAAGGGCTTTCAAAATCCCTTCCCCTTTTGTAACTGTTTGATGATCCGCAAGTTGGAAAATAATTTATGGAAACGTTTTTTCATTTGATTATGGCGGCATTTTTGGTGGAAGGAGGATGTAAATTTCCAAATATCATTGTTATTAAATAACTGTGTACTTGGATATTACAATGATGTGGCGCTTTAACATGCTGTATCGAATTTTAAACTACATCTTGATACTTAGGTATCTAATATAAAGCAATATGTAAAAATATGACATAAAGGAAAATTTTATTGCCATGCACTCTGTGAATTTGGCAGCTAATTCAGACTTGCTATATATACTTAAAGAAAATTAACCTACTGCTCGATCATATACTAAATGTTACTACTTAATCGTAATTCTAAATATAGCAGGTACTAAAGGCTTATCACTGGACTTAATACTTAACAAAGTGCGAAGCACTTTTAAGAGGACCAAGCCAACACAATGGTGACATGGCAGATCTCTCGCCTACAAATTTTTCACCGATTAAGCCATTTTTTTACACAAATATATCGTCATAGCTATTTTAGGTAGGTAGGTACTAGACATATTATGTTAAGTTTCAAGCAACTCACTCTGACGTAAGCACCTTGGTGCAGCTGACAGCCTCGGCGATATCACAAAGGGCCTTATATCCTGGATGGGCTTCGGCAGCCATTTCCACGTACAGTGCATACGTGGATACTAACACACCGATAATACTGATCGCTATGGTGGCACGGTTTAAACCTCTTGTGTCCATTGTACTAGTTTGTTCTTCTGGAAAGATATGGAACAGATACAAGACTTATCTAGTTATAGTCAGTAGAGTATCTAGTAGAGAGACGATATGCGTTATTTGCAATAATTTTCTATTCATTTCAATTTTCTATCAGTTAACTTAAAGTAATATGTCAAATGGTTTAGATGTTCCCCATAACCCTATTAGAATTGTGAAAAAGGGGGGAAAAGTTGGTATCAAATATTTAAGTTTTTTTCAATGTACCTACTACCTACTTTGTTTTTGTTTTAATGTAACGTCAATTTATTGTCCTAATGTTATAAATAATCATAATATAAATAATCTATCAGAGCGTGATCAAACACTTAAGTCAAGTCATTTATTAATAGTTTGATTAAATGTCTTGACATTAACATATTTTACCATATTAAAATATGTTAATTTAAAGTCGGTTTACCGTTACGGTAAATTTAACAGCTTTATCGGTATATTTACACAACAGATTATGTATAAAAGATTACAAATTAAATTTTAAAACCAATTCACACGATCTCTTGTACATTTCTTATCGAAAGGGGAACGGTGTCGTATGAAACGAAATAAAAAGTCATTTAGTCAGACTGTGAGCCCTCGGGGCTTTTCGTAATGTGACCCTTCGTGTGTACAAGGCATTATGTTCGCCGACGGAATAAAAATATTAAAAAAACAAACAAGACTGCCAGTACTGTTTATTAAAAGCGTTTTTTCTTCAAGTAGGTACGTAGATTAAAAAAATTATAAAACAATTAATACTTATGTGTACAAATACGTAAGCGTTATTATAATATAATTTATAGTATAATTTAAGTTGATAAATATTATATAGGTAGGTACCTACCTAGGTACTTAGATTTTTCCTAACTATTGTTCAATTCGCTAATTAAAAGTAATTGGGATATGTGATTGTAAATTAAACTTTTAGTACTTAAGTATGTAGGTACCTATAATGAAAAATAACGATAGGTACCTAAAACACTTCTTAGGTACCTACCTACTTAATTGAATCATAAGAACCTACAAAATATAATAATAAGTACTTACTTCTTACCTAAATGCAGCAGTACGTACGTTAGTGTTATATAACAAATATAAATTTGTTATTATCACTTAAGTAATTACAAAATGGAGACACTGATTAACTTTAAGACACACGCTACCTTGACGGTATCTCGCATCAAACTGATATCGAGCTTAATAATACACAATTACATGCGCGTCGGGAGTCGAGATTAAGTCATACAATCCACTACTGATTTAATTATCGCATAGGTTAAGTAATTAAAGTCGGTAGTAATCCCTCATAATCTTATCACATCCAATCAACAAAAAAGTCAATAAGTTAATAAGTACGTCATAAGACTTGTAAACCTCACAAGTCAATAAGTAGGTACACGTGGGAAGATCCTATCTACCTAATTAGTTAGTTGCCTACTTAAATATAATTTAATGCTGTCCGCCCCGACTTCGCACGGATCATCTTTTTTATAGCTTACTAGCTTCTGCCCGCGACTTCGTCCGCGCGGAACTCCTCCTTTTTTTGAAGTCGGTTAAAAAGTAGCCTATGTCCTTTCTCAGGCTCCAGACTTTCTTTGTACTTACCAAATTTCATTTAAATCGGTCCAGTAGTTTTAGCGTGAAAGCGTAACAGACAGACAGATTTACTTTCGCATTTATAATATTAGTTAGGATGTCACTCATGAATAGTGTAGCTTCCCAACACTGAAAGAATTTTGAAATCGGTCCGTTCTGGAGCCTATTCAATCCAAACAAACAAACAAACAAACTCTTGAGCTTTATAATATTAGTATAGATTAGTACTTATACACATAGCTGGATAGGTACCTACCTATATAAGTAGGTAATCTATATCTATACTAATATTATAAAGCTGAAGAGTTTGTTTGTTTGTTTGTTTGTTTGTTTGAACGCGCTAATCTCAGGAACTACTGGTTCGAATTGAAAAAATATTTTTTTGTTGGATAGACCATTTATCGAGGAAGGTTTTAGGCTATATAACATCACGCTGCGACCAATAGGAGCGAAGAAACAGTGGAAAATATGAAGCCTTATGAAGAAGTGACAGAAGACTTTGACAGATCTTTGACGAAACAATCGGACGGGCAGGACAACGTCTGCCGGGGCCGCTAATAAATAATAATCACGCCTCTTTTCCATAGGAATCCTCTTTCGCTTCATTGACTCTAATTCAATTTCTCTAATATTATGATTTGGTCCAGGAACTTCATCTAATAAGTGTGAATGATGAATGATTAGAGTTACACGAACGAATAGAAACTAGACTAGGTATATTTGGTAGGTAAATAAAAAATAGGTACCTACCTACTACAAAAATAATTTTATGAATGCAAGTGTGATGATTTATTTATAAAACTCAATTCACTTATGGTAGGTAAGTACTTATCTACCTACAATTAAGCCAAATAGAATCAAAATATTATACCTAATTACTCAAATAATGCCTAGGACCTACTCCAGATAACGCATTAAGTATGGTTTTATCAATTTGCGAAATAGCACTAAGTAGTACCTACCTAGCAAGGTACATTTTGATACACACAAAACACATAAACTCTTTTTCCAGCGTAGATTTATCATCACCTATAGGTAGGGTTGCCAACTTTTATTAGAAGAAATAGAGTATATCTGGTTTCAAAAGAGGTAAATAAAGAGTACAGACTTATAAAAAAAGAGTATTTTTTATTTTAGATTTTTAAAAATGTATTTTTTGGTACTTCTTGCGGTTTCTAATAGTTTTTCCTGTTTTTTAAAGCATAAGCGCCTAAGCATCCTCAATCTAAGTTTGAATAAACCAAGAGCTCATTTCTTATTAAATTGAAGATGCCCTGTTCTGATAATGGATGTTCATAATATTGCATGACAGGCATTAGTATAATAACAATTGAGCAAAAAAGAGTATTTTAGCATACTCTATTAGTGTTCCAGATTATAGAGTACACCTACATGATATAGAGTACAATACTCTATTTTAGAGTACGGTTGGCAACCCTACCTATAGGTACACTGTTTGCTACTACGCCTAAAGTATAGGTAGGTAGATAGGTAGGGATCAGAAATAATCAAATCGAGTAAAATGCTTTTGGATTGTCGATGTGTTAACATGCTGTTTAAATTAACAGATTCAACGGCTCGGAATGATGAAAATCTACATAATAATATCTATTCAAAGAACTACCCAATTACACAAATACATAAGAATACAAGAATCAAGTACATTCCCTGTTTGAAAAATGTTTTAAAAGTAGCATAGCATAATTATGGAAGGTAGGTACCTAGCTAAGAGAGTAGGTTTTCGAAAATTGCGCCATTTCAATTTAAAATTATTCAATTTACTTACTTTAAATATTTTTAAACCTACCTATTATACCTATTACTTAGGTATATATGTAATTTGAAACTCATTTAATTTCAACGAGATCGGGTAATATGTAGTTTCGTATTGTTTAAGCTAATATACCTACCAGGTAGGTACATTAAATAGTTCTTATCTATTAGCTCAAACTGCAAACGTATTAACTCAATAGGTACTCAATACTCAATTATTTATTTGCATTCTATAAATAATAGTTTTACAAATAGTATTAAGTACTAATATTACTATATACTTATAGGTAGACCCTATTAGCTAAAATATTGCTAAAATCGTAACTTAAAAAAAGTTGTTAAAGTCGATTGATAAGAAATTCAAACAAAAATAGAATCAATATCATATACTTAAGTAGGTGTTATGGGAACTGTCCAATTAGGTTTCCATGAGTTCCATTATGTAGGTAAGTATAAATATATTAAATAGTAGTATCCATTATTCATTTTAACCATAAATATTTTTTTTTATATTTAACTCGTACTTACAATTATTATTTTCTTACTTAACTAATTTTAAAAAACTATACAAAAATGTTCTCTCATAAATCGACTCAAATGATAAATAAACGTCAACTTTTTGTGTGGTCTTAATTTACTGACGTGATGTTGCCATTTCAAAATGTCCATAAACATAAGGCAAAATGCTGATAATATCGTTAATTTACATTCATTTTATTCATCCACGTGACATATATTTACAGACCAAAGCATAAAGACTTTATAATAACACGAACAGATTGTAGAAAGTAGTGCTAAAAGCATCTACTCGAACGTATCGGTTACCAGTTGAGATAGAAAGAGAAAACTACGCAAGTCAAAAGAGTACATCCGTGCCGCTCGCCACATTGCCATAGACGCCCATTCTGAATGTTGATATTTATTGTGTTGGTATCCCTGCTTTAGTTCACCATCGCGACCGCGACGTAGCGTTGGCGTCGTGCAACACCTTTCATTGTATTGACTATTGACTGATTCTCAACATAGAGAATAATGTATAAACTTAATTTATCGTATTATTATCTTAGTTCTTGTTAAATTATGTAGTTATATACCTTAGTTTAAGTGTAATAATGTCTCCCTTTACATAAATGTGAAAGAAGACAGCCCGTCGAGTGCTACGCGGCCATTTTACTTGCAATGCGGCAACGGTGTACGATCCGCCATTGGAAACGGCCAGTGTCTTTCTCTGAGTGCAAGATTTGTATTTTGTTGAATACAGCCTAAAACGACGGATAACCATGAGTGATACTAGTGCAGTGCGGATTTTAGTGTAGTGAAACACGGTGGTCGGGTGATTCGAATAATGTGCGAACGATGGAAAACGAAGTGAAGCAGCGCAATCAGAGAAATAGGCGAAGGGAACGGGCACAGCGCATGCAAGCACAGCGAGAGAGTAAAGTTAAGGATGGGGACAGCGGCGAGGACGAGTCTCCGGCAAGAGAGAAGCCGCCTCGTCCTCCGACCAGGAGAAAAAAGTCGCGGGAGCCACTGGGAGAGGAGGACATCATCGATGGTTTCGCCATAATGGCATTTCGCACCTATGAAGATCTAGAGGTAAGTACTACCTGTTTAATATTTACCGCAAAGCCACTCTAAGAAGAACCTATAATAATATCTTGGATGTATTGTTGTTGCTTACCGATTACCTTGTCAATATGGCTTGCCCATTCTTTCTAAACATGCAAGTGCCTATTAGAACATGCCTCAATGCCCGCAATATTAGTTACGACCGTCTAGTGGTCAATTTTATTGTAGACAGTAAATACAAAGTTACATTCTTTTCCTACATATAAGCTATAACCTATAAACCGTGCTTTATCACGATTGTAACACTTATTTTTTTAAGTACCTATTTAACATGAGTATTAACTATCGCTGACTATTACAAAAAACTGTTTTATAGTTTGCAAATTGGATGTAATAATTCGATTTAAAATTCTCATTATAAAAACAGCGCCTCGTAATCGCTTTGGTCGTCGTCGCCTCGGAAGTGCATTGACCTATTGAATGAACCCTAGTGTAAACGAAAGATCAGTTGTAATTTAAGTGAAATTTATATATGCCAAGTAAGGTTATAGGTACACAATCTTATTAAAAAAATGTGGATATTATTTGTATGTATAATATATTGAAGGGTATAATAGTGTGTTGTGCATGAGCAGCTGACGACCGGATCTCGTAGGCGCGGGGAACGATCTCGACCGGAGCGCGGCGCTCGCAGTCGAGGTGCACCCGTGGTCTCCCACAAAGTGTAAATTTGGTCTAAGTGGCTTTCGCTCGTTTGTGCTCATTTATCGCGCCGTCCTCAAATGGCAATATGTTGAATAGGTATGTAAGTCTCGTACGTGCACAATAAAACTACATTCTGCGCTATCGTTTTAAATTATGGCGACAGGCTTGCCGTTTGTGGCTCGGTGAAGCGGCGCTCGCGTATGTTAAAGGCTTGAACAGGTTCCTTTGCTCCTATTTAATTCACCACATGCGGTGTGCAACGCTTATGCAATTTCTGCTTACAATGGTCGTAAGTTAATTGTTAACGTGAAACAGGTTCTTTTTTACAAATTACAGTAGCAAATCGGCCAACATATGGCCAAACAAAGGTGAAGTGTTTTTTTTCCGGTTTAAACGCATCCTTTCTCTATTTGAATCGCTTTCGAAAGTCAACCTGTTAAAAACAAAATTAATAGGTAGGTACCTATAGCTATGTAACGCAAATATAACAAAGTAGAGTACCTACTTACAAAAGTGAAAACTCTTTGTGTGGGTACTAATTTTAAACATAATTGAATCTTGTATGCCCTTGATTAGAAATCACGCAGGTAGGTATGTATGTAGGTATCTATCTATATCTAAGTATTAAAATACCTAATTTATAATTAGCCTACGACTAGAACAGCGTTGAAAGTAGGTAGGTACCCATTTAGAACGAGGTCTAAAAGTTACTTTACAGATACAGATTTTATATAGATACATAGTAGTAAAGTACCTACCTACACTTAACAACTTAAATTATGACTGGTTATTTTTATTATCTTCAATTATTCTTCATCTTTCGAAAGAAAAATCTTAGGTAGGTACCTACCTACCTATCTCTTTTTTTAACGAACTTGGCGCTTGGGTATTTTAAATTAAATTATTAATTAATTCAAAGGGACCATACCGAACCCAACAATCATTGTTTAAAATGAAGTACCCACCACTACATAAGGTTAATAAATAATACCTACCTACCTACCTACGTTAATTATTAAATCAAGCGAAAATCTTGCTGTTTTTGTCGTACCTACCTACCTACCACAATTACGTTAATCAATATTCGCAATTCGCCGAGGACGTACCTAGGTAATAAGTACCTGTCTAGACTTTTTTAGTATGTACCTATTTAAGTAGGTATTGGTGCAATGGATACCTTATAAAAACTGGTTTACCAAAATACCTACAGACCTAGGTAGGTATGACGTGATGCCATGACGAAACTTTAGAAAGATGATTGCACAACTCTACCCAGAAACTCAGGTAAGCATTTGTGCTGACCTAATTATGTATATCTTTAAATAGGTAGTAGGTAGGTACTTACATACAGGACGTAAACACATTCCAGTTTTATTTACGCGTTTAATAATCAGTACCTACCTACCTAATCGGTGTCATATTTTTTAAATATTTCGTAGGTTTGATTATCTATATCATCATAATATAGGTAGGTAGGTATACTCCGTACCTACCTAAATGAAAAAAAATACCCACCTACCAAAATCTCGGAGCATTTAGTTTTATACCTATTAAGTGTGTATTTGTTTGTTTTTTCTATATTTTATTATTCTAAGTTAAGATTGGTTGACTATTACTGTGTGATGGGTCCTTTAAAACTTTAAATAAATTAAACGCCATTGCCGGTCTCATGTCGCTATTTTGTTCGCAAAATTTACAATATTGTTTTCCCACGTGGTCAATGATCTTCGTCTTGGTGAGAATCCGATAAAAAACACTAAAGATAGATGCCTACATCATTTATAAATACCAGATAAATTAAAACATTAGGCAGGCAATTGATTTTGATTTCAGATGTCCAATTATCGACGATCGACGCAATTTGTTTTTACTGGCCATTAATTGACCTGCTGTTTCGTTATGATCATTTTAATTAATAATCAGTCTATCGTGCCTGTCAAAATTTCTAGGCCGCATAATGCTGCTTTTTTTCACGCAAATATCAAAACCAGTATCAGACAATTGCTTAATTTGCGTTAAAACAGCGACATTCCTCAAAGGAAACACAAGAAAGACATGTTGCGAACTAATTTGAAAACTTTGGCATGACCCGTCTAAGCTACCTGATAGCGGTCGACGAAGTTGAACGTGGCATGAAGAAGTTACGCGAGCGTGAAATATTGTAGACATCGGATTTTGGCGGGCGAGCTTACGATCCATTTCCTTCTTCTTACAGTGTTTTATCTTGTTGTGAATGTGGATTTCAGTCTTTTGTTACAAATTTATTTATACTCATTTTTCTATCTTAATTTAAAATCGTGCATTAGGTATCCTACGTAGGCTTCTAATATAACTAGATTTTATTATTTTCTAAATAGAAGTAAATTATCTTTTCAATAAAGGCAGATAGGTACATTATATATATATATATATATATATATATATATATATATATATATATATATATATATATATATATATATATATATATATATATATATATATATATATATATATATTATATATATATATATATCAATAACTCGTTAAATCTAGAGCAACAGTACCAAACAAATGACCCAATTCATTCAAATCTTATTTATATTCTTGTCGGATGCCGAACCCATAAATCACTGGAATAAGAAACCTAATACCTGTAAAAGCCGCAGCAATATACTCCGTGAGACACGTGTTTGATGCACTCTGGCTGCGTGTGCTTATACAAAATCAATATCAGCCGCTTTAGAAGACGAGCCGCGACGGCAGGGACCGAGTGTCTCGGCGCCCCTAGACACCCCTATGACCCATCCCCTCCTAGTTATTCCCTAGAGCTCAATGTTAGCACTTTTTGACATAATACTTACCTGGGTAAAGTTTAAACCGCTTCGTTTCGCTTTTATTGCCACTCGTGTTGCTTCTTCAAATTTCTGCGCGCTTACCGTCTCTCGGCGCTGAGTTAACTTGTGTTACCTGTTTCTGTATGGTAGGTACCTACTACTACTTAAGTTATGATGTTCGCTATTCATAAATATAATTCAGTTTGTATTATAACCCTAAATAGATCTCACAATGGTCGCAATATTCCTACCACTTCTTAACCCTTATATGGTAATTATAGAAAACCTTTTTAAAGTATCGTGTATTAGTATACATAATACCTACCTTCGATTGGTATATTCTGTTATTATAATTACTTATCTATCTATATAGACAATATGAAGTGTAATGAGACGAATAGTGCTATAATATAGGTACCTACTTAACAATTGTGGCACTATTGATAATTCGAATTTGTAACTGTAAACTAGGTTAAGTACTTATCTAGGTAGTGTAATTTTATGCTCTAGATTTCATGCTTTACTAGCTATGTCCCTTAGTTTCACCTGCGTGGGTTCAATTATCTCATCGTATCCTGATACGAATAAAGATAACCTATGTTCTTTTCCAAGGTCCCATTTAGATCCTACACACAAAAAAACAAATTTTATATTAGTAAGGAAAGTACTGTAGTTCTTTCTAATAGGTACCTAAGAATGACATTGCCATACGAGGAGTAGTATTGTTTGGTAAAGGGTATATCTTCCCTTCATTAAATCCCCAAAAGAACGTTACCAGACGTTTTAACATGAAAAGGATATCGTATCATCCTCATTTCAATGGCAAATGTATTACATACTCGAGGCACTCTTTTTAAGATGTGCCAAGTGGCAAGAATCGCGATGATGTTGAAGTGAGGCGCCTACGTCAGGGGATGTAGTGGGGCGCGGTGTATCTCGACGATCTGACCGCCAGCCGATAAGTTTGTACACCCTCTCGCCGGCTCTCGACCATCGCGATCTAATAGTCGACGAGTACTCACTAAAGCCAATGTGAACTTGTCCGCACTTCTCTACCTCAAGTAGGCACTCGACACCCTCTTATCGCGCTTCACGTTTAATGCGTAACTAACTAGTACGAACAGTAAATAAATTCCGATTACAATAAAATTGGAAACAATAAGAAAAAGTATTTTCGATAAGGTATATCGGTACCTGTAAGTAGCGGAGCTGTAACATTTGTTTTTTTTTTATTATAGATTAATATCAAGACAATTTAACAACATTGTTGACAGAAATACAATTTTATTATTTTGTTTCTCGACAGTAGAGCTCAAGTAGCGCAAGTAGCGACAAAATGCCATTTCGTTCTCAAAACGTCAACATAATATCAATTTTATACCTACGCGAGTTAAATCCACTACAGTTGTTTTATACCAATTACATTGTTGACAAATCGTTCTCGAGTTGAAGACGTTGACATCTCTCATGACTGCGACAGTAATAGCCCATATGACGTATTGTGCTACAACGTTGAGATTTACGTGATTCTGACACTTGGCCTCCAGTTGACGGACGGTTTGTTGCCATAGACACTAAAGCTTGTTAGTAGTAACGCAGGTAACGTTGAAATTAGACCAATGTGGACTACTTCTGAACATTATTAGGTGTTATTAGCATTACGTTCTTCGTTATAGCTAAATTTTTTGTCCAGGCTACAAATATTTACAAAGAATTAGCACGACTCCACGGCTAGTGATAGTTTCAGACTTTCAATATTCTTGGTAAATTTGGGATAAACATATAAATTTAATATTAACTTTGATATTGTTTATTAAGTAATAAACAATAACAAAGTTGGATTGATGTGACATTTTACGGTAAAATATTTAGTTGGTAGTTATTATGCCTATAACATTAATAATATAGGTATACACACATTATTAAAATATAGCAGTGTTCTTTAATTTGATAAGAGTGCTTTATTACGATGACCTATTTTTTTTTTCGTTCTTATCATTAAAGCATATTTTTAGCTTAATTAAAGATCCAAACCTAGAATACCTACAATTCCTTTGATAAAATGTTTATATATTTGATTAATCTAGTCTGATTTTACCTATATTATATTAATACCTATTTTGATTATTTCAAAACCAAATAAAAAAATAATGGTAATTACAGTATTATAAAAGTTAAGATGTTACCTAAACAAAAGTAAGAATAAACATTGAGATGAAAATAGACATCAAAGTAAGATTTCCTGTCAAAGTTCCATTTTAGTTTATATAACATTTTTAAAAGTATCGCTAGAATATATGATACAGAATATGAATATAACCCTATTGTCATTGCAATATTTTCTTACAGTGGATTGAAAGGTAGCATTTCTGCAAATGTCATTGTGTATTATTAAGCTGTCCATAATGTGTGTCCATAATCATTTCGTCATTTGTAGATTCGCTCATGACGTTGCAACGTGTTGTCAACGATCATTATAACTGGAATTAAGTACTTTATCGAGCGAAGACATCGGAAATTGTTCAATTATCGTACGTGTGTGTGTGTTAAGAATGAATTCGACGTAGGTAATATACGTAAACAAAGATAATATCTATGATAAAAAATATACAGTGGAGTCGTGACCGCTACGTGTGATGTCATACGTTATTGTTGACACAGTGATTTAGATATTCAGGCATTACCACCTGCTGATTGCTGTGAATTATTTATTTACCGATCTTCATAAGGACATAGCTAAGATAAGTAAGAACATAGGTAGTAGAACAATAAGGTAGAAAACTTATATTTAGCTACTTTAAAAATTATTTATCATTAAACGCTGGTTTATAGTTGACTTTTTGATTAAGATACCTAAAAAAATCGGACAGTTGCTGGATGTTACATCGAAAAGTGCCTTTAGAAAACCATAATTATAAAATCTCATTGTGTAACATCATGTAACATTTCAAAGTTTTATGTGCAATAAACTAATATATTATGTTATCATATCAATTCAAATCGGAATCCGATTAACAGATAGTTCTATTAATCTAATTTCGTAACAACTGAACTGCTGGCTCGATTTTGATAAATAAATAATGACATGGTGTTCATGAAGCGACGTTTCATCTAAATGTCTAATGAATTTGTTATATTATTCCATCAGTATTCTCGCTGCGAACCTCACCCAAGGGACGGTATAAGAATAAGAATTTTAAATAGCGACCTCATTTTACGATCGTTGCAAGCAAAGTAGTTAATTCTCGGTTCGAGTTATTGCCACTACTTATGCGTTTATTAGTCACGATTATTCAAATACATAATTAAATGTTAAACGTGAGCTGAACAGATTTGGTTATTCCTGTCTGGAAATTTATTAGTTGAAATTGTTACTTGGTATTAAATGTAGTAAGATTATTAGACACATATAAATTACGAATATTATGGAATTCTATCGTACCTACCTACTGTTTCATAAAAGGTACCAGGCAGGTACCTATCTACCTCACTGAGCTCTCAGCAGTTCAGCTTATTTCCATTGTTATCATTTTATTGTGTTTTTTTCTGTGGTCGAATAATATCAGGGTGAAGTAGGTAGTATAATATATAGAGGTAGTTAGTTACTAAGTACGTATAGGATTACCATGGTATTATAATATGTTCGGTATAATTATAAGTTAAATCCAATTTTCTTATAACACGACTCCCGTAATAATATGAAGAATGATATGAATTATTTTAATTATACGCCTTAATTCCGTAAGAAATGCAAGTTGTCAATGTTGTTTAAAAAATTAGAGGCACGTGTCTCGAATATCAAAATTTTGATTGTACAGCAAATTATTTAATTGTTCCCGACCACGGTCTGCTCAAAAGTTAGATCGCTGTCGCTGTGTAAGCGAAGGGGGTGGCGTGTCGGGCGGGGTGAGCTGGTGCCGGCTGGGGGTGAGACTCGGCGACACGCGACGATGCGGCCGCGACAGCCGTTTACAAACATTTCGATACGTCCCTCATATTTGTTTCCACGCGCTACTACTTTCCCTCCCTCAATTACCTCGCTTTTCGGATTTATCGTGGGAAAATTTACTTAATTGTTTGACTTGTTATGAATAACTCAACATCGTTATTATTTTGTGACTTGTTTTTACAGTAAATAGCGAAACACGACGGCTATTGTTTTGTTAACCGTTTATTTCTGTACTGAATTTTGTGTGGGTACCTGCCATTGGAAGTATTAAGTTCCTTTTAATGTTGTTACTATTTCTCTTTTGTTACGGTTTTTATATTACTTTTTCTGGCCGACTGCCGACAGATCTTGAGCTGTGGTATGTTTTTTTGTACCATCTCTTATCTTTTGTTGATAAAAAAACTTAAGCGCCTTGTAGGTGGTAGCTTATTTTTATTTAGGCTTACTATTGTATTTTAAATGTAGTACCTACAGCGGTATTCGGAATTATATTATCAATCACAATATAAATAGCAGCAATTACTTTTACTTACACAATTATACTACAGCAGATACCTATATGGATATTTCTTATATTCTGTAGTAATAAAGGATATCTACCTAATAATTACATTTCGGAAAAAGAAACTCTTAATAAATAGTGCTTTGTCTATGCTGTCAATATAAATCTTGTACAACAATAGCGTATAATCGTTGATTTAAACGAGGTTTATTAGGTAGGTATCTAATCCCCTGCGCGTTATCCCACGTTGCATGTCTGATGACTTAATTAATGATCCGCCAACCTGCAATTAATCATTATCCTTTGGCAAATTGAAGTTCGCGTCTGCGCCCGCGCCTTACTTTATGTTTAATTAAAATAATTGTAATAAATTACCAATGCAAAGTAAAATATTGATAACATCTAAAAATAAGTCTTATACGGAATATCTGCTGTTTATTTGTATTTTCAGATAATATGATTTAATATTCATGCTATCTTAGTCTGGGGGCACGAGTATTACATTACTTAAATAAAACGGTTTATGATAAATCTAAAATTATCTGTTGTATTTTTTGCATTGCCACTATTACGGTTTTATTAGTTACAAATATCAGTACCTAACTGGGCACCTGTTGAATCGACACTTAGCATCTGTTTCTCACGTTTTAACGGAACATAGAAAAAAATAGGACTATGAAGTTAAAGAACGCTTGACCGCGCCATAGTTGTCACCAAATTCGTCATGCGTCTTACAACCGTAACCGCAACGCTCTTCATATTATCGTCCAACCTCGCTCGAATGTTTTTTGTAATAACTAATTACCATGCAGCTACGTGCAGTCCCATTCCATCAATAAAACAAACCATTGGTCTTATACAGTCCTACTGTTAATGAACACTTCCTAAAGCCCATTAATAATTATGTAAAATGTTTTACGACCACGTAATACGATCCAATAACTCGAAATGATTTCCTCCGAGACCTATAAACATATGTTACTAATAGCATTAATTTATGTCAGTTAAGCTTTACATTATAAACGACTTCAACAAGCTATTATGAATTTATTTTCTTTGAATTGGTGGTATCGAAGCTGTCGTATTAGTGATTAATACGTCGGCGGCAAAGCAATTACGGCAAATGACCACTGCCGGCGAGGTGTAACCGCGTAGCGGCGTAGGCAGGTGATTACAATACGGCCCACTGAGTTATTGACCGATGTTAATTATTTGATAGCATCTTGTAAACAGTGTTGTGACGGTTTAACTACAAAATACATGCTCATTAATCTCATTATTTCTCGTTAATAATATCACGTTATTTATCGACACTGTTTACAATAAAGATCTCGAACGTTAAAAGGTAATTGTTGTCCTTTTTGTACGAGATACTAACAGACAATTTTTCACATAATGGACTCGAAATACGAGTAATGTTATGGTTCGGGGCATCTGGAATTAAGCTGCCTTTCCCACGGGGAACGCCGCCGCCGGCAGAAAAATAGCTCACCCGATTTCTGCGAATCCGTGATAACTTTTTTATGAGACTGAAATGAATTGTATAAAAATCTTTTGAGGAAGTCACATAAATTTCTCGAGAGAATTTTGCTTTCATCGCAATTCTGAAGAGATTTATTCCGTGTAAAATTAACTCCTGTGTTTTCTTTTCATATTTGTTATTGTATTGACTAGATTTTTATTGGGTTTACTTTGTTTTTTTAATTATAAAATTTGTTAACGAATTCCGTCCTTAATTAAATAATATATTTTTATCATTAAAGCTTAAAATGACTACACCGCAATAAACACATTTTGGAACGTGATGAAAGTTACATTTCATTTTCATGTGGTTAATAAAAAATAATGAAACGCATCCACAATTATAATGTAAAATGCTGTTGATTGTTATTATTTATTCACATGAGGCCGCGGTTGAGGCACGTGTCGCTTCACTCGCGGCACGAGCCACTTTTACACGAGACGATCCCTTCCCTAACTAATTCGAATTCGTGACATCACCAACACATCATTCAAATAGAGGGTTAAGGTTTACGAGTTCACTCTATTTCTGTTGGCACATTCTTTGAAACGAAGGTACCTGCTTTTACGTTATGAGAAACTCCGACAAAAGCATTCTTTTTGATGCTGAAACGCTCAGTAAATCTACTAAAAACGTCTCTAGATTTAAATCTCACTTGGGAAAAAAGGATGAAAGGGTAATTCAGGAAACAATTTACAGATAGATGCTTTAAATGTCTAACGGTGTTAAAAATTTTTGCGAAAATTTCACAAATATATCAGAATCCGTTACTGTTTTTATTACTAACGTAATATCAAGAGCGTTAACATCTGCCGACGAGCTCAGTTGTCGTGTCAATGGCAGGGACGTATCTTTTAATTGTTATGGTAATATCCCCACTCGTTTATCCCGGCTCCCGACTCCCTGCCCGGCGGCGCCCGGTACCCCGTCGATTTTAAAAGCCGGACATTTTTTGTGTTCATTAATGCAAAAGCGTGTCAGTAGGCACCCTCGTTTGTTCTACTCCCACGAAGATTGTTTTGTTTATGCGTTTTGATATGCAAGTTACCGAACGCGGCTCCATAATCTTTATATCAAATCATTATCGTAACTATGCTAGTAACTATTTATTGAGTAGATGATACTTAAAATACATACCACGATACTCTTGAGAGTCTTATCGGAATATCGATTTCCCTAAAAGGGCCGTAGTGCACTTGCGTTGATGGTTTGAAGTGCGGCTCTTACAAATACTCGTTACAATAATCTCACTTGTGTGCTATTTATAAAGGTTATTGTTTGTTAACAGGCTGCTGTAAAATGTGCTTCCTCACCTCGTACCAACTCGTTGTCAACCAAACCGCGTCTGCCGCTGGCAGCGCTACCTGGCGACGCGACTCGGAATCACCCGCCCAACGTCAACTCTCATGTAAGTTATAACATATACTATATGTTTTGTGTGACGTGCATGTATGTACATACTCACTTATAATTGTGAACGTAACACCTTACCTACTCCATTTTACGTCGTCAATACGTGCAGGCTCGTTATAAATTAAAGTCAATGAAGGGCTAAAACAAAAAGATCCTAATCTTGTCCGAGATTAAAACTCATCCTCTTTACTAAAGCGCGCTCTCGATTATGTATGAAGTCTCGATTCTCCATGAAAGGCGCATGCATATTTATAGCGGCGTGTAATGTAGTACTAACACAGTACTAACGATAGATTACGTCATATTAGTCGAGTCGACAGACGGGATCGGCTTACCGCTACGTATAAATTTGTTTTTCATTAATTGAGTTAAACGGTAGATGTCACAACTGGCAACGTATTTGCAGCTTACATTTACGTACATTTGTTATGAACGCGTACGTAACTGTTGCTGTGTGCTTTTCGGGCGTACGTGGCTGGAGTTAATGCGCTGGGTGATCTCACACGTCTAAATGCAGCGAGTCTAAATCCGTAGCCCATCGCTGCGCCTCTTCCGGGCTTTGCTTTCTCGCCAAACGCATAAAATGTATGCAAACTGCCACTCTACTTGTCAACGCGTCTCGGCTCATCTGTGAGCACGCTGCTAAACCAACAAGCGTGAAATGCGCACACTGTTTACTTATCTTTAACAGTTTACCAAACCATTAACCGCAATATTGAATTAAGACAAAAATAAACCCAACCCTTTATTTGAACGACAAATAAGCTTTGCATATGTGTACGTTTTAGCGAAACGGTTACGCGTATGAATGAGAAGTAGTATTATTATATTTGAATTATCTGATTTATTGGTTATCATATTATTATTTATTTATTTTATATTAATACCTTGCCGTTTAAAACGAAGCGCCTATTCAAATCAATGTACAAAAAATTAAAAACGGCTGAATATTGGATAGGCATATGTACTTAGCTATGTTGAGTTCAGTCTATAAAAATATTCTGTTCTCACGATTGCATGCAATCTAGACCGATTATTGTTTAAATTGATCTTTTATTTATATTTCAACCTTGTCCCCATTGCTAGGCAATTCATTAATACAGTTAGCATCTCAAGTCCTTCACATCGAATAAGTATTGCAGTATACACCTGTAACGTTTACTTGTTTGTCGTCTCTCTGTGGTTCAGGCTTGATTGCGGCAAAAGTACTTAGTGAGACGGAAGTAAATCACAATGCACTTAAATCTCGTAGAGGATGAAAGCTGGATGGGGCGGGATAGTCGGGACTCGGGAGTGCAGTCGACTCGATATTAAAATGCAGGAGCGTGGCTCGGCTCGTCGTGGAATGGCAAACTGTATATCCATTTTGTTTCCACTTTACTCGATAGTCTCGCTACGTCGATTGATCGCTTATCTAAACGAGACATCTACGTTATCCAATAAAATAATACTTTTAAGACTCATTGTTTTTCACAATTTATTCAATTCAATGGCGAACATTTATTTCAGACTGAATTTCTTAGTAGGTACTTGTTTCATTTATTCTTGTCTAATATATTTTTTATTAGCAGAAGTACCTAAAAATAAATAGTTCTGTTAATGTTAAACCATGAAATGTCATTTGTCTTATAATTATAAATAATAATTCGTAGTATTCGTACTTGAAGAACGTAAGTTGTTATGTCTTAAATACAATCTTTATAATTCTTTATTTTTTATTTATTTGCGTGTACAAATGCTCTATTTCTACTCTATAGGTTGACAGGTAGAAAATTCCATATGGATTTAATTCATCCTTTTGTACATTAAAGTTTTTGTTGAGCAATAAAGAATAAAAAATAAGAGTTGAACTTTAGAATAGGACAATCAAATAATAATAGCAAGTACCATTAATGGTTAAGATTATTCAATATTCAACTTTTAATGTCGTTTAAATAGAGTAAACATCGGTGAGACTCTGACAGATCAAGTTGGTAGTCATGCCACTGAACATTCAACGAAGCGATTAATTGAAAGCTATATTAAAACGGTTAGTTTAGCGTGAATTCTAATAAATTTCTACACAAGTTTAAAATTAAATTTAACACAGATAGATATCGGTTTATATGAACCGAGGTCTATTAGGTCGCGGAATTATTAATGGAGTTGTCTGCGAACCCATCAACCGCTGTTTGTTTAGTTTACACGTCATGGTCTGCCGCTGTGCTCTCAACCGTCAAACTTTGGTGTAATTTTTTAATAACTGCCCAAACGACGTAATCACTGTTATTATTTTTAAATGTTGGCATAGTTACGTTATTGTTGAGTAATTTCTTCCATGTGATCTATTTCTATGAATTGAAGTTGGTTGTAATATCGTTCAAATGATATTTTGCGTAAAACTCACATTTCACTTTAAACTTTCAAGCTTCATCTGTAAATAGTCGTATTATTACACGATTCAAACGAAAAGAGCAGATGGTAAAAGTCTTCCGGTTTAACCTCTGTGTGCTCCCTCGCGCATTTCGACAGTCCTCCACTAGATATGTCGCAATCTCATCCAATTTGCCTTCCGCCGCCCGTGCTGTTGCTCCAATAAAGTGGAAAATCTTGCTCTGCCGTCGAAAGAATACATTTTCCTCCCGTTTCAATATAAAACCACAATACTTCCACGTGGAGTAGATAACTACCTCCAAACAACCGCTATATAAATGTTTTGAAAATGAAATTAGTTTTGCATTATGGTTGACGTGTGTTATTATTAGTTTATAGATTATTTCTACACGCCATTCACGCTTAGTCGTTTTATGACCCGTGTAGAATTTCAGAGTGACGGTTTTCTTATCTCTGTAACAAATATATAAGACATTTACATTTATTTCAATACATTTTTAATACTACATAATGTCAAGAGCTTTTAAACAGAAACGTTTTAGCAGAAGTAAAACTCTGAGACATAAACGTGTTGAGAGGTGATGTCGTTTAGTTTTATTTGCGAACCGCATGCCTGCAGTTTACGGAGTGTATCGCGCCTTAACAACGTGAAGCGAGCGAGTAACGTCGGGCAGGGAATGAGCACGATGGTTTGGCACGCTCGCAGCGCGCCGCGTCGCGGCGGTGTCGGCTAATAGCTCTTCGCAGATTCAATTTGCCGTCGAATAGATAGCCTCCCGGTGCGCCGTACGCGATCATTAAGTTACGCCCTCGGCTCCGACGACGAGCCAGTAAAGATTCATTTTAAACACCAACCAAACCAACTGCTAACTTAATTTATTTCGCTCCTGAAATTGTTACTTAAAGTCTTATCGGAGCTTCAAGAATTTAAATGCGCGTTTATTATTTGGTATTACTTTTTTTAAGGCTCGTAACATATTAAAGGTGAACAAAGGTTCTTTGTCTAAATAAATTATTGCTGTGGTGAACATGAATTTATTGATCGTACCAACAGATGCGCGACCTTCTTGGGTTGTCTCCGAGAGGTCTGGCGTCTAGCCATAAGCGCCCTTGTCCCAACTGTTTCTGTCAAATGTTATTGCTTTCCTTTCATTTTATTATCTTTTTATTTCACGGTTAAAATTTAAGAATAAAAGGTAACCGAATTCTCAAATAGAAAATTGATCTACAACCTTTGAAGGTAAGGAAAGACCCTCTTTTGGATATCTGCTCCTTCTTTTGCGGACCTTATGCATAACGGAGGGCATATTAAAGCGCTACTTTACATAAATTTCAATCACAAAGCAACAACGAATTTATATATGCGAGTGCGGCGGAAATGTTACCTTTATGATTTATTGAAAAAACGATAAAATATTCATTAAGAATTAATTGTGTTTTATTCATTGCCTATAATGTCATACGCAGTTCACTGGAATTACTGGCATTTCGCAAAGTTATTACCATTATCATAGGTATAATTTATATATGAGACCTTTTGTTTCATTGGAAAAATTAATTCTACGGATTGGGGACATTGTCATTACTGTAAAATATTTTTTTTTTTTTTATTAAACGTCAATAATAATAGCTATAATATAATACATTTATCATTTATTAAATATGTTTACTATCTAGTGTAGTGATTAATTCCTTTAATATAATCAAATATTTCTTAAGGAACACAAATCACTTAATCAGTTCACATGTAATTTTTGTACACAAACATTATCACATTTAAAGACATTATTAAACAAAACCTTTTCTCTTGTAAATAAACCAGCAGTGTCTGTTAACTCAAGATAGCTTAGTATCACGTTGTCACTAGATAAACAGCTCGTTTGCCCGGATTTCTTTTCCCATTTTACGATGTAATGTTATTTTTGCTAAGAAGAATGAAATAGGGTGGGTGCCTTTGTGCTTTGATGTCAGTTTCGTATTATGTTTAGTTGAAAATGTACATTTTCCCATTTTTATAAAGAAGTTATAGTTGATGTAATGATCGCTAAACTATCTATAGTAGGTAATTATGTAACTATAAATTGTTATTTAATTACCTACTCGATATTCTAATTCAAGAACTTAATTGCGTACCGATAGGTGACAAAGACAAATCGGAAATAGAATTTAATTTGACATTCAACTGATGTGTGCTGACTGCAACCGAAATTATTGAGTGAACCCAGCAACGCAGTGAATATGTTAATTCAATCACAATACCATTCGTTGGGCTCGCCGCAGTATATTAAACTGAGAGCGGTCTGTCGCGAAATTCCATTTGGAAGCGCTTCAAGCTAACGCCGGTTGATGTCGGCGGCGAATCTGATTGATCCACTGTGATGGCTCGCATGGCTTACTAGTTTTGGCTCACACCCTCACATAGGGTTGCCAACTGTTTATTACACATTTTTATAAATCTCCAGCGCGAATTTTATAATATACTTAATTAAGTACATAGTACAGTTAATAAAATAATAGTATTAATTTGAATTAAACTTACGTATTTTGTTTTATTTGCTATAGTTGTTTTAATCCAATGTATAATAACCTCGAAGGCATCAGAAATTTAAATAATATTTTTAAAAAATATATAAAACGTAATTAAATAAAATACGCGAGTTAAATCCGTCTAAAGTTGTTTTAATCCAAGCAACAAAGATAGAATAAGTTAAAGGCATTTATCAACCGACGAAAAAAACGGAGGAGGTTCTCAATTCGACGCGTATATTTTTTTTTTTTTTTTTTTTTTTTTTAATGTATGACCACGCATAACTTTTTACAGAGTGGTTCGATTTTGATAATTCTTTTTTTATTGGAAAGAGTATACTCCAATGTTGGCTCCCATTATAATTTGGAAAAAAAAATCCAACCTTAAGGGTAGGAAAATAAGGGATGATTAATTTTTCACGCACCGATTGTATCGTATGACCACGAGTAACTTTTAACAGAGTAGTCCGATTTTGATAATTATTTTTTTATTGGATAGGGCATACCTCAAAGTTGATCCCATATAATTTTGGAAAAAATCCTACCCTAAGGGTGGTATAATAGGGGTAATTTATTGTTTACTGAAAGTTAATAGCAAAAACAAGGTAGGTAACTATTTCAAAAGTATTTAAAAATTAAGCATGTAGGTAATAATTTGTATAAAATATGGTCACAGAAAATTATAAAATAATAACTTTTTAATAAAAAAATTTAACCGCCGAAAAAAAACTAAAACGCAACAAAAAACAATAGCGCACTGAAAAGTAAAAAATAATAATTTTGTCTTTTATAACGACTAAGTATTATTTTTGTTGTAACGTCTGTTATTTTTGGAGTCGGTGCCAGCTGGTGCAGCAACTCTTCACTCTCAACTCACTGAGGTGCTCAAGTTTGTTTGAGGCTGGCACCGACTCCAAAAATATCAGACGTTACAACAAAAATAATACTTAGTCGTTATAAAAGACAAAATTATTATTTTTTACTTTTCAGTGCGCTATTGTTTTTTGTTGCGTTTTAGTTTTTTTTTACATACAATTGTTATGGCAGGTACTGTTGGCAACCCTATAGTTCATGTACTGAACCGAAATCTAGCTTTGAATTCACATGTGTCTGGAATGAAAGAGTTTGTACAAATATGTTGCTTTATTCGAGTTTTCTATTGAAAATACTTTACAGTAAATGTTTTAGAGTTTTGGAGTATTTGCCCGTGACTTATTCGGTGTGGAATTTCATTTAAAAACGTAATACTTTCAGTTTCCTTGCAACCCTTGTTCACCCTCTTAAGGGTCTACTTATTAAGTAGAATGTAAGAAAGATCCTTAGGGACCGAGTTATATTTTTCTTGGACTTAATCTAAAGAGATTCAGCTGTACGTTTTATTATAATTGTACCTATATCCTATTTTTAATGTAACTTCAGCTCATATTAGACGACAGCAAAATTTGAATGATAAATCATTACACACTTTAATGTTAATAACACTTGTACGGTGGTTGTAAACTAAACTAATTCTGTGCACAGTAATTAGAATAAGGCTCCGGCATACCCAACAACTTCCAACAAGGGAGTAACGTGCCGCGACATAAATAAATTATGCAACACCGCCGCCGCTCCCCCCCGCCCGTCTCGCGACGCATTACCTGATCTGCGCTTGCAGCCCCCGCCTCTTAACTAACTTACAAAATAACACTCCACCGTAATATTACTTACTTATCTCTTGTACACTGATTTATTGACGCTTGGAAATTAATCTGCTCATTCCAACAGCTTCGTGTTTTAAAATTGAGGACATTGTCGCCTAAATTGAATATGCAGTATTGATTAGCGATTCATTATAAAATTAATTCACTGTAACCATTATAGCTGAAACATGATTTAATTGTAAATTGTGCTATTATGAAATCCGTTCTCGGTACGGGTTAAATATCCGAAGTGCCTAGAAATCTATTCATGAAAAAATGTAATTGAATGATTTATCTCGTTGGTCACGTTCCACCGCCATATGGACTTCTCATGAATAAGTAATGTTCGGCCGCGGTCGTTGTTTCAATTAGCGGTTGTGTCGCCGGTCGAGCACGACTGCCTCCTGCCGACTGCCGACTGCCGGCAGCCACCCACCAACAGCTCGCCCGAAACCCGACCCAGCTCCATTGTCATAAAGAAGCAATTGAGCAGGCCGCGCAATTGACCACATTTACTCGGGCGTATTTTGCCCGAGGAAATTCGATATTGCTCACCGATACTGAAAACAGTAACTTCGTTCTTATTGTCTCACAATGGATAGGTTTATTGTTTGCATTTTACATAGAAGGAGGTCTCGTTATTTACCCTAATATTTTATTGATGGGTATGTTTATTGGGATCTGTTTATTAACTTGTATTTGCTGAACAGCTGTTGTCGTTCAAGTATGTTGTCTATCGTAATACATTTGGTCATGCTACGACATTATAACATACTGATTATTTACTTTATTTTCATTTCGTTCTTATACCTTACAAACTTAAATATTATGTCGATGGGTTTATATTAAGCTTTCTATGCCGACGGCCTTTATTCACGTATCTCTAGCTCGATAGTAAAATAAAAGCTTGTAAACATAAGTCAGATCATCATCCTTATGATAATTGAGCGTGTATAGTTAGTTTATAATCGAAAGTAATAATGAAAGAACATAGAAGACAAAATAGCAGTGAAGTCAATTATAATTAGAGCGCACTTTAACGAGCGGGAGTAATTATGTGGTAACATCCGGCGTTACATCCCTGCGCGACCCGGCCAGGATTAGAGGGATCTCGCTCGCCTCCACGCCCCGGATTAAATTGATATGTGCGATTCTGCTTGACTCGTTTATCTATGTAAAGGGTCGGAAAGCAATCCCTTTTATTAGAAATGGGGACATAATCGCATGCGTAAGGTATGTTTTATTATTGTCTGTTATAGCCTCTCTATCATTGTCTGTAGACGTATTCAAGCTTTTATTGCGTTCTTGCCAAATAGCTTCTTAACATGCTCAGGACAAGTCGAGTGTTATTACCCGTTTAGCAAAATTGCTAAAGTACACGGCAATAGTAAAAACTCACATACATTTATTCCGAGGAATGTTCAATCTCTGCTTATGAATTCGCAGCGTAAGTGCGAAGGATTCCGACGCTTTTTGAGTTTTTGTTCCGGTCGTCGACCACTCCCGGAACCGACACCATTTATACGGAGCTAAACCGGCCGTGAGTAATGGCATCTACGCCGTATGACTTGTGGGTTTGAGCGGAATTTTAAATCCTGCCTAGAACACACTGCGGCGTACAAACGGCGAAATGAAATTTGAATTGTGTATTCTGCTTTATTGTGTTACTTCAGTTCAGTTATATCAGATACTTTGTATTCTAAGGACACAATCACACATAAAACGTTTTAAACGACCTACCGTGTGATAATTGATCTTCATAATAATATTGAACTACTTACTCCGCATGCAAAATTGTCTTTTAAATCTTTTTTATGTTTAGTTGGTTTTCTAACTAACCGAATACATTATTTGTAAATAACATCGTTTGAATAGAACACGCAACCTCGCTTAAATATACAAACATAAACTTAAATTAATACTACAAAGTAAACACATTTTAGGTTTAACGCGATTCAATTCCATTTACCATAAAAACGACTGCCAAATCAGATTGGACACGAACTTTTTCAAGTAATAATAACGTAGAAGTTCATTGTGCGAGGGCGGTAGGAAAGTATATCCATTTACCGAGAACTCACTAGTCGTTTTATTTTCTTTTAGCGATCCGATGAGCGCTCGTCGCTGAGCATCACAAGTCGTTTCCCCCTACGCGCCTTTCGAACCCTACCGTAAAATACACGCGAAATGTGATAAATGGAAAACTCTTTTTATTGTTGAGCCCCAGGCACGTTACGTTACGGGTCGTCTCCTCACAGCCCGTGCCCTCTCCTGTCGGTCTTATCAAGTTTTCTCATATCCTAGTTACCGTTCAATTTTTTGATTTCGAATAAAATAATAACTCCCTCTGTTCCCCTCGCGGTAACAATATCACTGACAGAGATGCGGATCCGTTAATACAATTATATTAAAAATCTGATTCTCCCAATAATGTTTCATTTTGCCTTTGCGACACTTTCAATATTATGTTTTTTTTTTTACTCAACCTCAACTCAGTTTTGCTTTACTTTTTTGCAAATCGAATGTAAATTGGGAATAGCGTTGTACCTTACTTAACCACACCCTGCAATAAAACAGTGGTTTCTGTTACATCTGTCTATAAGACAGTGTAACGCATAAGCGGTTGTGAATGTGAATCAGTGTTCTTGGTGGTACAAGCTACGGTTTTTGCAGGGTATTACGCTGCTTCAAGACGCTGGCACGTCGGATGACAGTGGACGGGCATCAGAGCGGCTCACGGGCAGTTCGGTAGCGCCTCGCGATCCCGACTCATCACGAGACAGGCTTAGTGACGTAAGTGATCAACCGCCTGTCAAACTTTACATTCCGCTTTGCACTACGAGCGGAGACGATGATCTCTATAAAACGGTATAAGCCTGATACGAGCCAGAATAAATTTCATTACTACCAATTCACGCCCCGTTCAACTCGCTCAGCCCTCAATTGTTTCAATCAAAATATTATGACGATCAATAACAACGAAAGCTACTTTATTTAACGACTGACGATATATTGCGGATGATAAAGTATTAAACAATTATGATGCAATCGTTTAAAATATAATTATTTTAGAAAAGAATTTCTCTTTTATAAATACGTTTTATGCGGATAATTCCGTTTAATAACATCGTTTTATGAGTGTGTATTCACTTATGTAATCTCACGATTAGGCAATTGTAACATAATACTTTATTGGCTTTGTAATTTCTTTATATGATGCTTTCATGAATATATTAAAATGCAGTTTTTTTTAATCTTTGATTATTTATTTATAAAACGACAAACCGATACTTGCCGTCTCGACAATGTATAATAGCCGGAATACTTAGCGCTTTCTCGAGGTATCCATCCATTTAATTTATAACCCGGGCTATTAATTATCGTCTCCGCTTAGGTTAGTTGGCAACTTCGTACCGAATTTCTCCACTCACCGACGAGCATGCACAAATTGACACACTGAATGTCTGCTGTAATTGTACTGATTGTTAGTTTGTAAAACGATATGTTGTCTTCTATTTCGTTTGCTAGTTATTTCGTCTCTCCCTTAGCTTTTATACTCGACCACCTAATTCCAATTAGAAACGTATCCCATGTAAAACACAAGGAAGTCAAATTTGAACTGCGTCGCCTCGCTTTGATTAGAAACAAATAGCGCTGCGGTGTGTAGTGTAGGGAGAGACGAGACAAACTTTACCTCCCCTTGTCACTCCAGTCCACTCATATGTTCGCTTTCTCTCTCCTGCCTACAGGCCAGTAGCCGCTGTAGTTCCGGAAAAGGCTATATCGTGAGTATTATCATTGTTGTCCAAGTTTGTATACAGCTCCTCTCTGGCATGTCTCACAACCTCTTATCGCGTCTTAATCTGTTAAGGCGAGACCGTTTTATTCAATTATTTGTTACCCTTGTTGCGAAAGATATAATGCATGATTCTCTTTGACGTTTTCTTTGCCCTTCTATAATATAATAAAGCGTTTTTGTATGTGGTCTCCTATGATTTCGTTTATATTGCCGTATACTAAAACGTGATAATAGCCATTTTTTCCCATCAGTGTGTGCAAAATTGCAAATATACTCTGATCACGCATCACACACATCCCCTGCTCGATATTCGACGCGTATCGCAGCTAAATCACGAGATTTGTCGAGGCGGTGCCGCTCCACGCTACATAACATTACCTTCGCCCGCCCTGAATACTTCATGCTGTGTATTTATTTGAAATTGTAATATCTCAGCCTGATCCTTGCTTGTTTCCCTCGGCGCGAACTTACCTCGTAAATATCGTGTAACGTTCTCGTCGATTTATGATACGATAATATCTTCTTCACCTGTTTATTGATATTCTACCTTCCCCTAAATTTAGGTTGTGGATGTATGGTTTACTTTGGGATACTTTAGCAATTTATCATAAATGGCGTATTTTCTTCCTAATAGCCTCCTATATTATATGTCCCATGATTTGTTTCAAAGCTTAAGAGTTACAAGTAAAACTGTACGTTTCTTTATTGAAGCTTCCGATTCTGAAGTATTTATTAACACTTAATCACTAATCTATTAATTGTCTGACTGTAGACTGCATGGAATTCCGCACGTTTATTTGCTCATTCCCCGAACACATGTACTAATTGATGTTTTTCTCCTTTTTGCAGTGTGATAGTGAAGGCGACGATGACAAGGCAAGTGATTTATTTTGTCTCTTTAAACTTTCGACAAATGTTGGCGCGTTATTAACGGATCCCGCGAATTAATTAAACCGGCTGGTTCCCTTTGAGTTGGAAAAGTTGAAACAGAGCGTAGGAAATAAATGTCCATGTAATGTAAGTGGCGAAGTTGCTCGTTCCCGGTTTATTACCCGACCGGACTCGCTTTGTGCCGTGATTAATCTCGCGGGGCTAGACGCCCTGTCCGCCGCACCTGTTAACAAATTGTTTAGCCACTCTGTATTAATGTATTGTTTTCACACAAAAGACAGTTTAACATTTTATTTACTGTAAAGAAAACGGTACTATGTTTATCATATGGGATATAAATATATGTTCGTTGACGCGTTATGGTTAACATTATTGACTGGTTTAAGGCACAGGAAACCTATATCGACGTTTAGTATTTTAATAAATGCAATTATTATGATTTGCTCAGAAGAAAACCAATTAACCAATAATTAAAATTAAGTGAATTCCCATTCTCATTTATGGACATTTTATTATTCACATTTAGTTAGCTTAGCGTATAAAAGTAAAGAATGAACGTAAACTGCATATTCTGTTAATTGGCCAAATTGTTAGCAAGTTAAACGTCTGTCAGGCACATAGCGCAACCGTGCAGTGGAAGGGTAATAGCCGAGTTCGCTTTGTGCTGCACCGGTACACGCTCTAGGGGCTTAACTAACTCGTCAACAGGTTGTGAAATGCGAATCAAAAGCGCTAGAGTTTGAGCTTAGAGCGCTCTCTGGCGCGTGTCGGGTCGGGGTAGCAAAGGGCGCTGATTACGCGCCGCCGCCGCCGCTCTGTTCAGTAATTACTAGATTGGTGCAGTATCGGAGTGCCTGTAATTAAATACATTACACCCGCCTTTGCCGTTAGTTACTCACGTCGGAGCCGAGCGCCACCGCACTAAACGTCGCCCTATCTAAATTTACTTAAGTACGGCTCCGCTCCATTTCACGGTTGTGTTTCTATTACAATTCAAGTGTATAATTTAATGGCGGCTTTATGTTTGATGAGGGTCGTGTTTAATTTGTAGGAGACGACGTGTTTTTGATTTTCTCTCATGACCAACGGCGGTATGTACTCCTGAAATAACATTCTTTTTTATACATGCACTTATGCTTTGAGTCTACAGTTTCTCGTAATGTTAACTAAAACTTCACTTTGATATTGCCCATATGTGTAAAAATTATTTAATTGTTTAGTCGTGTAAAAAAGTTCGCACAATTTCATTAAATCTAACAATAAAACTGCACCGAATGGAAGTTTCGGAATGGTGCGAATGAGAATTCAAAGAGTAAAAGCAAACTTGCAAGTACAATCAGTGTCGGCAGCCGAGCGAATCCGAAAGCTTTAAAGACTGATAGGTAGTATTGTTCGGAAGCATTGCGGCCCGAGCCGTCCGCGTTCCCCTTAATCTAATTATCTGGCCGCTTCGCCGCCAGCCGCCGCCGACCTAAACGCCTTCCACCCTCTATCTCTCTCAATTTTCTCCACAGCGAAAACGTTTAAATATGAAAGTATTTTAGGCAATCCATCCCCCCCGCAACGTTGAATGGAATCTTCAGATTTTAAATGAGTTTCAGACATTAAACTTTCGTTTATCCTTTGATGCTTATGAATGATTATGAAAATTTACTTTGCCGTCTTTAAAATTGTTTTAATTATTCTCAGATAACTTAATAAGTTTTAGAGCTTTTTATAAACGAATATAAATTTTATGCACGAATAAGGTTTATATTACAAGATAAAGTATGAACAAAGAAATTTTAAATGTCAGCGCAATTCTTTCATTAATGAAATGAAAAAGTAGTGTGGTTAAAAATGATTTACAAATTGAATAGGTACCTACTTAGTAAATTTCGATACAGGCATACGAACGTTTGTAACATCTCGTTCTCAACATTAAACTTAATCGAATTTGAAGTTTAGTAGACTAATAATGATGGTAAATGGATATCTAAGGAGGAAATCAGGTTCGACTCCGCTGTTGTAGCGTAGACGGTTAATTAAATTATTCCGAGGGAGGTCGAGGAGATATCGCGAACCACAGACTGGAATATAGCGGAGTCCGACGCTCTAGAAGAGCGGAGGTGAAGACGACAAGGTATCACATTCTACTAGCGTTAACGATTGTAGAAACTAATGACAATTTATGGAATCGACATAAAAAAACTGATTACGTGACTTTTCGTCAACTTGTGTCATGTCGGTACACTCTTCATTACCTTTATTAGATAGCGTTGATTAATATTGAATGTTCTTATATATCTAGAGGGGCTGATTTACCTACTCGTGTCGGTTGCCGGCTGTTAGTGCCCGTACACTTGGAGTGAACGCCACTAACTCAATCCGATTCCACTCGGGCTATTTGCACTTCGACTTCAATTATGCTTCCGCACTGATATGCAAATTCAATAGCTTTTGACTAATTACGTCGAGCGTTGCTACGCCGTTTCAGCTTGTAACTTAACTAAATAACAAGCATTTGTATTTGTCATTTTTGATATTGAAGTACCTTTGGAGTAGTATGATTCGATTATTAATCTTAAAACAAGGCACATTAAAAAAGTTTACGACTAACGTTAGAAAGTCAGAGGATCGTTGTCGTGATTTTTCCTCTTACTGCACTGACATAAAAACTTTCCTTCACCCTTTTTCCCCTTAGGGATAAAAGGGGTGAAATATCTCTCGTGATTTTTTTCTTGATCTTGTTTACTAAGTTTACAGCAGTAACAAGTTGACGGTTGTAATAAATGTGCAATGGGACATTATTAGCTAAATAACTCCAACGTTATTCAAGTGCTCGTGACACTTCATTTCACAACAGTGCGGGCGCAAACTAACATATTTAACGAATTTCATGGAGCAGGTACGCCTTTTGAATTAAACTTGTACTTTAGAAGCAAGTGGAAGTTATGAATAGCTCGAGCACGAATCTATGCAAACTCTGTTATTAGCTTAGCAGTAACGGGAGTCAGCAACTGGCATTATGCAGGCAGCGTAGCGGACCGCCCTGGCTCTAACCACAGTCCGCTGGGACGCACACTCAACTAACTTACCCACCGCTCGCGGCTAATGCAACTACTTGCACGTCGGCATTATTTATTAATCTCCCTACAATCATTTGCACGTGGCCCGCTCTATGCATGTGTTTGCCCTTTGATTTCATGTCACAGCTAAGTACTAATATTGGTACTTTAAATAGGGATACAAAACAAGGAAACAGTAGTAGAGCTATAAATATTCACTATTTAATAGATGTCTTAACGAACGTTCAAAGGCATTATGTCAATTTCCGTTTTATCTAAATATTTTAAATTTAATTATATCTCTATTTATTATTCAACCTAATTATGATAATCACAAATACTATAAAGTTTTTATCGTCATCGGTCAATAAGATAAATTATTGGCATCCCAAATTAACATACCGATTTAATTCGTGTTGAAATTAAAAAGGATATTCTGCTATTTGCATATGAATTCGCCGGATGTAATTTAACCACGTTATAGTGGACGTGCACACAATATTGTCCTTTGTACGTGGGCATTCTCTGACTATATTACTGTGATCGCTAATGGAATTGTCGTCCGCATGCAATTCAAAATGAATGCGAGTAACGTAACGTGAAATTCGTTTGTAATCAATTAACCACCGCTGACTTACTGAATAATGTCCAATTATGCAATTAATATTATCAGTGATTATTTACGTCAATGTGTTTATAAACCCTGCGTATAAATAACGTGGTAGATTATGCGTAATGTTAGTATTACACATGAATATGGCACATTTTTCAGAGGCCCCATAGATTATGAAGCGAGTATAGTCGGTTACAAACCTCATCATCATTCATCAGGTGGCATATCACTTCTGGTCGATTAGACCGGTTGGCTTGGCTTCGATCGATGTGTGCGCAATCTGTGCTAACACGACGGCAAGGGTGCGACGCGCCGCATTAATAAGCTCATGAATACTTATCACATGCCGGTAACCTCCGAACGATGAGCTCTCACATACACGCACACACAACCTATTGTGGACACATCGCGTTATGTAAAAGAGAAAGTACATGTCTCTCGTACCGAAGGTTACTTTAAACACAAAACGAATGATAAACGAACAGTTAATAATGTTGTTGAACAAGTTAACGACCGTAATGAGCGACAAGATGCGCCACGGACGCAAACAATTACTGTCGAGTGGAAGTCATAATTTGGAATTGTAAACGCAACATAAATTGCAAAAAATAAAATAACGACTTTATCACAAAAATATAAATGTCAACTCGTATTATACTTAAATCATTGCCGGAGGTTTAATCACGGACTCGTTAACCTTCCTGAAGAATCTTAAAAAAATATCTGTGAGTGAAATCGCGCCGGATAAAATGTTTTTCATTCGGAGGCTGCATTGGCGGGCGCCTCTTGGCAATATACGCAAACCTGCCTCGGTTAATTGAAAGAGCTTCTTTCGTCGGGTGTAATATTTTACGGCGCGAGGCGGCTTGGAGAGCTACCGATATCTCTCCGGCTTCAGCTTTTTAACATAAAACTCTCTCACAACGGGCGCTTAAGACTTTAAGGTAATGCTCTTCGAAAAAAAAAGAAAATAATTTAATCCACTTCACAGTATCTGAATATAAATTTGTTTCCAACGTCATCTTTTAAATCGTTACTTTTATTTCATAAACCCGTCATAAATGCTTGCATGATGTTCGTCTATTTAAATTATTATTGTATCGGAAATATTCTAGCAAATACGTTTACCGTTTGGTTTTTATACACACGCGCACGTTATTGAATTCGTGGTAAACGATATTTATTCAAATTAGAATGAATTAATAGTTGTTAATAATACGAGCTCAATGAACAAGATAAGCGCGTGTAACAATTAGTGTTGGAATTGAATGTAGGTTTGTGGGGAACATGAGCGGTAATAAATCGCCCACACCCGCGATGGTGGAGCCGACACGCGAGATTAAGGGTCACCACAACGCCATTAAGTACTACAATGTCACAGTTCCGCTGATCAACTACATAAACCCCACGCCGCCCACGACACGCTTTACGATTTCTCGCGTCTACTAAGCTCCACTAAATCCACCGTTTAGTACCCCGAACATTCACGTTATACATACACGTCAGTACACACTACACACGATTTATTAACATTATAATCTCGTGCCAAGTACTTTATATACCTATGGCAATAATCGTGTAAACTCTATAACTACGTGATTAACATAATGTTTCCAGAATGTTCCACTTTTGTCTTGTAAACGAGCATAAAGTGAAAGAACAAATTGCGAGTTTCCCCAGTATTTTCCTCGCTCGGAAAAATATATGTTTTATTAAAGCTCGGCATTTCCGAGAGCGAAGCAACCCTCGGGCGGAGGTGGCTGCCGCGCCGGGGATGGGTCGACGGCGCGCCAGTGTATAACAGACAGTAGAGGGATATAAAACATATTTACGCGCCTATAAAGTACTCTCGTACGCTCGCGCTCCACCATTTTCTTTTGTTCCTTGCTCGCAGCCAATGATAATGCTTTCTCCCGTTCGGTTAAACTTATTTCTCCTCCATCTTATCTGGCTTTTCTTCGGCACTTTTATTTATAACCAAAGTGGTGTAACCTAACAACGTGAAATAAACGATTCCGGTCGCTGCTCATATTTTAACATCTTGTCGTTTTCAATTGTGTGGTTGACTCTATCGATATGATTTATTTCTTTTTTTGTAATGTTTTATGCAATTTTATATAGACGCAATAAAATGTACTCTTACTAACGTAGATAACATTTAATACGTTAAACTCCAGATGTTGATCGTAAATCTATGCTGTTTAAATCAATTGAATGTTATTTTATTATATTATGTTGTTGTATTTAAACAAGTAAACACACATTAAGTTAAGTAGGCAGGTAGCTAGGTATATTCCACAGCAAAAGGGATCTATACGGAAGTGAAATATTTATATTTTGCTAATTGAATATTATATAACGTTACTTGGATTTTTATCAACTCAAAATTTTGTCGTCGTATTATTTTTTGTCTAAAGTTATCGATATTGCTCTGAAATTAATCTGAACGTACGTACTATATTATATTGACGTTATGGCTATATTTTGATACGACAAAAAAATCCTTAACGAAATCTTTAGAAAAAAGGAGCTGGAAACCACACAATGGTTCGTAAACATCTCTTAAAAGACATGTTGCTCCTTGAAGTGAGCATACTTATATTTGATCGCTTTTTATTAAAGTCAGCGAACGGAAAGTGGAGAACACACTTGATGCTATTCAGAACGAGCAGAACGGAAGCCAGAGCGTTAACAGCAAAGCGAGGAGCGTCTTAATCTTGCGCGACAGAACGGCTCAGAGCTGAAACCCCTTGCGTAGGTGAGAGGGTGTAATAACAAGAGTTTCCCCCCTTCACTCCCCTCCGCCGCCTGTAGTTCGCTCGCTCACAAACTTCCACTGAAATCCATACTACTTCCTCGTACTTGACTCTAACTGGCTCGACTTGGATAAAACTTGCAACGATGCAAACAAAACCTTAAACACAGCCGGCTTACAACTCTCACGTTTCCGACTCTGCTATCCACAGCCTTTTGTTTTTGATATAATATAACAATTCCGGCTATCTGAATCTTTCCGTTTTACTATTTTTTACTCATTGTTTGTAACAATCTATTTAATTATTCAATATTTAGTTGGTTATTATTGATCAATAATAAAATCAGCAAAAAACAGTTTATTTCGCAAACAGTTGCATAACTTTGCAAATATTTACAAAAAGGTTTCCTTTCATGCAAATAGAGCGAGCATTGTAAAATAGCGAAAACACGGTTGCCACTTTTGTAGCGTTGGTACAAAGACGCGTCGTCAAAGGGCCATAATTATCTGTAGGCGGGCGAGTGTTAGCACTCGACGTCGAGGTCGAGAATATCTCTCGACGGATCAGCGGCTCACTCGCGATGCACTCGGCGATTCCGTTTGTCACTGCACCCGGCTGCGGTCGGAACCTCTCGCTCTGATAAACACACGTCACTCTTTGAACGTAAGCGACATTCAACCTCTGTAAGCACTCTTATCAGCTTACTGCCTTTCATTGCTACTGTAACTTAAAAAGCCTAGTTCAAACAATACTGCGTAGAGGATTTTAGAATGCATAAAGTGTATACAGTGTGAAATATTAGTATTAGGAAATTAACAACATAATAAATACGAGATCGATCGTGTTGATAAACATGATGGGTAATGATGTTCATACCAGTGTAGGCATACGATGCGAATGCGCGACACGTAGGCTAGCTGCCCAGATATTTGCACATCGTCGTGTGGCTCGGGACCGGCCGTAATTAGCCGACCGCAAAGTTCACCGGAATGCTTCACACACAAACACACCCTCACCATTTTGCCGACCTACATACTACATAGGGTTGTCAAATTAACGGTGCCATAATAGAAAATGGAATGGTCAAATATTTGTAATAATGGATTACGACACTTTCACGGCAGACCGCTTTTATCCTTGTGAATCTCTCCACTCTAATTTAAATTACATTATTTAATTTAAGTTGTTTAACAAAGCACTCCGATTGTCCTAATAGTAATTGCTTTTGTGGTGTATGATCCCAAACCCTCTCTATTTTTACTTATAAGAGCTCAATTTATAAGACAAGTTCCGGCGTAAAAGCGAGCTCGCTACCATTTATTTAGCCACTTTATCGAATCTCAGGCTATAATTCCAGTAGGTGTGAAGAGCGAACTTGTCCACGAGCGTGCGGTCTCTCGCCAATCGGTTTCCGATTACCTTTCTTAGTTCAATTGCTTCTAGTATGATCAGACGTTTTCCTGTTACGAGAAATCTTTTATTTATTCCCCTAGTGGATTCAAGCAGGGAAGAGTTCCGTCGACCTATTTTTTCTCTATCTATTATATCTGTAAGAAATTATTAACTGTCTACTTAAACTACAAATTTAATGGTATGCAATTCAAGAACTTGTTATTAGGTAGGTATACAGCGATATAAATAGGTCCTTGTTCCCGTGCAAAATATACCTAATATGCGTACAATCATAATTGTGCGGTTACGTGAAAGACACACGAACATACACTTCCGCTACAAATATAGTATAGACTTGTCCATGATTTACTAAATTAAATAACTTGTCGAACACTTCGCGTATTAAATATTTTATAAACCTTTAAAAAATATTCAACTCCATTATTTAGTGTTACGCTCGCTTGCAGGGAAATCTTTACAAGCGTTAAATATTGTTTAAAGTATGTCTGTTGCCAGCGAGCGAGCAGCCGTCTCCGTCGGAGAAAGATAAAGACTTTTAACGGTTCAAGTTTCAGCGGTCGTTATTTATGTCGTAAATTGCTGTAGCCCGTTAGTGGCACGAGAAAATAAGAAAAACAAGCATGCGACGACGACATGATAAAGTAGTCGAATACACTCCACGGCTCCCCTCGTTCTTCAAACATTAATAATTAGTTAACTCCACGACTTCAGAGCTATGGGTGTAGACTAGACGCGTATAGTTACCGTTTGGGGTGAATTTTCGTGGAATTATTATAAAGTAATCTAAGTTAGACGACCCGATGAGAGACGAGGGGGTTGACAGGTGTTTAAATACACTCGTAGCTTTCTCATGATATATGTACAAATTCGCCGTTTTGCAATCGGCCCAGGCACTCGACGAGTGAGTGCGGGTTGTTGAAGCTTTCTGAACTCAACTCATTAATTGCTCGTAACTGAATACTCGCATATTGCCTTTATACACTTGCGCAAGCATAAGTTAGCGAGTTTCTAATAGGGGGAGTTTTACTTAAGGTTGGCTCGCTTGAATTAACTGTGGTTATACATTTTAAGATTATTGACTGATATGACGGTATGGTAAACAAATAGGTTACAAAAATATACTGTCACATGATGTAAATAATTATAAAAATATGATGCTGCAGTGGCTCCTTCATACAGCGAAAGGGCCTTTTTTATTAAGTCTGTTTTAGTATATGATATTTTTTATGAATTACTTGAACGAAATTGGACATTAATAACTTTTTTTGTGAATTTTCTCATAACGTCTTTTCTTCGTGGGATACTTGTGAGAAATTCGATTCCCTTTCCGTTATCTTTTTATATTATCAGATTGCGTTGTGTTTATGTATGAGGATTAAGTATAACTTTATTTGTTATAGTTTAAGACGGAAACGTATAATATGCTACATTCTAATTTGTTTTCGAAAATTATACTTTTAATTTTGGCAACCCTAGCTGGACGTAATTAGCTATCATTACACGTCTTATTGCTCTTTCCGTCTCACCTTACCTGTTTTCTTTTGTGAAAACATTTACTTTAGTAATTTCTCTTAGCAAAGCTTTTAAGTTCACTCGCTAACTGCTCCTTCTAGCTTATTATGCTATTAAGCAGCACACAGTCAATGGTTAACTTACTACGTGATTGTTATTTCACTTACAGCTACCACTTACCATAAATTATAATATTCCGTTTAGAAAGACTTAAGGTCGTTTAAGTTGTTTATTGACGGTCTACAAATATACCGCAATGTCCTACATCATCAACAGCAATTAGCGTGTTGTCGGTTGAGTGCAAGCAAATAGTACACGTAACTAGTGCGGTTACAGTAATTCAATTAGTATTCAAACGTAAAAGTAGTTTAAAATGAGTTTTTAATGGATCGATGCAGAAAACCAGTCTGACACCATCGACGCGAGCGCAGGTCCCCGTGTAAAGCAAGCAAGAGATCATTTCTCGCCTAACCTGATTCGATTCCTCTCAACAGGAAAGTTACCTTCGATTTTATCACCGTCCTTTACGCACACTCGCGGAGAGAAAGAGAAGGATAAGGAATTCATGCGATGCGATAGTACTGAATCGCTGTCTGATCGTTCGCGTTGTAACTTTTTGTCGTCGCTGTTTATCTTATTGCTTTGCCGCTACAATACCGAGTCCCGATCACTTACGCCTCCGCGTGTCGTGGCACGCTTTCTTTTACATGCCCTCCTCTTAATTTACATAATCGTATGTTCTGCTCAGACACTCGACTCGGCACTTTATCTGGCGACCGAATATTTAATGATATGTATACAGAGATATTATCTGCTGAATGTCTGTCGAAGTTATGAAAGCGTTCCTTAAATTGAGCTAAGCTTACGAGTAAGTAATCTGTCTGTGACAGCTTTATTGCTTTTGAACGGTGTAATAAATTTGTTTCTGTTGAATGTTAACGAATATATAATAACGAATATTACTGTAATCGAAAAACGAGATTTGCAATATTTTATTTTGATATGTTGTGACATGGACTTGAAAGGCGAATATTACAGTTTTCATTCATGCGATCAAAAATTTAAATTAGCCAAGTAGTCGTAAAATAATTGCTCACGTTTTATCATCCACCAACCACATTTTAACTTCGATTTTACCTCTAAACCCGTTTAACGTCTTGTCGTAAAGTGCTTCAGTATAATGTTCTAGGAAGACAGATCATTATTTTATATGGACCTTAAAGTAGTATTCTACGGCACGAACCCTGATCGTTGTCGGATTACTCCCCTCTTTATGTTGGCGATATGCGTCTACCACTTTGTTGTTTTATACCCGTCCCGTAGCGACTTTATGCATCGCCTCATTGCTCTTCGCCGTTTTGCTTAGTTTCCCCTTTTACTCTCGAGCGAGACTCGTGTTTCTATGTAAATCTGAGGATAATAAATGTTATGGCATATTTTTCACATCCACAACACATGATGTGCTATTATGCCCCTACCATTTTTTTTATTGTGACAATTGTTTGTGACGTGCGTTTTATTAAATGTAACTTAGGTATACAGTAAATCACTGTATAATGAAACCACGGTTATTAAATATTTTTATATTTAGGTATAAGTATATTTAAAACTATTCACTATAAGCGAAAAAGTACTTACTTCCGTTTGTATGCAATGTCGGATTAACGTTTAACCGGAAAAGCAAACTCACAAAAAGCTAGTTAATAAATGAAAGAATTTCATTTTTCGACAAACAAGCAGCCATTGCGAGAACCGCTGTAATAACGCGTCGCCACACTCTACGCCCGGTCGACCCTCGACAAACGCTCAGAAACAAACTACATTTTTATACGGAGAGCAAACAAAATGAGTTAGTGGTGCCATTGCGTCGCTTTTTCCTGTATTCCTTGCGAGCGAGCTTGAAAATTCGCTTTAATGCCTTTGTTCTACAGCTCTTTCGAGCTTTCATGTTGCGCATATTTTTACCGCTCTGAGGTTTATCTTCATGTTTATGGAAATTTAATCCCCGTTTTGTGTAACATCGGTCTCAAACAAAAATATCTTACGTGACATATTCGTATAATCATTGTTTTATCATTTTGTCATCGTTAGAGTCAACATAAATTAATATTTACATCATGAAATTGGCCGATTCGTTAACCTGTGAATGGACTTGTTAAAACTCTATAGATAAATCAGTTTGCTTGTTAAAGGATGGTAATCACTTTCAATGTGAAATTAAATAAAATAAGTGGAATCTCCCGGGTGAGTTTATTCATTACTTTCCGCCGCGAGCGCGCGAGGGTGGGGGTGCACCGTCACCGCCTGCGGCCCACCCTCACCCCGCTCAGTTTATGGATATAACCTCGACAAAATACCCCTAAAATTGCACTGTTTTTATTACGTTCTCTTTATCTCTTTCGGTTTGTTGCTCCTTTTTTACGACGTTATTATTTTATTAACGAACTCGATATAATGGAGCATATTTGGCAGCGCTTAAAATTATTGCGTTTCACTTTAAAGGTGTGTAATATTAATTCATTACCTTAACACCTTAAACTCATGTGATAGCGTAGTGAAGGGGCTGTCATGCTCGAGGGCCCGATAAAATATGACGGCAGAGGAATGAAATATCTACAGCTTTGTGGTAGCCGCGGCCCTGCCGGCGCGAGCGCACCGGCATTAACTTGTAATTAATTAGTGTGGATTGTTATGACGCGAGCCGAGCCATTGTTTGTTTATGTTGTATAAATTGTTTTATCCGTGCCTGTCACTTTATTTTAACTGCTTCATTTTTATCGTTTCTGACAGTAAATGAGGGTGGATTAAAGTAATTATTTCGTAACAACCGAACGTTTGAAATAAACGTGAATCAATAATTATACTAACAAGATTTAATAAAAATAACCACGTTAATAAAAATGACGATATATAACGTAACCTGTACAAAATACTTTTAAACATAACATTTATGATGACAGATTGAAAAATCTAGTATGAATTTTCTGTATCATTAAATGAAAACATTGTTTAGATGCCAAATAGTTCGCGTTTGCGATAAAACAAAGCGGCTGGCAAAAGACCAAGTCGCGCAGCACGATCGCGAGCGCGACACGAATGGATGAGCGCGCGATTTGCGACGTGCACACTGCACAAAGCCGACTGAAATACGCCGCTAACTCAAACCAATGTATTTTACGATCTCGAACTAACATAATCTGTTCCACTTTATAAATTACTCTGCCCTGATTTACAATTAGATGAAATGTATGCTCACTATACTAAGTAACATATTGCTGTCCTCAAGATTTATCAATAGGTCTTCAGCAATTCATTTTACATTTCATTAGTATTACTTTCATGTTTTCACGAGCTACGAACGTAATCTCTTGTATTGCATTGCGAAGTTCACTCCTCTGGTTTAGCGTGCAGATTTGCACGGGATACATTTTAAATGGACCCGCCAGATAGCAATTACAGTCCCTTTGAGCGTGCAGAATGCGTTATGTATGACATTCAATTCAATTCTATACACAAAGCTCTCATCCCCTTTGATTCAACCAAATAGACCTATGTGCTTCTGTAATTATATTGTTTCGCATAGGTATAGTTGGGGCCTTTATCGATCAAACCAATTATACACCTCCCCTTTAACACATACCATATCCAACAAAAAGATTGCTCCCTAAAAGCTTGTCATTAGCCCGGTGTGATTCAGTCTGCGTGACATGTGACAGATAACTCGCGTGCCAGTGAGTGGTTGATCGGTGCCGTCGAGAGCTGTAGGAATTACTGTATTGCCGTTCTGTTGGCAGTGTTCGGGCTCCTACATTCCATACGTCGGACATGTCCACCTGGCCGTGGGCGGGCGCGAATCCCCGGCTCGCTTTGAAGTCAACTCGGGAAAAAACGAACGAAATGAAACACTTTGAAACTCAATTAACCTAAATGATTTAAATTCGTTCGTAAATATGGTTCACGGAACTGCTTCTAATTGTATAAAATGAGATATTATTATAACATAAGATTATTCGTATTCATAGTGATTTTCGTTTTACAGACGTGCAATTAGGTAAAGTTCTGTTTTCAGCCGTGAGTGAATCAATTTGTTGTATGAAATTAAAACTAAATGAAACAATCGAAACTCTCCCAACTATTACAATTTACAATACATACAACATAAAATCCTCATGATTTTGTGTTGTATGTGGTCTAGTGGTTTATAGATATTCATAAAAATGTAAAGTCAAGGTTTAGAATCGTTTACAATTTGTTAGGTGTATGCTGAGGTTAAGTCGAAGTTAATTAATTTACGGCGAGCGAGGTGAGCTCGATTAGCGGAATAAATTGGGCTTGCGGCGGGCGCAATCCCTGGCGCAGTAAACACCGCCGACAACAAAGGCAACTCGGCAATCGCCCCCTCTGCGCGAAAGGCGAGCTTAATGCTAACTCATTATTTATTCACATCTATAACGAGATTGTCGGTGCCCCCCGTCCCCGTGCGCTCTCTCTACAGCCGCTTATTTGTCTCGCCACTCGCTCCCGTCGCCATATTTACTCTCACTCGCTCTTTTTGCTCGTTTAATTCTCTTTTTGTGACGGAGTCATAAAGCTATTACGTTTTCCTTTTACATTTTCTCCGTCTAAAATTACCAACGAATCCTTGCAACGGCTTTACTCTGTCGATGTAGCGGGTTTGCCGCTGTGAATGTTTTCACTTATGGATTTTATGTGTTATGCTTATTGTTATAGAAGATTATGAATGGGTTTGATTTTCAAATAAACGATTGGTACAGGTGTAACATTGTTCTTTGTTAAAAAGCAATTCATATGCCGAAATCCGACGGCGATGGTAATGTCAACCGGAAACAATGTTACACTTGAGAATTTTATTCAAAAGATATGAAAAGCGGTAGAGCACTCGCAAACGGCTAGATAATGCCTCGGCAGACACTCGACGCAGTCGTTGAAAATTTTATGTCGCCTCTCACTGAATCGTCAACTGCATCTCCCCTGTCCCGCATCTCCCTTTTTAATGTTGTCACTGCTCGCTAACATAATACGTTCTCATCACATGCTTCCATATCCTACTAGGTACATTTCATTAATTTTTATTTTTCTTACGGTTCATTTCCAAATCAAAAACAAAAGAACCACAGCCGCTGAAAAGCCAAATGTTCAAGAATACACAAAAATATAAGTGGAGTTTTCGCGCAGAGGGGCGTAGGGTGGGATGATACAGGGGTTTTATTGTAGTCGGTACGATACGTTGTGCGAGATTACTCCAGCTTTAGAGAAATCCGGAGCAGCGGGTATCCTCTTTGTGCCGTTGACGCTCCACCGTTTTTCCGCCTTCGCTCGTTTCTTTACCGCAAATACCAATTGCAACTCCTTTACGAATGACACTACCTCTTTTGTAAGTACTTTGCTGTGAAGCGTTTTGTTTGTGATTTTAATATAAACACGAGACGATGTAATATTCTTGCTGGCTTTTATTTATCTTAGAACTTAAATAGGTATAGGGTGTTTACTCTGAACAAATATTTGTGTGATAATAGTGCTTATTGTGCTTGAGTCTTGGCCGTTTTACATGTTTAAAAATAAAAGTATATTTATCGGAATTCTAGTTTCCATAATACAAGTAGGTTCCTATTGCTTATTTGCAAACGGGATTAGTTGTAGGTACAAATTCTTTTTTACTAATTTTATTAGCGAAAAAGTACGGATTACTGTTATTATTATTTAAAATGTCGTGTCAGTGCAATTGATATATATTAAAACCACTGTTAAAATGAATAAGCGTATAAATCGGTAGTATTAAACAGAATTTATTTCCAAATAAAAATAAAACATTTATATTATGTATATTTTTTACAAGCTATTTTATTTTCTGTCCTTACACAAATATACGCCATCAATAATAAAAGTAAAACATTTCTCTTTCAAAAAATACAACGTTTTATACTCACAATTTTGACAACGATACTAAATATTTGCTCGATTCCATATGTGAATAAAATTCCCCTCAAACGTGAGCGATACAAAAACGCAATTCAACAATACGTTCACCGCAAATTGAATGAGGCTCGAAATAAATCCTGCGGTCGCTGTCTGACTTCCAATACCTCGGCGTTCGCATTTCACCCCCGTTTGACGTTGTTGGTAATTCATACAGGAAAAACGTCCGCACCTGAGGAAGCCACCCAAACATAATTGTCTTTATTTATCATCTATTATTCGACGGCATTTTTATCAAGGGATTTATATTATTAAATACTTAAGATAAACGTCGATAACATAACGCAGAACAACAAAAGTTAAATCAGTGCTAAATACATAGCTGCGATCGTTATCAGGGGAGCCGTTTTCTCTCCCTCATTAGAGATCGAGGCCCCGAGGGTCGAGCGCCGTAAACCAGCACTTGAGTGTATCGTAAGTGTTAATTACTTTTGTCACTCCACAGGCGGGCGGTTAACAAATCTCGACATTACATAATTCTACCGCCGAGTACTGTAATTTACATGGCCTGACGCAACATTGTTTGGATAATAAATTATTATGCCTTGGAGCAGTCTTAACGGGCGGCTAAATCGATAAGCGTCGTTTTTATTGCATCATTAACAAGCGCGAGGGGCGAAGCGATTTCAATCTGCGTAATCAACGCCGGGAGCTGCCCGCGTCGATCACCGCTCGGCTAACTCAACGCTGATGGTGTTGGCTAGGTGAAAACATTACAAAATATCACCTCTCATGATTCTGATACCGACCCGTCATTTTCCTCTAACGTCAATATAATTCTGGGAACTCGAAATGCAGCCACAAATTACTGATTATGTTTCGGATATTTATTACTACTATCATAAACCAATAACACCCAAAACAGACCATGTAACAATTCACGGTATCAAAATAGTAAAACATTGTTATAAAATCACTATTGGAGGTTTAAAAATATAAACTCTGTTTTATTGCTATCAAAAGTGCAAAAAAAAATAACGGTGCTCTGACGCTCGCTAGCAAATTTCCGGCAGGCTGCCATCCGGAGAATTTCAATTTTACAAAATATAAACTATTTGCTATTTCGATTTGTTAACATGTTTGTGTGAAAAATTGTTTTCAACGATGTTTTTATTGTGCTTAGTATACATAACACTAATATTATAGTGCCAATATATTTATAATAAACTTACTAGAGAACTTACACTAAATTAGCACGTTTATTTATTTTATGTTATGGCACGTTGTTGTCTATACATACATTATTGTAGTCTATTAAACATCTATAAAGTATTCATATTCTTATTTACGTAATGCTTTAAATAATAATGTTTCTCTTGAAGCATTTACGATTACTTTTTTTGAACATCGTTTTATTGGTAACAAATTTGAATTACCGTACAATTAGCAAGATAAATGATTGAATCGATAATTCAATTATATCGGTATCGCCTACTCATGTGTGCCTTACTTGTTTCGCGTGCAGTTCATTTAATAGCTGTTTCGGCATGATTTAATCCAATTATCATTGCAAATATGACGCCGATATGATACTCGATCCGCAATAAATGGACTACTAAATTGCTTTACTTTTTTGATCAAATTAATTCAACAGAGCAATCACACTGACAGTTTAAATTCAAATTAAGTGCTCGATGACTGATTATGCCTGCCATCCACATGATAATATTTCGTTTGCAGATTCAGTTATTTGCACACAAAACCTCAAACAGCGTCTGTTTAATTTCCCCTCGGTATTACAGGGCCTTTTTATTTTACGTGATATCGGCGATTTTTCGTAAAGTAAACCGTTTTTCCCTTTGGGAAAACATAAACACAAATAAATATCTTTTACTATCACTTTTAAGTATAATACAGATGTACGTTTACATTTTCACAATTGTATTCTTTTTTAACTTTGTTTACTTACTTGAGATTTACGATATGCAATTTTAATTAGGTATTATATATTTTGATTATCTTTGCATCCAATAGACATTCAACTTTTGCATATTTTAAAGTATTAAATATTGAAGAGTTAATAAAAACGCTATCTAAGTTTATTAAACTAAAATGTACATCATAATTGTCTATATTTACACATAATTAATTTAATAGCGATATTCCCGAAACACAATTAAAATTGGAATAGCTGAGCAATTTACGGCATAGGTACAACAGCCACTTCTTGTAATTATCGTTAATTAATAATGACTTAATAGCTAGTCGGAGTGGCGGGAGCCTACGGTAGGGTTGAGGTACCACCTGCTACGAGTAAAATTCACTGTCAATCTTGGAAGCGGTCTGTTCCAGACGGGTTTATCATTAATTATGGTAAACTTTGTGTGGATGAAGCTTACATTTTGCAAAATTACATTTAAAAATGTAATATAAATGCGGAACACTTTGTGAAAATATTATGTCGGTAATGAAAATAGTTTCGATAGTTGTTTTTTTTTTCATCGACGATTCTTATTATCAATTTATAGTGTATCGTAAAATATTCTCGACCCGTAAATAAAATTGACTGTCCCACTGCCATCATACCCAGAGAGAAAATAAATTCGGAACGTAAATTTTCTTTCAAGTGGTATCTTTTATCGGCATGTAGGTGGGTATTAGCTTCCGAAAGCCGTTTACATGTGTAGTGTGAAATGCGCGACCGAGGCGGTTTTGTAGGGCGGGCGGGCGCGTGCGCGCTAGAGGAGGGGGCACCGCGGGCGACGACCGGCCGCGCCGCACTCCCGTACCGGCCGCCAGGCCGATCATATGTCTCGCTACACACGATCATCTTCTTTGTCTCAACACGTTTCGCGGCGCGTCTTTATTTTTGTTCACGGTTGCATCAAGCCAAATCTGACGCCCTCTTTTGGATTTCAGTGCGTATGGATTGCAGTGTTATTTGGGACTTTTTTAGGCTAAAGCGGTCTATTATGAACATGTGAAAAGTGCAATAACAAAGTTTTGTGTTGTGTAACTTATTGAGTGATAATTAGATATATATTTAAAGCCTATTAAATACCGAAATAGGTATTAAGATAGTTTAAGTGTTTTCATCAATGCTGTATCGTGATTTTAAAAGTTCAGTGTCAGATATTGTGCACTAGCGGCCCTATTAGTTACCATAGTGAGGATCAAAGATTCACCTAAAAGCAATGTTGAGGGTGGTGGCAAGAAAGAAACCAAGAAAAAGATTAGTAGGCAGAAAACAGCCGGCCACGGAGGAACGGTGACAGGCAGCAAAAAGGTGAAGACCGCTGCTGTCTTAGCCAGAACGGAAAAGGAGGGGAAAGAACAGTCACCTACTAAAAATGATAAAGACCTTCAGGTAGCTATCAGTCAAAGATAAAAAGACAACTAGGTTGATACTAAAATTAATCACGACTACTCACGACACCGCTTTGATAGCCAAAATTGCTTGTAGCTAGACGCATTTCTCAAGATAGACAACTGCTCCGTTAAACATTCCTATTTAATTCACACTTATTCATATTGAAAAACTAATAGAATCGTTATTGCTCTTGGTCACGATACATTCGAAACGCAAACACGCGTAGCTTTTACTGCTATTACACTACTATTCCGGTTGAATGTTTATAGCGGCTGTATGAACGACGTAATTATACTTGCTACCACTCCGTTGTTATTATCCATGTAGGTTAATAAATGCCTTTATACCCAACTAGTTTATGTCAGAGGCTTTACCACTAATAGGGAATGCTTGGATTTATCGTGATATAGCCTAAGCCTAAGCTTATTAGATCTTACCTTGTTTACTTTGATCGAATCAAAGAAACGTGAATGCATCCCGAATCGATATAAGTCATTTCGGTATTGTACTATACTGATACACTTGACCTTTCAGTTTTATCACTATCATTTTGTTATTTATAGTACTTGTCAACTTCAATAAAAGTTTTTTTAAGGCTTTTAAACTGTTGACGAAACTTAGACTGCCATTATAGCAGCATAATATTATGGTGCTATAGTGTTATAATGCACGTAAAATGCATTAGAGTAAAGACATTCGTTGCTCATTGGAATAATAACCGCGAAGCGAAGGCATCAGAAATTATTACATTCGTTGCTGTTAGTACAGCCTTGGGATATTCCCACGGAATTGTTATATAATTATACATATCTAAATTGGGATGATGGATGTATTACAGGATATAATTTCTTCAATTTTGTAATTATCACGTACCTATGACCAGTTAAATCTACTTAACTGCAAGTGCTGCAGTACGCAATACCTCTTTACTATTCATAGACTGTCGGACGAAATTCTGTATGCGCTATGAATTTAGGTCATGAACGTACAATTCTTACACTACATAATTCATAAGTGATTAGTTTTTTGTCAAGACTTGCATATTGTAAGAGCTTACTTTCGTGCTGATTTGAGTACCAGTTACATTATAGAAATGTCATGGCTATAAAGCCGACAGTCAAAAAGCAAATAGCGGAAGCCAAACGCAAGAGGAATTGTACAATAAGTTCAGGAGTCTCGTGAATTATTCATAGAATAACGAGAGCTCCATTGTACATAATATGTATTGTACATATATATTACGAAGAATAGTCTGGACTCATTCTTATTTTATGACTATTTTCATGTAGGTACTTACATAGGTAACCAATCAAAATATAATTATAATGTCCCAAAAGTCACAAAGTGGCGTGTAAGTACTACTTTGGCATGTTCTTTAATTTTACACACACTATATTCATGCCATTTCGAAATAAAAAAATAATTAAAAGAATCCCCTAAGAGAAAATGTTTAATACTAATAAACAGAACAGCTCCGTTTAATAACTAAGATACATTAAAAATACATATCAAATTAAGTTCAGAAAAGTTTCTACCTACTTCGTTAAATTGAATTGACGCTGAACGAACAAGCTCCTGCAAAAAGTAAAGTCGCTGCAGACTGATCGAAAACCGCTGTTTGAAATTTGCTGCGAGACGAAATTTTCCTTGAATTTCAAGTTCTATCCTATTAAAAGTTTGTCAAAGTATTAGAAATTCGAACGAGGGGCGAGCGAGAAGCTATCACGCCATTTTTCCGGCTCTCCCCACTTGGAATAACGGGCGAGGAGGCAAGCAAAACGGCCCCCGGGGCTGGGATCGCAAGATTATGTTTCGCTATCTGTTTTGAATTCGTAATTTGAATATAATTAATTCAGAAATTCCAGCGTTTAATTTGTTTTAAAAGTTATTCTCTTAACTGCTTTTTGTAAGAATCTAATTCCACTCCCACCACGATAACGAACAAAACAATTTTCTCTCGCGCCGCCTATTAAACTCGTGTCTTTACAAATGAGCTGTAAAGTTTATTTTCAAAATATAAACTCTCGACAGCAAAGACAATCCTCAATGTTGGGATTCGTGTTAAAATTTTATTTTTTATTTTGACAACGTTGACTAATGCTGTCGTTTATTTTTATTGCTGGTTTATTTTAGTGGCGCATTTGTTTCTCGCGTGAGGTGGGCCGAGCTCGTCTGCCACTCGCTATTATTGCTCGTCGACGTGGCATCAGTCATCGCGCTAATACCTCACCGAATATCTATTTTAACATGAGACGGTTTGACAGACCGCCAGCGGTGTGTGCCACCAGCCACAACACCAGTCCGCGGTACCTTTGAATATCTTATTGCAGAGACCGGACGCGTAGCCGACGCGGCCCGCCGGCACGCGCGGCCCATACTTGATTTATCACTCCATTGTTGCGGCGCGACGACCCACCCTCTCCGGATAAGGCTAAACATTCAATTGCCGGAACGCTCCCGAGAAGATTTTGTTCCCTTCAAACGATCGATTGACTACTTTACCTACATTACATTTAAGCTCGTTCCGTTCGCCATCCGCAACCAATTCAAACAAGATTTATTTGTCTATTGTGCGAGAATTGCCTTCAACTGGTAAACATTTCTAATAATATTCTCTATTACATTTTTTATTTTTCGACCTGTGGATTGTTTTAGAAAATTTATATTTTATCCGTTTGAACAATCCATAAATTAACATGACTTAGTTGCAGTTATATTTTATGCTAAATAGATTTGATGAAGATCAAAGTTCACTGCACTGATTGCACGTTGTCGCACATAACTAGTTAGCACCGATATATGAAGTCATGTTAAAGGTGTTAACTGTTTCGACATTTAACACAGCGAATATTCCCTGGTCTAACCGCTAACAGAGTGAGGTTGCTAAATTCTATTTCTTCACGAACTTGCTCAACACAAGCGTATAAATAAAATAGCCATTGTTCAATCAGTTGCAGCACTATAGCTAAACAAATTGAAGAAAACGCTGCTACTTAAATTATGCCCGTCGTAAATGGTACGGCGGCGCGGTTACCCAGCTAGTTTTATTGAGCCTGTGCTCTGACTGCCTCGTAAATATCCCCAAGTAATTACTTTCCATTCCCCCTTAAATTTGCAGTCTATTCGAATAAAACACATAAACGCTTCGCCTCTTTGAAATTACCAACATATTCGCTTTCTATTTATGTTTTTTATGATTCCTTTTCAATGGCCATTATAAACGTTTTATTCGCGCTCAAATATTTATTTAATTTCTTGCAGACTCATAAACTGAAATTGTTTCTAATTCAAATAACGTATTTTTTTCTTTTGAAGCTGGTCTGTATTTTAATCCTTTATTATTGTCTGTTAACGAATAGATTAATATTTTCTAGTTAAATTATTAAAAAGCTTAATCCTGCGTAAATATCGAGAAATATGGCATCTTCAACTAGGAGCGCTTTGTTGATGCAAGTAATATGACAGACTATAACTGTTTGATATGATGTTATATTTACATTCAATATCTGCTTGTAATTTCCATTAACATTGTCTTATGTGTCAGACGTGATTGTATTCGTTTGACGAACAGAAAAAACCCGTGGGCGGCGATTGTTTTAGAGCATCAAACATACGTAGAATACTAATAGCCACTCACGCGCTGATCGGTGTCTGCATACTAAACTGGCTTACTGGATGTATGTTATACCTATCGCGGGTTTCTAGCTTTCTCTACTGTGTTCTAGATATACCAGTTAGGATAGAAACTCGTAGTTTCGAACGTAGACTGTATCGGCATAAGAAAAAAAATATATCGAACTCCATTCTAATTAGGTTTCTTTGTATTGTTACAGGCGAGCCCAGACAATAGTAGAAATGCCTCGCCCCGTTATCACGATGCTTCAATGGAAGATGTAAGTGTTGGTTTTAATACATATATTTTGACTATTGTCTTGTTTTTATTTTAAGAATATTTTTCCTTGGTACTCCCAGCTGAATAGTTTCTTTAACCAATTTTGCACTTTTTTAGGTATCGGACGGTGGTCCTCTGTTCCGGGTGACGGGCGCGGGCGCGGGAGGCGGTGCGGGCGGTGCAGCCGGCGGCGGCGCCAAGAACGAGCTGGTGGCGCGCGGCGGCAGCGGCGGTGCGCTCGCGCTGTCGCGGGCGCCCGTCGGCGGCAGCGCCAGCCCCGCGCCCGCGCCGCTGCCGCAGCCCGCGCCCTCGCCCGCTCCCGCCGCGCTGCCGCCGCCGGCCCTGCCGCCGCCGCCCTTCCGCGCGGACACGCCGCACCGACCCAACGGCGCCCACATACCCGCCATCGACGGACACGCCGCCACTCAGATCCCGGCCCGGCCCGTCGGCGCCGCCGGGCCCGACACGCCCGAGCGGCCCGCCAGCAACAACAAGCTGCAGCCGGGCGCGCGCGCCGCCGCCGACAGCCCCACGCCTGCGCCGCCCGCTCCGCCGGCGCCCTCGCCGCTGTTCCCCTCGCACACCGCGTTCCAGGCGCACGCCGCGCTGCCCGACTACCGGCACACCAACCACGAGACGCGGACCGAGCCCGCGGAGCCGCCGGCCGCGCCGCTCGACCTGCACGCGCACAACGCGCACCACGCGCCGCATGCGCCTCACGCGCCTCACGCGCCTCACGCCCCGCGCCCGCAACACCTCGCCTCGCCCGCCGCGCAGCCGCCTCATCCTAGTCTACCGAACCGCGTGCCGCACTCGCAGCCGCACCCCGTGATGCCCGGCCACGACGTCCGGAACGCGTCGGCCGCGGCCCCGGCTCACCCCTCCGTTCCTACCTCGTTCCCGAGCCGGGTGAACGGCGTGCCGCCGAGCGCCGCTCCGCACTCGGCGCCCTCGTCCACCCCGAGCTGTCTTCCGAGTAGTCAAACCCTGGCCGGGCGGGCGCTCTCCCCGGCCGCGCCGACCTCCCGCCCCTATCCCGCCCCGTCGATCGGGTCTAGTCATATAAACTCGAGTATGAGTCCCAGTATTCACGGCCATTCGATATCCTATCAGAGTCAGTCGAGTTTACATAAACATTCCGTTCAATCGGTTTACACGAGTCGGCCTCCGCATCTCGCCCCCTTCGGTGTGCCCAATCACGTCGTGTCTAATCACGTTCCGTCGACGATGGCGAACCAACCGACACCATCACATTTAAGTCATCCGATACACAGCCATTCCATCGTCAATCATGTGAATCACCTTCCTAATAGTAATACTAATTCGTTAGCCACGTCTACTCCGAATCACATCGGGCCTCCATTATCTCTTCCTTCCACGACTACCAGTACAATTTCGAGTTTTACTCCGACTCTGAAGCATCCAGGTCTCAGTTTGCCCCCCCACCCTGGACCCATCATTCCGCCGGTGTCGCTTCACCAACCCCAGCATAATCACATAGACGCGCCGCCTTCTTCGAGTAGCGCACCAGCCATCGTCACGACAAATAATAGCAGCCTTAATCTGGCGCCTCCAGTGATAGATTCGCGGCAACCGACGGCGCCCGTGAGCGATGCGCTACCGACGCGGACCGAGGCACCGGCAGTCAGCTCCACCCTCGCCTCCAACGGGTTCCCGCCGCCGGCCGTCTACGCCGGGGCTACTTTCCCACCGCTTTATGCGCCTTATGCTACAACGTTGCAACATAGTCCCTACCTGCCACCAGCTGCGGCATCACCTAGAAATTCAACGGACACGGTTAGTATATTATTTCTTTTGAGCTTATTCACCGCCATTTATTTGATTTAGAAGATGCTAACTTGTTTTGTATTGGAATGAAACAACTATTAACGGATTTAACTCGCGTATTTTTATTTTATTTTATTTGCTGACGTTTCGGATTCTTTACAGTTTCCATAATCGTAGCGTGGGATCCAGTAGTCCACCTCATCAAATCCTAAGCGGACAGAAGACTGCATAGACTTAGTTTTCAGTTGTTAATTTAATTGAATTTTTTGGTTTTGTGTAATTTTAATTTTAATGTCATAATATTTTTTAATTGTAAATATATAAGTGTCCTAAAAAATGACTTTCTACTGAGTTTCTTGCGGCGTTTCTTCTCAGTAATGATGGTCTTTCCGAAGCGCTAGTAACGCCCCCTATTAGGTTTTAATTGTAATGTATAAAAGTAAAAATTTTTTGCGTAAAATGTAACAATAGTATTTCATAATTCAGAATAGGGTAGTTTTTCAAAATTTGTAATTTAAATATAAGGTAGTTTGCATAACTGTATAAATCACTTTAGCGTTAGACCTTTGTCAGCTCAGTCATGCTACGATTATGGAAACTGTAAAGAATCCGAAACGTCAGCAAATAAAATAAAATAAAAATACGCGAGTTAAATCCGTTAATAGTTGTTTCATTCCAATGTGTAATAACCGCGAAGGCATCAGAAATTATTTTGTTTTGTATTATTTTTTCAGAGGACAAGCCTTTCAGCGTCGCCGTTAGTAGCGCCAAAAACTCCAAAGGGTGTACGACCTCATACGCCGGGTTCTACCGGAGCTGCGGGTCCCATACCGCCTCATGCGCCGCATTCCTTTTCACCGAGGGGACATAGTCCTAGCAGGGAAAGAGAAAGCTTTAGGTAAAGTTAAACCCCATTTTATATAGCAGCATCTCGGAGACTAGTGTTTAATTACTCACTATCTTACCCAAAATAATTAAAAATGAAGTTTCATTCCTTGTTAAAGCACACTTCAACGCACTGTAAATCTATAGAGAAAGTAATGAAAATGAAATTACGGTCCCGAAATTGTTATATTAAAAAAAAAACTTTGTGCTTAATGTAGATTTAGTACCAATGTTCTACATATGTTATACATAAGCATGCAATATTTATAGAAATTTGATTAACAATCTTATATTATTTGTTTATTTATATAATGTTATCGACTGTTACTGTGTTATTATTTATTAAAAGTGAACCTCGTTTGCTTCCAGCAGCAATATAAGCAGTCTGTCGCGCAGCACTCCGTCGGCGCCGAGCGCGTCGAGCGCACCGAGCGCCGCGCAGCTGCCGCCGCCGCTCGCCGCGCCGCTGCCCACGCCGCTAGCGGTCAGTTCCATTCATTACAAAACCGCGTTTACAGGATACCGATATATACAGGATTACCGTCGCGTGATTACAGCACGCCGGTGAGTTCACTTTGCGACGGCATTGCTCTTTGTTTCCTTGTTTCACGTTCTGTTATCGTGATAGTCATTAGGGAAATTATTATTATTAGGAAACTTATGCCGAATAATGAACACGACCATTGGAAATGTGCCTGAAAAACCCGTTTCAAATTTTCAGTATGAATTATGTTATTAACCCCCGACGCAAAAACGACGGGGTGTTATAAGTTTGACGTGTCTGTCTGTCTGTCTGTCTGTCTGTCTGTCTGTCTGTCTGTCTGTCTGTCTGTCTGTCTGTCTGTCTGTCTGTGTGTGTGTGTGTCTGTCTGTGGCATCATAGCTCCCTAACGCATGAACCGATTTTGATTCTGTTTTTTTTGTTTGAAAGGTGTATATGTCGGGAGTGTTCTTAGCTATGTTTTATAGAAATCGGCTCAGTAGTTTAATAATTAGGGGGGGTTAAAGAGGGGATGTAAAAATAAATGTCTACTAATATACTCAAGTGGGGTATCCAATGAAAGAGGGTGACGAGTACATTACAAAATTGAAATCATAATGAAAATCGGTTGAGTCGTTCAAAAAATATTGGGAGTGAAAGTGGGGATGGAAAACCATATATCTACAAATATACCCGAGTGGGGTATCAAATGAAAGAGGATCGCGTGTACATTACAAAATTGAAATCGAAATGAAAATCGGTTAAGTAGTTCAAAAATTATGGGGAGTAATAGTGTAAATGGTAAGCCCAATGTCGTCAAATATACTCGAGTGGGGTATCAAATGTAAGAGGATTACATGTACATTACGAAATTCCGTGTTAAATAGAAATTAGTTAAAAATGATAATATGTACCTACGTACCTACTTACAAAAAGTATGAAATAAAAAAATAAATTAAAAATTTAACAAACCCCCGACATAAAAACTAAAAGGCCCTCTAAAAAGTATAACAATAATAAAATCTTAATATTAGTCACCTAAGTATTAATATTTCTACAAAGAAAACGTCATGTCGGGGGACCGTAGGTTTAGGTAGATTGTAAATATTAGGTAAGTAAGTACACCTAAATGAGAAGCGGTCCCCCCGACATGACGTTTTCTTTGTAGAAATATTAATACTTAGGTGACTAATATTAAGATTTTATTATTGTTATACTTTTTAGAGGGCCTTTTAGTTTTTATGTCGGGGGTTTGTTAAATTTTTATTTAACTTATTCAACTCTGAATCGGTCTAATTTAATTAAAGATGAGATTGTTAGGTGAAACAAAAGTTTTTATTAACAAAAATTGTCTGTGGGTTCACTACTTTACAATAATGTGCATTATACAGCTTAATAACATATAGACTACATTTGTAATGACATTGTGTCTTTACATCATCGCTATTCATCGTGCGCAGATGAATTCGCAAGCAGAAGCTCGTATAACATATAGTGTACAATGGCGAGCTTATGTTTGATTATATTTCCAGTCATCGCTGACGCCGATGCCGGGTCCGCTGGCGCCGTCGCTGGGCCCGCCGCTGGTGACGTCGCTGGCGCCGCCGCTGGGCGCGCTGGGCTCGCTGAGCACGGCGCTGTCCGCGCCGCTGGCGACGCCCACGCCCACGGCGGCCGCGCCCTCCGCCGCGCACCTCGCGCACTCGCTCGCGCCCGTGCCCACCGTGCCGAGCATCAGCTCCAGTGCCAAACCGCCCGCGCACTGGGGGGTAACGTGAGTACAGATAAACAGACACGTTCACTTATTATAAAATATTTTTTTTAAATATGCCTTGGATAAAGAGAAAGGCGTCTTTACCTTAACTGGGTTTGCACTCCATTGTAATTGTTTGGCATTTTTTTTATATGACTTTGTAAAGTAGTGTTTAGCTAATTGGCCAAACAAATAAATAAGCATAAATTGGCCGTTATGCCTCTTAAAAAGTGAAAGAGTACGTCCGTTAAATAAGTTGTTGTCGTACATGACACAGCCGATGCAGACAGTGGTTACAGTGTGTTGTCGGGTATGTTTCCAGCAGGCCGGCGGGGGCGGAGCGCGCCGGGTTCGCGCCCGCGCCGCCGCTGTTCGGAGCGCCGCTCGCGCCGCCCAACCCCAACCCCTTCTCCGCGGAATCGCTCTTCCAAACTAGTAAGTATTCTTGCAATCGACAAATATATAGTTTCTGTGACATCTTTGTATTTTTTTGCTCTGAATTTATTTTTTAATGATTAATGTACAATTTACTCATCATGTAGAAAAAATAAGATAAAGAAGTTTAAGTTAGACTGCTTAGAGAAAAACATATTATTATGTATAGTATCGATTTCTATGGTCGTAAGGTTCTTTTTCTTTTCTTTTATAAATTGTAAAAATCTGACAAATACAATAAGTCACATTTTTTCTCTCTTTTTATTCATTAGTCTCGTACACAGATTTTTAATCATTTTCACCGTAATTTAACGTATTATGAATATATAGTAAGTAGATATAATAAATGCGAAGCTGTAACGATATATTGTGTTACTACAGGTCCGAGCGCCGATCTGCTGAGACGCGAGCTGGACAACCGGTTCCTGGCGGCGGCGGGCGCGGCGCGCACGGAGATGCACCACCACCAGCACCAGCACACGCACGTGCACCAGCACCCGCCGCACGCTCCCCACGCGCCCCACGCGCCTCACGCGCCACATGCACCACACGCGCCGCACGCGCCACACGCGCCGCACCATCCGCACCAGCTGCTGCATCCACACTCACCGCTGGTTAGTATAATATTCTGACCGCCACGCGCCAGCCACGGCACACGTAAATCCTCTGCTAGTGGTAGAGTGAGATTCACCTGTCGTGGTTCCACCTATCACAGGCCAGTAGCTTGTATCTTGTTGGTCAATTATGCGCACTAGCACACACTAGCGCTAATAGCGGGGGTCAGCATCGGAACCTTTAGAGATAGGCTTGTGACTTCTTCAGGTGTTACCATGTCATAGTCAGTATTTTAACCACATGGATTTAGTATAATTATGAGATTGTTGTTAGTGCTACTGACACTCTAAAGTAATACATATTTATGAGGAAAGTTAGTAATCGAGGATAAATTACACATGAGGCGTCATTGCGATAAGTGTTAGTGCAGCGCTCATAACATTTCTTTTTTTTTCCAGTTCAAAGACGTCGGCAAGATGAGCTCGCTATACCGGTCGGGGCTGGGGCTCGGTTACCCGTACTCCTCCAGCCTGCTGCACCCCGCCGCGCCTTTCGTGCCGCCCGCTCCGCTCACCACTTACGCGCCCAAGGTATCGTTCGTATAAAACGAGAATCTTATTTTCTTTACGTTCCCATTATTTAGATACCAGTTCTTTTTTGTTTTTTTTTCAAGTGGAAAAATGTTAGCTTTTAGTTTTTATTAACTTTAGTTATCGTAGAATTTTTGCTCTTATCCTAAATATCAGAATTATTGTTATCTAATATTTTTTTCGAAAAAGCGATGGCACTTCATGCCTGAGCAGAAATATGAAAATATTCGATAATTCCTGTATTATTAGCAAAAACGATACTTTCTTCATGTAATTATTAGCTTAGAGCTTATATTCTTTATGTTGCTTTCTGATCATTAACCCTGCATCGCCTCATTTTAACAGCCCGTAGTGTCAGCCGCAAGCGACTCCGCCACTAAACCACCACCACGCCCCGCTGTCGCGGTAGGTCTCCTCTTTGGCACTTCATTACACCGTGCATGCTTTCTATCATTTGTATCATAATTTACAATAAAATGGATTATTTAAAGGTCTATTGTTTTGTAATACGTAATAAGGTCTTGTATGTATTTGGATGCAGAAAACCGGAAAATGGAATGCGATGCACGTGCGAATCGCGTGGGAAATATACAATCACCAGCAAAAGGAGAAGACCGGGGGGACCGGGGCGGCGCCCGGCGGAGACAAGGAGAAGCTGCGCGCCGCCTTCCCGCCCGCGCCCGCCCATCCGCCGCCCGCCGCCGCATACCGCTCGCCCTATGAGCTGGCGCCCGCGCCCTATCTGCACCATCCGCACCTAGGTAGCGTCCGATACGACCCCGCCCGCTCCGCGCACGCCGCGGTCTCACTCGCCGGGCCCACTGATAGAGGTTTGCGCGTTTCAGGGATATCGCCGTTCGGACGCTACGGCGCCGGCGCGTTTCCCGGCGCGCCGACCGCGTTCGGTCTGTCGCCGTACGGACGAGAGTTGGCCCTCTCGTCCTCGCTGCACGGCGTGCATCACGGCGGGCCGCTCGGCGCGCCGCTGCACGAGGCGTGGCGCGCCGTGCGCCCGCCCGCGACCGTCGCCGTCTCCGCCTCCGTCGCCGCCGCCGCCGAGGCGCGCCGCGAGCACGACGAGCGCGAGCGCGAGCGCGCCCGCCGGGACCGCGAGGAGCGCGAGCGGCGCGACCGCGAGGAGCGCGAGCGACGCAAGCAGCGCGACCACCGCGACCGCGAGCTGGAGCGAGCGCGCACCCGCTCGCCGCTGCGCAACGGCCTGCCGGACACCGACCGCGTCAAGGACGAGCGCAAGGACCCGCCGCGGCCGCCGCCGCCCTCGCTCCCCACGTACGCGCCGCCTCCGCCGCCCTGGGACCCCTACCGGACGTTCGACCCGCTCCAGCACATGCGGTTCGCGCCCATCGTCGAGGCGGCCATCCGCGCCGAGGAGGACCGCGCCAAGATGCTCAGCGCGTACGCGCACCACCAGCAGCTCAAGTCGAGCCCGCTGCTGCACCGAGGGCTGGGCGCGCACCCGCACGCGCCGCTGCCGCCGCTCGGCGCTCATCCTCACCCGCACGCGCATCCGCACCCGCATCCGCACGCGCCGCTCGGCCCGCTCGCCCCCCTCGCGCCGCCGCTCGCCCCGCTGGCGCCGCTCGACCTGCTCAAGAAGGAGGAGCCGCGATGATAGCGACGCGGCGACGGCGCCGTCTCCCCGACTGTACATAGAGTAGCATAAACGACGTCGCAAGTGAGAATACGACTAATTTAATGTATATCGTTTCGTATTATCGGTTTAGAAAAAAATATTTATTGTAACGTCGCTTGCTGAACGTCGAACGCTCGTCTCGCGGGCCGCCCCGTCTCGACGCATCCGTTTTAGTGTAGTGTCGACGGTGTCGTAGTGGAATGCCGTCGTCGCGGGGTCGGAGGCGAGGGACTCCCGACGGCTCGAGGTTCCGCGCAGTGCGGAGCCCGGCGAGCGGAGAGGAGTGGAGTGAAGCGGAAAGGCGAGACGAGGCGTGGCGCGGTCTCGGCCTCCACATGTGCAATATAGGACGAGGACAATGGGCGCTCGTCGCCGCCGGCCTGTACACTACTGCTTGTTTATTTACATGGAAATATCTATAGAGTTGTTATTGTGACCATTATTAGTTAATTATACATCAAATCGCTGATTATGTGAGGGATAGGATTATCGGAATCGCTATCAATATAATTATACATATTTATATATACATATAAATAAAATGTAAATATTAGTGTGTAAATTAGTGTTAAAATATAGAATTGGTTTATTTAACTTCATACAAAGGAAAAATCCCATAAATTATTATTGTACCGGGAGTTTAATTTATGCTTCCGTTAAAAATCTCAAAATGGTTTTTCAATTGTACCAGTGGAGTAAATTTATTTTATTTATCTGACTCCCTTCATTAGTGATTGTTAAATTTACACTCACAGTAATAGCTGATGACTTTCTGTTAAAATGCATTTAAAAGTATGTGATATTATTATATGTATGTATTGTGAAAAACATTTTGTCTGACTTCAAGTAGTGTCTATTCTCAGGTTTATAGATCTAATGACTATATGCAGTAATGTTCAAATTTGTATAAAAGTATTCCATAAATCATTACCTTTATTTTAAATTAATGAATTCTCGGATTGAAATACATGTGGGCAATTTGAAATACAAATTATGTTGAGCAAAGTTTAACGACAATGACTGTGAACAAGTTAATGTGCCATCATAATCAATATAAAACAGCATTGAGTCAGACAAAATTACATCTGGAACATGTCTTCTGGCACATTAAATAGTTGTGTTATTAAACTCGCGAAGAACGATGAAGTGTATTATAGTTTATACAAAATCATTCTGTATACTAAAAAGTAAATGAAAGCTTGGTGCGATTCAGAAAATACCATTAAAACTTTTGATTTTTATACCAATAAGATTTTTTTGTACCCTCCCATCCTAAGTGACTTCAAATTCTAAATGTTTATTGCAGTCATGTAAGTATAAATCAACCTACACAGAGTAACTTATTTTGATATTATAATTTTAATCATGTAGGTCCGGTTTAATGTAAATTGAAAAGTCGATTTATACCCAATACTTACCTCACTAAATAATGCTAACTATGAGAACACTTGCTGTATAATACCTAGAATCTGCTTACCTCGTCAAATGTTACTTAGTGAAATCATAATTAAATATACCTAAACTGGTACTTGCCTTTAAATTATATTAATTATGATTTCTGTGTTGGGTTAGATAAATAATTTTCTTATTACTATTTTTGTATATTAGGTACCGCAGTGTAAACTGGATAATGTCAAATACAAGTATTTATGTGGGACTAGGAAGTATACCAATCAAGAATTAAGAAGATTAAAATGTCGGGGTCCAGCAACGGCAGACAACTTAGCCTTGCAAGTTATTCTTAACCAACCCACTCGCTGCGGATCAAGTACGAAAATCGAGCCCACCTCCAATACCAATACAATCCAGCTCACTCGCTTAAATTTTTAACATAGCAGCTACTATAACTGCTATACAGTAAATGAGAACTAAGCAGTAAATGATTTCTATAAATTCCTTCCGAAATTGATTCCCATAACTAGCCATTTTTTTAAGTAGATAACTCCATAAAGGTATATTTAAATAAAAGAGTGATAGTGCTGCAACTACAAGATGTATTTACTGCAAGAAGTTACGCTTGTATGTACATTATAAATAAAAAATTGTCTACAGATTATAACAGATGTTTTTAGCTGATTTCTTCATTTCCTGTACCAGATTTGAATAGTTTTCATCCTTTTCACTTTCTTTTGTAATTGCAGTACACCATAGAGTAGGGCTTCAGCAGATGGTGGGCATCCAGGCACATATATATCAACAGGAACAATGCGGTCACATCCCCTAAAACAGAGTAAATATTATTCTCGTATCCATCTATATTATACTTTACGTCTAGTAGGATAGACCACTTTTTTATTGATAAAGAACCTTGCTGTAAAAAAATACTGTAAAACCACAAGTTGATGTGTACAGATGCACAAAACTTTGCCATATGGCTCAATATTTGCTATTGGTAGTGTAATCAAAGTGAATATAAAGAAATGGATTAATAAGTGAAGTGAAAATTCATAATCTATACTAATATTATAAAGAGGAAAGATTTGTATTTTTGTATGTTTGTAATGAATAGGCTCCGAAACTACTGGACCGATTTAAAAAATTCTTTCACCTTTGGAAAGCTACATTATCCCCGAGTAACATAGGCTATATAATATCACGCTAGGTCTTATAGTTGCGGAGCAGTAACTGAAAATGTTTCAAAAACGGGGGAAAAGTATCGTTTCTGAGGCCTTAAAAAAATCTTAAGTCCCCCCGTGCGAAGCCGGGACGGGCCGCTAGTGTAATATAACATGTCTTGTTCATACTGTTGGTGACTACTAAAACTCTTCGAATTCTTTTATACACCCTTCGTATAATGAAATGTAATAACAATGTGCATTTAAAAAAATTGTTTATAACTGGCACAGATCTGATCTTAAACATACAAAAGATAAAATTCTAGAGAATGCTTTTGTATCTTATTTTTCCTAAAAAACCAACATCAAAGCCTCAAGCTAAGTTAAGACTTGGGTATATCATGGGTATGGCTTATCACACTGATATCTGCTACTGAAACCGGCAACCTCCATCAGGAGCTCTGATTGCTAGACCAATAGGCCATCAATACTTACAATACTTTTTCATACTGAAATACCATTTTACTTTCATCACATAGTAACTATTCTTGTTACAAAAAAATAAAATTACCTCACTACAGAATACGAGTAATGGTAATAACCACCACCATTAGCGCAGCTACCCATAGAAATAACCCATCTTGGATCTGGCATTTGGTCATACACTTTTCTCAATGCAGGTGCCATTTTATTGGTTAATGTACCAGCTACAATCATAACATCCGATTGGCGAGGGGAAGCACGGAAGACAACACCATATCTAAAAAAACAACAAATTAGTAGTAAAATACCTATGTAGTTCATTTAACAGTTACTAAATATCTACCAAGATTCGTTTCCAGATCCATTCTTCTATTAAAAAGATCATGGCATATTATTATCATTTAATAAAGTGAGTGACTTGAAAGAAAACAAAACAAACCTGTCCATGTCATAACGAGGTGCTGCAATGTGCATCATCTCTACAGCACAACATGCCAGCCCGAAAGTCATGGGCCACATGGAACCCTTTCTTCCCCAATTGAGCAGATCGTCAAGCCTTGCCACAGCAATCTCTGCCATGTTACTGGCATCTTGGAAAGGAGAATAAGGACGTCTTTCGTTCGGTTTCGGGGCAGGTAAATGGGTTTGACGTATTTGGTCTACTATAGGTGCAAAGGCACCTTTCTTTACTGCAGAAAGAGCCGTAGGAGGCAAAGCTCCCAGCGCCTTGAAAGCCTGCATGATTACCTAAAAAATAATTTGGTTATAATAGTATCTGCGACGCACAGGAAATTTTCACAAGGAACGTTAAACGAATTTAGAAATCACCACACTTACAAGCTCAATAACATTAACTATTGAACAGAATTATGTCACTATACACTTATGAAAATAAAGATTTTATACAAAATTTACGTAAGAACAAATGAGCGTTTATAAAGAATGTTAACTTATAACTATAGTAATTTATTACGCCGTTTCGACAAACTAGCTATTAAAACTACCAGAATTGTTAATGTTATACTTAATGTTTATACTTACTATTATTGGTGATGTAAAAACAATTACTTAAATACTTAAACTATAGTATGTTGCAGGTAAGATAGATATTTAACAAATTCGCACTTAATACATATAATTTTTAATGTATAGCATTCTTTGCAAACAGGTTCTTTTTTTTTTTGTCAGAGGCGTATTTAACTTTGCTCTATAATATTCATAGAGTATAGAGTGAGTATATGTGCGGCCTCAGCGTCCTTTCAACCAAGTTATTTTTAATGGTCTTTTATTCGATCGACCTGAATGCCTATATTCTATATCTATAGAACGTTGACTAACCAACACCTAGGCGTCGCATCATCATGAAATTGACAATATTAATTTCATCGTCTAAACTGACTGTTTGAAACCTATTATAATGACATTAGACAAATGTCTCTGTAATGTCAAATTGACATAAAAATATAAACTAACCGACCTTATAATAATAATGATGACAGTGACACCAGAATTCACGAGATACATAAGACTATAAGACCCGGCTGTTGGACTGTAATTTATTGTTTACTTCAATTAAATTATTATTTACGTAAATAAACCTTTACTTAAAGTTACTATGTCCTCACGAAAGGTAATTTGTTAAACTGGCATTTAAATATTGCTTAAACATGTTTACGTACCTATATTAATAAAACTTTACATATTATCAGCAGGAAAAGAAGTGGTTTAAACCAATTTTTGAATTCAATGATGATGAACGGGATGAACTTCCAAAAAAATCTAAAAAGAATCCTCCGAAAACAGAACAAAGACCGTGTGCTTCATCCCCAGACTTAATTGTAAGTTGTAGAAATATATTTATAAGTACAAATAAAAGTTCTTGAACTTATTAAATACTACATATAAACATAAAACATTAGTTTTGTTATTACATGAACTAAAAGTATTATTTATCAACCGAGTAACAATCTGTACCAATATTAACACTAAAATAACTTAATTTTCTTTTATAGAGCTTAAATCAAAATAACCATCACACTGAAGTACCAATAAATATTAATCATAAAAATTGGATGAAAACATTTGATCCAATAACTGTTGAAGATTTGGCAGTCAATAACAAAAAAATCCAGGAGGTGGATGAATGGTTAAAGTCAAGGATCAATAGCAATAGTGCTGAAATTATGCTACTGACAGGGCCTGTGGGTTGTGGGAAAACTATAACAATACAAAAAGTAGCTGCAAAATATAATTTCAAAGTAACAGAATGGATTACACCTTTAGACATTGACATGCCTACAGATTATGGTAATTTTTTTGTACCTAAATAAGGGTTGCTGTTGTGAAGTTCCTAAATCATTTAATATTTCATCATCTTGGTGTATATATATATGGTATATATAAGTATTTTTTATTAATACAATTTCAGTAGAAAAACTGAAATATAAGTGGCAAGGCCACGGTCAGTAAGCTTGTCTACAATAAAATAAATTTAAAAACTGTCTATCAACTTCTTAAGTACCTACTTACTTTTAATATCTTTATTTTCAGGAGATTATGAATTTAGAGAAAAACAATCAACAAAATTTTCAGATTTCATTCTGAATGCAGCCAATTTTTCGTCACTTTTAGACAACAACAGCAGTAAATTGGTATTAGTAGAAGACTTGCCAAACACATTTATAAGAACACCAACTGAATTTACTGATGTATTGCAGTATGTATATAATTTAAAACTGCTCAAAAATCAATAATAATACTGATATTGTTATCTTGTATTGTACTTGAATATAATATGTATTTTTAATTTAACAGTATATTAATATTATTTTTTAATTGATAGTTTAGTAGTTATCTGATTAGATAAATTTTCTTTTCAGACAATATAAAACTAGAGCAAAATCACCAATAATATTTATATGTTCTGAATCTCATACAGACAGCAAAAATACTGCTGTTAATCTTTTCACACCAAGTTTAAAGGAACTGTTCAATATCCATCACATAATGTGAGTATAGCTTTATAAAACAAAAATAATTAGGTTACTTTAGGTACACAAAATTACATGACACATTAATTTATATTTGCAGGTTTAATGCAGTTTCAGCTACAGGTTTAAAAGCTGCTCTTAAAAGGGTATCAGATATTATTAGTAAAAAACATTTAGCCATGTATAATAAACCCACACCAGATTTGATAGATTGTGTTGTAAATTCTTCTGCTGGAGATGTAAGATCTGCAGTGCTAAATTTACACTTTGCTTGTTTAAAAGGTAATTTAACAACACTATATTTCAGCCGAAGATCAGATACTAACATTTATAACAATGGTTCATCAATTGAAAATATCCACCACAATACTTAATCTCAATTTGGCTTTTATTTTAAAGGATCATATCAAAACTTGGAGACTAGTGTAATACTAGAAAAAGAAAATAAAAACAAAAAAAATAACAGCAAGAAAAAGCAATCTTCCAGTAAATTCTTATCAATCGGAAAGGATGAAACTGTCAGCATTTTACATGGAGTAGGAAGAGTTTTAAATCCAAAATGTAAGCAACATTCAATGTATCGCATGAGATAATATGGAATGGCTCAGCAAGACTGTTAATAATTTATCTAAAAATAAACCATTTATTTTATAGGCTGTATATATTTTAAATCAGAGATCCATCTCCTTGAAACCGACATTGGCATTATAGTAACATCTTGTACAGATAAAATTAATTAGGTACTTAAATCTTTTATTCATATTTCAGATGTAGTAAAAGACAAAGGCAGTTTGGAATTGACCCATTCTCCTAAAGACATAATAGAGCAATTCATAAGTCAGCCTACCTCATTCATCAATTTTCTGGAAGAGAATTACTTGTCCCACTTCTCTTCAATAGACCATGTGGATAACGCTGCTCTAGGCCTCAGTGATGCCGATTTTATGCTCGCTGAATGGCGGGTAAGTTTTACCTTACGTCTGAATAAAAGTACTCAAAAAGCAAACTTGCTACCGACACATTTCTATTAAGGTTTAATTATCACTCTGATTTGTCCATCTGTCAGGAAAAAATGTGTCAAGAATACGGACTCTACACATCAGTGGCTGGGTTAATGACGTCTAATAAAACACCAGTTTCGGCATGGAACCCCGTAAGGGGACCTAAAAATATGAAAATTAAATATCCGTAAGTATTTATATTGTTTATTTTACTGCATGACCTGCATATTATCTTTATGAGCTTCATTAAATGAACTGCATCTTATTTTCAGGTTACCAAATGAACTTCCAATGTTGGAACAGAATTATTTGTACAAAGGAAAAATATTAGTTTCAGATTACCAGACATTTTGCAAAATTATCGGTAGTAAAAGGTAACTTTTGATTCATTGTTTTTTTTTTCATCCCACCATGAGTTATGAGATATGTTACTAATATATTTATGAATTGTATTACTTTTAGTTATTATTAAACACAAATAAAAGATGTGTATATTAAACTATATTTTTTATTAAAACTTTTTAGGTACTAACATAGAATAGTGGTATCATAGTGACAATTATTGTTTGGTAATGGACACAGGTTCATTGGATCTGGGAAAAATAAAATAAATCAATTAGTATTACAATTTATTAAAGTCAAAAGCATATTGTGATTACTATACAAATAAAAATGGATTCTCAAATAATTTTAATCACTTCACTTTTTTCATGGTCTCAGTTTTGTGCACTGATCACTCACTGTTCAGTTTCCATTTTGCAAGCTTTTATAACGAGAAATATTCAAGTTAATAATGTGGCCATAAAACCATTGTAATCGTTACACTATACTTACCCATCTCAAACATCTATACAGATGCCTTTGTATATACGAATGGGAATTGGATTCATACTTACCTCATACGAAGAGTCTGGAATGTGTGGTGATGACATCAATATTGGTACATTTTACTAGTAACAAATCAAAGATGCTCAAATTTAGGTTCTGCTCATCTTTGATAAAATAAGCCAGGAACACATAAAAAATCAACTAGGTACATTAGAAATACTTAAAAATGAGATAATACTCTATTTTATTTAATCCAAAGCTCCTGGATCTAGTAAAATCATACCATAATGATAACATGGAACAAACATGCGAGTAAGTACATCATGTGTCGTGGTAGTGTAGATGGGTGTAATGTGTAAGATGGTGTTGCGAGTGTAAGGTTGGGAGTTATCGGGAGGAGGAGGAGGAAGACCTGGAACGGCGGCGACGCGGCGCGGGGCGCGGAGAGCGCGAGCGCGTGCGCCGGCGACGCGGCGGGGAGCGCCGGCGGGGCGGGCTGCGACGACGATACCTGCGAACAACAAGCGCTCATTTTACATTAGCTGTCGTATAATTTGGTTGACAAATTTCGAAACATGTTTTATCTAATTTCTAGTATAACCATTAGAATATAAAAAGATTTATACCAACTAATACATACAAATGGGATATGAGTTTCCAAAAATAGCGTAGAGGAGAGATTTTTAAACAGATCCACTTTACGTCACATAAGAGGACTTATTATATTATAATTGTGGCGGCGCGTGACCCCTCGCCACATATATTATCATAATCTCAACATTGTATACTGCAGCATCAGTTCTATCGTTAATCATTATCATCACGTACAACACGGTTCAGATTAGCGATAGAATTAGGTATATAATGTTGACGATTCCAACTAATAAAGTAGTCTGTAAATTGCTGTCAAAGCGTTTCCATTCTCACCCACCCTTTCTGAAGAAGTGTTCGGTAAAATAATAATAAAAAGAAATTACCGAGGAGGAGAGTGACGACGCATCGGGACGTGTCGCGGCGGCGGCGGGCGCGGTGAAGGTCGCCGCGGGCGGGACGGGATCAGCACTGGCGCCGCCGTTATCTCCTGTCCGTCGATCTGCCCTAATAGTCGCAAACAACACCAAATTTAGCAAAATTAAATTTATAAATTATAATGTCAAGAAATATAGTTCCAATAATTTACCTCCATCCATATGCTTCATTGCATTTTCTGCTTCATCGGGATTGCTGAACTCCACATATGCATACCCACGTCCATTGTGGGGGTGCAGTCGGTCCGTAGGGAACTCGACGGTCTTAACAGATCCATAAGTTGAGAATATCTCATGGATATGTTCCCGTGATACATTCATAGTCAACCTTCCAATATGAATGCGTGTCGGGCGCGGTGGCGGTGAACGTTCCCTCTTTTTTCTTGCTGGTGATCTGCAAGTAAAAAAGTATATAGAAGTTAAATACCTATTTTGAAATATATATACATAATTATACATAATTGAGTTTCTTGCAGTTTCTTCTTAAGTGATGTTTTTAAAACGGTATCTTTTCCTGACATTCTCTACATAAGAACTTATAAACGCCTAAATTAAATAAGAGTAACAAAAGATGTAGGTAGAGATTTATTACGCATTTTTTACCTGTCATGTTTATCTTTGCTTTTTGACTTATCATTAGCAGAGGGTGCAGTCAACTTTTTTTTATCTCCAAGGGGTGATCTGTCTCGTATCTTCTCCCTATCTGCATCACGGCGATCCTTTACCGGACTCTTCTGTGGTGATGTCCTAAAAAAAAGAAATAGTTCAATTTTTCTGTTTAATCATTAGAATTAAAAAGACAAATATAATGATAAGTGTCAAGTAAGTAGGAAAAAATCTGCCATCTGCAAGAAATTTTGACATGCACTGTAAAAACCGCTAGAGCGATACATATTTAGTGTAATATTCTGATTCTGCACAGACAAAGTTGCGGGCAGAAGGTAGTCTAAAATAAATGTACACATTAGATATTTATATCTTACTTCTTCTTAGCCCTGGAACGATCATTGCTGCTGCTGCTGGAGGAGCTAGATGATGATGAAGACCTGGATGAACTTCCAGAACTGCTTGAAGAGGATCGAGATGATGACCGGGAAGAACTGCTCTCAGATGAACTGTAACAATATAATATAATGTCAAAACTTGCCATAATAATATTAATAAGATGTTACCTGCATGTCATTTTAAAGTTTATGGTAAGTATCAATTTAAATTATAATAGAAATAATGTAATTACTATTTTCTAGCGATTATCTCAATTTGTTTCATAGGATCTGTCACCTGCAAGAAAACTAACGACTTCATTTACTTTTCTAATTATTATTTCCATTTTTTTCAAGATCGTTTTCAATTAAAAATACAGATTAGGCAAGTTAGATTCGCTAGAACTTGAGTTTCTATATCCTTACTAGGATTCATATTATTATTTCTATAAGTATTTATTTAGATTAAATTGAACGAATAAATTTATGCCACGCTTTGATTTTAGGTTTGTAATGTAAATTATTGACAGAACGAGAAGTATCACCAAATTATAGATTGTCCAAAACCTAACCTAAATTTCATAAATCGTTTTGTTAAAAATATTTAACTACAAATAAGACTAACCTTCCACTGCTATCACTACTACTGGATCCAGATTCATCTTTCTTCTTTTTATCCTTTGGTTTCTTCTTATCCTTATCCGATGTAGCCGATGGAGACTTATTTCGAGCCCTAAAATTAAACGTAAAGTATAATCAATGCAGACAGAAATAAGTTAACTCAAACATATTTTAGACAATAAAATACTAACATTTTCCTTTAACTTTCCGAGAAATACGGTAATATTAAATTATTAAGTCAATCACTATGTTCTTGGCAAGCTAAGCATCACACCACGGCCATCTTTTATACCGGTGGCGCGCTGAGCTGTCATTGGTCAAATTTGGTTGTCATTTTTTTTTTAATTTGGATTCTAGTTATTAGTAGGTACTGTCTAACTTGACTTTAATGTAATAGAACATTTCGCACCTTCGGTGGCACAAGGGCACAATTGTCGAAAAATCGAAAATTGAGTTAAGTATACAGAAATGTTCTAAATTTTTTTTGGAACATTTCTGTATACTTGGCTCATTTTTCGATTTTTTGACAATTGTGCCCTTGTGCCACCGAAGGTGCGATTTGTTATGTTGGTGCATATGTATTTGGTTAAAAAATATTCGATTTAATTTAGTGTAATTTTAACATTTTCATTGACAATACTAAGGAAGAGGTCTAATATTAGAGAGTTCTAGTATTTTTTAACGCAGTACTTATATAAAAGTGTTCACTATATTATTATTAATATCTATATAGCAAAGTTATTTGCCGCCATACATTTGAATCGTTTACTATGCTTGAGCTTCTGTTTTGAAAGCAATGTTTCTTTAGAATTTTCTATAAGAAACTAGTGCTACGTAGGTATGGCAAATTTAATGAAACAATAAAATCATTTTTTTTATGTATATATGTAGTTAGAAAGTCATTATGGCTTCCTATCAAATAAAAATCATGTCTTTCATTTTTTTATAATTATTGGTTTTCTTACTCTCTGTTTTCATTAAATTCATCATTAGGTAGGTACTAAGTATTATATTCTCGTGTACCAACAAAACCACATGCTCAAAAAAATAATCGAAGTAATAACTATCGACACGACCCAGCACAATCTAACATGACCCGATCCTTTGAAACGTCTAACGACATCCTACTTGCTACGGCAACTACATTAATCACACGTTTAATACTAGCAGCAGTTGAGTGGCCGAAATGATTAGCTATAGGCCCCACGCTGGGCTACATGGCCTATACATTAGCCTCGATAAACAGCCCTTGTTGCATTAGGACCTCCCGCGCCCCGACCTCCGCATATGACCCTTTCCTACCCACATACATCTTTCTAAAAAAAACATAGAATATTTAGTTAAGTATGTGTTAAAATATTTTTTTTTTCAAGGAATCTATTTTTAGCTCGTGCTACTTTTTTAAAACAGTCAACCGAGGTGTTGCTGATTTCTGCGTTTTAAAAAAATAATGGTAACTACTTATGTTAACTAACCTAATAAACAGGGCTGAATATGTACCTAGATAGGTACATACTCAGACATACATGCATATTTTTCAAGCAGGTACCTAGGTAAGTACTTAAACACCTAAATAATATTGTTACTTATTTAACTTTACTTAACTAATGGGACGAAAAATAAAGTGAAAGACGGGACTATTGTAATAAAAGAACGATCCATTTATCGTTCGTGGGTAACATGAGTTGCTTGGTAAAAGGATGTTTGTAGCATTGTGGTTTCAAACCGGAGATTACTTTTATATAGGTACATTATACCTACTCTTAGATTGTTTACCTGCCTACTATCTTGTTATTAGTTGAGATTGTTATTAGTTGAAAATATACTACATGTGTATCTTACCTGTTTCTTAATTTTCGAACAATGCAGACACGATGAATAGTAGCACAATAGGTATAAGTTGAATACCTAGTAGTTAAGTATCTATAGGTAGATATAATATAAGTAGGTACCTAGGTATTTTAAATATAGGTACCTACTTAATAATTAATTGGAGGCATTTTCGAGTAGGTACCTGCTCATTTGTACTTTTTTTTATAACTGGTCAGAATAAGAATTATCTATAGTACCTATATAGGTACATGTACTTACCTTTTAAATAGAATAGGTAGGGAATATAAATCGGTTCGGAACTTTGTCATAAGTAGGTACCTACCTATTTATAAAATTACCGCAAAAGGTTTACTGAGGAAATTCAGTAGACATCAAATCCACCTTTACCTTACAAAAAAGATGTACCAATCAGAACTATCTATCGCATGGCTAGTGACGAAACATTACGAAATGTGTTTAAAGGAAAATTATTCCAAACTTTAACTGGACTATATATTTTGGAGTTATGTTTATATGTAAAAACTAATAGTAATTATTTTAAAACACAGTCGTTATCTCAAAAAAATACTGTCCGCTCACAATATAAATATAACCTGTTTCTACCTGGAGTTAAAACTCAGACATATTATGCAAAAAGTACCTATATAATGGCAATAAAGGTATTTAACCACCTTCCTCAACGAATAAAAATATTAGACATTACCTACCCAGTTTAAAAAGAACTAGAGGTCATGGTTGATGGAATGTGTATACTATAATTATTTAAATGAATATTTTGATGTTAAATGGCAAAATGCATAAACTCTAAACTTATTTGTAAATTATTTTAAAATATTGTTTAAGTAGGTATAAGTGAATATTGTATGCCCGGAAAGGGTTGCCGTTGTACCTAACTAACCTGTACTATTTATATCTACCATCTTTATAACACGGTTGTGCAATAAATATATTCTTATTCTTTACCTACCTCAAAAATTACTAGTCGTATGGTCATTCTAAACCTACTACTACTTTATATCAAATTGGTTTGTGGAAAAAACGTCGGGTGTTATCGCGAATCCGTAGGTGATGGTTATATTGTTGTGTCGTTGAAAAAAACATGTCGAATTCACACGAGATACATTACGTACGGCTTAGTCTTCGATAGCGGGCCTTTGAGGATTTGCAGAGCTTACTGCCAACTTGTTATAAAAGTGAAGGCTGATATTTAATTTCAAGTTTTATCTATCCATGGGTTTATAGTATATACTTAATAGAGTGTTATATTATGTTTTATGTCGTGAGAAATCAGGGACGCTGATGATGCTGATGAAAATACCTAGGTACTTAATCATAATAGGAATCGGATGCCCTAGTAAGTAGGTATACCTATATCACAATATATAGTATGTATATTTATGACTTTATAAGTAGGTAGGTAGGTACCTACTTATATTAACACAGCTTTTGCTCGTGATTTTGATTGTAAAGATTATTAAATTTTACTATTTCAAGTTTTATGTAAAGACTGGTTACCCTATTACTCAAACTCCGCTGTCTGTCCGTTTTTTTGTCATCAGAATCTATCACGAAATTTCACAGAAGATGTGTTTCTGTTGCCGCTACAACAAATGTGAAAAAAAGTTTTTCCGTTTTTATAGTTAGGTAATGGTACGGAACCCTTCGTGCGCGAACCCCACTCGCACTTGTTTTTGTTTTTTACATGACAATTAGGTGGGCACTTTTGCCTGAACAGATAATTTCTAGTTTAGTACAAGACTACATAGCTACCAAAAATTTACTTAAAGGCGTAAAAAAATACCTAGCGGACGAAAAAGTACTTACTTAGGTAACTTAATATTCGGAAGGGTTTTAATTGTGTACCAATTTTCATGTCACGATCGACTCTAAGACTCAAGGAAAACAGAAACAGCCTTCTGGCTGAAAACTGTTTTTATAGGCATCGGGATCTTGATATTAGATCTAGGTTTAGGTATTATGTCGCACGCTTATGCATAAAAATAAGTAAAAAAAAAACAGCCAAGTGTGAGTCGGACTAGCGCACGAAAGGATCCGAATAATTTTCTATAAAAATTGAAAATATACTTAAATAAGTACGTTTGTTTTACGGGAGCCCCTTTAAAAAGTTATAAAACATTTATGTTTTGTTGTTATTTTACATAATATAGAAAAATAATTAGTTTAAATTGTAGACAGTATCTATATAAATATCATTGGCAAAATAATAAGGTGAGTGGTTCATTTAATAATATAATTGGAACGTAAATAAAATACCGATAAAACGCCTCCAAGACTTCAAAGACAATACAATTAGGTAAAAAGTATAAAATAATATCAAAAAGAGGAGCGTTCGGTATGAATTAATCATTTATATTTATACCCATGTAGTAGGTAGGTAGGTACATTATATGAAACATAAAATCATTTTCATGAACGTTAAAATATCTGCATTACAAATGCCTAACCTTAGGTTAAAGATTAAGAGTCTATCTAGATTTTGACAGGGGTAAAATATATGAGCTGTTATACTTATATATTAAGCTACCTAAAAAAAGATTGAGAATAAATAACTAGGTACTTACTGCAATACCTAGGTACCATAAATAGAGACCTAAGGCAAAGATATATTTTCCTTGGCATAGACGGAAATCTAATATACTTACAAACTTGATGCTTTGAAGTAATATTAGCTACCTACTTATTTCACATGGCAGAATGCAATGCGCTCTTTTGCTACAGGTAATATTATGAGCATGTATTATCATATTTAGAAAACCTCCGGAAATAGGTAAATCAAATAAATGAAATTGTAAAAAAAGGATGCATGCGTTAAATTTAATTGCGGGTATAGTCTATGGAAGGAACTTTTAGCGCGGCGCAATTTTAAATTGCACTAAACGATATCGTTTAGTTTTTAAGTGTTGGTCTGTTGGTCTAAAGGGGAAAAAAATCATGCTATATTTCCACGGGCACGGGATAAAAAGTATCCTATGTTCGTCTGCTGGTTATAAGCTACCTCCCCCTCAATTTTCAGTCAAAATGTTCAACTTAAACGACTATATTTAGATAAGTATCTATAAAATAAAATCGTTTTAGTTACACCTTGAGACCTAGACAAGGTGCCAACGTTCAACGTTAACGTTAAACGTTGGCACCAAAATGTATAGGATTTGACATCCGCAAACGACTGTCACGTACGTCATAAACGTTCACGAATGTCAAGTCCCATACATTTTGGTCGTTTCGTTTAACGTTAACGTTGAACGTTGGCACCTTGTCTAGGCCCCCTTGTAATTCGAGAACCAGACCTTTGATAGGTACCTGCTATTTGTAAAGCGGCCCGCTGTCAGCTTAGCAAGTATCTATTTCTTTCTAAGTTTATTTTTTACTACCAATCTTAAAAAAAACTTTCCTAAAATGACGCAAGTATGGGGTGACTAGGATCATGGACCACATAGCTAGTCCAGTTAACGACTTAGCTTATTGTTAATAACTTCTTATGATTTTATTCTTACCAATTTATAGGTAATTTACCTAGGTACCTCTTACCTACATGTGATCCTCTTTCATTTGATATCCCACTCGAGTATATTTGTAGAAATTTGATTTTCCACCCCCCCCTTGCACACCTCTTAATTTGTTTTTAGAATGACGTTACATAGTTACTTAACCATGCGTGGTCAAACGGAACGTCTACTTATTCAAAATTATTTTCATTCTTACCATTTTTAGGCATTATTTTCATTTCCTATTGAGTAACGTCACGGACAAATACTAGTGCAATTTTCTCGCGAACGGGCCGCCCATATAAAGGCTGGGCGGCACAAACTGCCTTAAGTATCATTCCGACATTAGGCGCGCCGGTACCTACCGCTTTACGCACTTGAAACTAATAAATAGTCCTTTTATAGTTTATCGGTGGTTAAATGCGTATAAGTTATGGCCAGTAAGTACTTTTTATTTAATATTGTAATAAAAAATAGTTGATTAATTTATTATTGTAATTACTTATTTAAGTTCAGTGTTTTTTTTTTACATTTTTCTATGGTTTTTATTGCTAAGAAAAAGATAGTAAAGATATGTGATTAAAATATAATATTTTTATGAATTAATTATTTGATTTTAAGTATAAAAAGATAAATATTGGGCATAGGTATATATGTTTATAGGTGTACCGTCTAGATTTAATAAACGTGTACCTAACGTAACTATTTTGCATAAAATTAAAACAAATAAACATTATAATTCACTCTTTCTTGTTAGTTCAATAACTAAGTACAGCAAACTCAAAGAAAACTTACAAAAGAGAATGGCAATGTTAGCTAAAGGAAAGAAGATATAATTAAACGATTTGACCTACTTACCTACCTACTTCAAGCAAAGAATAGGAATGTAAGTAGGAACCTAATTTAATTTTTTTTAGTTAATGTGTAATTTGATTTTAGTGAAATCTAGTATCAGTAACATAGAATTTATATAATATGATATAGCAATATAAAAATGCTTTTAAATTTGCAAGCTTCGATGCAAAATTCAGTTTAGTACATTATTATATTGTATAATTATTGAGAAATGAATTATTCCAATCTAAAAATTTCATCGATAGACTGAAGCCTTCGCGGCTATCACATATTCATTCATTCAGTTATTATCAATCTAATCTTATCTATCTATTCTTAAAATTATGCAGGTTTGTGTTGGCATAAAATAATAGTTTCCCTAACTTCTATGTATAGTGTATAGGTGATACAGAACTTTGTAATCTATTAAGTAAATACACCACAGGATGGCATATTATATTTAATTTCCTGGATTAAAAACGGGAAACCCAAGCATCCTTTTGACCATTAGTTTGCGTCATGTGACATGTTATTTTGCAGTTATTTATGTATATTTATAGGTATAGGTGTCTATTTATATTATTATATATGTACGTGACTGATGTTCCTGTTTTATCTTATACCTAATTAAAATATGATTTGTTGTTTGTACTGCAAAAGCTCTGTTAATGTATAAACGTATCATATATATCAGTGAAATATGAACTTAGTATATCGATACTAAGTACTTATTTCGATTTCTAGGGTTATCGAACCCTATAAATGATCTCTTACATACAAACTTATAAAATTACCTACCGAACTACAAACTTATCGAAGCATGTAGGTATTCGAGAATGTAAGAGCAGTAGCATCAATAAATCTATTTAGGGATTCTTAGTATCTGTTTACAACGATGGTAAATAAATCAAAATATATTCTATTCAATTTAGGCTTTTACAAGCTCTTATGAGGATCAGAAGGTACCACAGTTTCCGAAAAAACCTCACTTGATAAGAAACGGAAAAACTCAATGTGATATCATTTTTTTTTTTCAAAAAAACAAAATTAGGTAAAATTTATCCTTACAACCAAAATAAATAAGCTAAGTAGCTTATTAAAATTTCTGCAGTTTTCTTGATACTTAGATTTAAACATTACTTTATACAATAATTTCTGATGCCTTCGCGGTTATTACACATCGGAATGAAACAACTGTTAACGGATTTAACTCGCGTATTTTTATTTTATTTTATTAACTGACGTTTCGGATTCTTTACAGTTTCCATAATCGTAGCACGACTGAGCTGACAATAGTCTAACGCTAAAGCGCGCTATTACTTTATACTTTAACCAAACACCCACATTGTTCGGTTATACCTACCTACCCACATATTGCTTAAACATTGTATAAATTAAAAATGCGCCTGCACGAAAGCACTTAAGGTTATTTGCACAAGAAAGCATCTGTCATTATCATAGTTTTGCAATTAGTGGAAAAGCGACAATGACAGATCCTTTCTTGCGCAATAGTAAACTTGGCCCATAGGTGTTGTAGTAGCTCCCATAGTCACCTAGACAAGTACTAATTTGTCACGTAATCAGTTTTCGTTCGCGTGTGTAAATTTTATAGAGCTTTGTAATCGTTTCGTACGGTTGCTATTATCAATTGGCACTTTCCTAAGGGCCATGTGCTAGCCCTCTTAGTTATACCTTGAGTCTATTATTTCCCGTGGCCTTTAGTGGCTATATAATATTAGTGTAGTACATGCAGGTAGGTTGTTTTGAGGCTTTCTTGTATAGTTTGCTTTTCGCCAAGTCCACGAGGATTTGATCCAGAAAACTTTGTGATTACCCCATTAATGTAGGTAGGACCAGGTCGGTACCTACATGAATTATTCTTGAGTGTACTCAGATTGTGGAAGGCATGCGAAAAATTCACATTTATGTAGGTAGGTACTTTATGTATTTGCTAAAAGAGATACAAAATCTTATTTCTAACGATAAATAGAAACAACTAAAAATAAAGAAGTTTTTTTAGTTTGATTTTTTTGTGTCAGCAAATAAAATAAAATACGCGAGTTAAATCAATCATTATGAAATGATATGTAAGAATCGCTTTTATTATAATGACAAAACCCCTTTGCAACATGAATTACGTGTAGGTAAGTACTTTTCTTATCTTTATTGTAATAATACCTACCTACGTCTTTGCCTAGCAGTAATATTGAAAAAAATACAAGGAACATAAATAGTACTGTTTATGTTTTTTATCTTTTCTTTGTATTTTATGTATTACCATACTCGTATAAGAAATGAAATAACTAAAAATAATAATAAAATCGTAAAATGTTACGAATCTAGCTATAGGTACCTATTCACAAAGTTTTGTAAAATAGTTTTTACCTACTCCTTATTTCGAAGGAGCCCCTAATCAATTCAAATATTTTTCCAAATAGGTGAAGAAAAAACATAAAAGCCGTCTAAACAGTATAAAAATAATAAAAACTTGATATTAGATAGGTACCTAAGTATTAATAGGTATTTCTACAAAGAAAACGTCACGTCGGGGGGACCGCTCATTATTTACCTAATTGTACCTATCTATATTTACCTACCTACTATGTATCGAAATCTAAGGAGGTCCCCCCGACATGACGTTTTCTTTGTAGAAATACCTATTAATACTTAGGTACCTATCTAATATCAAGTTTTTATTATTTTTATACTTTTTAGACGGCTTTTATGTTTTTAAGTCGGGGGTTTGTTAAATTTTTTAATTTATTTTTTCATTTCATACTTTTTGAAAGTAACTTATTATTTTTTTAACCAATTTCCATTTTACATGGAATTCTGTAATGTACATGTGGTCCTCTTTCATTTGATACCCCACTCGGTTATATTTGTAGTCATTTTGTTAACCATTTCCACACTCAATCCCTATATTTTTTAACTACTTAACCGATTTTCATTTTAATATCAATTTTGTAATGTACACGTGATACTCTTTCATTTGATACCCCACTCGGTTATATTTGTAGATATTTGATTTTTCATCCCCACTTCCACTCCCTATATTTTTTGAACGGCTCAACCGATTTTTATTATAATTTCAATTTTGTAATGTACTCGCGACCCTCTTTCATTTGATACCCCACAAGAGTATATTTGTGGACATTTATTTTTCCATCCCCTCTTTCACCCCCCTCTATTTATTAAACTACTGGACATATTCACCTTTTAAACGAAAAAAACAGAATCAAAATCGGTTCATGCGTTTAGGAGCTATGATGCCACAGACAGACACACACACACACACACACACACACACACACACACACACACACACATACACACACACACACACACACATACACACACAGACACGTCAAACTTATAACACCCCGTCGTTTTTGCGTCGGGGGTTAAAAAAAAAATAGCTTATCAAGAACCTTAAAACCATTCTGTAAAAGACGTAGGTAATGGACGTATTTCGTTTTTTTGTTATTCTATGGGGGCGTTTACATAGTGTAATAAAGCTATAAATATAGAAGCACTATTACTTATTAAGTTTACACTTAGTATAGATATTAAGTGTAAACTTAATATCTATACCTAGGTACTGTACAGAAATAGGTAGGTGTTATATATAAATTCATGCGTTACCCTTCTCCCCGTGGGTCACCGCCCTCGAGTCCAATGTAATGTTATCATTTCAATATTAAGAATAGAACATTTAGGTTCCATTAATATTTTTTTGTGGTTCACATAATAAACGAGGGTCATCTATCATTCAATAGTCCATTTAATGTCGAAGATGCGTAGGCACCTAAGCGGATAAATACTTTATTTATTTCTAAACCCTTTTCAGTATATTAAAAATTATCTAATCAGTATCTCATTAACTCACTTATTTTATGGACCTTTATATATAAATGCTTCCTCGATAAGCGCTTTAATCCCATTCTTCTTCCTAGTAATATAAACACGTAACTTTGTAAGGATGTAGTTATAATCAAGCCGTACCTAACATCTGAATTGAATCTGATAAAGTTTTGCACACCGGTATTGACACAAAAGTTATAGGTATATTCAACGAGGATTACTATATATGCTTACTATAATAAGTACATAATATCAAAAATTATAAATATATTTATATAAAACTCTAAGATATAAGTGACAGTAAACATCGACACGGCAAATCGAAATCAAACGTTTAATGTAAGAATTGCGACACGTGAAAGAACTGTAAATAGAGTTCTATAGCTCTTCACCGTAACTTTATTCGGTAGGTGAACTAGTAAAGGCATACATAGTATTTTGTTTTGTAGGATATTGTGATGAGCAGCCAGCGATAATGAGTGGCGTGCCTTTGATGGTAGTTGCGCTGGCTCTGTCCACGGCCGTCGTAGCGGCTCCCACTGACCTCTACGAGAATCCATCGGTAAGATACTACCTATTTTATTACACCTTTTTCTCGATACGCTATTAAGTTATATAGGTATTGCACAGCTATCTTTTCAGGAGAGACGATAGTGATTAATGTGCACGTATAGATTTTCTGTACAGATTTATTCTTTTTATAATGAAGCTAAAAGAGTTAGCTTAAATCTGTTTTATAGGTAGGTAGGTTTTTCTGTAGGTAAGTAATTCGACGGTGTGTATGTGATGCATGATATGGTATGCCTTTTTCATCAGATACAAAATCATCATTTATACTCCAATAAGCTACATAGATATAATGGTGTAAGTACCTATATATTAAACATATGTATATGTTAGCCAAAATATTCAATTTCAAGAATTGCACTATTAGAATAGGTATAAAATTTCCAGATAAGATACATAATACGATATTGAATAATAATAAGTACCTACCAATTGCGATATAATTATTTTAAATTAGAAAACAAATCGGTACAAGATGGTGCCGTGCCGAAAGTTTTTTCATAAATTAAAACCGGCTAACATTAAGTTTTCCGAATTGTAAGCAACCTTTTTTAACAATTTAATATATAATTTTCAAGCATGGTTCGGTGGGGTAATTTTTTATGCCAAATCGTGACGAGAGACGTTGTAGTTCAGTAGGTAAGTGAGCAGCCAAGCGACAGTAGGTTCAAGAAAATCAAGTTGGTCACGGATTTAAAAAGTGTGCGAATGAAGTCGGGGCCAAAAGCTAAATCCCTACTAATATTATAAATGCGAAAGTAACTCTGTCTGTCTGTCTGTTACGCTTTCACGCTAAAACTACTGGACCGATTTAAATGAAATTTGGTACAAAAAAAGTCTGAAGCCTGAGAACGGACATAGGCTACTTTTTAACCGACTGCAAAAAAGGAGGAGTTCCACGTGGACGAAGTCGCGGGCAGAAGCTAGTAATTTATAAAAACAAAATACCAAAACGTGAAAACATATTTAAGACTAAGTTTGGTACGAATATCTTTTTAGTTGGTTGGTTAACCTTTAGGTTTGAGGCGAAAACGTCTGAATTGCTGTAGATAACCCGTAATAAGGCCGGTCAATACTTGTCAATCATCTGCCCACTGCCCGCAGCCCGCCCACATTTTACGGAAAACGATGCACGTTAAAAATATTTTTATGGTTACAATGTGGCGAATGCGTAGGCATATGAAGGGTTAGTGTATAGAAAGTAGCTATCTTAAGACATGTCAGTGCCTGAAGAGCCTTTTAAGGTGCCTACCTGAATGATATTTATACAAATAAATCTTATAAGGATGAATTTGCACACATACTTACATCTAAAGAGAGCTAGCACTAAAAAGCTTTTATCAGCAGAGGCGAAAAACTGATAAATATATAGGTACATAAGCACGCAGGAGTTTTCTGTATAGCTTTTTGCTTTTACAATGAACCTAGAAGAGTAGAAAATGTAGTTATTAATAGAAATATATTGTCTTTTTCATTCTTAGTTTTATTCTGACGGGTTCGTTGATTTTCCGCTAATTTAATGTTAACTGCATTTCTTTGAAAAAACATAATATAAAGAAATATAAATATGGATGCTTCGCAATTTTACTACAAAAGTAAATAGAAAAACATTTAGCGGACAACAGGAAAACATTTTTCTTTCTAATTTAAAAACTGTATGTTTTCTCTAGCCTAGTAGGTAGAAAAGTTCACTTAATTTATCCAACGTACCTACCTATTATATTCTTTCATTGTTTACTAGCCTCGGTGGAAAAGTTGGTGAAACAAGTATTTTTTATATAAATCCAGTCTAGTGTTATGAAAGGATACAAAAAATAAGATAAAAATAAACCTAAATTATTAATTGATACTTTTGATTCTAAATGTATTGTTAAGTACATTAAAATGACAAAAACTAGTTGAAATAGAAATTTGAAAAAAATGTGCCCGAACAATCGAACTCCTAATACATTTTATCTACGTATTTAGGTATTTATTTTGCTTACTGACCAATATATGAGTCGTCAAAATTAAATGTGCTTCGAGGAATGGAAAAATTCATTTAAACGGTACCTTTAGAGTTTAGAACAAGAACTATTAGAAAACTTCGTATCGATTGTTGGCTTAGTTTCGATACTCAATGTTTGTTCAATCATAACATGTACGTAACTCCTTTTAGTTTTCTCCATTATTAACTGTCTATTTTGCTCACAATATTTCATCTGGAAAATCACGCGAATCGAGATGAAGTGCTCATGTTTTCTTCTAAGGTTATATTTATCTCTAAGTAGATACCTATGTCAAGATTCATTATAATCTGTTCTGAGGTTTAAGCATGAAAGAAACTAACTCTCCATCGCATTTAAAATTAAAGGAACAATAGTACATTACGCACCAAGGCCAGTAAAATAAAAAATGTCTTAGATCACATGTAATTGTCGTCCGAGGCGAAGCCGAGGTTGACAAAAATGTGATCTGAGGCTTTTTGTTTTACTGGCCGAGGTCAGTGTACTATTTTTCTGTTCGACGTAGCCAGAAAGCGAAATTTAATTTAGCGCAGCGGTCACAAAGATGGCGCATTCTGGCCGGGGGACGGAAAAATATATAACACGTTTTACGGATTTCTCAGGTATGATACTAATCGGACTGCTGTAATAAATTCCAACTACCTTTTCACTCTTGAGGGGTAGTAAAAACTGTCGTATGTCCTTTCCTGGAACTTAAGCTATCTTTGTGGAAAGGGAATAAGTAGACAGGCTTGTTGACTTATAGACAAAGTTGGTTTCCCATTTAAGTATAAGTAATATTAAGTAAGCCCGAAGGTAGTAAAGATTACCAGTGCCCTGTGAGACCACCCATACATATGCCTAATTATTTTACTATATATTTGATTGCAGGAAGTGATAATCCCCCAGAAGCGAGCGGCTTTAGTCTTAGATCGTCTTCTGGTGGCGCTGCACAAGGCGCTAAATGAAGAGGGCTCAGAGAGACAGGAGTACGATGGCCCGAGGACCGCGCCGTTACGAGTGCCGTACATCGAGTCTAACGATATGGTAAAATTTACTGTCTAAAAGCTGTTCCATTACATAAACCTACACACAGACGCAATGCGGCTTGAGAACACGACACACCTAGCAAACTTCATCGTATTATAGCGGCCCCGCCGGCGGGGTCGAAGCTTTCCGTCTCCCTCCTCCTGCAAAAAAGTAAACGGAGATTTACGTCACGCTATGAATAATAAATACTACTTACATACATAATTCAACTTGCTCGCTCGCAAACTTAATAAATTCTTACATTGATAAAATTACAATGAAAAATAACTAAAAGACCAATAAGAAATAATGGGTTAAAGCCTGAGGGAGTTCTTGAGGTTTTATTGGATATCTATGTAATAATAAATACTTACTTACTTATAATATTAAATACGTAGATATGGGGGTATTGTACTCTGTTTAATAAAATTCCCGAACTTTGCGGCGAATTATATAAATTATATCAGATTAATATACCTACATAATCTAGATAGGAAATAATATTATTTTCGCCAAGATCCTGCTTTTAGGTCAAGGATGTCACAAAGTCAAACTCACACTCTACTGTCGTCTTAGACCCAGTCCTAGCCCCTACGAACGGGTTAATTTATATGCACCTGTAATTGGCTTAAAATCCTTAAATTAATTTACATAATATACAGGGTTTCAGATTTTTTTAACTCTACTACTGCTAAACCAGATTATAAACGAACGTGGTAGGTAAATTAGGGTATAGTTTCCCCCCGAGTCAGTATGTACTAAAGCCCCCAAGAGTGAGGGTAGCACCTCAACCCGGGCCGTCAGGAGGTGTGTTTAACAATATTATGATGCAGGGGGCGAGATTAAGTTATCTCCATTCGATATATTTGGAATTGCACGGTGATTTAAGTCTGGAAGTATACTTGCTCATACTTTTGAGGACGATTTTTCATCGATATAGAGCTGCCGATAACAATTAATTACGTTATAAGTATATACTGTTCTTTTTTAAATATTTTTTAGAAAATTATCAAATCGATATTAAACAGTTTTTTAACTTATAGGGTTCCGGGCCCAAAGGATAAAACGGATCTTTTAATTGAGATTCCGCTGTACGTCCGGGCTCCCATACAACAAACTAAACTAATGGTTTGTGCACGAGTCCGACTCGCACTTGGCCGCTTTTTATTCATTTTTTTTTGTTGACAGACTGCCTTACAGCGGCGGGGGCAGGCGGGCGGCGGGGGCCGCGGCCGGGTCCTGCGGTGCTACTTCAACGCAGTCACCTGCTTCTAATTCTATTAATTTACAATAATAAATTATATACGTCATATCTTCGTCAAATATTTCATTAATAAGTTCTAAAATTTAGCTTCATTTCTTCTATTTGTGAATGATTCGATTTTCTAATGATTAATAAAATTTTCATATTTCATTACTCATTGAAAGTATCATTTAAATTACGTATGCGCTCAGCGTGTATCTCGCTACATGTCGTGTTCACGTCGTTTTTGTTTACTTTCACAAAGCCCTTATTCCTAAATGGAACCTTAATTAATTAAATTTCTCAATGCCGTCCGGCTGTAGCGTAGGGAAAGATTAGGTAACCTATATTTGCCCCGGGCATTGTTTTTAAAAAAAGGATACATGAAATAGATTTATACGCTTGTAGGGGATAGGTATACTGCATTGACGTATGTCTACGTAATTACTTATCTCCTGTAAGTAGTAACTTTATTAATGTATTAAATTCCTCACAATACAAGTAATATAGTATTATATATAAATATTGCAAAAACTACGCAGTACCTACCTATATACCACAGCCAAATTTATATATGGGTACAGATTGATTGTTGTTTTGGGCTTATGATTACAGAAAAGTTCATTTAACAACTTTGCCGTGGAACCGACAATATTATGAAAACAAACTATGTGTACCTTATAAACACATGTATACTGTAGCCTTTGAAATTAACATACAACTACAAAATAAACAAGGCTTTAATTAGCGAAACAAATAATAATATTGGAATAAAACAACTGTAATGACTCTAGCACTTTTTTAAATATTTACTTTATGCTGACTTTACAAATACGGAAACTATAAAGCTCTTAATATATCTATACTAATATTATAAATGGAAAGGATTGTTTGTTTGTTTCGATTGTATAGGCTGGACGACTGGACCGATTTGAAAAATTCTTTCACTGTTGGAAAGGTACACTATTCCCGAGTGACATAGGCTATAAAAAAGAGATCCGTGCGAAGCCGGGCCGGACAGCTAGTAATATATATATGATAAACATAAGTAATTTGTTAAACACGACTTAAAAGTATTTAACTACTTACCTACTAACTAGATGGCTTCGAGCTAAAAATCTGGTAGGTACCTACAGCTACAGTTTTTAATCACTCAAATTCTCTAAAATGTTGTAAAACTGTATGGTACCCGATCAAAGTCATATTTTCAAACTCGACTAGAGTGCCATCTAGCGGTATTTTTCAATACAATGCGCAATCACTCGGATGTGGAGGCAGTGCGATATGAAAGTAGCTTTCAGGATTTCATGAAGGTTTCGCGTGTTCTAAGGGAAGAGATAGGTGCCGCTACCGGTCTCTATAAGAATACCTATGTATATAAGTATAGAAATAAGTATAAAATAATAAGTATATAAGTATAAAATAATAAGTGAGACTGCGAACTCTTTGCAATAATAATATTATATCTACTCTTAGATATATTATATTAGTTCTTATCTACTATAGAGACTTATCTCTAAGATATTGCCAAAGTGCGATCAAAAAATATTGCTTGCAATTAAAATTTTGTATTTCTTGTTACTTTCTATTAGAAAAACTAATTATAAGATATATACAGTTAAAACTACCTAACTGAATATATTTCGCATTCTTGAAGAAAAAATGGATTCACCCAAAAATGAAACCTTATACCTACTTTAATTATATTATGTTTTTTTTTTTCTTAAAGAATGTCGTAAATAGAGTTGATGTTTCCATTTTCGAAACGCATGACTGACTTACTTAATTATTACCAAAATTATAATGCAGCTTAAAACCTGCCGACTTCTTAACGCAGGCTTCTATTAAATTTAATAATTTCTGATGCCTTCGCGGTTATTACACATTGGAATGAAACAACTATTAACGGATTTAACTCGCGTATTTTTATTTTATTTTATTTGCTGACGTTTCGGATTCTTTACAGTTTCCATAATCGTAGCATGACTGAGCTGACAAAAGCGTCTTTAGCGTTAGACTTTTGTCAGCTCAGTCATGCTACGATTATGGAAACTGTAAAGAATCCGAAACGTCAGCTAATAAAATAAAATAAAAATACGCGAGTTAAATCCGTTAATAGTTGTTTCATTCCAATGTTCTATTAAATTTGTTGAACAAAAATACAAACATAGCTTCTACTGGTTCCAATCAGAACCATACAGCCATAGCTCTGTATTTTTTCATCGGCGCAGATCCAGCCTATGTACAATGCGATGAATGTAAATGGTGTGAAAGCACAGTGACGTTGCAATAGTGTCGGACGCTGCGTCCTTGTTCCGAGCGACGGCTTCTTTATGCAAATGAACAAAAGTGCAACAGCCGTATTCCAACTACGTTTCAGTACGCAGCAGGGGCGTGCACTCAATAAAGGCATAAAGGCACTGCCTACCCGACGAAAAACTGCTAGACCTTACTAACAACCCTACAATTTATAAGAAATATTAATTATCTAATTTAAAATATTTTTTCTATTCACTGAGTAACATTAAAATCGTAACGTAAAATGGAACGTAATACATAATTTTATTTACTTCAAGTTCATACACAAGTTACCTATATTATTACATTACTACATTTCACCTAAAACTTTCGTAAAAAGGAACGTTACGTCAAATTACATTCGCGCCATTTCGCGCGTTTCGGCACATCACGAATTCTAGGCAGTCGAGCTCACTGCCTTTGAGAAATGCAACAGTGTGCGTGAAATCTCTTGTCCGTGAACTACTTTTATATTGCACACACGCAAACGTCTCCAATTTGTATGGCGACTCAAGTCCGGCCGCCGGACCTGCCTTAGGCGCGACAGATGACAGCTTCTCTTTCACACGTTGTACGAACCGTACCGAAAATGACCGAACCGAACCGAAATGTGTACTTTAGCTTCCAAGTTTGTGGTAAGTAGATAATATAATATTATGCACTATATTGCAAAATAATATAATTATATTAAATAAAGCCAATAATCTTTTACAATGAATATAAAAGTATTATACTTATTTAGATAAATAAATGTTTTTTAACAATTACTTTGATTAGTTTCGGAACTTTCTAAACGTTTTTACTTTTTACATACGTTGACGTTTAGACAAATGTCAGTTTATGTACTTTATGTCAGGTCGAATGTTTATTTCCCGCTAACGTTGTTGTTTTGCAAATAACAGAGTTGTTTCGAAGAGTGTTTTCAATAAATATGATAAGTTTTATAATGACGAATAAAGATTTTTATATTGTGCAGTGAATCTTTAGATCGTGAGTGTATAGGAGCCGCAGCGGTCAGCGATAATGATTGTTAATACGTAAGTGTTAACTATAAATGTATTTAAACGCACTATTGTTGATTGATTTCGTCAAGTGTTCATTATATTTTACGAATTAACAACTTATTTACCTTATTCTTACATAAATATTTCTTTTTCTTAAGCAAACGTTCCTTGTTCTTAAATCAAACATTCAATCTCAACTCAAACGTAACTTATATCATGTGCATATTAGTATTAAATTCTTTAAACTAAACAACTTACTTATAATAAAAAACTTTTCTAAGCTAACAAAAAGTAACAAAGAAAATAAATAGAACAATATTAAGCTTTTTTTTTTAATTTCTGGACAAAAGCTACATTTATGAAATACCTAGTTATAATAGAATGAAAACCAAATGACTGTCAAGGATATAACAACTGTTTTTTCTGTAAAATCTTTAATGTATATAGATATTATTCTTTTCTCTTAAGTAAATTTGAAATATTTTGGAATTAAGTAAGTAGGTACAATAAACCTTTCATTATATACTTAGATCTCTTATTAAATATTTAATTTGCTATTTATTTTATTTATATGATGCTATACAATTCTATATTTAATAGTTACTGCTTTTTTGAACTATATTCTGGCGAAGAAAATCCTTGTAATGCTATATGTATACTTACATCAAAATTGTCATGTAATCCTCCAACTCACACTGGAACAGCATGGTAGATTAGGCTAATACTAGCAAGAACTTTCTAAAGAGGTCTGAGCCCAAAAATGAGATGTTTACTGAATTAATTTTGTTATTATCTGTTCTGTCCGTAGTCGGGTGAAAGAAAAATATAAAATATTATGTAACAAATATAATATGTATTTATGAAAACATAGATATATATATATATTAGTAAAATTAAAAAGTAATGTATTATTTACTATGTCATAGATAAAGTTTTATTAGATATAAATCAAAATTATCAGTCATTATAGTAGGGGTTGTGTTCATCCGCCCACGCACCCGAGTGTATTTTTTTTATTTTTTTTTATTGTGCGTGACTGCCCTTCCCTGCCTACCCGCGTAGTAAACCCAGTGCACGCCCCTGGTACGCAGAGAGAGGTACCTGAAGTGTTTCAAGCTCTAATGGTATCTAACTAGCTAGCACCGAATTTTTTAATATTTATGACAGAATATTTAAATTTTCACAGTCATACATGAATATAAAATCATTAATTATGGAAATTGGATAATTATCTAAACATAGTCACACACAGACTAACAAACATTATATACTAACTCATACACACAGGTACCTACTTATAACTTATATTTTGTATTTAAATTTAATAAACAAACGCAATAAAAACTTTTTTTTAATAAAAAATATAATATAATTAGAAACCTAACTAAACCTATTTAAAAAAAAAAACGTGATTTTTTTCCCTCCAGTTTAGCTATGTAATCTCTACGGCATCGCGGCACAAATCAACGCTGCAAGGAATTCAACAGGTTAATTCGGTTACAGTTGTTTTATTCCCAAAGGACTAATAAAAATAATTGGGTTAATGATTGTTTAAGTAGGTATTACGAGCAGTAATTAGTTTAAAGTTGAAAGGTTACCAAATGCTTAAGAAAAATAATACATACTTACAGTTTTTTTCTGTAAGTCAGTCTGCAGCCTATTAAACTTAAAAATAATATCTAGTACTACTATACTAGTATGATCTTTGAAATACATTTCAAGCTAATATCTCTAGAATCGGAGCACGATTTCTATGCATGACAACTGAAAGAACTGGAAAGATTTTCCCTTTATCCGCAGTAAAGATTTTTGTTTCATTTAATAATGATTTATTTCAGAATTTTCTTTATTACTGATATTTCACTACAATTCCATATCTTACTATTTAAGTTTTCCATGTAAATGAGGTAACTTGGTAGCCAATTATGTAATACAATGTTTGTTTCTGCTTACTCGCTCGTGTAATTATTCTGTAGAGTTGAAAATTGGCATTAATTAAGAAGCTATTTTGAGCGTGCAACTTGCATCAATTAAACGAAATTCTAGGTACGTCACATAATTTGAGGCTTCCTTTGTTTAACTACAAAGACTCATTAGTGCTGCAGGTCGTCTTGTTTAAGTAAAGGTAGTTACTAGTTAGTCAACAAACCACTGAAATCTTGTTTCCCCAAAGTAGGTAATCTACCTACTTTGATATTGTGAACTCGTTATTACCAAATGAAAGCCAGATAAATATTTAGACAGAATGTCATTCTATGCATATCGAATGAACGTGGGCACTTTTTTTAGAGTGAAGCATAATAATATTGCCTGGAAAAAATATCATAATTCGTCCGACGTTTACATAACCAAAATATTTTAAAAACGTAATTTTTCTTTTGTCAATAAAAACAAAAGACGTTGGTCCTTCAAGTTTTCTATATTATGTGCAAATTCATCTATCTATCTAGATAGGTGTTATCTAAACCAAGTCTCTAATCAAACAGTTTTAAAGTTCCTGTGTATTTTTTTTCAATACATATAGTTGTTCTTCTAGGCGATAGATGATATAATAAATAAATAAGTCGCAAATCATAATTGTTTAATAAGAATAACTAATATTAGGCTAACTTTTTAGTTAGGTGATTACCTTGCATTGAACAACTAACATTTTGTTTAGTCACGATCTTCATAATGACAGCTAAACTGTCTCCAAGTATAAAGGCTATTACTGAGTATTAAAAGAGTTAGTTAGTAATTATTGGTCATACATAAATAAAGGTCTCTGTAGAACCGTATGTCAGTCCCGTCGTATCCCACAAGTAACAAAATTACGGTCCGTTGCGGTAATGAACTAATAATTATTACTACTTCCAAAATTCCGGTTTCGTTTGAAGTCACATTTAAATAATAGCTTCGTCATGTAAGTATGGTAATTAATTGCCTGACTTGCAAATTTCACCGCCTGTTGCTTTGCTCGAGCTTTTAACTAAAATTAGTTTTTCTTGGTATAAGTTTTAGAGGTATGATTTATGGTATAACAACGCACTGTTTAAAGATAGAATTAACTATAAGATCTTGTAATTCTAGAGTAGGAATATTATTTGCATCTTTTGCACACTAAAAACTGAAAATGATACAAATTGTTCAATTATATAACTCAGTGGACAGTAAATTTATTTCTTTGGTGTTAGAACGCTGTTTTGATCTGATACTTGCGGTCCGAATTGACTCTACATTTTAGTTACAAAACGTTTGTATGAGAAAAAGAAGAGGGCTGTTTTTAGGGTTCATCTTTGGATTTCAAAGAACATTTAAAAAAAAAATATTATCCAAATAGGTCCAGGCGTCGTTGTGTTATGCGATTACCAAACATTTTGCAATTCATTTGTATCTATCTATACTAATATTATAAAATGGAAAAGTTTGTTTGTATGTATTGAATAGGATTCGGCTGGACCGATTTCAAAAATTCTTTCACTGTTGGAAAGCTACACTATTCCCGAGTGACATAGGATATAAAAAAAGATGATCCGTGCGAAGCCGGGGTGGACAGCTATTATACTTATATAGAAGATAAAAGTGACAAATAGTTTATTTTGAGCACCGTGACACATGTCGCATAATTTATCTGTCAAAATTTGATTTTAGTGCCAGAGGGCGTCATTTTGTATGCAAATTAGGCGCAGGTATTCACACACTACACGTCCTAAATGCAAATTTTGGACCGAAACCTTAAAATAGCAAATGTTAAATTTCTATAATTAAGAAATACCTGCCTACAATTATGACTTTCCTAACAATAGGTACATATACTGCCGATATTGCCGACCTAAGTGCAAAGGCGGTACCTATCTCTATCTCATTATTTTATGGAATTATTGAATTGCATAAAAATGCATCCAATTTATCTAGTTTTATCGTAACACGCTTTTACTGAGTTACTTTACTTTTGCCCTTATGGCGTAGCTCTTCATATACATTTTGTGCTGACGTTTAAAACATGACTTTTTTTACAAACATGGTAATTAGTTTGCATACCTATTATTTAAGAATTCCGCAGTGTTAAACTATCTTCAACTCATTCTGCTACAAATAAGGAAATTGTAAAATTTTAATTTTCATTCCATATACCTATGGGTAGCAGAGCAAAGCATCTATGTTACGTGAGTGTATGTATAAGTTCGCGTCACTAATTGCTTCTAAAAAGGCAGATAAAGCTTTGATCAGGCAGTCAGGTATAAATACATTAATAATCGGAATTCAATTATCCAGGGCATGACGGCGAGTGCACCGTGTTATCCGATCACGGCGCGAGCACGCTGGTTGAGTGAAGCGATACTGCCGTGCCGTTAGTCAACGTGAGGACTTGGGGTGCAAATAAACAATGAATTTCAGAGACTGTAGTTAAATACTGTCGTTAACACTGAATCTTGCTGGAAAACACATGGGCACTTTTAAAAGTATAAGTTCGTGTTTGTAGCAAGCTATCATTATCATTTAATTAATAGTAGGTATAAACCATAGGCATCAAATTTCGATTTTTAAAAATAAAATGAAAACTTAAAAAAGGTTTGCATATCGTTTTGAAACGACAATTACCTACCATTAATTGTCCTACCTAATTTTTCTCTTCAAATGTTACCTTCGTTTATAAATGTATGTAGTAATTTGTAGGTAGGTACTCATTATTTCTATTTAACTTTTGTATTAGTACCTTTCTATTTTAATCTATTTAATTTTTGTCGTAAGATAAATCCAAAATAACATTTTTCTTAACAAATTTTGCTATTGTAAAAAAGATAATTCTCGCGGTAAAAGAGACAATTCAAAATTTGTGGCCTCATGTAGGTAACCATAAATCTAACGTACCTACCTATATATTACTATATATATATAAGTTACGTTAAAGTACAGTGAGTACAGCCTACAAAACTATTCAATAACCTTTTGATAGCATGGTCACACGAGGTTGGAAGCTGCACTCAGCTTGTTAGTTACCTTATGCAAGAACTCCAGTAACTTTAGCATTTAACGTAACTACGGAAAATATACAGAAAATATATGGAATACGGTTTATTTTTAACTCGTCCGTAGACAGCTTAACGAGAATCAGAATAAATCGAACTGAAAATGCAGATTTTAAAATGTTGCACAGTTTTTAACAATAATTCACTCCACCTGTCAGAATAAACTGTTGCTACTTATACTTTAAGAATTTATTTTAAACTTGGTAACTTGTAATGGATAATTTTATAACATAGATTATAAGAACTTTATTAAAATGTGTACCTAATGCACTCCGATATTAGTATTTTTAAAGGTCATTTTAATTTCCAGAGGAAACACGAAAAGGGGCCCTAGACAAGTGCCCAACGTTCAACGTTAACGTTAAACGTTAGGACCAAAATGTATGGGATTTGACATCCGCGAACGACTGTCACGTACGTCACAAATGTCAAATCCCATACATTTTGGTGCTAACGTTTAACGTTAACGTTGAACGTTGGGCACTTGTCTAGCCCCCCTTGTCACATTCTACGGGCGTTAACGATTGCAGAAACGAATAAAAAGGTATGGAACTGAGTCAGATATGTATTTGACTCTTTTTATTCTAATTCTACGCTACGTCGTGTACTTTCATTAGATTATAAATGTTCAATCTATATGATTTGTCTACTGTTTTAGTAATGAGTGATGAATGTTGAAAATTCCTTCTAGATACAGGGTTTTACGCTGCCCCATGAGTATAAATCTTTGTCTGTATTAATGAATCCAAATCTCACACAAATAAGAATTCTTTCCGGTCAGAGTCGCATCTCAAGTACATTTCCTCCTCTTAAAAAAGGACGTCAATTAACTAAACGACACAAATTTAATCCTTAATTAGGCATATTAAGATAAGGTTTAGTAATTTAACGTATTACGTAAAGTGTTTACGTTTAGATTGTAATTACCGGACAACCATAGGGATTTAGACTTATATTGGTTTATAGTTGTTTTGGAATATTCGAGTAATATCGACCTTCCTTTGTTAATTACCTTTTATTCCCTAAGTACGAGGCCTTGGTCCACCAATTTACACATGACGAACGAAAATTAAACACAGTTAATATTTATCTTCAAGCTCTCATTCCTATATAGGTTATATATAGGTGCCACACAATCATAATTCCTATAATATAGAACTCTGTTACAACCTAAAATTAGTGTCATACATAAGATTGTCATAAGATAGTTATTAAAAAAATGATAACCGAAATGAGACATGCCTAAAAATTTACGGATTTGGTATTTCAAAATGCTTAAATAAGCTGTTCGTCATATTTATGACAGATACAAAAACTACTGACCACTGTTTTTTTTATTAAAATTAAAGTAATATTTAATGTTCAAAATGATGATAATGTTCTGAAAGTCATTTCAGGTAAGTATATGTGTACATGTTAAAGTCCAAAGCGTTTGTAGTATAAACGTTAAAAAGTTTTTACAATATGAATATATTGTATGTAACAATCAATCTAGGTATATGAATTCCGATGCTACGAACCCTTTGGAAAACTTACAACTTCTTATATACCTATATAGCTTATACTAGAATAATACATAGGCTATAATGTTTAAAAATATCGTGTGAAATACTACTCCCGAACAAACAAAGCTGCGGGAATAACCTAGCATTTGTATAATATGAAATTCAAGGCACATTATGCAACCAAGATATGAAACGGTTTGTTACTCAATGGTATACAATAACTTTTGATATTCGATTCTTTCTTGAAGTTTAACTTAGGTTACCTACTAGTATTGCAAAGGTATAACAAAATTATATTCAAGCACTTAGTAACAAACACCTAGGTATTAATGTTTATATTGTTACTAGCGGTCCCGGCAGACGTTGTCCTGCCGGTTCGATTGTTTCGTCAAAGATCTGTGAAAGTTATCTATCACATAACGTCACTCACTTTTATTATTAGATTGTAAAACAATTTTGGTCAAGTCTATACATTTATTGTTCTATATATTTTCTTATATAGAAACCTTGTATTAACGATAAGGTACACATAAAAATAAGAATCATCCAACTTGGTGCAGTTCGGAAGTTATGCTCGTACATACATACATTTCCGCGGTTCGCCCCGGCTTCGCACGGATCCCTATTTTTTTTTCTAAATATTCTATAGCCTATGTTACTCAGGGTGAACGTAGTTTCCCAACAGTGAAAGAATGATTAAAATCGATCCAGTAGATTATGAGCCTATTCATTACAAACATACAAAAATAGGTACAAATCTTTTCTCTTTATTATATTAGTATAGATATACCTATATAGAAAAATATTAAACTAATGCCCACGCCTACTAATCACACAAGTTTTATCAACCCTATACAAACTCAGGATAAGAGCGAACACCTTTATAGAACCTTTGTATAACTTATAATTATAGAACTTGGGCGCAACCTGGGTCTGAAGTCTAATTGCTATTTTCAGAACCAAATGCACTTGGCTATAAATAATCATGACACGAAATAACGTAATAGATCCTTAACGTATTGTAATCAGACTATTATAACACCTGTAGTTTAATCTATCGAACATGGTCCGTTAATCAAATTTAACGCAACTTGTAGTCCTTTGCATGTTTATTAAATATTGCATCAACTACCTACCATAAACTTCCTACCTTTTGCCGACACGGTACATGGTTTCAGGTATTTTTACTATGAATTTCCTTAGTAGCCTTTTACGACACCCCGGACAGACACGGCCTATCGATATGCTAATGTATTTTTCACATAATATCAAAGTCGTATAATATAAGCGAGGAAACGCGTCCTTTGGCAGTCCTTGGGATTAATAGGCTCGCGGTAAGTTTTATAGGCCATTATTTACAACTATCATAATTATATGGCGATTTCGGTTAGTGTTAAGTGCTAGGTAGTTTATGGCTTGTCCATGTAGCCAGTGCTACATTTGTGTAGTAAGTATGTGCGCATATGGGGGATACCGTAAGGGCCGGCTAGAAGACCTGTATGTCACAAGAATAGGGCTCTGACCAGCAAATGGAAAACTTCAAAGGAAAATGACGCGAACATCATAACTGGGAGACAAGTAACCTATATCTTGTCTCCCAGAGAGGTATGGTTAGGGCTGCCAGATCACCAAACCTAATAGCCGGACAGACCAACCAGTTTGATCGGACATTTGGTTAGTAAGGCGGAACCCAATATTATTGTGGATTTTGTGTCCCAGTAGGTATTAATAAGTATGACAAAAAGATATGGAAAATCAAGCTTCTTCATCATTATCATCATCAGTCTATCGCAGTCCACTGCAGGACATAGGCCAAGCTTTTTATTATTATAAAAAGCGTAACAAAATTTTGTTAGGGTTTTTGATCGGGCACGCTGTCAAAAAGTCTACCATCGGCGGCTTTACCCGGATACCAGGCAACGCAACATGAAGAAAAATGACTCAGGATGTTTTTCTATATGACCTCCAAGCTACTAAAGGCATTATGAGGGTATCTTAAGAAGTTTCTCCTACCCCGTCGACATAAAAGGAAAAATCATCATTGATAATTTACACGTTCCCAAATGTTTTTTCCCTATTTGGAGTGTTGTCTTAAGTAATTAGATGTGATAATGCATTATAGAGTAATATTTGCCTAATTGTAGTGATGAGATACGGCAGCTATTTATGGTAAACAATACATTTACGCATTATGCAAAGCAGATCACCATCGCTAAAGTAATTTGAATGCGTTATATATTTGTGAATTTAAAGCACAGCGTAAATATACTTGAGTATAACATTTCGTGACAATACTCAAATGTAAATAAACCGTTATGGTTGGAGGGGGGACACCAACAACGCTTTTAAATTGTGCATCGTCATTTGGAGCACTACCTCTTAGTGCAATGTTTAAAAAAAAAAATATTTTGTAGCACGGCTCGGGTTCCGGCCAGTCAAAATAATTAACACTAGCGGCCCGCCTCGGCTTCGCCCGGATCCCTTTTTTATAGCCCATGTCACTCGGGAATAGTGTAGCTTCCCAACAGTGAGATTTTTTCAAATCGCTCCAGTCGTAAAAACAAACAAACAAACCTTTTCTCTTTATTATATTAGTATAGATAAGACAGTCAGATTTTGTCTCACAGCAAAATTAAATGGTTACCTATTTTTAAAGTCCTTTGCTGACATGAACAGACCAGACAATAAGTAGCTAGTTCACAAGTATGACGTAACGTATAATAAAATATACTGACATCTGTTGATAAGCCTACCTACGTATATACTTATATACATTTAAAGCACTCTAGGGGCCATTATAGGTACTGCAGAAGCTATATGAGTGGTCTAACGGTAACTGTTAAGTTTTATAGTGGTCGGCAATTATACCTTAGTTGTGGTACAAACAGTAAACGCCACAAGGAGCATTTTATAACCGAGAAATAATACAACGCATTTAGTTTTACTTCCCTTGTTAATTAAACTAAAGTAAACGTCTCTTAAGTGTTTAGTGACGGAGACTTCACAACTAGGTACCTGTAGGTAATATAGGTATTATTGTATTATGTATTTGACAGATGATTAAAGCTCTCAAATTAGATTACATTAATCTATATGTCAAAAGTCATCACACTAATATTACCTATAATGGTGAAAGTTTGTGAGTGTGTATGTTTGTTACTACTTAATTATACAATAAGTAATATAGATTCAACATTACCTAAGTAACAGCAAAATTACAATATGATATAATGATACAATTGTCAAATATATTAATTATAACAGGTCTTTCTTAGTCGTCAATACCCTTTGCCCGACGGAATAATTTAAATATTTAATACAATTTAATAATAATAATAACATAAATAATTTATTTACATTTTTGATTCAATTCTCATAAGAATAAAAGCGGGTTTTCAATCAAAATAATGTTCCCTAGGTGGCGCCTAAATGCTTCGTCTGACGGCTCATTCTTTATTACTTAAAACGCGTGTTCAATCAGTAATATTTTTTTAAAGTACCTACTACGTCGTTTACAACACAATTCAAAATGTGTCATCACGTGAATTTAAATTCAATTGTGATGGCTTAGAATCTTGAATAGGGTAACAAAACATTTCCGTTTGTGTCACTACCTTATTATATCAGCGAATTATTATGAAAACCGCATTTCCACATACCGTAATACTTGAACCAAAACAAATGAACATCACCAGGTCCCACCTCCACGAACGGATCAAAAGGTGAGGTCACATTGCCTATACTCCAATGAACATTGATCGGAGTCAGTTTTGCACGAAAACACAACATTCGATTGAAGTTTTGATTGGTTACTCGTAATTCATTAGAAACATACGAAAAATCTGATGAATTAGGCATTAGTGATATTTTCCTTTGAGAAACTCATATCTTAGGTAGGTAACTATTGCCCGTAAAAATAAAAGCGAAACGCGAATCAAACTTGGATAATATGAAGTGTTCTATCGTTGTATCAAAGCCTGTTTTACTCAATAGTTCGCTTATTAGACTGCATTATGATAGCGGACACAATAGATATTATGTTTCTATACTATGTGTATTTGTAAGTTACTTGAACAAACGTACTAACATAACCATTGTGGTTAGTTTTTAGTAGGTACGTAGGTGATAGAATGTAAAAAAGTATGGATGTAAGAATGAAAGTAAGTTTGTTTGCTACTCGTTCCATTCGATTTGATAAAACTTTACAATAATACATATAGCTTATACATCAGAATAACATATACCTAGGTTATACTTATTAAAGTACTCATTGTGCGCAGACAAAGTCACGGGCAGAAGCTATAATAGACAATAGTTTTGTACCTTCTGGTTACAAAGTAACAGTGACATAGAATACCTATCTTAAATAATAGGGCATAGATTTAAGCTTTTATTATAACAAAGATAACTGTATTATAAAAATAGTAAATAAAAATTAACCTGTAAGTACATAATCGGATCAGTTATAAGGCCATAATATTATGGCTAATGGACGGATTAAAATATTTCTTTGATGTACAAAAAGCAGATTATTTGAAATAATGACTATTTTTCTTTGTACAAAATATTTGAAATTTATGCAAATACGTTATTGGTCGGTAGGTACTCTTATTACAAAGCAATGAAGATAATGTAAATATTTTTGCAAATTCATTATAAAGTATCTAAACTTCACAAAATTGTTTTCTAAGATACTAACTTTAACGATTAAGAAGTTTAACCCAATTAAGCCTGTAAAATAAAACATACCGACAACCCAAATTGTGATGCCTTGCCAATACTCAAACAGAAACAATTAAAACAGTTTGCTTTGAACACCGTCATTATTTCTGTAACGTCGACGGAAATGCGTAGGATAGGTAAAATACTACTTATCAAATCCTTCAAATATTGGTGATTAACTTGGAATGAAACAATTATAACGGATTTAACGGGCGTATATACTTTTATTTGCTGACAATTCGAAAATAAACTTATAACAGTTTAGCGTTAGACTATCGTTAGCTCAGTTGTGCTTACAAATAAATACGGGAATTGTAAAATACGCGAGTTCGTTAAATCCGTTATAATCTTTTCATTCCAATGTGTGACAAAAGCTAAGGCATTAGATGACTAATTTGCTAACAAGAAGTATTTTATGTAGGCGTTCCGTTACATTGCACTATTAAATAAATAACGTCACTGGCATGTCAACTCTGAAGTGTCGTTAAAAACAGTGACTAAACATTTTCAGGGCATCAAATTTATGAATTATAATGTCACCTGAAAGGCAACTTCATACAAGATCATTATTCTTTGAAAAAGGTATTTTATTGTGGACTTTACAACTCAGTAAATCGTATATTCTGTTTGAAATGTAGGTATGTACCACTTTTTTTTGTACCTATATATATGTATAAATATGTATTTATTTGCTTTTTTAGCATTTTTTTTTTCTAATTAATTCAATAGTCAGTCCTATAGTCCACAATAAAAAATGACGACTTTAGACGTTAATATTTAAATAACTAACTTTATATGTCATATGTTTTTGAAATTTGAAGATCACATGTATCTCACAGGTCTTAATATTATAACGGCTAAATTTGATAATATGTTTATGTGAAATAAGTTTTTGAGTTTGACCATTTGTAGCCACTTTTGACCCCCCATCAGTTATGTTGTCTTAAAGTTGATAGTTTTAAAGTGTTAAGTCATTTCCACCGGTACCTACATACATGACTTAAGTAGAAATTTTTAAAAATAAAGGTATAAGAAAAAAGCCCAGACATGTCCAGACACAGTGATGTGCAATATAACTGATTGTATTAAAATAAGTCCCTACACACACCTACGGGGCTCGTGTTACTGACATGTACTTGTTACAGGAAAATAAACGCAGGGTGAGTGAGACTTAATAAACAGGGGGTAATGTACAAAATGTTGTTGAACGTTTCCTTAAAGGTCTGTTACCTCTGAATCCTAATATTTGACACGGCGTACTAATTGTTTCGATTCATTAATCAAAGAACTCGCCAATTATCCTTGCACAGGATTTAAAAGCAAGTCGTGTTAAAAATAGACTTAGTTACTTGAGAGTTTTGTTTACAACTTTAGATTCGCTGTAAAAGTGAGCGTGTTTATAAATTATGTTATTAGTGGAGTCATTGAAGCATTATGGGTCCGAATTTTTTTACTGTGAACCGATTTGCATACAATTTTGGAATTAGGTTCATCTTACCCTTAAGTTCAAAAGTGAAAATGATTTGAACTCCGCTACCACCCGGGGGGTGATTGCCACCCCTTCTCGGGGGTGAATTATTTTTTTTTCAAAATAACCTCGGATATCGATAGAAGGCCTAATTTTAAGGAATAAATTATCTATAAAGTTTTTCAAAAAATCCAATACTTTTCAAGTTATTTGCAATTGAAAATTCGCAATTTTTTCACCTTTTTCATCGGTTTTTTGCAAAAATCTCCAAAAATATACGTTTTATCGAAAATTTTATAAAGAACAAAATTGTAGCAGGCAAAACAATGAACAATTTGGTTTTTTATGCAGTATTCTAAGTGCAATATTAAGCTATAAATTAAAGATCAAAGCCGTTTTTTATGTTGCCTGAAATTTAATCGATGTGGTCAATGCCATCTAGCGGCGAGCAGATACATTTTATGCATTCTAATACAAAAGGGTTTTGTAGTGCTTGAAATAAGCTTTAAAATGAGCACTATTAAAAGTCTTTTGCACGTAAAATAAGAGAGCTGTATTGCAAATAAGGGGAACAACTAATGTTTTTTCTTTAAAATCAATGGGTTTCATAAGTGCCATTTCCACCATAATTAAAATTAATCGTATTCCGCCTAGAATTAACTTCATTATGAAGAGTTTGATAGATAGTATCAGTTTGGCTGCTTCAGGACACATATTTTTCAAAAAACTCACGATTAAACAAAAAAACAAAATTACAAATTTTTAAAAAAACCACGTTTATTTCATTATATTTCAAGAATGACGACAGATAAGAATAAAAGTGTATGAAAAAAAATGTAGGTATTTTTCTGACAAACAATTTGGTTTTTTTGTTTTTTCTGACAAACAAAAATTGACGGAAATGTGATTGTTTAAAGAGCGCGTGGCAGCGCAATCACTGCCTCTCTTAAGCCCTTTAACCCTTCCCCGTTTTAGAAAAAGGTTTTTTACTATATATTGCAATACAGGATGTTGTAGCTCTCTTAATTACCTTTACAATGATTTTTTATAAATTGTGATAGCGTGAAAATTAAAGGAGCTATGGTCCAAAAACTTATCATATTTTTTTCTACTTTGTAACTGAAAATTTCGGAGTGTGAATAATTGGAGCAATGTGAAGGTACGCAGTATAATATAGACCCACAACTATTGTAATGTGTATATGTTAACGGAAATGTATATAATCCGTCATTGTATACAATTCCTAGGAAATGTATGTAATTCCTAAAATCGCAATCGGAAATGTAAAACATTTAAGACATAGGTTAGGTTAGGTTTCCGCGAGCCAGTATGAGTTTGGCAAACCTTTTGCCTTCCCCAGGGCATAAGGTATCAATGAGGATTTCCCCACTAAAAAAAAAAAAAAAAGTTAGGTTAGGTTTTTTTTTTTAAGTTAGGTTAGGTTAGTTTAAAGGGTAGAAAAGCTTAAGAACATGATAATCGTTTGCGAGAGTGTGGAATAATATTTAAATCCTTTTCATTTTATCAAAAAAAAAATATCAAGGGGTAGTATTCAAGGGTTGAAAGGGGGTTAAAAATTTGATAATTATTATAGAGAATATAAAATATTACCTACTTACTCTATACTTACATCTTTTTATGTCATACCAAAGTATTTTTTTCAGAGTTTTTCAATTTGGGGGTTGTAAGATTTTCAAGGGGTTGAAAATAATTTTAATATGAGGTAATTATGTTAGAAAATACTTTACCATTTCACCACTTACTATTAGACATGTTTTCTAGCGATAAAATGGCTCAATTACAATTTTTCCATTAAGGGGTTGTTTACACCCCTTAAAAATAATAGGCGGAGTTCAGATCATTTTCACTTTTGAAGTGAAGGATAAGATGTGCCTAATTCCAAAAATTTCATGCAAATCGGTTCACAGTAAAAAAATTCGGAGGTAAGGCCGTATTTTTCGCTTCAATGACTGCACTATATTATTAAGAAAGTATTTCTTTTGTTATTTTTCTTTTTCGCTAGATTTAATAATAGTGGCAGGATTAGAATCAACACAAGAAGACTAATTTTAGTAGATCCGTAATTGCTTTATAAGCCTATAGATTTATTTTTTTATTTTGTGTAGACACCCTTAACATTTAGGGATCTCGAAACAGATTTTCTCAGACTCAGACTTACTCAAAATGCACAAAATATTTCATAAAAATCCGTCTAACCGTTTCGGAGGAGTTTGGCAACAAACACCGTGACACGAGAATTTTATAAGTACCTATCCAAACTGACTGACCGATCTGTCAACGCAGGACCTAAACTATAATTGTTAGAAACTTGAAACTTTGCACTGGGATTTCTTTTATAGCGTAGGGTAGCATTAAAAAAGGATTTTTGTAAATTCACTCCCTAAGTGGGTAAAGTGGGGGTGGTAAGTTAATATGAAACTTTGCCGTTTTTTTAAGTGACCAATAGGAGCGGATCAGTAAGTCCACGCGGACGAAGTCGCTGGCAGAAGCTAGTCTATACATCTATACTAATATTATAAAGAGAAAGGATTTTTGTTTGTTTGTATTGAATAGGCTCCAGAACTGCTGGACCGATTTTAAAAAAATTTTTCACTGTTGGAAAGCTACACTATTCCCGAGTGACATAGGCTATAAAAATAGGTGATCCGTGCGAAGCCGGGGCGAACAGCTAGTATTAGATATATACATGTTTAATTTACACCGTATAACTAACTCATTCCGAGTCATTCCATTCGAATACCGAAATGTAATCTTAATCTAACTTTAAGATGTTAACCACGAACCTAATAATTGCTAAATCTGAACTTAGTGTACTTGTAAATTACGGTTTACATATTCTACGTTCCCTAACGATAGTTTGCCCTCAACTGGCGACATTGAAATTATTTCTATAACGAAATTAGAATTGGTTAATGAGTGGATACCGTGATTATGTTATAGAACTTGATTAACATATTTGTTGAAACTATTTGATAAGTTAATAATTTCTGATGACTGACTTCGTCCCCGTGGAATAGTAATTCTTCATAAGGCTTCATATTTTTCCCGTTTTTTACACATTTTCCACTGTTTCTTCGCTCCTATTGGTCGCAGCGTGATGTTATATAGCCTAAAGCCTTCCACGATAAATGGTCTATCCAACAAAAAAAAAATTGAATTCGAACCAGTAGTTCCTGAGATTAGCGCGTTCAAACAAACAAACAAACAAACAAACTCTTCAGCTTTATAATATTAGTATAGATTGGAATGAAACAACTATAATGGATTTAAGCGCAGGCAGACAGGCAGGTAGGTAGTTTGCATAATGTAAAAACTACTTTAGCGTTTGACTATCGTCAGGCAGTCGTGCTGCGAATATGTGAACTGTAAAATAAAGAACACCAGTTAAATCCATTGGAATGAAACAACTATTAACGGATTTAACTCGCGTATTTTTATTTTATTTTATTAGCTGACGTTTCGGATTCTTTGCAGTTTCCATAATCGTAGCACGACTGAGCTGACAATAGTCTAACGCTAAAGTTAAATCCATTATTGTTGTTTCATACCAAAGCGTAGGTATCTAATTTAGCTATTTATGAGCTAATCGAACTAATAACTAGGTGCAAATGAAATGAAATATTTCTTCAATTTAAGCATTATAGTGTATCAAATTAATTATGTAAGTATATAACCTTATCCCATATCCCATTGTGCAAAACATATACATTACAATAGACGAAGCCAACAAACCATAACATAAGCAAAATCCGTACGCATCTAAAATTATTAACGAATATTTTAAGCTTTGATCTACATTAGTGATATATTATTCATAACATTTAACACGATGAAACAATATGAAGTTAGAATTAAATTTTTCATAATAATGTTGCCATTCTTAATAACTTATTTACAAACATATTTAAAAAAAAAAATCTTATACATAGATTCCTTATTATCCATTAGCTATTTATCTAGTTAGCTAGAGCCAGTAGGTAGTTACATTTTTAACCTTTAGATAATATAAATTCAGTTCACTTGCCAACAATATAACTTTAATCTTATTACGCGAGTTATCTTGTTAGCAAAATAAAAGTAGAAGCACAGTTTTTAACAGCATCCATTTTCCAGGCAAAATTAAAAGGAGACTGAATAACTTAGTAAGTATGATGTTATGGCAGAGTTTGACGGGACCTTTTTTCTCATCAATTTTGGTATTTCACAAATGACAGTCTTAAGAATATGTCCTTAATAATATTAAAAACGTCTAACGATATTTCAAAGTAAAAGTATTAGTAAGAAACCCCTATAACTATATTTTATTTGTTGGCTACAGTTCGTATATTCGTAGCACGAGTGAGATGACGATAGCCGTTTCGTTAGACTATTTTACTATAGAATCAAGTCCGTTATAATTGTTTCATTCGAATGTGTTATAACCGCATCAGAAATCATTAAAGTAAAAGTACCTAGTTAAGATATGACTCGTAGGTAATACAAACATTGCTAAGCTAAACAAATTAATTGAAATAAATCAATGCTTTATTTATAACGCGAATACTACGCTGTGACTACAGGTTACGTTACAAATTATGCACAGATAAAAAATATTAGCAGTTAAAACCTACACCTCTCTAAAAATTAAAAAAAAACTTTTCAAAACAATGTCGATTTCTTCAGAATATTAGACTGATTGTGTGGCACTGGGTTATTCTCTTAATAAACAAAACACAATCACCCACGTGGAATTTAATTTGTAATCGTAGACGGGGGGATCGGGTTTCTTTTCAACTCTTGTTCTGCGATGTAACTTGAAGAAGGCTGGTAACCACACCACAAGCGCTTTTAAATGAGGAATCACGATTTTCAATTCCATAGTACCCCAGCACAGAAGTTCTATAAAGGACTGTATTTGGGTATTTGCTCTTAAACCCTTCGTAAGTATATATAAGGATTATCTTTAACCTAGGTAAATCTTTAAAAGCGCTGGATTACCATTGATTTAAGATTTAGATCACAGACTTAAATATGTGTACAAAATTTCAATTTAAGCGTCCTGTAGTTTTAGAGTAAATTGGCTGTTACCAATCAATAGACAGACCGAACGTGACTGATCAAATAAAGGTTTATATTTTTCATACGGAAGTACGGAACCAAAAATATTATCAAACGAATGAGGTTGTATTATCAGCAATATAAGAGTACTATTTAGATCAATAATAATGTACTGTCAGCTTTATCTAGTTTCTGTTTGCAGAGGCATAATCGCTGCTCGCCAATCATTCCCAAATTGTTATTAAAGCCTATCTTGACATTTACTGAGCGATAAATCCGATGGCATGATGCATTGGTTTGTCCTACTGATAGGCTATTAATGTGGATTCCGGGAATCATGAAAAACGGGTCCGATGTTTGTAATATTTCATACACTTGCCAGTAGGTACCTAACGTGTTATGTTTTGCGTGTTATTGATATCTGACCCAGAGAAATTCTTACTGCCATATTTTTTTTTTCATTTTCTTCTATACAAACCTTGTCCAATAAAAAAAAAAGAATTATCCAATTGTATTAGGTATTAACCAATCGTCCTTAAAATAAAGAATACTTATGGAAGACTAACTGATGCCCGCGACTTCGTCTGCGCACGATAAGCACCCCCGTTTTACTCTCTTAGGGTTAGGGGTGAATTTTCAAAAATCCATTCTCGGTTATAAGAGGAATCCCTGACCTCGCGTATTTTATTTTATTTCTTGACGTTTCGAAAACTTTACAGTTCCTATATTCGTAGCATGCACGACAGAGCTGACGATAGTCTATATGCTAAAGTGTGTTTTCATTATGTAAACTACCTCGTTTATAAAATAACAAATTTTTAACTACTACCCTGTTTTAAAATATGAAATATTTGTTTCATTCTTCGCATAAATTAACTAGTTCACAATTCAAATAATCGCATAGGCATCAGGAATCATCCTGAATGACATGTCAAAACGTCATTATGACAATAAATAGTGTCACATTGAATAATGGAACAAAACATTTCCCAATTATCATAGCAATATTGTGACCCCTTCAATTTTCAACTACTGTATTATGTATTGGAGCTAATATTTGTACAGTACACGTAATAATTGTAATTCGGTTTCGTTTATGTACACTCACTACAATATTAAATATTCAAGGATATATGGAACAAAGTCTATTTGTGAAGTATATTAGGAATTGGTTACTGTACCCGTAAAAGGAGTCTTTAAATACATTTGTATTCTATAATATTTTTCAGGGTTCCGTATTTTGAATGTAAAATCGGAACACTTCTCTCACACGTATGTTTGTGTATAGGGTTAATAGTGTTTATTTAGAAGTTTCAAATATTGTATAGAGGCCGTTCAAATATTACGTAAGTATAGGGAGACAGGGGGTCTTTAATTGACCTACTTATTTTGATGACATGGGAGTCTAAACGGCGGTTACATCAGCAGTGTTTCCTTTTTTACACAAATGGCAATCCAGACATTTTTTCACGTTTATTTTACTTAAATAAAACAAATTAAAAATAATAGACTCGAAAAGCTTTTAAATAGGCATAAAATTAAAAAATAATAACGCTACGTACTTGCATAAAATTACTGCGGGATATTTAAACATTTATTTTTACCAAGTCGCGGCAAAGCCACTTGTCGCTAAATTAATTAACTTGGCCTCTGTCTTCGGGCTTTTAGTTCTGTGTGCATAGAGTTATTTATTGTTGCATCTAAGGCACTATGTTGTATATCAGAGCTAGTGCACCTATGTTTGGGAACAACATGCATAAAGCCTGAATGTAAATAGATTTTAATCTTCAGCAGTATGTAACTGAATTATGCGCCAATGTATAATGTAAACTTAAGTTTTCATTAAATAGTTGTCATATGTGAATAAATAAACAAAACAACAATGATGACTTCTGATGCCTTCGCGGTTATTATACATTAGAATGGAACAATTATAACGGATTTAACTCGCGTATTTTACTTTGAGAGCGTTAGATTATTGTCAGCTCAGTTTTTCTACGAATATAGGAGCTGTAATTTACGCTTTAGCGTAAAATAAATACGCGACTAATATCCGCTATTGTAGTTTCATTTTAAAAAACCATGAATATACAAAGTATGCAATTAACAAGTAAGTAATCGCCGTGTTACACAGTTTATAGAACTTTCCTCTTAACATGTGGGTAATTATTGAATTTCTAGTAACCTTCTATTACGTATACTGTTTTGCGTTTTATGTGTATTCAAATAAGTTAATAGACTTTCAGGAAATGTACAATACAAATACTCCTTATACCAAATACAAAATATTGTTATATACAATTAACAGTGAAAGTAATACAATAGGCGGCCTTAAACTCAAAAGTATTCGTCATTTTGATATTTAAATTACGAACTACCAAAATTACAATATCAAGAGCAGTTGACAATAGCCAAGTAAGACCCGGTAAGCTATTCGCAACTTAGCAAATAAAGTCACTGAGTTCAAAGTAATTACCTAATAAGTAAATTATTCACCGGGAAGTCCAATGCTAGTAGATGAATGCGAAACAAAAATATCCTTGTACATCGGAATAAAACAACCATAAAACAAATCGCGTATTTTATTTTATTGGCTGACGTTTCGAAAACTTTACAGGTCCAATATTTATTGGCGTTAGACTAGCGTCAGCTCAGTCGTGCTAGGAATATGGGAACTGTAAACGTCAACCAATAAAATAAGATACGCTAGTTAAATAGGTAAAGTTATGGTTATAATATTTATAATGCAATTTTATGTTAAATTACTTGCTCTCGCAGTGAGATTGTCAGCATGCAATGTAAATAGGTACCTACTCAAAAATATATAATATATTAGGTAAAAGAAATGCAATGTTAGTGTATATTTACACATGGTTTATTTGTTAGAAAAGCAAATATCTTAACTTGGACATTATAAAAAAGACACTAAAATTAGTATACACACTTTACGTTTAATTTTGCATTCTCGTAGCACGTCAAAAAGTCGTAGCCGCGTAGCACCGTAGCTATAGCGTCGTAGCGCTCTACGCTTCACCTACGCAGGCGAGAGCCGCGCGCTACCTATATAAAGTGCGCGGACGACCGCGAATCTCTCATTTGACTTCAAAAACCTTCGGCGGCCTACACGGAAGAACAGCTTTGTGAACTAAAACTCAAATACAGTTGTAGTTATCTTCACAACAGCTTATCGGTAAGTTAACTGTGATTTATTTGTCGTTTTTGTGATGTTTATTTAGTACATGATTTATTATTTTCGTTTGCGAATATACACGTCTTAAACTTCATAAATTAATTTTATTCAATACTTAAATAGTTTTTATATAGTATTATATATTTTGAAATATAGACGAACAAGAATTATATTTACTAAGTTATATATAACAGATACTTTTAAATTGTCCGTTTTGAAATAAAGAGTTTTTACACTCTGACATATTTAATTTATTCTCAATCATGTTATTTTCATTGACATAAAAAATATTACAAAAGATATTAGAAGTCTAGATTTGCATTAACTAATAATATTTTTATCTAATTTGTTCAAAAAATAAAACTTTGTTTACTCGTTTTTAATCAAGGCATCGTTAACTTAATCCTTTTAATTACCCAATTAAAATAAAAGTTCGTACAGTTTAAATTGACGGATTTCACAATACGATTTCACAATTTATTTTTGGAACGAGAATTCCTTAAAACGGAATTAATGAATCACGTTATATAAGTATGATAAAAATAAGTGAGTTTCTTTTTTCATACTAGTTGACCCAGCGAACTTCGTATTGCGTTTTTTTACCGTATCTGTATATCTAGATTATCACAAATGTCCAAACCAAATTTAGTTCCAACCATTCTCGAGTTTCAGCGAGGCTAATGAACAGTTGGTCATTTTTATATAAGAATACAGAATACTATATTCAATTGACAGTACAAATTAACTGCTGTCTTTTATGAATAAACATACGTAATCCCTACTAATATTATAAATGCGAAAGTAACTCTGTCTGTCTGTTACGCTTTTACGCTAAAACTACTGAACCGATTTAAATGAAATTTGGTAAAAAGATAGTCTGGAGCCTGAGAAAGGACATAGGCTACTTTTTAACCGACTGCAAAAAAGGAGGAGTTCCACGCGAACGAAGTCGCGGGCAGAAGCTAGTTTAAAATAATTTTACAAAATTGTAATAGTAACGATGAGCATAGCATAAAACAGCACAAACATTTCAAAAACCCAAGGTAATTCTAATTATAAAAACTGACTCATTTTATTCATAGACAAAAACAACAGAAAAATACGTGCATAGATTCTATTATGTTTTTTTTTAATTTAAATTGGTAATCGGGTTAAATCGAGATTCTGTCGAAAATCAAAAAGCAATCTCGATAATACCGTAGGCAGCTGCGTCGAATTAAAACTTCAAACATATAACAAGAGGTGCCATTAAACTCTGTTTAATGCGAAATTTCAGAAAACGGAAATTATGTTACCTTGTATTGTTATTATATTGGAGACTTTGATTGTTCGAATTCATAAATATTGATTCCTAGATTAATTTTCATAATACCAGAAATAAGCTTTTTAAACCCCTTTTTAATTAAATTCAGCTCTGTCAATATTTTGATAATGTATACGTTATTGGGGAGATTTGACCTATTTTTCATGTTATTTTTTGTTTGAATACTTTTTTTTTTACAATGACAAGGACTCGGATGATATAAAAACTAAAATCGTATAACTATCTCGAAGTTCTTACCTTTGAAATCAGCATTATGATGATATTTTGTTTTTAGTCAGCATGTATCGAAAACTTTACTAGTTTAATCGCTAGTAATGTTCTAAAAATATAAAGGTACTAGCTGTCCGCCCCGACTTCGCCCGGATACCTTTTTTTTGTAGCCTATGTCACTCGGAAATAGTGTAGCTTCCCAACAGTGAAAGAATTTTTGAAATCGTACCCTGCCAACCTAGGAAATGTTTGTTTATTTGTTTGGATTGATTATTATAATATAAGTACCTACCGGAATATTCATATTATAATATTAGTAGGTGCCTATAGATTACTCATTCAATATCTTATGGTTGGGTAAAAGTTGACCAAAAAAATCATAAGACAATTTTTAAAGTACCTGCCGGCTAATTAGCTAGCAAGATATTACTAAAATTGTCAATATAGTACCTTTTAAATGTATTTTTGTTATTACGAATATATGACTAATCACGCAAGACAACTACAATCCATTTTTCCGTCCTCCGGCCAGAAAGCGCCAACTTTGTGGCCGCTTCGCTAAATGAAATTTCCGCTTTCTGGCTTCGTCGAACAGAAAAATAGTATACTGACCTCGGCGAGTAAAATAAAAAAGCCTCAGATCACATTCACATTACATATGATCTGAGACATTTTTTTATTTTACTGGCCTTGGTGCGTAATGTACTATTTCAATTCTACTTTAGCTTTTTATGTTGAACTAGCTACTTATGCTTTACAGGGGTGCCATTATGCAAATATTTTTAAAGGAATATATAAAAAAAAAGGATTATTAATTTAGTGAAGTCGGTTAGATGTTATTCGCGTAATATTTCAGTGATTCATTTTATTTATATAGATTTGATCCGCAGGTTTGTTAAAAGTAAATGTCGAACCGTCTCAATCGAAGTCAATATTGCAATAAAGCGGAGAAGTTTAAATATAGTACTACGCTGTGCAGCTACTTTATGCATCATTGGATGTATTTAACTAGGTTCTAATGTGAACTTCAGAAGTTAACGCTTGATTGAATATCCCCTTATTTTTATATATGTCAGCGCATTCAATCTCAAGAATGACAAACGAATCAAGTTTTCAAGGAATAATTGGCTTTATGTACCCAATTATATGATAAAATTACAAAATAATTAATCGCAATTTTAAAATGTAGGTAGTTTGTGCGGTTTTTTTTTTAATTATATCCAGCTAGCGTTTCTGTCGTGTTTTCAAAATTATTTCAACAAACAACAATTTAATTTATTTGTTTTAAGCATGTCCTGGGTTCCAGCTAGTCATCGTAGTATAAGGCTCATCATAAAACAAATTAAATAATATGAATGACTAGTTATATTTTTACTTTTTTCCCGCTTGTAATATTATAATTTAGACAACTAGTTATCTGTCAAAAATATTGCTTATAACCAGTCCTTATTAGTTATTATTCAATGAAGACTACGCAACCTTTTTTTATAATAAAAAAATGAAAAACAAATCATAATTCCGATATAAATTAGCTAATATTAAAAAGCGTAGTGTCTTTTAAACTTAATTAGATAAGTTATTTCAATTTCCTTATACATATATGATTACAGTTAAAAATCATGATACTTGGCAATTAATACATTAAATTCATAGCGATATACTACACAGTTACTCAAAAAAATTAAAACGGCGTTTTTACCAGAATAACAAATAACTAATTTAACCATAATAATAAATATTATAAAGTAAATCAGGACTAGTTCTGTTCACTAATTAAATTCGTTAACAGATTGCAACTTACGTCGAACTTAGCAATTTCCGCTGTTTGAATCTTGGGAACAAGCAGGATTATGTAACCCACATATTAATGAACCATGCCCTTATTACTTAGGTTAACCCACAAGCCAAAAAGCCAAGGGACAAAACTCACAAATTAAATTTATTGTTACTCTTACCCCAAGACGTCTTCGTTAGGCAGGACCGAATTTCTTTTATAAAAGGGTAAAGTAAGTAGGTACAGTTGGTATCAAATGTAAAGGAGTTTAGGCCAAGTGGTCAAATACATCAAAAAGATACGTGTAGATTAAATGAAATACATTTTTTTCAATAATCACACATTATCATTATATTTCTAGGTCAAATTACATGCTCTTGAATTAAAAAACATATCATTACTAATTAATCTTACATTCATATTTATTTTACAACTAGGCGTTCGCCCCGGCTTCGCACGGATCCTTATTTTTTTTAGAATATTCTTTAGCCTATGTTACTCCTGGATAATGTAGCTATCGAGTGGTGAAAGAATTTTTGAAAAATGGTCCCTTAGTTTTTGAGCCTATTCATTACAACGAAACAAACAAACTTTTCCTCTTTATAATATTAGTATTTAATAAATCGTTAAAATTTTTAGTCGTATTCGGTTACAACAATTGCTGGAACGCTTTAAGATTTACAATCATAACAATACTATTCACAAACCAATTTCCAAGTAAATTTTGTAAATTAGAACATTCGTTTTGTTTGAATACTTACTCGAGTTCACCGATAACCAACGATAACTTAAGGCATTTAAATACTGATTATGCCCCCGATTACGATTTCGATAAACAAATTTATAGACTCCGTTTCCGATAAAAGCACCTATGTTACATCCCTTTACTAAAGCTGGATACTATATCTTGTAAGTCTTAAATTGGTATCAGTTTCAGTCTTGTTATCGAGCAAGGCGCAGGCATAGTATTATATTTTGCTCCAAATGTTACGTACCTTTGGAATTCATAGCTTAGAAAGAAATACAAAACCCTTATTCAGACGATGTTGCTGTCAGAATAATTGAACACTTACCAGTGTATATGGCAGATGGAAATCACGGAATATAACATGAAGACGTACTTGGCCAGATAACTTTTTATCCAAGCCAATAAGTAGTTGATGAGATATGCACTTCTAAAGTCGTAAAGTGCGCTTGCTCTTACAACGATAAGTTAAAAGTGTAATAAAAGATAATGGAGAACTTGTTTTTTTTAAACATATATGGGATTTTACTACATTTTTATTTTTTTAATTGATAAATAAATAACAGTTATTGAATTTTTAAAATATTTTAAGTAGAAAAAACCGTCTTTGTGAATACTTATATGTAAATATTTGTCCTAGGTTTTCGATAGTGGAAAATTCACTGGATCGGCTACGAGCGTAGCATTATTGTGTAGGAGCGTAGCAATATACGAGTTAAATCCGTTATAATTGTCAGCTCACTCTGCTACGAACAATCAGTATAAAATTAATATTAATAACCAATATGTTATTTCAACGGGTTCTATTTTAATTTTAGGGAAATACTAGGAAATGTAATAGGTATACGTACGTAGGTAATTTTCATAACCTAAAGCAACATTAACATTACTAAAATAATATTTTTACTGGGTACTTTCAAGCAGTATTGCTTGAAACTTTGTTTGTGTTACTAACTTTTTGGTACTTACTTTATTAATTTATAGCTTGCTTTAATATTAGTGTAGGTATATGTACTGTACTTTTTGTTAGGTCGCAAATTTAAAAAATTTACAGGATTTATTTAATATTAAAACTATTTTTATGATCGCGGTTTGAATATTCGGAGAAAAAACAAAAAGTCAACCGCTGAATCCATGCGGTCACTACACGCTTCCGGAGACGTCATCCGCTTGTAACATATTCAACCAAAATGTTCCGTAAAATTACATTTTGTGAGCAAAACAATTAACAGAGGAATGCAATGATGTTGGGAAAAATATCGGAGTTTATGTTGCAAATTAAATAATAAAAAAAAACGACAACGAGAAATGTAGTCATGTAGATGTCGTCTCTTATTTCTTCATGTCGACAACGAAACAATATCGACATCACATACGTTCTCCTTGTTGACAACGTTGTCAATATTATGTCGTCGCGACAGTTCAGCCTATGATAGACTCGCAGGACGAACAGCAGGGACCAAAGAGTCATATTATTATGGATCTTGTTCGAATGTTTGCTCCCTTAGAGTCATATTACTTACTAAGTAAAAGTCAATATGACTTTAAGTCATATTTTTGGGGATCTTGGGGCCTAGACAACGTTAACGTTGATCGTTGGCACCAAAATGTATGAAATTTGACAACCGCGAACGACTGTCACGTACGTCACAAACGTTCGCGGATGTCAAATCCCATACATTTTGTCGTTTCGTTTAACGTTTACGTTGAACGTTGGCACCTTGTCTATTATTGATGAATTACATATTATAAAAGTTTAAATACTAGTAAAAGTTGGTTATAGTAAAATGACTTTAAGGTAGTTTAAGGGAGCAAACAGTCATACAAAATTCATGTAACTATTTTGCTGCCATAATAGCGGCCCAGGGCACAATAGTCTATATCTATACTAATTATAAAGAGGAAAGGTTTGTTTGTTTGGATTGAATAGGCTCCCGAACGCCTGACCGATTTCAAAAATTCTTTCACTGTTAGGAAGCTACACTATTCCCAAGTGACATAGGCTATAAAAAAAGATGATCCGTGCGAAGCCGGGGCGGACAGCTAGTAATATATAAACTGCAAATATCTTATGAAATATAACTTATTTTGCAATATTTAAAAATCCATCTAGACTAAGTTACCTTCCACGAGCGTCTCTAATATCCATTACTTTATGCACCCGATTTGTTCCGCGTGATCGCCTTTGCATATTAATAAGACGTCGATTTAAATCGCTTACACGGGGAAGGATTCTCTGCGTTCTACTTATCTTGTAGGTAAATAAGTGATAACTCTTACTTATAACCTACAAAGGTGTATGAGTCTTTCTAATTTATAATAGGTACTATTTTTTTCAAACTTTTTTACTTTTATACGAATACTAGCGGTCCCGGCAGACTTCGTCCCGCCCAGCAAAGAATCGATTTGACAGCTGTCATTATATTTTTTTTCACTGGAACGTGATAAAAAGTATCCTATGTCTTTCTCCTGGCTCTGAGCTACATCCCCAGCAATTTCCAGCCAAATCGGTTCAGCCGTTCTCGAGTTATAAACGGTGTAACTAACACGACTTTCTTTTATATATATAGATGTCAAAATAGAAAATAAATTTTATGAAACGAATTCATCTAAGCAGTCTTATGTTATAAAAAAAATGTTTATTAATTTAAATTATGTTAATCAAACTCGTTGATGTCTTTTGTATGACATTTCGGGTAGGTCATATAAAGGTCAAAAATAAAAAAGTACATAACCTATTAAATATTACTATGTTTAAAAATATAATAATTGAAAATAGTGCATCAGTTCTATTCCTCAACATGGTTTCAATTTAATATAACATGACGTGTCGTCGAACCTTAATGATTATTATGTTTTTTTTTATAATCTAACACTTAAACGTTGACTCTTTTTTCCTAGCAATATTAAATAACAATAGAACATTACGCACCTCGGCCAGTAAAATAAAAAATGTCTCAGATCACATGTAATTGTCGTCCGAGACGAAGCCGAGGTTGACAAAAATGTGATCTGAGCCTTTTTTATTTTACTCGCCGAGGTCAGTATACTATTTTTCTGTTCGACGAAGCCAGAAAGCGGCAATTTCATTTAGCGCAGCGGCCAGAATGTTGGCGCTTTCTGGCCGGAGGACAGAAAAATCTTTTTTTTGTCTTTTTACCTTGCATTCCGGGCTACTTTAACGATAATAGGATGACATTTAAATGCCTACGTTTTATATTGGTCATCTTCGTTTTATAGCGTGGGAACGTGCCTTTCTATTTCTTGTTAAAAGTATTGCATCGTGTATAAACGTACCTACCTATTAGAAAAGCAATATGTTTTGTTAATTGCAAATCACTTCGCTAAAGTGGTATACATTGAACGATAAATGAATATATTAATTAACTGCAATCATATAATTTCGCATTTCTATGGCTTCTTTCTTGTTATGTATATAACCTAATGGTGTGTATGTATTTCGAATGGTAAGTAATTACCTATAGGCTCTTGCCTATAGTAAGGTGAAGACCTGAAAACGTCATTAAAAAATATCTAGAGGTACAGGAATTAAACTTGATGAATATTATAATGTTATTTTTGTACAAAGACAAGATTAGAAAAATTTTAGACCCCCAGTGGTATTCGAACCCACGCCTATGCCTTTACTAGCGGCAGCGTGCTGAACCATTACACCATAGGGACCAACTGACAGGTCATCGAATTGATCTACTCCTTTCAATTCGGTCTTTGTCTGCTTGCTGCCGCTAGTAAAGGCATAGGCGTGGGTTCGAATCCCACTGGGGGTCTAAAATTTTTCTACTCTTGTCTTTGTAAAAAAATATCATTTTAAAAACTAATGGTATTGAACCAAAAATATCAATCTAATTTCGATTGATAGATCGTAGTTAAAATTGATGAATATTATTGGATGTTTTACCTTTCTTTCTATATACCTATATGTTTTTCATAATTGTTTAACAAACGTATATCCTATTGCAATGATAGATATGAAAAGCTAGGCACTCATCTATGTTAATTGCACTATTGGAGAAATACAGAATGGTGATTTATATAAATTAATTAGGTAGCGATTAGCTAGCCCGCATCAGATGCGCGCGGGGTGATTTATTAGGTGTAATTATCCAGATATATCTAGAAAGGCCTACGCCAAAAAATATTATGATTGGTCATTTTCGCTAGATTTACTATGTCGCCTAACGCAATTCCTAAGCCCGGCCTCGACAAGATGCGCGGCTAGCGGCTGCGGCGACCGTTGAGCGGTAAGCGTTGAGCGGTGAGCGTTGAGCGGCTAGCGTTTAGCTGCTAGCAACGAGCGGCGAGCAAACAAACCTGCTTTATACGTTGCTATAGATTTTTCATAAAGGCTAATGAGCCTCCTTTCAGGTGGCTCGCCATCCGTCCGGTTTTGCAGTGAAGGCCCATTAGCTGGCCAACTGCGCTTCAGTATTCAGTTCGAAAAAAAAAAAAAGAAGATTTTTTATCGCTTACCCCTGCCGCTTATCGTGTATGTCGTGGCCGAACAGACATTATTCAAAACAGGTATTATAACCAATATAATGAAGTAATCATTTCCTGCAAAATTTGCATATTTACGCTTTTGTAACGGGAATTGGAGAAGGCATTTTAAACCACGCAAACAGCCGCTAACTCCGGTTTCCGCTGGATTACCGAAGGATTTACATTTAAATGTTATTGGGATTAAGTATTGTCTGTGATTTTAAAATGCAGTAAATAAAAATGCGTTTGTTTTTTTTTTTTGTCTATCTCTCCATTCCCCATGCAATTGAAAAATCGCGAAACATAGAAAGTTTTGTTTAACATATTAATTCGGTAACTATATGTAAGTTTTTTAATCTATTAATTTAATGTATTATGTTGTATTATTATTCCATAGCACGTTTTAAGATCTGCTTTTTAGACCAATGCTTAACTTTATTATACATTAAGTTTAAATTAAATAGATACACGTAACCTTTGAATTCTTGACTAAGTTATAATACTGTACGTATTCTGAACCACTTGTCCATTTGGGCTGAACCGTGTTGGCATTATGGAAAAAAATATAAAAAACCAATTCTAGCGGTGGGGTTTGTTTATTTAGGCTCCTTAAAAGTTCCCCTATGTAAGGATTGTATTATATCATAATCATTTCTCATGCATAATGCATTCTTCGCCACAATTTTTACTACAAAAAGAAAACAGCTATGTTTAAGTTAGTTGTTTTTCTTTCGCAGTAAATTACATTCTTAAATTATTTATGACACTTTTGTGAGCTTTAGTGTGAAATTCCAAGTTTATTTATGCCGTCGTTGTTGGGAGGTGAGGCTAGAGGATTCCTTTCGAGCGATATGTCTTCATAACAGTGTAATATTAGAGAGTTTGTATGGAGGGAAATCCATTGATAAATGACGTCTCATGTATCCAATTACTCTTCAAAGCGAGTCGAATGCTACGTATTGCGTTTTTGTGATACAAACTCCTCTGGGATACCAAGACGTATGACGAAAAGGTTAATCTTATACGTCAAATAAGAAATATTTATATTGATAATAAACCTACGCTCACGCGGCTAAATTTAGATACAACAAACATTATGCAAAGTTTAGCTATTCTTAGTACTTACCACTTATACTTAGATGGTACATTTAGTACCAGAGCGGCGGATGTTAAGATTATTTGGAAAACAAAAACGTGTTTTTTAAAGTTAACTGAAGCGGCACAGTTCTGTGCATCCAGAAACCTACCTACTTCTTTTATCAGTAGGTAGGTACTTATAGATTAAAGTAAATGATGACGTCATTTTAAAACTATATAACATTAGGAACATGTAGTACCTATGTATAATCATGATTATTACTTAAAATAATAGTACATTACGCACCAAGGCCGGTAAAATAAAAAATGTCTCAGATCACATGTAATTGTCGTCCGAGGCGAAGCCGAGGTTGACAAAAATGTGATCTGAGGCTTTTTTATTTTACTAGCCGAGGTCAGTATACTATTTTTCTGTTCGACGAAGCCAAAAAGCGGCAATTTCATTTAACGCAGCGGCCACAAATTTGGCGCTTTCTGGCCGGAGGACGGAAAAACAATTTAAAACCAATTGGTAAATTAATCTTCATTAATAAAATCTATTAATATACAATCCAATCACATAGAGGCCAATTTATAAACACGGAAACAATTTTGATTAATTAGTAGGTACTTAATTCTAATTTTGCCTCGTTCAATTAGATATTTCATGATTGAGGGATTAATGTTATCTACATAAATACCTACTGATTTAATGAGATAGGTACCCAAAATGAACTTTTAAAATTAATTATTTTGATCACATAAAACAAACAGCAAAAGACTAGACATTACTTCTTATGAATATTTTATAACAAAAACAATAATAATAAAATCATAACAATTTTGTACATACCTAATTAACCGAAATCAAAATTTATTGGGGCACGTAAACTTCCTTCTTAAATACCGATTCTCATTATTCGATAATCGATACGGATTAATTAAATTTTTGTTCCATATCGTTGGCTGATTACGCAAAATATTTTTTTAATTAACTCTCTCATGAACGTTACGCAAACGTTTATCCTGGAGATGTAAATTAATTTGTATCAGGGGTGATGCTAAATCTGTGCGACTGACGTATCGACACCGAAGGAAAGACACGGTAAAAAAACTGGTCTGTCCAACACAGCTTGCCGGCTACAGACTGCGTGGAGTTGTTAATTAATTGATTTACGTAACTGACTCCACGTGTCCTTTGGATAATTCTGCATCGACAGCATAATGCTTGTGTCACAATATACCCAAAAAGTCCTTTTTGTATATAGATAAATACCTAAGTGAACAAAAGAAGTGACCAGACTAACAAGATGAGCTTTAAAAATTGATCCATTACGGTACAATTGCCAGGCCATATATAGCCTAACTGTGATAAAATACCCAACTGTCATGTCACTTAAATACTGCATTTCAAACTCGACAAAGCGTGAAGTAAAAAGACAAAACAAAGACGTAAAAGTTTAAGCGTAGCAGTAGAAACTTTAATTAGAATTTTAATCACGGTCGCGATAAGCTCTGTACTGTTAAGTTATACTAAAGTTTGGACGTAACCCGTACGTAATGAACAGCTAATAACTCTGAACTCAATAATAATTCAGGTACCAACATTTCGTCATATTGTTATTATGATACCTGTATACTTTTGACTTGTAGCTTACCTTAATACATTGTATGAGTGTGGATAACACTGAACTCGATAATAATACCTTCATAACTTATTGCAAAAGGCCGACAGTGACAGATGTTTCTTTCGCGATAATGCATTCGTTCAATTGTAGTTACGTCGATGTTTATTTATTTTAGCAACATTTTGTATTCACAGGTTATAGACGAAAATGAAGCCTATTACATACAGCAGTTGCGTGCTGGTTGCAGTTTGCACATTCACGCTACTGCTTGTCGTCAACGCTGCACCTATGGTAAGAGTAGTAAATAATTTGAAGGTATACCTACCTACTGGTATAATAATAAATTCAGACGGAATAAAATTCATGTGAAATATGTATCAAGTTTTGTATCTTTTGGGTGGATTCAATGAATCGTCTTTTAAACAAGACCGTGCATGTGTTCTCGTGTCTGTAAAAGCGAGTATTATGTATGTATATTCTTATTGGAATTTTCAGCGTCTTAAATAGATAAAATGATGTATTGGTATTTACCGTTTGATAAAATCAGGTATTTAATTTAATTTTCACTTCGTAGCGTATTTCCGCACAAGCTTAATGAACCATAATCGTTTAATTAGAACCTCTTCAACACATTTCTCGATACTTATAGGAGGACGTAAAATACCATTATTATATTTTAATAATAAAGTTAATAATCCCATGAAGCTCGGTAAAACAGTTAAGCCGTAAAACTTGTTTGATTTTCTGTTCACCATTAACGACACGTGCAGCTGGAGGCTTTCAATGTAATCGCCGTACAGTTAATTAAAATTCATGTAAGCTAGGTATTTTCATTAAATCGTCATTGATATTACGTGGTTGCTTGCGATAAACTAATTATACTAACTCAACTAATGTGATTGTGTACAGTAAGAAATATTATATTGGACACTTATTTTATTTAAGTTCTGTGTGACAGTTAGCCACGGCGTCCAACCCATATTATACAACAGCCCTAAGGTTAGAGCAGTTTGAATCACGTGTTCCAATTGATAAAATGTTTATTATTTATTCCCTGCAGGAACCAGATGACGAACAATCTGAGAACTCGTTAACTCACGATGGGGACATGGATATGTCTATGACGGCACCCTGGGACGCTATCAACACGGCGGCGCTGCGCAAGCTGCTACTTCAACTAGATGCCGAAGAGAGGTAGCTACGTCATAACATTAGCTTGAATTTTACGACCGTCATGGGCGTAACTAGAGAGTCGAGTGGGTCGAGCCAGCCCTGGAATGGATCTGCGTTTATCACTTAAAAACTTTACAAATATTGGTCGTCAGCGCGATAAACAAATTCTAGCTCCGCCTTTGATGACCGCCGAATTTTAAAGCATTTTCAGCATCAGTATGTAGAGGGAACAGTGAATCACAATTTAACGGCCTATTGGCCTAATCTTCAGAACCATCTACGAAGTTGGGGTAGTGTAGGTTGGTGCATTCGAGTCTACAGTCTTAGGTTATATATCCCAGAGGTTCCGAACGTCATTCGAAGCCATGCTCTGTTTTATTTGGGACTAATTCAAGACTTTAGAAATTTTCGTTGAAAACCCCTTTGTCCTAAATTCGGGTTATCCAACGCCTCACCTCGCCTTGTGATTAAGTCCCAAGTTACTTGTTACGGTTGGGCCACTACAGCGTAATAAGCCGAGAAAATCCAAACTAGTTTGACAAATGAACTGATTGAACTAACTTCTAATTACCATTCCCCAAGGAAGAATCCAGCTTTATATCTTTGAAGAGATACATATAGTAAAATTATAGTATTTTTTAAATTAGTTTCGAAAAATATCTACTGCTATCATGGAGCGGAGGTTTTGACTCCCTCCCCCCTAGATCTACCCTTGCCGTTTCCTCCCAACTCTTGTCTAGATAAGATTACTTGGTATATAATGGCAACTAAAAAATAATATGATTTGGTACATACATTATCCGGTAATGAAATTAAATTGCAACTGAGAGGTCAAAGGTAAACGTTTGATCTTAAAATTGTGGCATGAATGTGAATAGGTAAATACTTAAATAAAATATTACCATGTTTTCCTTGAAGCCGAAAAACAAACGTTTAATTTAAATGTCATTATAAGCGGTCATTTACCTGGAGACTATGACATGAGAAATTGACGGAAAAATTGGGAACTTTTGCTCATATCAATATTTTGAAGTGCCAATAAATAACAGTAGGTAGGTATCGTACTAACCTATAAAAAATTACATCACAATATTTAGGCATGTTAAGTACTACACTGTATACATAAATTGTAAAAATCATAATAGTTCGTTTCTCCCGGTCAATATTCCCGACTCTGCATTATTTAGTAACCTCGTATAACTGCCAGAGTACACCGTTGAAAGGCTTCTTTTCCTTTAATCAACAAAAAGTTCGTTGACTCCGTAATAACTATTTTAATTATTCTTAGGTTACTTACCTAATACAAATTTCATATAGGTACAGAGAATTGCGTAAAATAGTATAAAAACACATTTAGGTACGCAATTAGCACCCAAACCAAGCTAAGCTACGTGCATAAGTTCTGTGAAAGCTTTGTTTACTATCATCGGTGCAGCGCTGTCAAAGCGACCACGTACCTACCCGTAATTGGTTTTTCATTTAGTGAACCGCTCCAGCTTCACCTTTACGAGGAAAAGGTTTCCACTTCATTGGGCATCAGAAACGTGCAGTATTACATACATCAAAGGCTCTTGAAATACTTGTGTGTAATTCTAGTAGGTGCTTATATCATTATATGATATTTTAAATAAGGCCCGGAGACCGCATGGCGCGGGTCGAGTGAGATCTGTCTACTTTTATTGGGACCATTTCACCAATTTTCCATTTCCCTTGGGTATGAGGGAAATTCTCTCTGCCGTTATCACGTGTCGACACATTGTCGGAATATTTTTCAAAGATACGAATTTATTTTCTAAATATTAGGTTTAATTGGAACATATGAAAAGGCAATGGACGTAAAGGCAGTCAATATTTAAAACCAAAGTACCTATACATAAAAACAGAACGTTATTTTTTATCCAGAAAGATCCATGAACACCCTAGCACGTTTTGATATTTTTATCATGAATAATGAATATGGAACGAATGGTAACTCTATACGTATACCTGCCTATAGCATGTATTTTAACATAAAGCATAACACTGATTATTTTCGCAATTTTGAAAATAATGATGCCTAAATTCTGCAAACGTTTTATAGCCTTTAATTTAGATAAAAATTTTGTTCTAGATTGGGTAATTTGGGTATCGGTGGTCGCGTGGGGCGCTCCTGGCCGCAAGCGGAGCCCCGCGGCTGGAGTCTCCGCGCACTGGACGGGCGCCTGCCGAGGCCCTGGCGCGCCGACAAGCGCCAGGTTCGCTTCAGGCAGTGCTACTTTAACCCCATCTCGTGCTTCCGCAAATGAACGACCCAACACCAACAGACGACTCGCTTTCACGACCCTAGTGTATTGCGCTTACTATTAATGCTCATATAAATAACTTCCTTATTTTGAAATGTCATTTTAAGTATTAGTCTTCGTATACTTAAGTTATGTTCAGAATTTACTTAGTACCTTCCTACCTCTATTATTTGTATCTATCTAGTCCATTTCTAGTCGCTAGTGGTTTAAGTAAAGAAATGACATTTCAATGTTAGGTACCTATCAAGTGCATAAAACGTTAATGTAGATGCGTAATACGCAGATGACACAGATGCGACTAAACGCATGGTATTTGATAAACGTGTAAATAATATTGGATAGTTCAAGCAAGATGCTAATTCTCGATCTTATTTTTTAATGGATAGGACCTTTTAGTTTTATCCTGTAGGATACGAGATCTAACTTTATAGGTGCATTGAAAATTCTGTAAGAGTAGTGCCCGTTAGTAACTAATTAATATACAAGTAAAGTAAACAGTAAATGTATTTTGCCAATTTTGGTTATATAATATAATGTGGATGAATATGAGCTATATATTTCGATGACTATAACTTTAAATTTCGAGGGTATTTTGCTCGTCTGGCTATCGTAACAGTTTGTTGCGTCTATCAATTATTCTATACATATAACGTTTAGTTAGTTCTATATTAGCTTATTGTAAGAACAATGTGTCAATGTTAACAAAAACCTACTAAAATGTCTATCTCTGAATAAAATATTGGTTAATAAAACAGATGTTTTAATTGTACATTCTCTTAAAATTAAAAAGTTTACTTAAATTATTACATCGATACGTAGGTAAGTAGCTACATAATAATTATATTGCCTTATCTATATTGGTTAAAATTGCCTCCAGGCCTCGGACAGTATCCCTACTATCCCTACTTCCCTACTAATATTATAAATGCGAAAGTAACTCTGTTTGTCTGTCTGTTACGCTTTCACGCTAAAACTACTGCACCGATTTAAATGAAATTCGGTACAAAGAAAGTCTGAAGTCTGAGAAAGGACATAGGCTACTTTTTAACCGACTGCAAAAAAGGAGGAGTTCCACGCGGACGAAGTCGCGGGCAGAAGCTAGTTTAAAATAAATTAGTTAAACTACCCTTGCATTAATGCATAAATTATCTATAGGTACTACTATTATAAAGAGGAAAGGTTTGTTTGTTTGTTTGTTTGGATTGAATAGGCTTCAGAACGGCTGGACCGATTTCAAATATTATTTCACTGGTGGGAAGCTACACTATTCCCGAGTGACTAGGCTATAAAAAAAAGATGATCAGGCGGACAGCTAGTGTTATAAGAATATTAAAGTACCGTTATTATTATTCTGCTTCCAAGCTTCAATACATTTTGGGAAGGTTAAATAATAGACTGAGGAAACAATTTTTTAATCTAAACGGTAGAGATTTTGGCTACATTACTCTATATAGCTATAGGTACCTATAGTAGACATATAGTAGGTGTACAGGATTTATCAAGTTCATAAACATAAGAAAATTAATATTGTAGCATGATAATCATTTAACTTTCAAATACTGTGTAATTTACACAGTATTTGAAAGTTTATGATCTGTTTACCTATTTACGGTGCCGCCCGTACAAAATTGAGTTACCAAAATTAGTTGAATAGACCCCTATAAGGATCACGGCCTTCCATCGGAGTTTATTAACGAACCACCAGTACAGGGTCCGTTGTAAAAGAAGCACGTTTCTCTTTTATGTACCTAATTTAACATTTTTACAACTAAAAGTCACCATATCTTGTGTTGTAAAATATTTGCCTTATAAAACAACGTAAAGTAATTGAGGTTCAACATGAAGACATAACATCTAATATTTCAGTGACTGATATTAATGTATGGATACCTAATGGAGTATAAAAATATTTTTTTTAAACAACGGGAGGAAATTCCACAAAACTTTTCAGGAATTTTATTTTTGTAATGGAATGAATATGAGGCATGTCTGTGACGAACCTATCAAATTTAAATTAGGTAGGTATGTTGTTATAAAATGAGCTCTGGATTACATTATTTTTGAACACTTTCTTAATTAGTACTTACTTTCTTTTACTTTTCACTTAATTTTCCTACCTACATCATATTTTTTAGACATTGTAGGTAGGTACATACAGTTGGTAATACGCAACAGATATTAACAAGTAATTAATAAGTACATCATTTACAATAACGACGTCATCCTTCTGAGGATTAATTCACCTATGTAGCGTACCTTTTGTCTTTTTCAAACTCGGGTTGTAGACCTAACGAGTGAAAGTAAGAAGGCAATAAAATTTAAGTTTCCAACTTAAATATCTACTAGACTTATAAAATACTGCCGTCTAATTAGCGGTAGCAGCGGCGTACTCAGGTTGCTAATGAACTTTCTTCTCCACTGCAAATGTAGCAGGTTCTTAAGTACCTATCTAAAGCATCTGCTTACATTTGATTTTTTTTTTATCGTTATCCAAGTCTCTTAAAGAATGTGATGGTTATATTGTGTGTTATGTTAATGACAATAAAAGGATATTTTTTAACCACAGCGGAAAATATAAGTAACCTCCCACAGAGGAGGAGAGAGACTAATATTATGTAGTACCTAAGGATACTAATATTATGTCATCTAACCTACAGAAAGTATTTTTTTTATAATAGCTAATAAACCACTAAATACATGATGATGTATATATAATTACATACAGGGACATATTATACTAATAATATTTTTTATGCCGAAAATCATTTTCAATTCAGTTCCTTAGCCTATAAATTCCCAAAAATATTGATGCGTTCTTTATTTTTTATATTTGCATAGTTTTAATGACGGGACAATTTTTTTCAAACAACTTTTTTGCGACCTACTTTTGTATAACATACTAGCAGTTCCCCCAGCTTCGCACTTTTTTTTTCTAAATATTCTATAGCCGATGTTATTCAGGGTGAACGTAGCTTCTCAACAGTGCAGTGAAATAATTTGTCGAATCAGTCGAGCCGTTTTGGAGACTATTCAATCCAAACAAACAAACCTTTCCTCTTTATTAGTATAGAAAATGTATTTTTAGTGCTCACCTACGTCATAAACTAACAGGATACATCTATCATTTATTCAGTTTCAGTTGTCTAAACCGAGCTATTTCGGCTGTAAGTTGATTGATCAGCTCTAGCCAGTTTCCATATATTAATCGATGCATTGCATTTATTAATTCAAGTATATTATGTAGAAACTAGGTTTCTTTGGTTCATAAATCAAACTGTACAAAACAATTCAACAGAACAGCTAAACAAACATTATACAAATACGGAAATAGAGTTAATTTCCGGATTATTTGAAAACTAATCGGTCCGATGTATTCTAATGTATTCCTTTTGTTAAACCATACCTTCTTTTTCTACATCGGTAGGTAAGTATTAACTTTCTCAACCATTTGTTAATTTCCACCCCGTTTACGAACATTTAGGCAGCTAGTTAATCAATGAATGTTTGTTTATATACCTCTTGCACTGATTTTGATGAAAATTAGGATGGGTGTTATAATGTAATCATCATGCTATCGGAGAGTAAGGGATCTCTGCGTATATATCCGACTCGTGCCGCGTGGATATCCCTACTAATATTATAAATGCGAAAGTAACTCTGTCTGTCTGTCTGTCTGTCTGTTACGCTTTCACGCTAAAACTACTGGACCGATTTAAGTAGATGAAATGTGGTAAGAAGAAAGTGTAGAGCCTGAGAAAGGACATAGGCTACTTTTTAACCGACTGCAAAAAAGGAGGAGTTCCACGCGGACGAAGTCGCGGGCAGAAGCTAGTAGTATATATACCGAAGTAACTAGACCCAGACGCAGTCAATTAAGTAACTAACAACCATAACCAACAAACTGATAGGCACTGCTGCGACCGCTTCGGCCCTGGCACCTTTCAGCGTCGATACTCCCTGGGGCTGGAGTAGACCTAACCTAAGGGTGAGCCTCTACCGAACAGACCTTTTTCATATAGTGTTTCAGAAAATAAAGGATACAATTTGTTATTTCGTAACTAAGTATTTTAGTAAAACCTATTGAGATTTTTATGGAGTGACAAGTTAACAACAGCTTCAGGAGAAAGAATAGATTCTTTCTCCGTCTGGTACATTAAGTAATTATCCTTGTCTATTTCCTTTTTTAATTTAATTTTGTTCAACCTTTTTTCACAACTGATTACTTTGTTCCTCTCGACTCGCGACTTTACTTTATTATTTACATTACAAACAAATCGCTTTAGAATTTCCTGCTGTTTCTCGTACGAATAAAAAATTTATCAACACAAACAATCCTAAATTAAAAATTAATGCGTCGCGTCGTGAGGAATTTTGGACGTAGGTAAGTAATACTTAAAAAAAGAGCTCGTAACAGAGTTTTTTTCTTTATTTGTGTTTAAAAACAGAAATTACTAAAAAAATCCCTACTAATATTATAAATGCGAAAGTAACTCTGTCTGTCTGTCTGTTACGCTTTCACGCTAATACTACTGGACGGATTTAAATGAAATTTGGTACAAAGAAAGTCTGGAGTCTGAAAAAGGACATAAGCTACTTTTTAACCGATTGCAAAAAAGGAGGAGTTCCACGCGGACGAAGTTGCGGGCAGAAGCTAGTAATATAGAAAATATGATATTAAATTGTTTGAACCGCAACTTAATAATAATTAACTTAAATTGGTAACTATTGTATTAAAATCTAGAAGAAGGAGGCATCTTACAGGCCTACCTGAAGTCATGTTGAAAATAGGCAATTATATTTACTGTAAGGTACCTAAGTATATTATCCAGATTCAGTAGCGTTTTGGTAGTTTTGATCGCTCTGGGTCTTAGAGAATACAGAACTGGAGGCGGCTTCGACACTATTCGTCATACAAAATTTTTAGCCACTTTTAGCGGGGGACGAGGTAGGAACACATACAAAAAACTGCACACTGATGTAAAAATAATTCTCATCGTTACACACGCATACTAATAGAAACTGTCAACACTAGGCGGAATTTATTCACACTAGCAAAAACAAGACTATAAACGTCGTATCCGTACACAAGTTTGAAATGTATTAGTAGCCAAACTGAACCGATTACATAGTGCTTGATTAAGTGGCTGTCGATACATTTATCTATATTTGACACAAAATGGCGGATCAACCAATTTATATTTTAATATAATTATTTTAAGTTCATACATAATAATGTATTTACTTCTTTTAATTCATACTATTATAGAATTGAACATTAGTTACCTACTACGTAGTTCAATAAACAAGTAATTTTCTTTTAGTAATAATGCTTAAACAATTACAATTACCTACTATGTTTAACATGAAAAAATAGGCAAATGTCTATTACAGCTGAGCTGGAGAGATTACAATATAAAAACCATAATTAAAAAAAAATGTACAAAGTAGACAACCGAATTCCAAGCTGCTTTTAAAAAAAATATTTTATTAAAATAAAATATTTTAATAAAATAATACCTGATATACTGAAATATACGCGTACTTCTTATCATCTGTACTGTAAATTCATCGACATTGATATTGTCCAATAAGTACATCTCTAACCGTATTTTGATCATGGATGCTTTTATCGCTTTTAACTCAAAGGACTTAACGCCTAGTATCGGATACACTACTCTGCAAAATTTTTATACATGTGTGTCATTACTCTTTGTTGACCATAGACTATTATAAATTTTTTTAAACGATTTTAAACGAATAAAAACGTAATCGATGCGTAAATCGATGCTTCTCGCGTGGTGAATGAGAAAATAATTATTTGAAAAATAACAATTAACTTACAAAAAAAATATCTGTAGATGAAAGGAAATACTGTTTTTTTGTATATCTGATATAGTGGACGGATTTTTGCAACTTATTTTAGCGCAGGAAGATATTTTTCGGGAGCTCTTTTCTCTTCGATATCGATTGTGACACTGTCAAAGTGACCTGTTTGAAAACAGTTTTTACAAACGCGTTAGATAATTTATCTTATACCTTGGCAGAGGGGAACGCCTGTCGAAGCCGCCTCCAGTTGTGTATTCTCTAAGCTCTGGGTCCATCTTGTAGTACGAGCCGCTTCTATCTCAAGGCATAGGTATCGTATAATGTCGCCTCTAATATGCCTAAAGACAAATCCACATAGCAAAAAATATCCTAAAACTAAACCTACTACTGCCTACCTATTTACCTTTTCAGTGCTTCCGTAGCTTAATTAAAAAGGGTTGGTATCTAGTGGTGTATATGTACATACATTACCTAGGTACATAATAATTATATTGATTTGGAATAGAGGCGCCATCTTTATTTCAGAATAGTCTTCGTCGTAGTCTACGAAACGAAGACTTAACCCTACCTACTCCTTTTTACCTTTAGAAATAATTTTATTTATTTATAAGACATCAAGGGTATCACAGCGGGAGATAATATGTTGTTCCAAATGGCAGTCATTTTCATTACCTCGACTCCATGGGCAGCCTCTTATATACCTACATACACTACTCATAATGATCATGTTTATTGAGGTCCCATTTTAACTAAATAACGGCAAATCGTAATTCTCGTTAAGTTAATTATTTTGTTTATGCTTTCTACATATCGAAATTGAAATGACGCAAGCGTCTAGACTGATTTATTCACGGCATATGTAATTGTGTACTCGCGAATTCAGTTCATGTCACCTATCACTAACCCGTTAAAAGTCATAGATATGCCTAGGTTGGATTTTGATATAGTACATAAGTAGGTGTATGATAAGCAATCGTGTAGTATTAGGTACACGAACCAATTAAGTAAATGTCATCTCAAAACTGAGCAGGTATTCAGTAAAGTTTACAATCTTAATTTCTAGCGCTAAAACGGCTCATCATCCATTCCAATTCGGAGAGTAAGTAATAGGTACTTACTACTTACCTACTGTAATTGTCACATACACATATACCTAAGTATTATGGACTATGTAGAATTCTAACTAACTAATTTTAGCCACTACCCACTCGGCTATCCCTGCGTAACGTGTTCTCTTCAAAACTATCGAATTATTATAATGATAAAACAACTTCGTAGAACAGTTACATTATAGGAAAGTGTTTATTTAGGAGAAAAATTCGTACTCAGGACTAGATCAAAAAATAGCATTAACGTTTCATTTTTTCATTCCGTATTCATGTATATCCTAAGTAAATTTATTTTTTTCGTGGGTATAATAATTTAAGTAGGTCTAGTATGTATTTCAAAAGTAAGAAAGTCCGTTAGTAATGTATTATGTGTAAGTATCTAACAAGTAGCAAAAAATAAAACTACCATACAACCTAAGTAAGTAGGTACTTACCTAGAAGTTTTTTAGGTAAAAACTAAATAGATAGATAAATAGGTAGGTACCTATTAGAAAATTGTTTACGATCTTAAGCTTTAATCCCATATAAACAAATAAACATAAATATAAGTTTGGTGAGTGGGTACTTAAAAAAAAAATAACTAGAATAATTATGTACCTAATTATAAGAATATCGAACTTTTTAAGAACAATTAACCGTTTACCAATAAATCCCCGAATCTACACCAATCTTTTATTAGGTTCCGGATTATTCCAAGACCCGACAAAAGTTTCGTAAATTCCTCAATCAAATCTTAAATCAAATGGGTAACCACCAACGCTACTGGCGGTCTCAGGCATAGTTTGCATTATTAGGTTAAATCATTATTCGACTTCACCCTGTTTTCGGTCACCGAATAGTGTACACAGTATTGTGTAATTCGGTTAAACAGAATGCAATAAACGTCGTTAGATATTCAACTACCTTTATCGATATAATGTACCTAAATACCTACGCCGACCATGCGCTTGGCATACAATAAGCTACCTGAACACCGATCTACCTACTCAAATTCTTATTGTAGGTAGAGACAGACTAAATGCGTGTAAAGTCGGTGCTACCTACTTCAATATTCAGTTCGGAATAATAAATATGTAGGTACCTAGTTATATAAAACGGTTGGTACACAAATGAAAATAACGCTCAAAATTACTTGCCCTTTTTAATTCTTTAATAACGTAATCATCTAATATTGAGCAGTAGGTCACCCTACGCCTACCAGTTTCAACAATGGATTTATTTTTTGGACTAATTTTAAACTTTTAATTAACGTTGTTCCTCGCATCTCACATGTCATGTCCTTCGGAAGGCCAAGGGCGAATACGTCATCATCCACGTGAGTAGGTACATACATTTTCAGATTAACAACTTCCAATTTGAGTCAACCTCGTACGACACGTTTTATCTACAAACGCTGTACCTACCCTCATTCGTTTATGGTTCCCTTTATAACTGATTATTTATTCAATTCAAATAGGAAAGTTACGTAAGTATTAATATAATGAGTTATTATTGAAATTGGCTGCATTTTTTTATGTTCGCCATTATTTTTAAAATCTAACATAATATATAAATTATTACATTTTTAACTTAATTTTTAAATTATTAAAACGGTTAAGGCTGGACCGGAAGTCACTTTGTTATCTTTTAATTATTATGTATCTGTGCTTATTTAATACGTCTATTACACGATCCGATTTTATAGGAACACTCGACTATTACCTTCTATATACAGACAGTACTTCAGGTGCTATGATGCCACAGACAGCAGACAGACACATGGGAACGTCAAGCTTATTTTAACAGTCCTTTTTTTGCATCGAGGTTTAAAAAGTCGCATAATAATAAGCCCATATTTTTAAAATAGGTACCTAGTAAATCGTTTTTAACTTAGACTAGATAATAGCAATTATCTAGTAAATAGTTATGTAATTTTGGAGCTAAAAATTGAAGAATAGATCATTTATTTATGATTGATTTAAATCTAGGTACTTTATATTCTAACTCTATGACGCCACCTCGAAATAAATAATCTATGCTCAATCTAAAGTAGTCAAAGTAGTTCCTTTGGTTGGTGCTACTGGTACCAGTCTTGTTATCCTATTAATATAATCTGTGACAAAGTTTTATAGGCGCACTCGACCTTGATCAACTTCCGCAGCTTGCCGGCAACTGCAATGACAGTTGGACAAAGTAAACTTTTTTATTAGGTAGTTTTTGTTTAGTAAAAGCTTAGTTTATATTTAAAAAAAAAGCTTTCTGTAATTATGGGAGACGACTCGCAAGCTACTCAGACACAAACACAAAATTCCCAAATAGAATGGAGTCAACACAATACTCCATCTTTCATTCCTACAATTTGGGGTAGACTTTATTCTACGAAGGTGTCTTTAAATAGCAAACGCTGTTGGAGGAGTTCAAATTATCCTGAATATCATGGTGAGTTGTTGATGTGGTTCATGATTATTTTAATATAACAATGTAAATCACCTTAGTGCATTATGCTTCTGCGAATGAGAATACTTAAATGTTTTACTTACAAAATCCCAGATCTCATTCATTCTGAATTCAGTCTTGGAAGAGCTTTAAACTGCACAATTGTTATGAAGAAGGATCTAGTCAAGGAAGATATCATCAAGAATATAAGCAAGCAGCATTTCATTATCAGAAGAGATCTTTTGTAAGTCACTGTTTAATTTGAAATATTGTCAACAAAATCCCGTAAATTTCTCATAATTGAAATTATTTACAGGGAAACCCTCAGCCCTGCAATTATTACAGACATGTCTTATAATGGAACCTTTGTTAATGGTGAAAAGATAGGAAAGGGCAACAGCAGAGTATTGGATGACAATGATGAAATATCAGTGACCCATCCCTTTGTAAAAAGTAAAAATAAACTAATAAATACATACTTACTATAATATTTGAATGTAATCCCCAAACTTGTACATTACTTTTATTTACATTGCTTTTACCTATTTTTTAGTTTTTATTTTCAAAGATTTGCTCAAAAATGAACAAGATAAAGTACCTGAAGTAATTTCACAAAAGTATTACATATCAAGGGTACTTGGACAAGGTGCTTGCGGCCTGGTGAAACTGGTTTATGATAAGGTGATAATGTTTTTTTACTTTAAAAACAGTTGACTAAAGTTCAAACTACTTAATTCAAAATCTTTCATTGTTACAGAAAAAATGTACCAAGCATGCAATGAAAATTATTAAGAAGAGCAAAATGTCTAATGGACCATCCAATAACTTGAATGACCCAGAGAAAATTAAAAATGAGATAAACATTATGACTGCCCTTAGACATGTGAGTTCCCATATGCAAATATTTACTATTATTTATTGTATTCATTCTTGGTTATTTATTCTGGCTTATATGGACCGTGTTAAACGTTCGTGTGTCAACCCACAAAAAATCGGGTTTTGAGTTATGAATGCAGTTTTATTAAATAGATCATGAGGAAAACGGCAGTGCAATCCATTTTGTTAAAAAAAAATCGTAGAATATTCTAGAGCACAAAATTGGTTATTGCTTTTTTCCTATGTCAGATTTGTATTTTTGCATTAATGTGTTAAGCCACACATTATTGCTTATTTCCCATGTCAGATTTGTATTTTTGCATTAATGTGTTAAGCCATATACCTATCACATTAATGCAAAATTCTAATTTGTTGTTTTAAAACGAATAGGTACCTATACATATTATTATGCACTAATTTTTAGAAAATGTAATAAAATAAACAACTAACGCATTAAAACTTTAATGTAAATACTTATTTATTTAAAGTTTTTATTGTTGTATAACATGTATCAAATAACATTATAAGTTCTGCTAAAAATGAGAAATAGGTACAAGTTAACACTAACTTATTTTTTTATTACTTATTATTATTTTTATCATATTAAATAAAATATTTTAGGGTTCCGTATCTAAAAGGAATAAAAATTAACCCTTACAGGATTACTTTGTTGTCTGTGTGATCCTTTACCTCAGTAACGCGTGGAGGTAGGTATCAAACGAAAATTCATAGTAATATCAAATACTCAGGACTACCGTCCCTTGAAATTGTAACATAATTACAAAAAAATCGCCGACGCAATCAAAAGAGCCGCCGTTTATGCATAGATACAAACGTCATTAGATTTAAACGTGTGTGATAAAAATTAGAATATTATAATAAATAATAATATTAAAGAATGTACGAATTGTCGCCACAATTTATCAACTCTTCGAAAAATGGTTTTTAGGTGGTTTATTAACTTTTTAGGTACGGAAGTATATATTATTGGTTTAATTCAATATGATAAAATAATAATAATAAATCAATTTGGTTGAGCTTTTAAGTAATTGAAATAATATAAGTGTTAACTTGTTGTACCTATTTCTCATTTTTAGCAGAACTTGTAATGTTATTTAAAACATGTTATAACAATAAAAACTAAATAAATAAGTACTTAAATTAAAGTTTTAATACGTTAGTTGTTTATTATTTTACATTTTCAAAAAAATAGTGTAAAATATATTCATTATAAAAGAACAAATTATAATTTTGCATAGTGTTATGTGGCTTAGCACATAAATGCTAAATGTAATAAACCTTATAGCCGATAAGCATTAACCATTTTTCTGCATTTTCTATTTAATTATGAATTTATTGAAATAAATACATTTATATCCTTAATCTATGCACTTCAACAAAAAAAATGATACCACATAACAATATTTTTTTGCTTAAAATAAGCGGAAAAAGAAGAATGTTCTCAAAAAACTTTAAGCGCCGATATCTCAAAACTAGCTTGGTGTGGGTTGAAACACTAATGCTAAACACGGACCATATAAAGTCTGAGCCTTAAAAACAACTTCTTAATACCATTATTCATCATCTACAAATATAATACCTAATATTGTGCATTGTTAACATTTCAAATATACATTTTTAGCCCTGCATTATATCGACTGAAGCAGTATTTGACTCCCGTGAAGCAGTCTACATAATCCTGGAGCTGATGCAGGGAGGAGAACTGTTTGACAGAATCACAAAACATGGACGCTTGAATGAACAGCTCACTCGCTTCCTGTTCAGACAAATGGTGCTAGCTGTCAAGTACCTCCACTCTCAGGGCATCACTCACAGAGACCTAAAAGTAAAAATATATTTTTATATAATATTATTAAGATTACTGAGTCTGCTAATAAACCTACTACTGACTTACATCTCTTAATAGAAAATAGAAATTCTCTACAACCAAGATATAATTCCATTTTGTATATTTTTCTGCCATGGGGACATTGTTTCAATGAATAAAAAAAATACAATTAAATATTTTGTTTTTAATATTTGTAATAGTTTATTATTTATTGAAAAAGTTAAATAATATCTATAGATTAATGTAGCGTAACAATTAAGTAAAGTTAATGAAAAAATATTTTCAGTTGTCTTTTGGAGTTATACAATTTAATTTTAGAACTTAAATTTGTTTATAATTTTTCAGCCTGAGAATGTGCTATTGGGGAGTAAGGATGAAGAGACACTAGTAAAAATTACTGATTTTGGTCTGAGCAAGTTTGTAGGTGAGGATAGTTTCATGAAGACTATGTGTGGAACACCGTTGTACTTAGCTCCGGAAGTGTTGCGTTCGAATGGACGTGGTTATGGACCAGAAGTGGATGTCTGGAGTTTGGGCGTCATTTTCTTTGTTTGGTAAGTAATATTTAAGTGTATACAATAGATCTCCTTATTTAAGTTGCTTTATAATCTTTTTCATCAGTCTTGCAGGCTACTTACCATTCTCGGCAGATTACAAAGAAATGTCACTAAAAGATCAAATTGCATCGGGAACTTATCGTTATTCGCCAACGCACTGGCGAGGCATCAGTTTGCAGGCCAAACTGCTTATGAAGAAAATGCTAACTGTGCAAGTAGAGAGGCGAATCACACTTGACCAGATTTTGCAACATACCTGGATGCAGGTAACTATAACCACTTGCTTTTTTGTTAATTATTATGTACCTACATTATAATTATAACACTTGCTCTTTGTACAGGATGTTGATGTAATTGTCAGAGTTGAAAGGTTATTAATTGAAACTGTACAAGTGAAAAAAATCGGCCAACTCTCAATTTCCTCTAAATACTCCGATGAAGAAAATATGAGCAACGGGGACAATGTAACTGTCATTAAATTGGTAGCTAAAGGCAAACGGGCACTGAGTGAGAGTTTCAACTCTTGTGAACCGATTCCAAAGAAGTTAAGACTAGCCATCTACTCTGGCCTAGAGGAGAAAAGTGATGATACCAGTTCAGCAAACAGCCTGAACAGTCCATAAATATAGTAATGTAATTTTACGATCTGCTTAGCTTAAGAATTATTCTCCAAAAACTATTTGTTTTAATATTGTGATAAATAAAAATAATGTACCTACCTCGTATTGAATAAGATGTTGGTATTAATAATTTGTTTTATGTGAATTAATGTTGATTTGTCTTTGTATTGTTGAGAATTACGAGATATATGAATGTCAATACATTGCTGAAAGGTACATACCTTAATAATGTATGTTTGTATCAAATGCATCGCTACCTGTGACTATCTAATTGCTGTTGCTAATAGTATTATTTCCATAATAATAATAATTTGATTTTAATTGCACTTATTTGCGACGAGATACGAAGTGACGATATTTCTTAATGACCAGTATATTTGTTTTAACTCATTCAGCGCGCATCACACAGCAATCGCTGCAATATAAGCACTGAATGTTATCATTTTATAATTCTATTATTATTGTTTAATGAATATTTTAATTGTTGATTATTGTGATATTTGATTATTGATGTAACGGAACAAATCACTGTATTTGTCAATTTGTGAGTGATTGTTGACCATTGTAATTAATCCCCTGTGCATTGAAATGAATGCATCACTCTATTTTGAGTTGAAAAAAAGTACTTATGTAAACGTGGTACTGGAAATCATTTCCGTCTTTGACCCACCGACAATATGCCATTTTATCATGTTAGTTTTTAAGTTAAGGGGATAATTTTACAGTTGAAATTGAATAAAAGAAGCTTCTAAAAATATTTTTATTTTATTATTCTCTTTATTCCCGCGTAAAGTACGATATTTACAAAAATCCATCTTTTTTCATCATTATTAATTACATAGAACTAATACTTCAGTCTTGACATTCAATACAGTTTAACTTACATAACTCACACGTTCTCAAAATTTTGATTTCTTCAGATAAAAGAAACATTTCTATTG